>NW_020769308.1:1072719-1086706 GCF_900518735.1 Pseudonaja textilis
TAGAATAGAATAGAATAGAATAGAATAGAATAGAATAGAATAGAATAGAATAGAATTCTTTATTGGCCAAGTGTGATTGGACACATAAGGAATTTGTCTTGGTGCAAATGCTCTCAGTGTACATAAAAGAAAAGAGACATTCGTCAAGAGTCAAGAATCATCAGGTACAACACCTAATGATAGTCATAGGGTACAATAAGGAATCAAATCATATTAGGAAACAGTCAATATAAATCGTAAGGATACAAGCGACAAAGTTACAGTCATACAGTCACAAGTGGGAGGGGATGGGTGATAAGGAGTGATGAGAAGATTAATAGTGACAGTATTGCAGACTTTGTAAATAGTTGGACAGTGCTGAGGGATTTATTTGTTTAGCAGAGTGATGGCGTTCGGGGAAAACCTGTCCCTGTGTCTAGTTGTTCTGGTGTGCAGTGCTCTATAGCATCGTTTTGAGGGAAGGAGTTGAAACAGTTTATGTCTGGGATGTGAGGGGTCTGTAGATATTTTCAGAGCCTCTTTTTGACTCGTGCAGTATACAGGTCCTCGATGGAAGGCAGCTTGGTAGTAATTGTTTTTTCTGCAGTCCTAATTACTCTCTGGAGTCTGTGTTGGTCTAGTTGGGTTAGATATTCAGATATTGTCTTTTCTCTATTGGAGGGGATCTTCGCCATTCCTTACCTAAAAAACCAATCTTGGTTTGGTTCACCATCTGAAGAAGTTTTGTTATGTATAATATTTTTATTGTATACACATTAAAAACATTGAACATGGTGGTCTTCTTTGTTGTACATTTCTGTCATTTCATATTACATTTAGAGAACATTAAAAAGTTTGTGTGTGTGTGTATGTGTGTGTGTGTGTGTTTCTTAAGTTTTCGTGGGTTTTTATATAAATGGTCATCAGCTTTGTTCGGGTATTTTCCCATGTCATTATAGTTGTGCTTTTAAAGTTGTACTGGTGTTTCTAATATGCCCTGCCACATACATCAGACAGACCAATAGAAGAATAAGTACCCACCTGGATAAACACAAAAATGCAGTAAAAAAGCAGGAACACATTTCCTCACTAGTCCAACACATGGAAGCCACAGGTCATAGCATCAACTTCAATGGTACCAAAACCCTAGCCACTATAGAAAACCCCAGCCACAGAATCATCAGAGAAGCCATAGAGATTGAAAAAAGACCTGAAAGCATGAATAGAAGAGATGATTCCACCAGACTGTCAATCATTTGGAAGCCTGCACTCACAAACAAAAAAATCACCACACCAGAAGCCAGGCAAACACCTGGGCACAAACAGATCCCCCCGATACCTCCAGCTCAAACACACCCCAACCAGGCACCCAGATGAAAACTAGCTTCCTAGTAAACGATAGCCAGCCCTTCACCCAAAGCCAAGCCACACTAAAAGCCCCCAATACACGAAACACAATGTAGCCAGCCAATCAAGACAAAAAAAAAAACACTACAAAACAAACAGAAGATATTAGAAACACCAATCAAGCAGAACTCAGCAAACTCCAAGACCAATTAAACGCAGACCAAGATTCCCAACCAATCAGGATGAAGCAAAAAACCATTCCAACGAAGCAAGAGGCTAGCACCAAATTTAAAACAGAAACGGCTGCAAAGCCTGACACACAGACGAACCCAATACACAAGACTTTGGCCACCTCATGAGAAGGAAGGACTCACTGGAGAAGAGCCTACTGCTGGGAACAATTGAGGGCAATAGAAGAAGGGGACGGCAGAGAAGGAGGTGGCTGGGTGGAGTCACTGAAGCAGTCGGCATGAGCTTAAATCGACTCCGGAGGATGGTAGAGGACAGGAAGGCCTGGAGGAACGTCGTCCATGGGGTTGTGATGGGTTGGACAAGACTTTGCAACTAACAACAACTTTCTCTCTCGCCCTCTTTCCCCCTGTTTTACTTCATGGTCTTTGTGACTCAGTTTTTAATAAAGTTTGTTGTTAGTTAACCATGTTAAAATTTTGTTGTCACAGGCACAACGATTGGGTTCAATAAATCTCGTGGAGGACTGCATATTTTTGGCATTAACCAAAGCGTCATGCTGCGTTTTTTTTTTAGTTTTTTCCCCCCTTCTGTTTCACATTAGGTTATTTTCTAGCTAGCGTTAGGGCAGGAGGGGGTGCAAATGTTTTGAATGAAATAACTTCCAAAAGTGGACCAAGATTCAGTCTGAGAAGAATCAGAAAGGGGTGTTGTACTTCTTTAGACAAATAACGGGAGGAAAAAACACAAGGTTGTGTTCAGGAAAGAAAAAAAAAGGTTCCTGAACATAGGTTGATTTCACGAAAAGGATTTATTTCTGCAGAGTTCTACAGAGGAATGATTGAGTCTGTCATCTGCACCTCTATAACGGTCTGGTTTGGCTCTGCAACCCAACAAGACGGACACAGACTCCAGAGAGTAATTAGGACTGCAGAAAAAAACAATGGCTACCCACCTGCCTTCAGTCGAGGACCTGTATACTGCACGAGTCAAAAAGAGAGCTGTGAAAATATCTACACACCCCTCACATCCCGGACATAAGCACAAGTGGGCTTTAAAAATTTTTAGCAAAGGGTTCCCTGGCTGGTTGGTGGGTGGGCATGGCCATGGTGGGTGTGGCCTATTTGGCCTCCTGCACCAGGGAAGGGAATTGTTTTTGCCCTCCCCGGGCTCCGGAGTCTTTTCTTGAACCTCTGGAAGGGCGAAAATGGCCTCCCACAGGCCCATTTCTGGCCTTCCCGAACTTCCGGGAGGCCTGTTTTTCAGTCTCCCTGAGCCTCCATGCGTACCCTGCGCTTACCTGCATCCAAAACAGGCCGCGTGGGGATTCCTGGACAGGGTGGGGTAGGGTGGGTGGGGCCAGCCAGGAGTGGGATTTGGGGGTTCTCCGATCTGCACAGAATCTTTGCTAGGGGCTCCCCCGAACCCACAGCAGCCCATCCCTGGACATAAGTTGTTTCAGCTTCTACCCTCAAAATGGCATTATAGCACACCCAAACAACTAGACGCAAGGACAGTTTTTTTCCCCCACATGCCCTCACTCTGCTAAACAACTAATTCCCACAACACTGTCAATCTGTTTACTAAGACTGTATTACTGTTCTTCTTCTCATCCTTCCACTTATCTTCTCATCCTTCCACCTATCTCTTCCCACTTGTGACTATAACCACCATGTTGCTTGTATATCTACAATTTATATTGTTTGATTTAGCTTCCTAGTATGATTTTGATTGCTTATTTATTGTCCTATGACTATCACTAAGTCTTGTACCTTATGATTCTTGATGAATGTATTTTTTATGTACACTGAGAGATTATGCACTAAATTCAAACTCCTTGTGCATCCAATCACACTTGGCCAATAAAAAATTCTATTTCCATTATTGCCAAAATTTTGTGGAGTGCAGGAGTGGGCAATTAATTTCCCCAAGGGGTCACAGGAGAAACTTTGACTGTTGTGAAGGATCACCACACCATCAGCCATGCCTTCACAGCCCCCACTGACACCCCACTCCCAACAAATTATCCCACTGACACCCTGCCCACCAGAATTTACTGGAAGTGGCCCTCAAGCTATAAAATGCCCAAGTCTGGTTTAGTGGTTAAGACATCAGGCTAGAAAGCGGGTGATTATGTGTTCCTGCCTTTAACAGAGTTGGAAGGGGCCTTGTAAGTCATCTAGTCCAACCCCACTGCTGAAGCAGGAGACCCTACACCATTTCTAGCAGATAGCAGTCCAGTCTCTTCTTGAAAGCTTCCAGTGATGAAGCTCCCACAACTTCCGAAGGCAACTTCTGTTCCCTGAATTGATTATTCTCACTGTCAGAACATTTCTCCTTATTTCCAGGTTGAATCTCTCCTTGTTCAGTTTCCATCCATTGTTCCTTGTCTGGCCTCCAGGTGCTTTGGAAAACAGGTTGACCCCCCCTCCTCTCTGTGGCAGCCCCTCAAATATTGGAAGACTATCATGCTATCCTGTCTCCCCTGGTCCTTCTCTTCACTAGACTAGCCAAGCCCAGTTCCTGCAACCGTTCGTTGTATGTTTTAACCACCAGTCCCCTAATCATCTTGGTTGCTCTTCTCTGTACTATTTCTAGAGTCTCAACATCTTTTTTATAATGTGGTGACCAAAACTGGATGCAGGACTCTAGGTGTGGTCTTACTAAGGCTTTATAGAATGGTATTAGTACCTCCCTTGATCTTAATTGTATCCCTCTATTAATGCAGTTTAGGATTGCATTGGCTTTTTTGACTGCCGCCTTAACAACTGGTTGAACTTGGACCAGTCCTTTTTTTTCTTCTCTCTCCCACTTTCTTTCTCTTTCTTCCTCTTTCTTTCTCTTTCTCCTTCTCTCTCTTTCTCTCCCTCTTCTTCTTTCTCGCTCTTTCCTGTTCCTTATTCTATTTGATTACATACACAAAGGCCAACAAAAGAGAATGCTTATTATTTGAAAAGCAAGTACATTCTATTTGCAAGACATGCCATCTCCCAGGTGTTTTGATTCATTCCATTACTATATCAATCTGCAATTAATCTAACAGCCTGCATTATTTCTCAGAGCTGATCTTAAAATAGATGTCAGCATATGCATCTTACCATATATAAATTGTTTTTGTATACATTAACCCCGTGTTTCATACATTTTAATTTAATTTTATGCAAGGCAGGGGGAGAAAAGCCTGTAGCGCAGGATGGCAGAAGTGTGAAACCTGAATCATCACAGCAATCAAATTTGTGGATCCATCGGAAAGTGCAAAGCAGAACAGTTAATTTAAACAAGCAGGTCTGCAAGTGTTGCAACAGCAGCTTGATATCAATGTTCAAACTCGGAGAATAACAATCCTGGAAGGGGGAAAAAAAATGGAATAGTAGCTATGATATATTCTGTTGCTGTCAATACACAATGCATTTAACAAACTCATTTGTGTGACATTGACTATCCCGCCTCTTTGGGTTTTGTTATCTCTGCCAAAAAATGTCTGGCATGATGACAAAATCACACAATGCCTTTTTTTTCCTGAAAAACTAAAATAAAATAAAACAGGGAAGGGAGGAAGCATTTTAAAGTTATCTTATTGCCGTTGCATTTTGATTTTTTTTTTTAAAAAAAGAATCTGCTACCTTGTATCTTCAGAACAGGTGATCAGAAAGGGCGGGGGAAAATACAGACCACTAAAATTTTGTTGGGTTCCTAAAGGTGCTTTTGGAGACCGCTATTGTTAACCTTCCATTGAAAAAGAAAGAAAGAAAGAAAGAAAGAAAGAAAGAAAGAAAGAAAGAAAGAAAGAAAGAAAGAAAGAAAGAGTACACCTTTTGAAGTGTGTACAACGACCCTTTGCAAAGATCCGGGAGGGGTGAAGAACAGGGGAAAAAGCCTCTATGAATACATAAGACAGCAGCTTTAATCTCCAACGTGATTGACATCAAACAAAAGTGAGGAAAAGTCGCTTTGTTCTCTACCACAAAGGCGGAGTGTGTTTGTTTGTTCGGTTTGAACGCGTGAACTCCAAGGGAAGATTTTTAATGAAGTTGGCAGGCCTTGGAGTTGTCTCCTCCATGGAATAATTCTAATGACAGAGTCATCGCGTACAATTTAACTGAGGATGACATGAGAATTTCTGCATCGGAAGAGAATGAAGTGTGGGAAGAAACGGTACTACAGAATGAAGCACCCTTGAGGCCGAGGTAGCAAAGAGGCCTTGGAAGATCCAAGGAAACTTCTCCTTTTGTGTTCTAGCACCGAGGGTTTTGTAGTTATGTACCCTGTCAAATAAAAGGGTTGCCAATTATCCATCACATCTGTCTCTTGGTTCTTCTTCTAAGAAACTCGGGGTGAAGTCTCTACACTTAAACAATATTTCCTGAAATTGAGAGAGACAAATAAACATCTCTTAGATTTGTAAGGCAGAGTTCAGGAGTAAAGCTGTTACATTTGGGTTATTGTTGTTGCCTACTGAACATTATCATTGTTCTCAGTTGTCCCATCAATATCAGATTGTACCAAGGTCAATCCACTGGCCGAAGGCAGGACTTACAGAGTCCTAGTGATTGGCTCAAAGTCACCCAGCCAGTTTTCATGCCTAAGTGCACTTGTGATTTTTATTTTTATTATTATTATTGTTGTTGTTGTTGTTATTGTTGTTGTTGTTAAATACTCTGTAGTGTGATTGTGATGTGGTGTTTGAGGCACTGTGCTGGAGTAGCTTTCAAATTTCATTGTATTCATGGAAGGCAATGACAATAAAGGTATTCTATTTCTATTCTATTCTAAGGCGGGACTAGAATTCACTGTCTCCTGGTGATTGGCCCCAAGTCACCCAGCTGGCTTTCATGCCTGATGCGGGACTAGAACTCACAGTCTCCTGGTTTCTAGCCTGGTGCCTCAACCACTGCACCAAACTGGCTGTCTATGAAGCTAACAGAGTAGCCCCATAGTGAGATAGGCAAATAAATTTAACAAGAATAATAATAAAGGTAGTTCTCCACTTTCAACCATTCATTAGTGACTATTTAAAGTTATATCAGCATTGAAAAAAGAGACTTATAATAATAGTCACAGGCTAGCTTCTGGCAAATTCAGGCACACTCCTACCCACCCACTCCAGTTACTGCATTGTTTTTATATATTTGTTGTTTTTATGTCTTGTTGCAGATGTCACAGAGTCATTTCTTGTGAGACAGGCGTCCATAATAGTGTTGCCAATGAATTACTTAAACAAATGCATACATACATTTTCTACAGCTTCTGCTTGCAAGTTCTTGTGCAATTATTACATTTTTAGCAAAATTCAATCAAGCAACTAGAACGGTGGTCACCAAACGGCAGGCCGGGGACCACTGGTGGTCAGCGAGAAAATGTTGGTGATCCGCAGAGAAATGCCCCCCCCCCCGTCAAAGCACTCCCCCCAAAGCAATTAATCCAGGCTGCATGGGAACACAAGGCTGGGCTTTCCATATGGCCTGCCTACCCGCTGGCCCTCACCCTTCAGCCGAGCACAAACCTTACCTTGAGTAGAGCCACCAGCGAGGGAGGGAAATCTGCCCTGGATTGGCTTGCTGACTTTGGTGGGAAAGTCGGTCCCATATTCCAGAGCTGCAGTAGTCACAGGACTGGCTCTTTGGTCATCCTGGAGCAGGTCCTCCAGTCCATGGCAGGCCGGTGCACCTGGGTGGAGGAGCAGCTACTCTGGGATGACCAAAGGGCCAGTCCTGTGACTACTGCAGCTCTGGAACATAGGACAGACTTTCTCATCAACGTCAGTGAGCCTCCATCAGTCAAAATTCATATTAGTGGTCCGCGGAATTTAAAATTATGAGTTTGGTGGTCCCTGAGGTCCAAAAGGTTGGTGACCCCTGAACTAGAGGTAGTTCTCGACCTGCAGTCATTCTCTTAGTGATCAAAAAGATGTGGCCATTTTTCACACTTATGAATGTTAGCAACTCACATGAGAGTCATATGATCAAAATTCAGACGTTGGGCAACTGGCTCATATTTATCACAGTGGCAGAGTCCTGAAGTCCACTTTTGCGGCTTTCAGACCAGCAAAGTCAATGTCAAAAACAATTGTGTTACTAACTTAACAACTGCCACAACTGATTTACTGAACAACTGTGGCAAGAAAGGTCGTAAAATGGAGCATATAGCTCACTTAACAACTGTCTTGCTTAGCCACAGAAATTTGGAGGTTTCAGTTGTAGTCATAATTCGAGGATTACCTGTAGATAATTTTAGAGTTCTGATCTGATTTTTCTCAACATCCACAGGGAGAGATTTCGGTAAAGTTGTATTTTCTAGCCAGCAAATGACTAAATTAGCTATTGCTTTATCCTTTCCCTCCAGCAATGTTTCTCAGCCTTGAAACTTTAAGATGCATGGACTTTAAACACCCAGAATTCCCCAGTCAACCCTGGGGGATTCTGGGAGTTGGAAGTCCATGCATCTTAAAGTTGTCAAGGTTGAGAAACACTGCCCTACAGAACAGCCCTACCAGAGATTTCTACCCCATGAGGCAGGTTATAGGGCTAGAATTATAGAATAGAATAACAGAGTTGGAAGGGACCTTGGAGGTCTTCTAGTCCAACCCCCTACTTTAGCAGGAAACCCTATAGCATTTCAGACAAATGCTTATCAAATCTCTTCTTAAAAACTTCCAGTGTTGGAGCATTTACAGCTTCTGGAGGCAAGTTGTTCCATTTACCATTTATATATCTATCAATCTGTATATAATCTGTATATATGTATCTATATCTTATCTATCTATTCATCTATCATCTATCTCTATCTATCTATCTATCTATCTATCTATCTATCTATCTATCTATCTATCTATCTATCATCTATCTATCTATCTATCTATCTATCTATCTATCTATCTATCATCTATCTAACTAATCTTGGATTTTTAATCCCATCATTATTAATTTATAAGTAACTCAAGAAGGTGAACATACCTCCCCTATGTGTGAGTGAACTCAATTCCCAGAAACCAGCAAGCATTTAAACGAGAGCAAACCTGATGATAGGGTTAAGGAGTGTGCCAAGAGCCTCGTCCAAGCAACATGTCCAAACTAGACCCCCAAATCAGGGATCAAGTGGCAAATCAGGACCAAAGAAAAATAAGAAGGTGGGAATTTCCCAAAATCTAGGGGCAGTTTATAGTTCAAACAAGGTTTAAGTGGTACAGGAAGCTCTTAATACTGTTGTTCTAGAATCTAGCCCACAAAAAGCCAACAACAGGTATGGATGGAGGAATTCTGGGAGTTGAAGTCCAAAAGTCTTAAAGTTGCCGAATTTAGAGACCCCTGATTTAATGTTTCAGCCTAAATTGAGGACTACCGGTAACACTGAGACACAGAAGGGGGTGTGTGGAAAGGCAAATGGACAGACAGACAGACAGACAATCTCTACCCAATTCTCATCACAGTTTCTTTTCTGTTCCTTTGTCCTTCCTACCTCATATTCGGAGCTGAATGGGTTTTGATCAGTGTGCCCTAAAACCAATAACAGTTTCTTTTCTGTCCCTTTGTCCTTCCTACCTAATATTCGGAGCTGAATGGGTTTTGATCAGCGTGCCCTAAAACCAATAACAATTTATATTCAACTTATTGAGCAAAGAACAGAAGTGTCTTTTTTAACACTGTTAGCAAAAAATAAACCAATTTTGGGTTTGCATGCAAAGCTGCTCAGGCCAATTAGCGTGAAATTTAATTTGCATTAATCACTGTGAGGTCAGCAAGAAATTAACTCAAAGTGGGTGGATTTCACAGTAATGTTTTTGTAAAGAGGAACTTTTTTCTTTTTAAGTGTCTACCATTCCTGTTACTCCTCTGGGCGGTTGGCAAATTTGTTGTAAAAGAAAAATAATCAAGTGGTCACATAAGCTGATTCTGGGAATATATTTCACACAAGAGGTCCACATTGGTGAGCTTTTTTTTTCTTTTCTGAAGATTAAATACTGGTTAATTTCTCAAATTAATTAGTTGTCCTACAGCTGCAAGTCTCAAAATCAGGTGCTAAAAAGAAAATTTCTTTAAATCCAACATCCACTTAAAAAAAAAAAAGACCATTAATAAGCTGAAATAACAGGCAGCTACTGAATAACAATAATACAGAAAGTTCTTGACTTACAACAGTTTATTTAATAACTATTCAAAGTTTATGACCGTTTGTCACACTTACGACTGTAGCAGCCTCCTTGTGGCTACATTATTAAAATTCAAATGCTTGGCAACTGGCATGTACTTATGACAGTTGCAGTGTTCCAGGGTCATGTGATCCCCTTTTGTGACCTTCTGACAAGTAAACGCAAGGGGGAAATCAGTGTCACACCCTTGTTGGAGTCTGATTCTGAGGGGGAGATTGAGCAGCTGACAGGGAGTGGGAGTGTGAATCCAGTGGCTGTAGAAGAAATGGGGGAAGGGCACAGTCTGGCTGGACATTCAGAGGAAGACCCAGGGCCACCCCCTCTTCATCCTAGGGCACTCAGGGAGGAATGGAGAAGGGAGCAACATGGCTTAAGGGAGAGAAAAGGGCCCTGATCTCTTTCATTAGTTGCAGCTGGGAGAATAGGATATAAGAAGGCTGTTTGCACACAGCACCTTGCTGGAAGCAAAGAATGCATTATCTTTGTCAAGGCTTATCTGGATTTTGGCATCCTCCTAACTGTGGGTGCTGTGTTATCCTTTGAAAGTCTGCAATTTATCATCTTGGCCTGCCATGTTAATTACTTCAGTGTGGTTTTTGCTAGGTTTTTTTATTTCTAATTATCTTTACTTTGGGTTCGGACTGTATTTCTGCCCTTCGTAGACTGTTTTTGGAAGAGTTTGATATCCAGCTGAGGATAATTGGACATTGGGGGTCAAGTTGGGGGCATTAAAGGGAATTTATTTTACTTTGGTGACTTTGTTATTTTTGTGCCATGCCCCGGGTCATCACAGCCAGATTCATTTAACAACTGTGTTAGTAACTCAGCAATTGCAGTGATTCACTTAACAACTGTGGCAAGAAAGGTCATGAAATGGGGCAAAACTCCCCTGTCTCGCTTAGCAACAGAAATTTTGGGCTCAATTGTGGTTGTAAGTCGAGGACTACCTATAAGGGTTTGGGATAGAAATCCAGGCTAAAATGAAAAGTTAAATCTAAAGATTTGTGTAAATCTTAACACCTGTCACTGAATAGGCAAATAGACAGCGTATAAATGTAATACATAAATTGCTAGTCAGTACAACAGGTTGAATAAGGAGAACTTAACCTTAGCAAATGAGAGCCAGGTTGGTCTAGTGCCGTGATGGTGAACCTATGCCACACGTGCTGGAAGTGGCACACAGAGCCATCTCTCAGGGCACACCAGCCATCACCCGTTGCTCTTCTGGGTTCTGGCACACATATGCGCGCTGGCCAACTGGTCTTCGCATGCATGGGAGTGCCGGGAACCAGAAAAGCAGCTCCCGGTGAGTGCATGTGCATTCAAAACTGGCCGGCCACCTGGTCTTCACGCACACATGCGCCTTAGAAGCTGGAAGACCAGGTGGTTGGTGCGCATGTCTATGCCAGGAGCTACTCTTCCAGTTTCCAGCGCACACACCAATAGTGGGATCCTACCTTAGTCGCTACCAGTTCGGTGGGTAATCGCGCATACGTGCACGCACCTAACAAGCCAATCAGCTGAGAGGATGAAGAAACAAAAAGCTAAGAGTGACCCTCCCACCCTCCCTTGCGCTTTTTGGTCTATTATCCTTCAGTGCATTGTCGGAGGATTTTTTTCCTCCTCTCAGCTGATCGGAGGCCTTTTCTTACTACCAGTTTGGCCAACCGGTAGTGATTTTTACTACCGGTTCACCCAAACCGGGTTGAACCAGTAGCATACCACCACTGGCCTGCACACATTTCAGCACTCAGTCCCTTTTTTCTGGGCGCGTGGTCCCGTTTTGGCACTCGGTGCCGAAAAGGTGAACTACCACCGCTCTGATGGTTAAGGCGCACTAGGCCTAGAAATTTAATCGGCCAAGGATCGTACTCACTCAAATAATGGATGGGTTGGGAAAAAAAAATTAAGCTTGTTTTTATTCTGTTTCCATTAATATTACATCAAATTAATTTAATCGCAGGCTAAGCAGGTATTGAACAGGGTTCGTTCCCCACCCCATTTTATCCAATAACGTTTACAATTTGAAATCTTTCAGAGGGCGGTCCCTAGGATATTGGATGGCTGCGTGGGTTCTTGAATTGTGCGTTCTGCATTAAATGGATCTCAGATCTCAGCTAACAATCCCCCTACACAGATCTCGGAAAATCATTACTAATATCAGCGGAGAGTATTTTGACTGATAAGCTAATGAGCTGACTGTTTTCAGCCTGTTTTTCATTCCAGGATTTGAGTCCGGCATTAAGCTTGTGATCTCCATAAAGATCTGACTGGAATATGCATTACTATTTCATATATCATCTCTTAATAGTCAAGCAAGTGGGAGCACCTAGCTGATGTGGGCAAATCTAAAAAAAAAAATAATAGAAATAAAGCAAAAAAATCCAGGCAGAATCAAATTTGACGATGTCTATAGCGATTCTCAGTCATCCAGATCATGGTTGTCCCAAAGGTGCTTTTTTTTTTCCGAAGAGGCAAGTGGACATTTTTATTTTGTTTTTCCCTGAAGACATTGCCCTTCTCATCCAAGAAGCTTCTTCAGTTCAGTTCTTCGGTTCAGTCAGAACTGAGGAAGCTCCTTGCATGAGAAGCAAAACATCTTCAAGGAAAAACAAAGGAAGCCCAGTTGCCTCTTCAAAAAAACACCTTTGGGACACCCGAGTTACAGATTATTGTGGCCCATCGGTGGCTAACGAAGCTGGCAGCAGAGTTGGACAGTGAGGCGGTTGGGGAGGAACATGAGCCGGTCCTGGAGGCTGAGGAAGACTCAGACAAGGGCTCTGCGTCAGAGGCAGAGATGGGGCCAGGGCAGTCTGGCAGTTATTAGCTGCCTTTGGATTTGGACAGCAGTGAGGCAAAGGAGCAGCTGGAGCCCGTTCCCAGCCTGCGCATGCGCAGAGCTGCCAAAAGAAAAGAACAATTACAAAGGGTCGACGTGAGAGTAAAGCTACCTGTGGACAGTGAATGGCCCCTCCCATATGAATTAAAGGAGGAGCAAAAGGGGAGGAGCTTTTTCAGGAAACAATTCATTCCTTGCAGCAGTGTGAAGATTTGTCTATGAATCTCAGAGGCTCTGTGCCGAGTCCTTCCTTGTCAGCACTGTGTTTAAAAATATTTACTTGGCAGCTCTCCAAGTTAGATAAGGTTTGTGCTCCTAATTACACCCTTGAAAGACTGTTTGCCAGGCCTTTGGCTGAAAGTGAATGCAAGAAATTCACCTTCGTTTAATAAAAGGGTTTTTGACAGGACAAAGAGTCTGCTTAGTGCTTTTGGGGGAAGCTTAGGTCAGAACACAGTTATTCACTACTATTGCTAAGAAAAATATGCATATATCTGTTGTTGTTTTTAAAACTCAAAATTCAAAGGTGTGTAAGATAAGCACACGGAGTGAGTGTACCTATTTGTCTGAATTGAGTACAATCTGTTCTTTCCACAGAGGCACTGTTAGCAAATTTCATCCAATTTTGTGAAAAAGCAAACAACTTTACAAGAAATTGGACACCATTGGGAGAAACAGATATTTGAAAAATCTAAAGATTGATGTTTCTGTTTTGCTCTGGAATGAGATTAGTACAATTTGTGAAGAGATCTTAGCCAAGCTGGGCTATTATTCAACTCTATTTATGATTAACATCAGGATAGTGGTATGTTTTACACTTCAGTAGCATTCAAAATTCTATTTGACTTAACCAGTATAAAAGATATCTTGTGGGAAGTTAGAGATTTCTGTATTGTTCTGTACATTTATATTAAATGTTCTTTATAGATTTTACTATATATATAATCTTTTAATCATTGAATCAAATCCCAAACCGAATTTTAGCTGGGGTTGGGTCTTTTTTTTTTTTTAATCTTGCAAATCTAGGCCAAAAGAGATGAAATAGATTTTTAGGAATGAATAAACTGAAATATGAATAGATGAATTCACCCATATTAGGCCTCAAGTCAGATGTAACATTCAAAGAGCTCTTATAAATATATGCCCATTTTATTAAGTATATCTCAATATTAAGGCATAACTCAGGGGCAGATCAAATGCAGGAATGGCCATTAAATTTATAACAGGCGTCTGCTTTTGCCAAGTTAAAGCCTAATAAGATTTCTCTTCTCTTCTCTTCTCTTCTCTTCTCTTCTCTTCTCTTCTCTTCTCCCCTACTATCTTCTCTTCTCTACTATCTTTTCTTCTCTTCTCTTCTCTTCTCTCCAATACTATATTATCTTCTCCCCTACCATCTTCTCTTCTCTTCTCCAATACTATATTATCTTCTCCCCTACTATATTCTCTTCTCTTCTCTTCTCTTCTCTTCTCTTCTCTTCTCTTCTCTT
>NW_020769308.1:1094973-1105551 GCF_900518735.1 Pseudonaja textilis
CGGCACAGGTGGAGGTGGGCTATTTATTGAAGAGAAGCTGATGGAGAAAAAAGTGGTACCCTACCATCAACATCTTTGGCTACCACCCAGCTAAGATCAGTGGGGACTTTTCCGTCGCCCGTCATGTCGTTTGGACGAGAACGTTCTTGTTCTTGAGAAATAGGAAAATCCAAAACAGATTCCATTCCCATCAAGGAGAAGCCGAAGAAACTGCAAAAGAAAATTTTGATACCAGAGTTAATTGGACTCACTGGACATTTGGCCTAATAGTACTAGTGTGCTACGTAAGAGCCCTGGTGCCAATATAGCCCAGCTCAACCCAATATTGTTGCGTGGAAAACAGAGAAAGAAGGAGTATTAGGTATGTTTGCTGACTTGATTTATTTATAAAGTAATAAAGCTAGGATAAAAATTGAATAAATATTTTTTTTAAATGCACCTCGATTAGTATGCAGCTATCTAATGTTCACAATTGTTCACCGACAATTGCAGTATTGCCAGTTATGTTGCTGCTGATTTAACAAAGACATCTAGAAATTTCTTAAGAGAGATATACTTGGGAACTAAATATATTTTCATCTATGTGTTTTGAGAAAAAAGGTGAACATGCTATCAGAAAATAGATGTACACCCTGACCCAATGTTTTGTGAAAGCCTAATGCCCAATATTCATAAGATTTGCATTGAAGGGACATGTTCAAAGAGCGTCTCCCGTTCACACGAACTTTTGTAGAAGCCCTGTCCGATCAGACAGGTCTCTATACTTCCTGGAAATTGTGGCTAAAACACTATTTTTTCAATTTCTCTACTCAGTTTCAAGAGTGTAAAGAATGAAAGGATTGGCAAGATTTGCATGAATGGCTGTCTTCCTTCCTTCTCATTACCGTAGTCTGCTGGGATTTCTAGTAACTCAGAGAACATAGAATAATAGAGTTAGAAGGGACCTTAGAGCAGGGGTGGGATTCAACTTTTTTAACAACTGGTTGTGCAGGCGTGGCTTAGTTGGTGGGCGTGGCTTGGTGATCATGTGACTGAGTGGACGTGGCTTGGTGGTCATGTTATTGGCTGGGCGTGGCCAACTCAATATCACTCACATAGAGGCACACAACTCCACCCCTGGCCTCTCATGAATGTGGAGATTCTGTAACAGTCGTAAGTGTGAAAAATGGTCATAAGTCACTTTTTTCAGTGCCATTGTAACTTTGAATGGTCCCTTCACACAAGGAAAGTACCAGCAAAGGAGGGAAAAAAATTCCAGAGAAGTTCCAGAGACAGGAAGTCTAGTCCTGCCAAGAATGTAATAAGGGTTAACGGAGAGGCAGTTTCTGTAAGCAACACCAGAATGTTTCCTTCCTGCCTTCCTTACAGGATTAGCCCAGTAATTTCTTCTAACAACCGGTTCTCTGGACTGCTTAGGATGTTAACAACCGATTCTAGTGAATAGGTGCGAACTGATAGAATCCCACCCCTGCCTTAGAGGTCTCCAATCCAACTCTCTGCTTGAGCAGGAGACCCTATACCAGTAGTGGCTAACCTTTTTCGGCTCCCATGCTGATAATTGCGCATGCACTTGAGTGTGTGCACCCAGAACGCAATGCATGCTACCCTACCACCCATCCCTGGGCATGCGCACACGATCCTCCCATGTGCCATGTATCTCTGCACATGAAACGTGCAACCTCCGTGAGTGCGCTGTGCATCTCTGGGCAAGCGCATGCATCTCCTGCACACACCCGCCCCCCACGCATGCACGCCAGATACCCGACAATTAGCTGTTGGGCAGTGCACGTGCATGCACATTAGGGCTCTTCCGGGCGAGCTCTTGCGTGCCACTTCTGGCACGTGTGCCATAGGTTCGCCAACACAGCCCTATGCCATTTCAGATAAACAATTGTCCAGTCTCTTCTTCAAAACCTCCAGTGATGCAGCATCCACAACTTCTGAAGGCAGGTTATTCCATTGGTTAATTGCTCTCATGGTGAGGAAATTTATCCTTAACTTCTAGGTTGCTTCTCTCTTTGGTTAGTTGCATCTATTGTTCCTCGTCTTGCCTTTTGGTGCTTTGGAAAATAGTTTGACACCCCCCCGCCCCACCAAAAAAATATTTGAAGGAGCCCCTCAAATATTAGAAATACTGCTATCATGTGTCCTTTAGTCCTTCTTTTCAATAGACCAGACATTTCCAATTCCTGTAACTGTTGTTTGTATGTAAAAAAAACAAAAAACAAAACCATTCTTCGTGTATAAATTCCCAGCCTCTCAATACGGTTGGGATTTTAATCTACAGCTGTCAAGAACAGCATAACTCAAAGGGTTGCTGGATTCTGTTTTTGAAAATGTGCCAACAACATTCACCGGCAAACTACCCAAGAAGTATGATGTAGCCCTGGGATGGATGGTGGCCCAAGGACGCTCCCACTGCCCTGATAACCTCCTAGCCTTTGAACTTTTCACCCGATTCATCTTTGTTTGTAAGTTTTAACCTGTTTTTAACTCTGTTCTTAAGCTATGTTTTTATTCACGTATCTCTATGGTTTTATTATGCTGTTGAAAATCATCCAGAGTCACTTAGTTGAGATGGGCATTGTAAAAAAATGTAATCTATATGTATAAAAGCAAAATACCACTTACGCATCATCACAAAATCTCCAGAACTGTAAAGCCTACAAACTTGGAATTTGGCACGTATGTTCCTCTTGGCTTCTAGGTGCTCATTAAGAAAGGATTTTTTGAAATGACTATCAGAGAGTTAGTATTTCCTGTATTATTTTATTAACATGCTCTGATGCTAAGGAGTTCTACTCCCCCTCCCCACCTGAAAAGAAATCTCTTCCAAATGCAAAACACAAGCAGAGGAGAGGAGTTTCCATTTTAGTTTCACAGCACCAAGCAGCTTTAGTACAGAACAGTTGAGCTAAGCCACGCCCAGGTTCCTTGCTGTCTCCTTCTTGCTCACACAGCAAATACTGTTTCAGTTTCCAAACAGCCGTCAACTCTCACACACTGACAGAACACTAGCCAGATGAATACCGATGGATGCTTCAGAGGCACAATTTTTCCCCCTTATTTCCTCCCCAAAACCCAAGCCCGATCACATAGTTTTGTAGCAAAGCATGGGCATAGAGCTAGTTATTAAATAAATGAATAAATAAACATGAAAATGGCATTTTCTGCAGTATGAAAGTTAAAACAAAAGTGTCATATGACCTTTTGTTTTTTTGTTTTAATCTTGTGCACCACTGAAAATCACTTTCTTGAAATGGGTGGCTATACTTATTATTAATCACTTTCTTGAAATGGGTGGCTATACTTATTATTAAAATAAAATGTAAACATAACATCCTTATTGCAGATTTTGTATTTACTTATTTGTATCCCACCTTTATTATTTTTACAAATAACCCAAGGCAGTGAACATATCCAACACACCTTCCTCCTCCTATTTTCCCCACAACTACTACCTAGTTCAGTAAGTTAGGTTTAGAGTGAATGAAAATCACCCAGCCGGCTTTCCAGACTAAGGCGGGACTAGAACTAACAATCCCTAGGTGATTGGCCTAATGTCACCAAGCCACTTTTCCAGATTAAGGCAGGACTAGAATTCATAGTCTGTTGGTGATTGGCTGAAAGTCACAGATTATAAGGCGGGACTAGAATTCACAGTCCCTGGTGATTGGCCTAAAGTCACCCAGCCATCTTTCCAGATTAAGGTGGGACTAGAACTCAGTCTCTTGGTGATTGGCTCAAAGTCACCCAGCTGGCTTTCCAGATTAAGGCGGGACTGGAATTCACAGTCCCTGGGTGATTGGCCTAACATCACCCAGCCAGCTTTCCAGATTAAGAGGGGACTAGAATTAATAGTCCTGGGGTGATTGGCCTAAAGTCACCCAGCTGCTGGCTTTCCAGATTAAGGTGGAGCTAGGCTCAAAGTCACTCAGCTAGCTTTCATGGTTAGGTGGGACTAGAACTCTCAGTCACCTGTTTTCTAGCCTATTGCCTTAACCACTTTACCAACATTTTTTATAAATAAGATAGCTTTCTGTCTTCCTATGAAGTGATTTGTAACTAGAAAAAATTGCCTTCATGCATTTGGAAAGCCGGTATATTATCCTAGCAAGAATGAGCCCCCATGTCTATTTTCTTGTCAGAAAGTGAGAGAGATCTCCAGAGAATCCCTATATGTACTGCTGAAAGCCCAGATTTTTCACAATTTTTACTACAGACACATATCTGTGTCCATAGTAGACATTTACATATCTCTTTCTACAGTACATACTGTATGGAGAATGATGATAACATAGATAGTACCACCATCTGCCCTACTTTGTCGCTTGTCTATCATCTCTAGCTCTTAACAGTTTTGTAAAAGGTAAAGACTAATACAACCTAAATAAAAAGTAAAAAAAAAGAACAGAAAAGGAGAAAACATCAAAGAGAAAGCTAAAAGTTCAAAAAGGAGGGAAAAAAGAGAAAAAACAAAGTAGTTTCTGATCTTCTTTACAGCAATTAAAAATAAAATTAAAAAATAAAATAAAATAAAATGTACCCTTTTATATAAAGTTACAATGGGTCTTTCTTCTTTCTGTCATCCATCCAGTCTAATCATCAAAAACATAAATCATGGGGTCATTTTTTTTTTCCTGTTTCATGCAAAAAGTCCAGATGGGGTTTTCAGTCAGCAATAAATGTAGATATTGTTTTTAATCAAAGAAGTCAATTCAGTCATCTCTGCATCTTCACCAACCGTTCCCCCGTTGTGCGTATTGCTGAAGCTTTCTGTGATGACCTGGAGTGTAACACAAACTAAATATCCAAATCCAAAATGTAAACAAATATCCTTTAATGACTCCAACTTGGCCTCTCTGTTCAATAATTCTCAGAGATTAAATTTATTCAAAAATAGTCTTCAAAATAAAAGCAATACAGTCCAACCTCAATGAGCAGATGAAGGTGAAATAAAGAACCAAAACAAACTACAATGAAGGAACTTCCACAACGGACCAGAATAAGTAATTACCAATTTCAAGGAGATAATAAGGCACAGTCTGTTGGAAGGACGCCAACCAAGGTTATTTCAGCCCAAAATAAAACACGCTTTGCTTCTAGCAACGCTGTGTTTTAACCGTCTCTCTGATATACTATTCTCTCCGCTGCAACCAATGAGGGGGATCATGGCCGCTTCCTCTCTCGTAAGCCAAGTTGTTACCTTCTCTGTTCCTCCCTGTGGATCCTAGGATGGAGAGGGGATGGGCCTGGGTCCTCCTCTGACTGCCCAGCCGACCTCTACCCTTCCCCAGCCTTCTTCACAACCTCGGGAGCCATACCTCCATTCCCAGTCAGCTGTTCCTCCTCTCCCTCAGAGTCCGACTCTAACAAGGGCATGACATTTTCCATCTTTGTGCATACAATCACCTTGCTGCAATTAACATATACAAAAACAAAATTCAATGATATCCCCCATCCCCCAACTGTTTGTCCATCACTCCCAAAAGAAAGTGCTCTGATCTCGAATTCATATTAATCTTTAAAATCCTCTGAATCAATCAATCAATGTATGCATTTTATTCCAAAATTTTCTCCTTTTTTTTACCCATCCAAGTATGATAAAATGTCCCTTCTTTAAGATTATAACATAGTGTAACTTTCAGTTCTTTTAACCACACATTTTCCCATCGGTCCATCCGTATTATAACCAAATGTTCTAGCTCATTGTATTATTATACACTCTTTCACTTGTTCTGTTTCAAACCAAAAGTTCATATGTTTTAGCAATTATGCGTTCATCGTTTGTACATAATTCAAACTCAGCCTTACCGTGTTCAAAACCATAAAGTCTTTGGTGTACTTTAAATCTTTCTAATACCTGTAAATAAGAAAACCATTAGCAAATATGTCCCTCTCCATTGGTTCTTCTCTTGATTTTACTTTGTGTTCCCCTTGGCAAAATTCTAATATCTCATGATAAGTTAGCTGCTTCTGTTTGCCTATTGTTTCTTGCCTATAAAATATTTTTTTTGTGCTGAGAGTCACAAAAGTATTTTGGGTACAACCTGGGTTTGTTCTATTCCATATTCTCAACATAATGATTTGTAAAATCCACACTAAGTTTAGCTTTCTCATACCACAAATATTTATGCCACCCAAATCTCAGGCCACGTTCTTCTAATTCCAAAAAGTATTTTTGTTTCTCAACCACTTTTTCATCCAAACCCAGTTTTTCACTATTTCTTGAACACCCAGATCAGTGGTGGGATTCAAAAAATTTTACTATCAGTTCTGTGGGTGTGGCTTGGTGGGCGTGGCAGGGGAAGGATGCTGTAAAATCTCCATTCACTCCCACTCCTTAGGGAAGGTTACTGCAAAATCCTCATTCCCTCCCCACCCCACTAACCTGCTTTCCAGCTCCGTTCTCCTGTGCAGGGCAACAAAAGAAGATGCAACCGATCAACTGGGACTCAGGAGGAGGTAGAGAATAGATGGAGGCAAGGCCAGTCAGAGGTGGTATTAGCCGGTTCTCCGAACTACTCAAAATTTCCGCTACCAGTTCTCCAGAACTGGCCAGAACCTGTTGAATACCACCTCTGACCCAGATTCTAATGGAGTTTCTCCACCATCTTGGATGCAATTATATAAGTTGGGTCTCATTTGTTCCACAACTTGTCCCCTGCACTCGCTCTTCGTACCAATGCAACCTTTTTATGTGTGTAAATGTGAGTGTCTCCACCAGAAACGGCTGGATTAATATTCATATATGGGACTTCACTTTGAAGCATAACTTGCTTTTGGCTATTTAAGAAGTCACTCAGGAATAAATCAAAAGTAATTAATGTAATCAGGAAGGCTAATTAGCTGATGATGAGGCTGATGGAAAGTTCATTGCTTTGCAACCCTTGCAAATACCTAACTTTATGAAGTCTGGAGGTGTGAAAGGTGCCATAAATGGAGAGGTTTGGCTTTTTGATTTGCAATATGAGTGGTTTTCTTTTCTGGAAGAAGAAGAATCTTGCTTAAGGACAATGGAATGGCTGTATCTCATCCTTGACTTACTCAATGCTTTTCAGACATGGTTTAGAATTGATAATATCTCTAGGGATGCAAAAACATATCTGTGATAACCCAGGGCGTGGCACAAAAGCAACAAAGTCACAAAAGTAGGTAAAGTCCCTTTAATTCCTCCAACTTGGCCCCCAATGTCCAGTTATCATCGGCTGGAGAAAAAAAATCTCCCCAAAACAGTTTTTAAAGGGAAGAAATTCATTCCAAACCCAAAGTACATATAGATTATAAAAAAAAACCAACACAAACCACGCTGCAGCAATTAATGAGACAGGGCAGGATAAGGAATTGCAGACTTCCAAAACATAATGAAACACACACAGTTGGGAGGACGCTAGAATCCAGAAAAGACTTGACAAACAAAGATAATTCATGCTTTGCTTTCAGCAAGGTGCTGTGCGCAAACACCCTTTTTAAATCCTGTTTTCCCAGCTGCAGCTAATGAAGGGAATCAGGGCCCTTTTCTCCTCCGTAATTCACATTGCTCCCTTCTCCATTTCTCCCTGCGTGCCCTAGTTGAAGAGAAGGGGGCCCTGGGTCTTCCTCTGAAGGCCCAGCCAGACTGCGTCCTTCCCCAGTTTCTTCCACAGCCTCCCACTCCCTGTCAGCTGCTCAATCTCCACCTCGGAATCAGATTCCAACAGGGGCATGACAATATCACACTACAGTTGGTCCTTGACTTATGATCATAATTGGGACCAGAAGTGTTAAGTGATCATGCCTAATTTTACAACCTGTTTTGCCATGGCTGTTAAGGGAATCACTGCAGTTGTTAAGGGAATTGCATGGTTGTTAAATGAATCTGGTTCCCCCAGTTGACTTTTCATCTAGGAAGCCAGCTGAGAAAACCACAAATGAGAATCACATGACTCACAACATTGCAACTGTTGCAACTACCTGCCAGTTGCCAAGCACCCAAATTTGTATCATCTGACTTTTGCAATGGTTATAAGTGCAAGGACTGGTTGTAAATCACTTATTTTTTAGTGACATCGTACCTTTGAACAGCGATTATAAAGAAATGGTCGTAAATCAAGGACTACCTGCATTTGCTTGAGGCAGTTCTAATCTGCCTTCCTTCCTTCCCCTTCTCCTTTACAGGTAGTCTTCGACTTACGTTCGTAATTCAGCCCAAAATTTATGTTGTTAAGTGAGACATTTGTTGAGTGAGTTTTGCCTCATTGTACAACCTTTCTTTCCACAGTTGCTAAGTGAATCACTGTAGTTACTAAGCCGATCATGAAGTGGATCTGGCTTCCCCCATTGACTTTGCTCATCAGAAGGTCACAAAAGGGGAACACGTGACCTCGGGACACAGCAACAGTCATAAGTATGAACCAGTGGCCCAGCCTCTGAATTTTGATCCCGTGATCATAGGGAATGCTGCAATGGTTGTAAGAGTGAAACAGGATCCTAAGTGACTTGTTTTCAGTGCCGTTGTAACTTTGAATGGTCACTAAATGTACTGTTGCAAGTCGAGGAAGAGCAATATTAATTTTCACCCTGGAGATTCACGGCTAGACAAACAATGGCAGCATTGAAAGCCCACCAGTAGGGTTCATCTTTTTCTCAAAGTCCTCTGACTCAGGCACGCGCACGCGCACACGCACACACACACACACACTCCATCAGTTCCTCAATTACTAATTCACAATCTTTTTGTGAACTGAGGGTTCAGCTTGTTTTCGAAGTTTTTTTTTAAAAAAGGTGAGCCCGGGATAATAATTGCCTTTGTTTTTGTCAGGGAATTGTGCATCAGGTGTCCAAATGAAATCCGAGGCACTGACACAAACTTGTAGTTTTATATAAATAAATATATTTAATGTTTATATCGACAGCAGACACGATAGTCAGGAACATCATGAGGTAAATCATGAAGTAAATCATGAGGTAAATCATGAGGTAAATCATGAAGTAAATCATGAGGTAAGTTCAAAAACAGCACCCAGAAGGAAAAAAGGCAGGAAAACGGAAACCCCCCTTTTACACCCTCAGCAACCAATCGTAACGTAGATTACCTCATGCCGGAGCCAGCCAACCAATCAACTCCAACTGTGTGTTCTGGCCAATTGTACAATGTTACTGTTCCAGTTGCTAAACTTAATATCCTAACAGATTTCGTGTCACTTATACTTAGATATAAATCTAACTATTTAAACATCTAAATGTCATTGACTTGTGACCACAATTGGGACCAGAATTGGGACCAGAATTTTGTCCTTTTTTTTTCCCATGTTTGTTAAGTGAATCACATGGTCTTTAAGCGAATATAGCTTCCCCCATTGACTTTGCTTGTCAGAGGCAGACTGGGAAGGTCACAAATGGTGATCAAATGATGCCAGAGTTACTACCACCATTATAAATACATATCAATTGCCAAGTGCCCGAATATTGATCAGATGACTGATGCAACGGTCATAAGCATGAGGACCGGTCATAAGTCACTTTTCCCAGTGCCCTTGTAACTTTGAACAATCCCTAAACAAATGGTTGTGAGGACAACCTGTTAATTAAAATCAAATATAGCTAATATAACTACTCTCCCATTGTGTTTATATGGTAGTGTTTGCATTTATATATATTCTATTGTTTTGCATTAAAAAATACAACATAGATGGCTTTTGGGTCTTTGGGAGGTCACACGCAGGGTTGGGATCATAAGCTTTAAGATTTCTGCAAGAAGAAGAAAAAAGACCAGCGCGTTTATATTTAGAGTAAACATTTTCCTGAGAAAACTTATAATAAAATAGGTTGGGTTTACCCTGATCTGTCTATCTCCATCTATCTCACTGACTAGATTATATCAGCAGTATTCAAGAACAAATTGCAGTAGCTGACTTGAAGAAATAAAAAAGATTTACGTAGGACTGCATTAGCAAATCCAGTAAAATTGCCATTCATTGATTATAAAACCCACCTGATGTCATTGTGCCCTCCAAATCTTCTCCTGACATCTCAACATTTATTTATCAAAAGGATCTGAAAAAGAGATGTGTAAAACAAACAAAACCACACACATTGTAGCTAATTTCTATTTTAAGGAAAGAACATACCGAGGCAGCTTTTGTGTACAGAAACTAGGATGGGAAAATTTCATTTTAGAAAACATACTTTGAAGCATTAAAAATGTATTTTGCGTAATGTAGCATAGGTAAGCTCAGAGAGCACCAAGGACTTCACAATTCAACCATGAACTATAATTAGAATAGAATAGAATAGAATAGAATAGAATAGAATAGAATAGAATGAGAGAAGAGAAGAGAAAAGAAGAGAAGAGAAGAGAAGAGAAGAGAAGAGAAGAGAAGAGAAGAGAAGAGAAACCCTGTTCCCTTTTAGCACTGATTATGTTACCTAGTTGGGTAATGTAACATCTGCAAAAAAACAAGCAATCTCAGAGAGTACCAAGTATCCCTCATTTCAACTCTGATTAGAGTAGAGTAGCGTAGAGTAGAGTAGAGTAGAGTAGAATAGAGTGGAGTAGAGTAGAGTAGAGTAGAGTAGAGTAGAGTAGAGTAGAGTAGA
>NW_020769308.1:1109400-1122785 GCF_900518735.1 Pseudonaja textilis
GACTAGACTAGACTAGACTAGACTAGACTAGACTAGACTAGACTAGAAGTGGAGTGGAGTGGAGTGGAGTGGAGTGGAGTGGAGTGGAGTGGAGTAGATAAGAGTAGAGTAGAATGCAATAGAATGCAATAGAATAGAATAGAATAGAATAGAATAGAATAGAATAGAATAGAATAGAATAGAATAGAATAGAATAGAATAGAATAGAATAGAATAGAAGAGTTGGAAGGGACCTTGGAGGTCTTCTAGTCCAACCCCCTGCTTAGGCAGGAAACCCTACAACACTTCAGACAAATGGTTATCCAATCTCTTCTTAAAAACTTTGAGTGTTAGGAGGGTGGACTTAGCTCTTTTGTGGGCGCGAAGGGACTTGAGATTGATGACGCATTTGATCCGTCCCACGGGCTCAGCCAGCTCATTTCCTACACATGATCTTTTCTTCGAATGCAAAAGATTGTGGGAGGAAGAACAAAACACCTTTGGGGGAAAATGCTTCTTGAAAATGTGCTATTCAAAATAAACCAGGAGCAATCATTTCTTTTCATTTTTCTCTCTGTTTTCCAATTAGAAATCTGACTTTTTTTTTTTTTTTTGGTACACTTTGGCATCTTGCAAATATTTTTTTTAAAAAAGAAGGGATGCCTGAAAATATTTCATTCAGTCAGGTTTCCCCCCCCCCTTTAAAATGCAAGCCATACTGATAGTTTTCCCCAATTCCTAATCAGGACTGGTGTTATCTTGAGTGCAGAGGGCTTCTGATATAAGCAGCCTTTGGATGGAGCTCTCCTTATGGTGCCGGAGAACTAACCTCACTCCAAATAGAAACTTTGGAGCCAGGGAGAAAGATAAGGCAGCTGCACATTTGCATGATGTCATTGGAAAAGAATGTGAATGACAGATTCGGTGATAAAATAAGAAGTAGACGGGACCATCAGGAATATTCGAAAGCAGGGACAAGCCGAGCAATTTAAGCACATTTCTCTAGCTGTTAAAAGAATTAAGGGGGTACTATGGGGGTACTTAAGGGGGCATTGAAGGGGTACTACGGAAGGTATTCATAACTATATCTTGCAATTAGTGTTTATTTTTATTGACTGATTTGTGTCCCGCCTTTGCAGGTGATCCTCAGCTTACAAGAGTTCAGTTAGCGACTATTCGAAGTTGCAACGATTCTGGGGAAAAAGCGACTTATGGGGCCATTGTTCACACTTACGACAATTGTAGCATCCGTGGTGATCATGTGATCAAAATTTGGATGCTTAGCAACTGATGCATATCAGTTGCTGATATGAAGGTCAGGACAGTTGCAGTGTTCTGGGGTCATATGATCCCCTTTTGCAACCTTCTGACCAAGCAAAATCAATGGGGAAGCCAGATTCACTTAACAATCATATTATTTATCAACCGCGGCGATTTACTTGAAAATTGTGGCAAGAGAGGTCATAAAATGGGGCAAAGCTCACTTAACAACTGTCTCACTTAGCAGCAGAAATTGAGCTCAATTGTGGTCATAAGTTGAAGGCTGCCTGTATTATTTTTACAAATAACTCAAGCAGCAAAGGTATCCGACACACCTTCCTCCTCCTGTTTTTTCCCTTAGCAACAACCCTGTGAGGTAGGTTGGATTGAGAGTGAGTGACAGGCCCTAAGTCACCCAGCTGGCCTTAATTGCAGGAGACTACCTGCCAAGTCCCAGCTGATCAGCTGGGTCTTTTTTGGTTGCCCTGCACAGAAGAACGGAGCTGGAAAGCAGGTTAACGGGGTGAGGAGGGAGCGGGATTTATCAGTAACCTTCCTCCAGGAGTGGGGTGGGAATGGAGATTTTGCAGTATCCTTCCCCTGCCATGCCCAGCAAGCCACGCCCAGCAAGCCACACCCACAGAACCAGTAGTAAAAAAAATTGAATCCCACCACTGGCTGGGTCAAGCAAAGATCCGGGACTGCAAAATGGAGAAAAAGTAAAGGAAGAGAAATAGAAGGTGGATAGGAGGGTGGATGAGTGGATGAATGGAGGGAGGGAGGGATAAAAAACTGCCATATCTTTGTTTCTATTGCACGTGGTTAAACTTGGTCACTGGGGAGATTACAGCAGGATATGGGAACTACTAGGGAATGGCGCCAAAGTCTTCACAGCCACTTTTGGCAGCGGCCATCTGAGAAAAAGGATCTTCTAATCTTTGTTCATTTTCAGCTGGACATGCCAGGGATTGAACATGAGCCCTGATTAATGCAAAGCATGTGCTCTGCCCTTAAGTTATGAAAAAGAAAGGCATGTGCCAACTTCTCTCTTTGGTCTGGTTCATCCAGGCTACAAAGACAGCCCCTTTCAACATGTTCTCATCTCAGGTGGCTTCTGCTCAATGTAGAAGCACGTAATTGTGGAATGGTGGATTTTGATGGGGCCACGGAAGCCACTGTGTCCAAGGACTTGATTAATGCAGGAGTTTAAATTTAAACAAGTAGGACGGACAGATGGATGGATGATTGGATGGATGGATGGATGGATAGGATGGATTGGATTGGATTGGATTGGATGGATGGATGGATGGATAGGATGGATAAGATGGATGGATGGATGGATGAATGGATGGATGGATGGATGGATTGGATTGGATTGGATGGATGGATAGGATGGATAAGATGGATGGATGGATAGGATGGATAGGATGGATGGATGGATGGATGGATGGATGGATGGATGGATGGATAGGATGGATAGGATGGATAGGATGGATAGGATAGGATGGATAGGATGGATAGGATAGATGGATGGATGAGATGGGTGGGCGGATAAGATGGATGGATGGATGGATGGATGGATGGACAGATGGACAGATGTGACAATCTGTAACTTAAATTCTTTAAATTTAAATTTAAACTTGGGCACTGCACACCAGAACAACTAGACACAGGGACAATTTTTTCCCCAAATGCCATCACTCTGCTAAATAACTAATTCCCACAACACTGTCAACTTATTTACTAAGACTGTATTACTGTTGGTCTTCTCATCCTTTCTATTACTTATCTCTGTTGTGGCTCACCGGCAGCCTGTGCAGATGGCAGCAGATCGGACAGTAGGAAAAAATGGGCACCAGTCTGGGAGTCTGGAGAGGACTCGGATGAGGATCCTGCGTCCGATGAAGAGACGGGGCCAGGACCATCTGGGAGTGGGGTACTGAATTTGGAGATTGAGGAGTCTGGCAGCAGCGAGGCAGAGGAACAAGGGGAGCCTGTTCCCAGTGCGCGTGTGCACAGAGCTGCTAAAAGGCAAGAGCAACTGAGACAAAAGAGGTGACTCGGAAATAAGGCTTGGAGATGATTGCCCCTCCCCCAAGTGTATAAGGAAGTGAAAAGGTAGAGAAACCTTTGCAGGAAGCAAAGTCGTACGTTCTGTTAGGATTAATCCTTGAAGCTCTGTGTGGACTTTGTACTTCGGTTGGTTTTTTTATACTTCGTTTGGCACTCTAGCCGTTGGCAGAAATTCAAAGGAAAGAAAGGTGGGTGCTTATCTCGAGGGACTGTTTGGGACTCATTACCAGCTGGGAATGAAAATAATTTCCCAGCGTTGAAATAAAACAGGATTTGTTTTAAGGAAGCGTGTGCTTAATTATGGTGTCTGGAAGCCTTGGTCAGAACAATCTCTTCTCATTTATGACTCTAACCGTGTTTCTTGTATCTTTACAATTTATATTGTTTTATTTGTTTCCTAGTATGATTTGATTGCTTATTATTATCTTATGATTATCGCTAAGTGTTGTATCTTATGGTTCTTGATGAATGTATTTTTTTCCTTTATGTACACTGAGAGCATATGCACCAAAGACAAATTCCTTGTGTGTCAGATAACAGGTAATCAGAGTTGGAAGGGACCCTGTAGGTCATCTAGTCCAACCCCCCACCCAAGCGGGAGACCCTACACCACCTCCGACAGATGGCAGTCGAATCTCTTCTTGAAAGTCTCCAGTGATGAAGCTCCTACAACTTTTGATGGCAACTTCTGTTCCATGGGTTGATTGTTCTCACTGTCAGAAAGTTTCTCCTTATTTCCAGATTAAATCTCCCCTTGTTCAGTTTCCATCCATTATTCCTGGTCTGGCCTTTGTGTGCCTTGGAAAATAGCTTGACCCCTTCCTCCTCTCTGTGGCAGCCCCTCAGATATTGGAAGATTTCTATCCTGTCTCCCCTGGTCCTTCTCTTCATTAGACTAGCCAAGCCCAGTTCCTGGAACCGTTCTTCGTATGTTTTAGTCTCCAGTCCCCTAATCATCCTGATTGCTCATCCTGGTTGTCCAGTCACACTTGGCCAATAAAGAATTCTATTCTATTATTTCATCTCCAGCCTTCTTAGATGATGAAAACAGGCCTTGATCTGAGTGACATCCATCAGTAATGGATGTGCTGACCCAAAGAGACCCATCAAAACGATGGGTAAACAGCCCTGACACCTGGAGCAGATTCCTAGGAGCGCAGGGTATAAGCAGTTGTGAATTTTAGTTGTGGTTTTTGGAAATATTGGAGGATAACAAGACAATGGAAGTGAAGAAGTGCCAGAGGTAAAAGGATGGGGGCATTATCGCTCTTGGACGACCATTGGAAAAGGAAAGAGGAAATTACAGGATGATTGTTGTGTAAGATTGTGATATATGTGAGACACTCGTAATGCTGAAGCCTGTTTTGGTGCTTTTAGAAATCATAAATGGGCCTCGTGGTAATACTATGTGATACTTTAGGTAACCGATAATAACAGATGACAGATAACAAATAACAGATAATCAGAGTTGGAAGGGGCCTTGTAGGTCATCTAGTCCAAGCGGGAGACCCTACACCGTTTCTGACAAATGGCAGTCCAATCTCTTCTTGAAAATCTCAAGTGATGGCACTCCCACAACTTCCAAGGGCAACTTCTGTTCCGTTGGTTGATTGCTCTCACTGTCAGGTTGATTGTTCTGTCAGGTCTGTGTAACCTTGGCAACTTGAAGGCCCGTGGACTTCAACTCCCAGAATTCCCCAGCCAGCCAGCCAGCCATGCTGTCTGAGGAATTTTGGGAATTGAAGTCCCCAACTCTTACATTTGCCAAGATTGGAGACCCTTGTTATATTCCACACATTGTGATATCACCAAGCCTTGCTAAGTGTCAGTTATTCTCTTTGGTTCGTGTTTGTTTTATTAGACAAAGGTCTGGGTCAGAACAACTAGTAATACAGTTGTTAAGTGAATCTGATCACAAAAGCTGATCGCATGACCCCAGAGCACTGCAATTGCCCCATTTTATGACCTTACTTTTTCCAGTTGTTAAATGAATCCCCGCAGTTGTTAAATTACTTACATTAAGTGAATCTGCCTTCCCCACTGACTCACAAGGTGTCAAAAGGGGATCCCATAGCATCCATCATGAATACGAATGAGTTGCCAAACATCTAAATTTGGGTCATGTGACTCTGGGGACACTGCAACGGTCGTAAGTGTGAAAGATGTTCATAAGTGCCATTGTAACTTCAAATGGTCACTAAACAAACAGTTGTAAGTCAAGGACTGACCGATATGTGCCACAAATTACAGTAAGAACCATCTGGAGGGAGGAAATTAAGTCTTATAAGAAGAGGATGGGGCTGCATTTAAGTTGTTCTTAAGTGTTGGGAGTGAGTGTAGAGATTTTCAGTCATCCACGTCATGGTTGTCCCAAAGGTGCTTTTTTTCAGGAGCCAACTGGACTTTCTGGGTTTTTTCTTCTTTCGAAGATGTTTCACTTCCCATCCAAGAAGCTTCTTCAGTTCTGACTGGATGGTGGGGAATGAAAGGATTTATATTCCTTGCATCCTGTTAGAGGGTCGTTGAGGCCACTTGGAGGTTTATCTGTGTCCTCAGGGTCACCTGAGGGAAGCAAATGGTTCCTATAGTCTGCAATTTTTTTTCCCTCTGGAAATCCATTCCTACTCCCACACCATTCAAAGGGTGTCTACTCCAAATTGTATAGCTAAAAATCTGTAGAGATTCTCAGTCCTCCGAGTCACACTATCCACACTGTCCTGTCAGAGCTGAAGAAGCTTCTTGGATGAGAAGCGAAACATCTTCAAAAGAAAAAAAACCAAGAAAGTCCAGTTGCCTCCTGAAGAAACACCTTTTGGATAACTGTTGGGAGGGTTGTCGCCCAAAGGGATTGATTCCATTTTATCCCAGATCGCACAACAAAACAATAAGGCAGATTCTGATTTAACTTTATGAAAAAAAAATGTTCTAATAATAAGAGTATGTCAACAATGGAACCAGTTAAAAAGCGAGGTGGCGACTTCCCCTTTGCTGGATGCATTCAAAACCTATCTGAGATGGTTTAATAATTTTGAATTCTTGCATTAAGCAGCGAGATGGTCTTGATAAACTCAGATTGTCCTTGCAGCAATAAGATTCTGTGCGGCTGGGAAGGTGTTTTGTGCTTTGTTTGTTTTTAAATCAGTAAATCCACATTCATCAAATTACTTTTTCATTGAATTGCTTTTTTATATACTGGTACACTTTTATATTCTTTCCATAATAATTAAAATTATACACTATACTCTGCTCCATTATTACAGCGTAATGGGCTAAACAAACTGTGGCTGTAGCATTTAATGAAACTGTTTATGAAGATTAATTTGGAGCTGATGGAATTAAAGAGAAGAGGAAAGAAAAGAAGAAAACCGAGAATAAAGCCTCCGTGGGTAATTCAGAGAGTAAATTATGCATGATAATCTAACCACTTCGTAGAGATAATTCTCCCTAAAACCTCAACACTGGATCTGATTTAGCCCAAATGATGAATTCCCGTTGATTTCAGAGAGACAGTGAAGTATCTGTGTTGAAATCATTACAAGTTGGTTGGATGCTGGATTTTATTCTTGAAGTGAGAAACCGCATTATACAGTAGTAATATGTTTTAGAGTTCAGAGAAATTAGCCTAGGAGATCATATCAAGGTTCTCTGCTTTTTTAGCTGCTTATAGGTAGTTCTCAACTTCTGACCACAGCTGAGCCCAAAATTTCTGTTGCTAAGCAGTGTGGTTGCTAAGTTAGTTTTGCCCCCATTTTACAGCCTTTCTTGCCGCAGTTGCTAAGTGAATCACTGCTCTTGTTTAGTAACACGGCTGTTAAGAAATTCCCTATTGACTTTGCTTCAGGGACGTCTTTAACAGCATTATGGGCCCCCGGGCAAAGCTGTGTACTGGGGCCCCTATGACAACTACTCACAGGAATAAAAATGTTAATGGTTGAGAAAATTAAACATATGTTTGCATGATAGTATTAATTTAAAAATACAGTAAAATGTAATAAATATGTTGCTGTATTTATATAATACAAGGCGCATTGAAGGATTAACATACACAGATTAATATGGGGCTCCTATGCTCGTGGGGCCCATGTGTAAATTGTTGTGGCTTGTTGTCAGCCTGTCCAGACGGCAGTGGAATCGGACAGTGGGGAAGAATGGGGATCAGTCCAGGAGTCTGGAGAGGACTCGGACGAAGGTCTTGCATCCGATGAAGAGATGGGGCCAGGACCATCTGGGAGTGGGGTGCTGCCTTTGGAGCCTCCAGAGTCTGGCAGCAGCGAGGCAGAGGAACCAGGGGAGCCTGTTCCCGGTGAGCGTGTGCGCAGAGCTGCTAGAAGGCGAGAACAGCTGAAACAAAAGGGGCGACTCAGGAATAAGGCTGGGAGGTGATTGCCCCTCCCGTATGGTATAGAGGACAGGCAAAGAGGACGAAACCTTTGCAGGAAGCAAAGTCGTTCGTGTGGTTCAGATTCATTCTTGAAGTCTTTGTACTTCGGTTGGCTTTTTTCCTAGTTCATTGGACACTTCTGTTATTGGCAGCACTTCACAGATAAGAAAGATGGGTGCTTATCTCGAGGGACTGTTTGAGATTCATTACCGGCTGGGAATGAAAATAATTCCCAGAGTTGCAATAAAACAAGACTTGTTTTGAAAATAAGCGTGTGCATAATTACGGTCTCGGAAGCCTTGGTCAGAACACAAGTGCCCATCAGGCCCATACGTGATTAAGGCAGACGTGCTTTGCTTGTCAGAAGGTTGCAAAAGGGGATCACATGACCCCAGAACACCGTCATAAATATGAGTCAGTTGTCAAGTGTTTGATCATGTGACTGTGGAGACGCTATAGTGTGAAAATGATCATAAGTCACTTTTTTCAGTGCCTTGAATGGTTACTAAATGAGCTGTTGTAAGTCAAGGACTTCCTGTACCTACTGTTTTAAGTCAGTCAGTAATAGTTCTGAAAGCTAAATATCATTAATATTCTTTTTTAAGTCAAGCTATCATTTTGTAAGTGAAGCTATTCTCTAAAGTGCCTGAGGGCAGGACAAGAAGTTAAAACAAGGAGAGCAGCAACCAAGGGTGAGATTCAAATTTCTTAACAACCGGTTCTGTGGGCGTGGTCTAATTTGTGGGTGTGACTTGGTAGTCATGTGACTGGCTAGGTGTGGCTTGGATGTAAATATTGTAAATATTTATGAAAATATTGAATTATTTATTATAAAAGAGCAACTTTTATCCAAAATCCGGCAAGCAGGCAGGCAGACTGAGTTGCCCACAGAATCACAGATTCACTCAGAGATCTACCTTTTGCAATCTGCTACCTGACTCTGCACTAAAAAAAATAGAAGTTTCAGTCCTAAGGAAGGTTCAGCTCTGCTTTTAGATTATCTAGAAAGCAAGAAATCCAACTATTTCCTGCTTTCTAGCTAATCTAAATCTCTCGGCACAGCTGATCGTCGGAATAGCTGATGGTTGGGGGGGGCGGGGAAAAATAGCAACTTACCAAAAATTAGCCACTGCAGGCAAGTTGGACAGCGCGCATGCCAGGTAAGGAGTGACTGGGCAGGGCGGGCTGTTCTTCTGATTAATTGTTCTCACGGTCAAGAAGTTTCTCCTGAGTTCTAGGTTGCTTCTCTCCTTGATTAGTTTCCATCCATCGCTTCTTGTCCTGCCTTCAGGTGCTTTGGAAAACAGCTTGATCCCATGTCCACCTACCATCCCCGTCCTGCTTTTCAAAACTTTTTAAGAGGGAGGCAGAAGTGCCTTCCCTGCTCGGTTCATCCTTGCCGTTCTTTCTCTCTTTTTTCCTCGATTTCATTTCCGTCCAAGCTGCAGCTGCCTCTTTTTTTTTTTTTCAAAAGTCTTTTGTGTGCTGCTGTTTTTTTCTCCTCCTTTCTCCATCTGCTGGCTGTCTGGCAAAATAAACTGCTGACACACACAAAGCCTGCAAAGGAGGAAAGCACGTCCTGTCCTATCGATGGGTGGAATTGAGCCATCTCTTGGCGTTCTTTGTATCCTGCTCAGGGGATGTGGGGACCTGGAGCTTCGTCCTGGAGTCTGTTGGTGATTCTTCTGCACGAAAATATATTTCCTTCCGATGCTCTTAGGAGTTCAACTTCTTTGGATAACCCAATGAATCTGAATTCCAGCTTCTCTCCATTTCTCTTCCTTCATTATTTTCACTCGGATCTAGCCAGTTACGCTTGGCACCAAAATTTTAGATGGTTTGCGGTGAAGGTGCTTTCCCGTTTGATCAGCCTCTGATCGACCTTGCAAATAAAGTCAAAGTTACCATGTTGGTTGGTTTCAGTGGTGGTATTTGTCAGAGTATATTCATGAACTGGAATAGAGCGTGGCCACAAGGTCAGCCACTGAATAGGCATAGCAACTAAGTCAGCCAATGAGGACTGTTTGGAAACTGAAACTAGAAGTAGCTTAGGCGCGGCTCTGTATTAAACTCTGCAGCTCTATTAAGCTCCGAGTCTGTCTATTGAAAATGAAACCGCTTCTCTCCTCTGCTGTGTGTCTTGCTTGCCTGCTGAACTAAAGTGAAACTGATGTCTGTTTCTGAGCTCCTGAGTTGCTACTGAAGTTACTTGCAACATATTTCTGTCTGAGTTTGCTCCATGTTGGAGAAATCTACAACTGGTATTGTAAAATTTACTTTATATGTTTATAAAGAAGTTAAATGAAGCCTCAGCCGACTGTGTTTACTTTTCTGGTGCTGAATTTACGCTGCAATACTCTGAATAGTATTCTACCAGTTTGGCCCAGTTCTGGCGTACCGGTAGCACCAAAGATCAGCTGGCAGAGAAGCAGTTCGCTCCGAATCTTTCCAACGCTCTGCAGTTGGGCCCGCCCACCTGCCCCTGCTCTTAGGTCCTTTTAAACCTCTCAGCTGTTTAGCATGGCAGAGCGGATTGCTGTGCTAAACAGCTGAGAGGCGCAGTAGCTTAGTTTTTACTGTTTTAATGCATGCGCACAATCGTGCGAGTCGTGTGATCCCACTCCTGCAGCCACGCCCACCAAGCCATGCCCACAAAACCCATGGTGGGAACTTTTGAATCCCACCACTGGTTGCTTTGCTGTTTAAGGTTCTGACTTGGCCAATTTTTCCATGATTAAAAGGTTTAAACGTGGCTTAAAATTCCTTTTCTTTAAGTAAGAGTTGTGGAAAGTCTACAAGGTTGGGATACCTTGACATACTATGACAATTGAGCCCAAAAATTTCTGTTGCTAAGCGAGAGAGTTGTTAACTGGGTTTGGCCCCATTTTAGGACCACAGTTGTTGAGGGAATCACTGCAGATGCTACGTCAGTAACATGGATGTTAAGTGAAACGGACTTCTCCATTGAGTTTTCTTGCAGTTGTTGAGGGAATCACTGCAGACGTTTAGTAATACGTTTGTTTATTGAATCTGGCTTCCTCATTGACTTTGTTTGTCAGAAGGTTGCAAAAGGGGATCCCATGACCCCAGGGTACTGCAACTGTCATAAATACGAGTCAGTTGCCAAGGGTTTAAATTTTGATCACGTGATCATGCGGATAGTCATAAGTCTGAAAAACGTTCATGTCCCTTTTTTTTTGGTGCTTTTGTAAATTCAACGGGTCACTAAAAGATGATAAAGTTGTAAGTTGAGGACTCTCTGTAGCTAACCTTGTGAACTCCCACCCAGTAAATCATGAATTCTATGATTCTACATGTGTATTCATTGGTATCCCAATTGGTTTCTTTTGAAACAGGCTATTTTTTTTTTAATCAATCAAATAGCAGAATCTTTTAACGCCTTTTAGATCAGGTGTCCATAATCCCCAGGCTGCAGCGCACAACTCATTCAGAACTGGGCTCTGCAAGGATGAATGTGCATGTGCACGCAGTGCCACTCACACAAGCGATGGTGGCTTGCATGCAGTGCACAGCTCCATTCACACCGAACCATCCCATCTGAGCCCTCCACTGGGTCACCAAGTGATAGATAGATGGATAGATGCATGGATAGATGCATTTCTGACAAACAGGCAACAAATGGTCAAAATAGGGAACACCCTATCAAATCCTGTACCCGTCAACAGTGATGTCCCCCAAGGCAGCGTTCTAGGACCAACTCTCTTCCTACTCTACATAAATGACCTCTGTGATCCTATTAAGAGCAACTGCATTCTGTTCGCTGATGATGTAAAGCTATTCAACACCACTGACAAGACGGCTACCCTTCAAAATGACTTCAACTATGTGTCAGAATGGTCAAACAAATGGCAACTTCAAATCTCAACAAACAAATGCTCTGTCTTACATATCAGCAAAAAAAATCAGAAAATAAAATACAAGCTGAATAGTCAAGACCTTGTTGATGATCCAAACTCTGTCAAGGACCTCTAATGATGTAAGTGCTAGAGCCCACTGTAACTACATAGCCAAAAAGACATTAAGCGTTGTTAACCTAATCCTGCGTAGCTTTTTCTCTGGTAATATCACACTACTAACTAGAGCATACAAAACATTTACTAGACTAATACTTGAATACAGCTCATCAGTCTGGAATCCGCATTACATAACGGATATTAATACAGTGGAGAAAGTCCAGAAATGTTTCACGAGAAGAGTTCTCCACTCCTCTACTCATAGCAGAATACCTTATGCCACCAGACTTGAAATTTCAGACCTAGACCACCTAGAACTATGACGCCTTCGGTCCGATCTAAGTATAGTACATAAAATGATCTACTGCAATGTCCTACCTGTCAATGAATACTTCAGCTTCAACCACAACAATACAAGAGTGCAAAATAGATACAAATTCAAGGTAAACCGCACCAAACTTGATTGCAGGAAATACGACTTCAGCAACAGAGTGGTCAATGTCTGGAATACTCTACCTGACTTTGTGGATTCTTCCCCAAACCCCAAAAACTTTAACCTTAGACTGTCTATTATTGACCTCACCCCCTTCCTAAAAGGACTGTAGGGGGCATGCATAAGCGCACCAACATGCCTACGGTCCCTGTCCTACTGTTTCTTTTTTATTCATATCCATTTCATGTATTCCAGTGGTGAAATTCAAAAATTTTTACTACCGGTTCTGTGGGCATGGCTTATTTGATGGGCGTGGCTTGTCATGTGACTGGGTGGATGTGGCTTAGTGGTCATGTGACTGGTTGAGCATGCTTGGTGATCATGTGACTGGGTGGACATGGCTTGGTGGTCATGTGAATGGGTGGGCGTGACCAATTCAATGTCACTCACATCAAGGGGTGCCTCACCTGGCCCCTCCCCTCCCAGCCATTCCTTGTCACCCAGCCTCAACTTATCTATAGTTCTGTAAAAATGTTGTTCACCTTTTTTGACTTTATTATTTGCATACTATAGATGTACTTTCATGGACCACTGAAAGGAGGAAATGGCTCACATGCTTTACTCAAGAGTGTGATAGGCAACAGGCTTTTAACGGGCTGCCACAAAGAGAGACAATGTATTTTCCAGAGAAGCAGAATGCAAACAAGAAGCAATGGATGGAAACCGAACAGAGAGAAGCAACCTAAAACTAAGGAGAAACTTCCTGACAGTGAGAACAATTAACCAGTGGAACTACCTGTTTCTAGAAGTTCTGGGTGCTCAATCACTGGAAGTTTTTAAGAAAAGACTGGACAGCCATTTCTCTGAAATGGTATAGGGTTCACCCCAAGGTCCCTTCTAAGTATTATTCTGACACCTTTCCCAGGATTTCTACTCAGAGTTTGGCATCCTCAGTTTTCTTGCCTGAGCTGGGGGTTGGACTAGAAGACCTCCAAGGTCTCTTTCAACTCTTGTTTAACACATGTGTATTTTATGCTCTGGACTATTGACATTGAATGCATGTAAACCCTGAAAAATATGTGGTACCCCCTGGGCAAAAGAAAGGCAGTAGAATCACTCTAGGTGTAGGGACAGTGTAAAATATTAACACATGATAAATAATGGAACAATTAAAAATAATAGCACAGAGTTTTATCTCTCTCTCTCTTCCTATTTTTTTCTTTCTTTCTCTACCTTCCTCTTTCTTTCTTTCTTTCTTTCTTTCTTTCTTTCTTTCTTTCTTTCT
>NW_020769308.1:1123605-1139270 GCF_900518735.1 Pseudonaja textilis
AGATAGATAGATAGATAGATAGATAGATAGATAGATAGATAGATAGAAGTGGGAAAGGTTGGAGACCCCTGAACTAGATGGGTCTCCGTGATCCTTCTCATCCTAGGGCATGGATCCCAAACCCCTGGTCCATGGATCAACACCGGCCCACGGCCTGCCTGGAACCAGCCCATGCAAGCAAGTGAAGCCCCATCCGTGCATATGCAGAACCACGAAACCACACCCTCATCCGGTCCGTGGAGGAACCGCTCTCTGCAGAATGGGTCTGTGGTGCTTAAAACTTTGGGGGGGGGGGCTCTGTTTTAGATGTCCTCCATTACTTCCCTTTTATTTACATTTTTATTGATTTGTTTTAGATGATTTATATAGCCTCTTACTTGCTCACGGCGACTCCAGGTGGCTTACAGCCAATAAAAACATAACGTAGGAAAAATAAAAATAAATAATAATAATAATAATAATAAAATAATAAAATAAAATAATAATAATAACTCCTCCATCCTCCTTCCACCAGTGGTGGAATTAAAAAAAATTACTACCAGTTCTGTGGGCATGGCTTGGTGGGCGTGGCAAGGGAAGGATACTGCAAAATTTCCATTCCCTCCCCACTCCTGGGGGAAGGTTACTGCACAATCTCCAATCCCTCCTCACCCCACTAACCTGCTTTCCAGCTCCGTTCTCCTGTGCAGGGCAACCAAAGAAGACCCAGCCAATCAGCTGGGACTCAGGAGGCGGAGAATAGAGGGGTGGGTGGGGCCATTCAGAGGTGGGATTTGCCAGTTTTCCAAACTACTCAAAATTTCCTCTACTGGTTCTACAGAACTGGTCAGAACCTGCTGAATATTCACCTCTGGTGACAACACACATTCAAACCAGCTATTTAATGGGCTCCATCCTACTCTGGGTTTTCCAGATGTGGCAAAACCAGTGGTGTGGCTGCTGGGTGGTCAGCGGGGCTTGGGTGATCTCTGGTTGGGCCCTCCCCAACCCACCCTTGTTCTATGCTTTCCCTAAATATTTATTGATTTGATTTGATTTGTCAATAGCTTACAAAATAATAGATATAAGTATATACATAGTTATGAAAACATGAATACTCCAAAGAGTGATAAATAGGGCACAAAAGATCAGCGGATGTCCTCTTCCCTCATTGGAGGATTTGTATAACATGGGATGTAGAAGGAAGATACAAAAGATCTTGAGAGACCCTTCGCATCCAGGCCACTCGTTGTTTGAGATCCTACCATCAGGAAGACAATATAGAGTGCTGAAAGCCAGGACAAGTAGATTTAAACATAGCTTTTACCCAAGTGCTGTGATCAGGTTAAATGCAGAGTTATGAATCTGGTGGTCTTAATATATATATATCCTGGTTGTACAGTTTTTTAACTGTTATTTTGTTTTAATTTGTTTTACATTGTTATTTGTGTATGTCTTTTGGTGTTGTTCAGTTGTATGTTGTGAAAGAGCACCTTATTTCATTGTTCTCAGGTTTCTGAGTACAATGACAATAAATTTATCTTATCTTATCTATCTTATCTTATGAAATGGGTACATATAAGAAAAATAAAAGAAACAATAGGACAGGGACAGTAGGCACGTTGGTGTGCTTATGCACGCACTAACTTTTCCCCTGCCCAGGCTGCCCAGCTGAGATCCACGCCACTCTGCTGTATTCACCGGAGCTGCCTGAGTCTGGATGGTAGGGAATGGAAGGATTTATATGCTTTGCAGAAAGCTGGTCATTTGCATCCTTCTTAGAGAGTCCTTGAGGCCACTAGGAGGTTTATCTGTGTCCTCAGACCTGGATGACTGAGAATCTCCATAGACATGTCTTCAGATCCAGAGTGTTAAAGTGGGGTCCAGTCTAATTTCCAAAGGGATGAGGTTCGAAACCCCAAAAGTAATGTAAATAAATGTAAGTTTGGGAAGGATTTGGAAGAGATCCATCAGAGAGTCATTCCATAAATTCTGTACAGTCTTCGTAACCCCAATGCACTTTGCAAAGGTATTTAATATAGCAGCAAACAAAGCAAGATACTTTTTTTTTTCTGGCTAAAGTTATTTCATTTTTCTCTCTGTGTATCCACATTCTGCTAGAACAGATGGCCTTTTGAAATTCCTTACCAAGCCTGTGGGCTATGTATTGATTGAAACACCACTGGGTTAGTTCAGAAAGGTTGGGCCAGGATTTGAGTATGTGTTAGATTTTTTGGTCTGAACAAATGCACCATCGAATGGATGGTTCAGACTTATATGCTAAGCCATACAGAACTGATTCCAGTTTTCCAATCCACTGAAAAATCATCTAAGTTTGATTCTCACATCTAATTCCTCCTCCTCTTCCTCTTCTCCTTCTCCTCCTTCTCCTCCTCCTCTTTTCCTTCTTCCCCTTCCTCTCCTCCTCCTCCCAATCCTTCCCCTTCCTCCTTCTCCTCTCCTCCTCCCCTTCCTCCTCCTCTTCTTCTCCTCCTCCTCCTCCTCCTCCCACTTAATAATCAACGGCATATAAGAACTCACGCTGAGAGCATACATGTGATCCATCACATTACAGGATTCCTCCAACTACTATTTTAGCATGAATTAATATAGTCGCCTCCGGTTTAAGATCCTGCATCACTCTGAAGACAATTTTGGATTTCTGCAATTGCACAGTACAGGGTTAGGGATCCCGCGTTGGATCGGTGTGGTTCTTTGAAAGAAGAGTTAAATTCTGCCGAAGATCCGTAAAATCGGTAGATAGCTTGTTTCTCATTTTGAGGAGCTAATTTTCTCCCCACTGCCTAACTCTCCGTCTTCAGATTTCTGAAGGAGGCACAACTGCATCCTTGTCACGGCACAACTGCACCCTTGTCAGTACCGATTCCGGAAGCAGCTGTTCTTTATGGTTGTGATTAATTTTTGAGAATGATTAGATGACTGCGCCCAACCAGTGCTTATTGGATGTAGATTGACAGGAGAGAATGCAGAGGATTTATCATATTTCCTTCCTGCATGGAATAAAGGGTGAAATGATTTCACTGCAAGACACCAGCCTTCTCAGAAGTGTTGAGGGTCACCCTTTGCTCCTCAAAATGGATAGTGTGAAGACAAATGTGGATGTATATATATATTTTGAGTCGCTTTGGAGGGATCAAGTAGCGCACAAAATGTTCCATACTTCAATACCCTTCTGAATCATATGTGTGTTACCATTAGTCATTCTTCACGAAGGCTTAATGAATAGAGAATCAAATTCTTTCATCGTCAATCTCTGTTTATTCATCTTTATTAACTGTTTCCACAACTGAAAAATGAGGATTATTTCTTGTGGTGGTATAAAATAAGAAGATTTGCATCCTTCCTTAAGAACATTTGGTAATTTCTCCCTTTGCTTACCATGGATGTTCTCTTCCAGAGCTTGTCTACAGCTTTTCAACCCACATTCAATTTTAATGAGAGTGTTACGTAATGATTTTTGTTTTTTTTTAAATAACACAAAGCTCACAGTTGGTAAACTGCATTGGGTGTTCTTCAGCTCTTTTTTTTTTTTTTTGGATGGGATAAGAACTTCTCTAGAGGAGCCCAAAACGACCTCCTTAATTCTTATCCAAAAGAACACTCTGTATTTTGATTTCCTGTCCTATTCAACCATGTAGGACTTTGCATTTAGGGATTACATTTGTTTTTGGCACCTGACTGAGGAAAGGGAACGAGGTTAGGACACAATTGTTGGATAAAAACAGGAGTTGAAAATGTATATTCCATATTGGAGATCTCAAGGAAAAGAGCGCAAAACAAAATGGACGAGATGCAAAAGTAAAGGCAGAGGCTGGAGGTGGAGTCAAGCGAGTAATTAGCCTGGAGTTCTTACATTCATTCCCACCAGTGATCTAAGTCCAGCTGCCCTTGAATTCCTTTAAGTCTTATCTAGTGCCAATTTAGTTGACTACATCCTGGTGTATAGGTAGTTCTTGACTTTCAATCATTTGTTTAGTGACCATTCGAAGTTGCAACAGCACTGAAAACAGTGAGTTATGGAAGTTTTTCACACTTACGTCCTTTGCAATATCCCCATGGTGATTAAAATTCAGAACATTTGGCAACTCATTCGTATTCATGATGGTTGCAGTGTCCCAGGATCACGTGATCAGCTTCTGTGAAATTCTGACAAGCAAAGTCAATGGGGAAGCCAGATTCACTTTACAAAGTTGTTGCAAAGCTGTAGTGATTCAGATAACAGATAATTAGAGTTGGAAGGAACCTTGTAGGTCATCTAGTCCAACCCCACCACTAAGCAGGAGACCCTACACCATTTCTGACTAATGGCAGTCCAATCTCTTCTTGAAAGCCTCCAGCGATAAAGCTCCCACAACTTCTGAAGAAAACTTCTGTTCCATTGGTTGATTGTTCTCACTGTCAGAAAGTTTCTCCTTATTTCCATGTTGAATCTCTCCTTGTTCAGTTTCCATCCATTATTCCATGTCAGGCCTACAGGCGCTTTAGAAAATAGCTTGACCCCTTCCTCTCTGTGGCAGCCCCTCAAATATTGGAAGACTGCTATCATGTCTTAACAACTTAACAACTGTGGCAAGAAAGGTTGCAAAATGGACAAAACTCATTTAACCTTGCTTAGCAACAGAAATGTTGGCCTCAATTATGGCCATAAGTCGAGGGTTAGCTACATAAGCTTGAGCAAATAAATCATCTTACCTGGAACTTAATGTGTGCTCCAGACTGTTCATGCCTCACACAAGATTAAAATTATGAGACTGATATTGTTAGGCCATTCAAAAATGTAAGCATCCTCACATATTGCATTATGGTGTGGTATTGATGGCTTGACAGCCGTGGATAGAAAGACATTACAGAGGGCGATGAGCACAGCACAAAACATTGTGGGCTGTTCCCTGATACCACTAGATGACCTCACTAGGACTCACTGCCTTAGAAGAGTGAGGAAAATTCTCAGGGACGACTCATATTCCAGTCAGCACTTCTTCACTCTCCTACCATCAGATAGGAGATGGAGAAGCATAGCCAGCCGCACCAACAGGCTGAAGAACAGTTTCTACCCGTGGACTGTCAGACTTCTGAACAGAAAGGAACTTCATGTCAACATAGTATGACAGTCTTGCGGGGCCGGCGCATTGTACAACAAGGTCACATAGGATAATAAGATTGGGACTGGGTTAGGGACTTCTGTCCTTCCTGTGAGTTATGTTGTGGGGATGGAGGCTCAGTCAATCTCATTGTACACATGTTGTACTCTGACAATAAAGGTAATAATAAAAAATAATTTCAGTCCTATGTATTCAAAAAAAAAGCATTGCAAAAACCCATGGGTACCTGAAATCGTACATGCTGTTGAAAAACTGGATACTTTTTTCCCCTCACTTTTTCGTAAATAGTATAAGTTGGAACCATCCGGTGGAGACAAAAAAACATCCTTAACAGCAAGATTGGTCCCCAAGAGAGATGTTGATCTCTTCTTTGCTAGAGATATTTAAACAGAGGATGGAGAGTCATTTATCATGGACACTTTAATTTGGATACCAGCATGGAACAGCAAGTTGGACTCGGTAGCTTTTTTCAAGTCTATAATTCTGTTATTCTAAGAATGTGAAGAAGAACATTCTTCCCTACCAGGGGTAGCATTCAAATTTTTTAAGAACCAGTTCTGTGGGCGTGGCTTAGTTGGTGGGTGTGGCTTGGTGGTCATGTGACTGGGTGGGTGTGGCCAACTTGACGTCACTCATTTCAAAGGGGCGTTTCTCCTCGCTCGGCATCTCATGACAGTGGGGATGCTGCAATGGTCATAAGTGTGAAAAACAGTCACAACTCACTTTTTTCAGTGCCATTGTAACTTTGAATGGTCACTAAATGAACTGTTGTAAGTCAAGGATTACCTGTACAAAAATACAAAAAGCTCCTTTGCTTGCAAAAAGCTGCCCTAAATACCAATCATTAGATTAAGAATACCTGCAAGGCAGAGTTACAAATCAGGCAGGGTGCCAGAGCACCTTGAGGAATGAAAATAGTTAAAATGGAGTGATAACTATCAAGCAGCCATTTCTTGCTTATAAAGTGAAACCGTTTAGCAAAAAGGTCATTTAAGCTTTCCAGAAAGAACATACCCAGGAAAAACAATCCTTAGATCCATTTGCACCACTTAAAGATACCAGCTGGTCTCACTTATCTCACAAGATATCCTAAGGAAATCATCCAGATTTAAGGAAAGGTCACATGCCCCCCACAAAGGCAGTAAAAAAATCAGTGCCAAGCTTGCATCCTGCCTCTTGGAAGTACACCCCAAAAGGACAGTACCAGATACTACTAAAGCAGTGAAGGAAGACCCCCTCCCCAGATAGAAAAAGAAACCACGAGGCAGGAAAAATTCAAACATAATACAAATAATTAAATCACAACAGTAGATGTTGCTTGTTAAACCAGTTACCAGAACAAACAGACACAGGAACTAGCTAGATTTCTAAATCCAGTTCTTTTCAGGAACAGAGATTAATATTTTTTCTTCCAAAAAAGCTGAATAGGGAAAGTTATCCCATCAATAAACACAGGATTAAACATAGACCAAAATTCAGAAAGGATATGTAAACTCACATTTCAATGTCAATCTTTCTAGCTAGCAAAGAAGCCTTGCTGAATGTTACTCATCTTGGTTCCTTGTCATTAAAAGGCTCCTTTCTGCAGCTCTGTTTTGTTATTCAATTATTAGGGCTTATTTTGAGGGGTAGGGCTTATATTGGGTACATGTGTAATGAAGCTAGGACTTACTTTTGGGATAGATCGTATTTTTGAGAAACAGAGTATTATGTGAAAACATGGCTTCTAGGATTCATCTGTTAAAACGAGGCCAAAATTCTGGCTTGCATACAAGTAGTCCTCGACTTACAACAGTTCCTTTAGCGATGGTTTGAAGTTACAATACTACTGAAAAAAGTGACTGATGACTGTTGTAGCATTCCCATGGTCATGTGATCAAAAATTCAGGCACTTGGCAACTGACTCATATTTATGATGGTTGCAGTATCCCAACTCGTGGGACCTCACAATCAAAGCCAGTGGGGAAGCCAGCCATTCACTTAACAACCATTTACTAACTTAACATCTGCAGCAATTCACATAACAACTGTGGCAAGGAAGGTTGTACAATGGGGCAAAATCCATTTAACAACTGCTTTACTTAGCAACAGAAATTTGGGACTCAGTGGTGGTCGTAAGCCAAGCACCATCTCTATATGTACGTAAAACTATCAATTGGGGGAAGAGTCCAAAATACTGACTTAGGAAGGCCTAAAGATGACTTCTACTGGGCTGAACCAAAGGCCCATTGGGTCCAGCACTCCATCTTGGGATGGCCCATTGGTGTTTGGGAAGCTTACAAAGAAGACCAAAAGGGTGATAATCCTTTCTGTTGCTCAGCAACTGTTATTTAAGGTGTGATGTTAGGCACGAAGAATTCGGGCCACATGTAAAGTACCGGTTAAGTGGATCTATGCCGGTGGTGTGAAACTCAAGGCCCGGGAGACAGATCCAGCCTGTTGGGTGCTTAGATCTGGCTCGCAGGGCCACCCTGGAAACACCAAAGGACTGGCCTGCGGTGCCTCTCCCAGCAAAAACGGAACTGGGGAGGGCCTCAGATGGCCCTTGCGAGCCCCGTTTTCATTGGCAGAGCACCCCAGACATCCCCAACACAAGTAACGTCAAGCTGGCCATGCCTCCCCCCCGCCAAGGTCAACACAACCCTGATACAGCCCTCAATGAAATCAACTTTGACACCCCTGATCCAGTGGTGGGGTTTTAAATTCTTTTACTACCGGTTCTGTGGGTGTGGCGTGGTAGGCATGGCTTGGCTTGGTTGGCATGGCAGGAGAAGGACAGTGTAAAATCTCCATTCCCTCCCCACTCCTGGGGAAAGGTTACTGCAAAATCCCCATTCCCTCCCCACCCCACTAACCTGCTTTCCAGCTCCGTTCTCCTGTGCAGGGCAACCAAAGAAGGCCCAGCCAATCAGCTGGGACTCAGGAGGCAGAGAATAGATGGGGGCAGGGCCAGTCAGAGGTACTATTTACCGGTTCTCCAAACTACTCAAAATTTCCGCTACCGGTTCTCCAGAACTGGTCAGAACCTGCTGAATACCCACCTCTGCCCTGATCTATTGCTAATAGCTATATACAAGAAACTAGCCAATTATGGGTCAACACTAAATTGGCTGTAGATAGGAGTCAATAGAATTCAAGAGTTTGAACTTAGGCTATTCATGGAAACGTAATGACTCCAGGCTGGTGACTCTCTTGACTCCACCTCTAACCGCTCATCTCCTACAATGTAATCTTCAATTCAGCAGGTGGAACTCAGCCAAAAAAGATGATTAGCCACTGTTCCTATATAAAATCAAACATGTCCATCTTGGTGGCCATTACCGCTTTTGGAAACAGCAGAACCTGATTATCTGCCAAACCCAGATTGTTTGAGGCGATGTGGAATTGATGCTTATGGCTGCTTGTTTTCAGAGGCCGTGTTTTTGGAGTCTCTGTTTTGAACTTGATTTTTAATCTTTTTTTATGAAAGAGGAGAAGGAGCCACTTCAGATCCCCTTTGGCCAAGTGGTGGAGGATAAATTGATATAAGTAAATGATGAAAGTCATTCAGAATCAGAGGCTATTAACCACTAGGAAATGTATGTGACTTCTGATGTCTGCAGGGTTTTGAAATCATGTCCTGTGACATACTCAACCGTAATATTTGTCAGTGTATCTATTATAGCTTGTCTTCCTCTGCCAAGGGCAACAGAATAAGAAAATATAAATCAGGCTAAACGAGAGATTCTAGAAGAACTACGAGCACACTAAAATATAGTAAAAACACATCCTGTCATGACAGTGATGTTTGCAAGGACCATAGTAACAACAACAACAAAACCAATAAAAGTAACGCTTGAATTTAGGTTTGGGCACAAATGTTTGCATATACAGGTAGTCCTCGACTTACAACAGTTCATTTAGTGAACATTCAAAGTGACAACGGCACTGAACAAAGGGACTTATGACCCTTCGAAGGGTGTCCATCCCAAAGTGCATACCTAAATGACTTATGACCCTTTTTCACAGTTACAACCTTTGCAGCTTCCCAGACGTTTGCCAACTGATTCATATTTATGACCGTTGCTGCGTCCCAAGGTCATGTAATCCCCTTTTGTGACCTCTCAACAAGGACAGGAACTGGGGAAGTGTGATGACCCAGGGCGTGGCACAAAGGCAACACAGTCAGATAATCAGTAGGAGTCCCTTTATTAGCTTCAACTTTGCCCCCAATGTCCTGGTTACTTTCTGGGCTAGAGAAAAACTCTCCCAGGAAAAGCCTTTGGCTGCAGAGAATCATGTCCAAAACGTGGTCAACAAAAACTGTAACTATAAGTCCAATCAAGGCAAGATGAGATAATTAGTCTGGCAGGGCAAAAGAAGGAATTCCAAACGTGAAGGAACGGCCATAATTCAATCCAGTTGGGAGGATGCCAGGAACGCAGATAACCAAAGTCAACACAAGATAAACTCACGTTTGTTCCCAGCAGATACCACACTCAGCTTGCATCTCTTTTGAACTCTCATTCCTAGCTGTGGCTAATGAAGGGAATCAGGGCTCTTTCCTCCCCCGTAAGCCACGCAACTCACATTGCTCCCTTCTCTGTTCCTCCCTGCATGCCCTAGGATGAAGAAGGGGTGGGCCTGGGTCTTCCTCTGCACTCCCTCTCCCTTGTTCTACCTCTTACCTGCTCTGCCCAGCCAGACTTTGCCCTTCCCCAGTTTCCTCCACAGCCAACAGAGCCACATGCCCACTCCCTGTCAGCTGTTCATCTTCCTCCTTGGGATTCAGACTCTGACAGGGGCATGACAGGAAGCCAGATTCACTTAACAACTGGGTTACTAACTTATCAACTGCAGTGATTCACTTAACAACCGTGGCAAGAAAGGTCATAAAATGGGGCAAAATTCACTTGAGAAACGTCTATGAAATTTTCAGCTTAATTGTTTTTGTAAGTCGAGGACCCATATTTTTAGAAAACGAAATGGGACAGAAATCTTGGAAGAATACCAAATTTTGTATAATTTCAGGAGGCCAATCTCTGAGATCTGTTGGGAGTTCATTGGGACCAACATGATGCAAATAGAGCAGTGATGGATAATAATAATAATAATAATAATAATAATAATAATAATAACAACAACAACAATAACGATGATAGCATGTTGCATGCTAAAAGTGCACTCATGTGCATGCATGCATGCATGTGCTTGCCTGCCTGCAGCCATGATGCAATGCACCTATGACACCCCTGCCCCCTGTGCATGCATGGTCTAAACTGAGGATTTCCTTTGAAGTGTGTTGAAGGATGTTGATGTGGAGGTCAAAAGTCAAGTGTCAAGGGAGGCCGAAATGTTCAGTGGGATTGGTTTGCTTAATGTAAAACACTACTGTAGAACCGGTGGCAGGTGGTGGGTTATTTCACATTGGAGGCAAGTAGGTGAATGAGACACTGATCTTATGTCAGATGTGGTTTGAGTCTCGTATATCTGCTGCCTCAATAGATAAGATAGTTGGGATTTTACAGAGCCAAGTCCAACGAGGTGAATTGATTGTGGTGGAACGGATTTTTCCTAAAAGTTTTTTCCCAAACGCCATCAGTCTGCTAAACAAATAATTCCCTCAACACTGTTCAACTATTTACAAAGTCTGCACTACTAATACTATTAATCTTCTCATCACTCCTTATCACCTATTCCCCTCCCACTTGTGACTGTATGACTGTAACTTTGTCCTTGTATCCTTATGATTTATATTGACTGTTTCCTAGTATGATTTGATTGCTTATTGTACCCATAAGGTGTTGGACCTTATGATTCTTGACGAATGTATCCTTTCTTTTATGTATACTGAGAGTATTTGCACCAAGACAAATTCCTTGTTTGTCCAATCACACTTAGCTCAATAAAGAATTCTATTCTAATTCTAATTCTAATTAATTCTAATTCTATGTAGGCCAATGGTGGGCAAAGTTCGAATTAATGTCCTGGGTATCATCGATTTTTGCACTCATGTCAGAAGCACTGAAGTGCTTCCTGGTTGAAAGGATTAGCCAGTGACATCACCACTGCCCTGGGGACACCCTATTGAGGGCTCCTTTGAGATTCCTGGCACGAGCTGGAGTGAAGGATGAGAGCTCAACCCTGCCCCATGGCAGCTCTTGGGTCTCAAACGCAGGCTTGCTAACCTCCTGACCAGGGTTCCAACCACTCCAGCTTCTGTGCTCCTTGATATCATAGTTTAGGGACAACGAATCATGGACAATACCTTTCCTTGTTATAGGACAGGGGTGTCAAACTGGCGGCCTGTGGGGTGAATGCATCATGCACAGGGCATACCCAGCCCATCTCCGTGAAGGAGAAAAACATCTGTCTGTGTGTGTGTGTGTATATACTCTTCTGTCATGCTCTTATCAGATGTTAAATGCAATAATAATTAAATTAATGTATTCAATTATCAATGCATTAAAATAAATAATGTATTCGATTATTATTAAAGTAATGCATTAAATTACAGGTAGTTCTCAACCTTATGACCACAACTGAGCCCAACATTTATGTTGTGAAGTGAGAAAGGTGTTAAGTGAGTCTTGCCCTATTTTACGACTTTTCTGGCCACATTTGTTAAGTGGGTCACTGCAGCTGTTCAATAATAACAGGGTTGTTAAGGGAATCTGGTTTTCCCCATTGATTCTCCTTGTCAGAGGGTCGCAGAGAGTGATCACATGACCCCAGGACCAGTGGTGGGATTCAAATTTTTTAACCACCAGTTCTGTGGGTGTGGCTTGGTGGGCGTGGCATGGCTTGGTGGGTGTGGCAGCGGAAGGTTACTGCAAAATCCCCATTCCCTCCCTACCCCACTAACCTGCTTTCCAGCTCCGTTCTCCTGTGCAGGGCAACCAAAGAAGACCCAGCCGATCAGCTGGGACTCAGTGGGAGGCAGAGAGTAGATGGGGTTGGTGGGGCCAGTCAGAGGTGAGATTTGCCAGTTCTCCGAACTACTCAAAATTTCCACTACCGGTTCTCCAGAACTGGTCAGAACCTGCTGAATACCCACCTCTGCCCAGGACACTGCAACCATCATAAATGTGAACCAGTTGTCAAGCATCCAAATGTAAATCATGTGACTGTGGAGATGCTGCTATGGTTATAAGTGTGAAAAAATGGCCATAAGCCACTTTTTTTCAGTGCCGCCGTAACTTAGAACGCTCAGTAAGCAAACTCTTGTAGCAATAGCAATAGCAACAGCCCTTAGACTTATATACCGCTTCACGGTGCTTTACAGCCCTCTCTAAGCGGTTTACAGAGTCAGCCTATTGCCTCCAACAATCTGGGTCCTCATTTTACCCACCTCGGAAGGATGGAAGGATGAGTCAACCTTATAAGTTGTATTAGCTGGTGTTTATGGCTTTGCAAAGTACACACCGGTGCACCTTAAAAGTTTCTCTGTCTGCAGGTATTCTTTTTCTGAATACCTGTCTGTCCCCCTCAAAGCAGTTCATATTGAAGTCAGAAGAATCCATGACTGGGTGAAACTCCAGGAATATTATTCATACTGTTGGCCCTGGCAAAGAGGAAGGACTTGATTCTGTTCCTAAAGAAGGAAAGCGCAAGGGGAACACATTCTTTTTTGCTCTAAAAAGGAATTTATCAGGGACCCTGTGCTAGCACAGGCAGGCAGCCAATTTAAGGTGTTCTGCTAGCATTTCTCACTCTGCTTAAATCTTTTCAGGTGTGTGTGGGGGAATCTATAGAATTTGAAACCATGCCAAATATTGGTTTGGGGAAACTTGCATGCACAGAGGAGATCGTTGCACTGTTAGAAAACTGGCCTTCAAAAAAAGCAAAGTTGTCATCTTTATGAAGTCCAGTTGCTACTTCTGCTGATTGCCGGCAGTTCAGCAGTTCGAGCCTCACCAGCTCATGGCTGACATCAGCCTTCTATCCTTCTGAGGTCGGTAAAAGGAGGAGCCAGATTGTTGAGGGCGATAGGCTGACTCTGTAAAACCGCATAGAGAGGGCCATAAAAAGCACTGTGAAGCGGTATATAAGTCTAAGTGCTGCTGCTATTGCTATCTATCATCTATCTGTGGTGGCACAGTGGTTAGAATGCAGTGTTGCAGGCTGATTCTGCCCACTGCCAGCAGTTCCATCCTGACTGGCTTAAGGTTGACTCTGCCTTCCGTCCTTCCAAGGTGGGTAAAATGAGGACCCCGATTGTTGGGGGTGATAGGCTGACTCTGTAAACCGCTTAGAGAGGGCTGTAAAAGCACTGTGAAGCGGTATATAAGTCTTAAGTGCTATTGTTATTGCTGCATCTGTAGTTTTTGACTATGAGGGATGCAATATCCAGTTGGTCACTCTGTGCTTTAAACTTTTAGACACTCTGTTAAGACAGAAAGTTGCCCGGGATATACCACTGTAGAGGGAGTCTACACTTCATACTATATTCTGTGGCTCCATTATTATGGGGATTTTATTAAAATATCATCTTAATATTTTACCTCCTGCATTGTATTGTCCACATACCTTGTGTTTGGCAATGGCAATAACACTTAAGTCTTCTATACTGGGTGGGGATTGGAGGTGTGTGGGAAAAAATGGGGTGCCATTGTCCAGAACTGGACTTAATTTAAACTGATCCACCCACTTGTATTTAAAATTGACTGTACGCTATCTAAAGAAGATGGTTTGGATAAGAGAAGGGGGATTTAAGACAGACTTGTTCTAAGTCAGCCACAAATATATTGATGTACTAGGAAAGCATACTGGTTCCTATGCTTCAGTGCTGAGATATACTACATTATATATAATCGTGGTTTCAATTACATTACACTTTGTTATAATGTGTAACATCGCTTACACAAAGCCTCTGGCCCTCACTTCACAAATCAATACAACTGATTTTCTTCCTTCGTCCCTGTAAGCACTTAAGTTGGAACAATGAAACAAGAAAAATACAGTAATTCTTCTTGCAATTGCTGCATTTTTGATGTTCAAACATTTGCCCTAAATGCAAATAAAAATAAAGTGGCTTTTGATCAGCTCTTGCAGTTATGATCAAGAAGCATCGCCTGTTTTTCTGTATTTTTCAAGCAGATGTGCTTTTGATTGGACAGGTGAAAAATGTAAGTTACCCTTAAATAAATGAAATGATTCTAAAAGTGATTGTGCTACTTTCTTCGCACACTCACAGACTATCACACAGCGACAACAGCATCCAACAGTCATAAAGAAAAATGTGGAAAATGGAAAACAATGGCTAAGTAGTAGCAGTCTTTAGAGACTGAATTAGCTTGAGGTCACGGATGTCAAAAACGTTTACCAAGTGACCAAGATCTCATACAAAAAAAGGTAATTTCTCCATTGCCAAAATCTCATAGGAATTTGGTAACCTGGTAAAAATCGGCCTTTTTTTCCTCCTTAGGATTCAATAACTTGGGGTGTAATTAATTAATTTGAAGTGTTAAGAAATTAATTTGGGACGGCATTTAAAGGGTGCCAGGCGCTCTGATGCCCACCGTTTTAATCTCTGTAATTTTCCTTCAATTGCTTCCAGCTGTTAAAAAGAAAACAAGAGGACTCTGCTGTTTAATTCTCCAGTAAGAGAAGAAAAAAATTGAAAAGATGCGTGAAAAGAAAATTCTCACATAGATGTAAGAGAACGATCAGGCTGGGCCCAAGGTAGGAGTCAAGCATGTCATCAGTCTTGAGTCCCTTTGCATCCACAAGAGATCTAAATCCACCCACTTTCAATGCCAGTCATTCTTATCTACCGCCAATTTGCTTTGACTGTTAGTAGCTCAGATTCTTGTAGACGTTGTCAGCATTCATTAAACCTGTATTCATCTGAACTGCTCTGGCTCCTGGATTTGCCTGACAACAGATCTCCTAGGAGGGGTTACCTGCTAATATTGGGAGTAGAGGATTGTTGGATTCCCACCCACCCTCCGCTTCTTAGTTGAATCGTGATTTCTATTTCCCACTTGTTCTGTGGATTTCCTGCAAATGTTGGTTTAGCATTAGGATTTTCTCGGTTAAAGTATCTTTCAAATTAGCACAATGATCTCGGCTGGTCAAAAGTCATGCGATGAAGGTTGACCAGGTCAGGATACCCTGTCGCCCATCAGGATCGGATTCGCTACTGATTTCAGTAAAGAAAATGGTTTGGCCTTATAGTTTAGGAGAAGGGAGGGGAGGGGAGGAGAAGAGGGGAAGAGAGGAAAGGGAGGGGGAAGGGGGAGAGGGCAGGAGAGGGAAGAGGAGTGGCGAGGGGAGAGGAGAGAGCAGGGGAGGGGAGGAGACAGGAGAGGACTACAACTTTAAAAGCACAACTACAATGACATGGGAAAATACCCGAACAAAGCTGAATGCCATACATGTAAGTACCCACAAAAACTTAAGAAAACATATATATATATATATGTATATATACATACATTAAAGTTGTAGCAACGTTTCGGCAGAATCTCATCTGCCATCGTCAGGCTTCTGTATTGTGTTCGTCTGTATTGTGTTTGTCTGTATCCAGACAAATACAATACAGAAGCCTGATGATGGCAGAGGAGATTCTGCCGAAACGTT
>NW_020769308.1:1172633-1190751 GCF_900518735.1 Pseudonaja textilis
TTATTATTATTATTATTATTATTATTATTATTATTATTATTATTATTGACTTGGTACACTTCATTCTATGCCGCTGGTTGAAAATAAGGCAAAGTTATATTTTGCACTGATAATGCTTTCCCTCTGTTTCTGTCCCACCCTGCGGTGAACAAACAGAAATTTTATTTGTGGCAATTCTTCTATCTTGTCCTTTTTTTGGAGCTGGGGGGGATGATCTTGTTATGTGATCTCATTGTAACTGAGAAATGGAATTTACTGAAGGAGCTGCAAAGATTAGTCCTTGTTTGGAACTGCCACCCAACAAGGATAATTAATGCAAATTGTTGGTATTAGCTAGGAAGGACTGGCAAAGGAACTTTGTGTGGCCCTTGAGTTGAAATTAGGTGTTGTGCACTGACTTGATTTGGTAAGCATGCCGGAAGGATGTGATGGCACCTAATTCCATCCAGGAAACCTTTGAAATCAACCATAACGATGATTGAAAATGTGTGCCGCCTGATTGCCCATGAAGAATTGTTACAATCATGTTCCTTTTCGATAGCCCATCGCAGATGCCCGCAGTGATACCCCAAACCGCACACACCAGATACCTCTTCCTGATATGGTGCTTGTTGGGTGAGCTGCCTGAAATGTTCAGGTTTTCTCGAGAAGGGCGCTATCTATTTGAATCATCCCGGGTGAGAATTCATACAAAGGGATAGAAGAGGAGACAGGAGCAAGAGTCCAAGGATTATGCTCTGCCTAGACGCTTAAGTTTATTTTATAAGCTGCACCACGGAATTTGATCTTTTGTGACAGGTCTAAATGTTTATTTTTTTAAAAAAAATAAAATAAAATCTAAACGATAACTAGAGATGGGCAGGAAAGGGTGGGATTGTGTTATGACCCTTTTGTACTGGTTTCCCACCGAGTTATATTTTAAACAGGATTTTGTTGCTGGGTGGTAATGCCTGTGTTTTCGTTGATGGCAGACAAATTCGGACCTATCAATGAAATCCTATCAGTTTGAAGTCCGTGCTATTTCTTTCAACCCTTTGAAACTTGATTTGCAAGCCCAGATTTTGGCAGAATTAAAAACCAAAGTTGGGTCTCCCCTTTATCATTTCCAGCAGGCTTAATAATATTCCAGTTGGGTGCAGTTTATGCAGGCTGCATAAGCAGTATTCATCAAACAAGGTTACTATGTTCTAATATTTGTTTTTTGGGGGGGCTTCGGGTGCTAATTCTAAAGGTATATGTGGGTTTAGTTGTGTGTTGTTGTTTTTTCCAGAAGTAGCTACTGCCACAGTCTGGGCAAAATAAGCAGGACAAGGAAGTCTAGAGGTTCAGTCTTGTGCAATACCAGTTGTAGAAAAGGCCAGCCATCAAGGAGGTCATGAAGAAGTGGAATTCTCAATTATATGGTTCAAAATGCTTGCTCTCTGTTGGCATCATGGCCAGATATCCTCAAACCTGTATCTGGTTAGAAGCACTGTCCAACCTTATCTTTGGAGGTTTGTAGAGTCAGGTTCTTCTACTTCCATCACTGGAAGGACACCAGAGATGACAATTCCATCCCTCCTGGTGCCACTGATTTCTTTAGCGGCATAATCCATTCACAGGAGTAGAACAGGTCAACGTAACCTCAGAATTGCCTTCATTGTTTCTACCGTTGCTTCCAATCAACCTGGCCGAGTCACCTCAATTTAAAGAGACACAGTCTTTTGCTACTTGGAGGGATGGGGAAAAAAAAACACCTATATGTACCAATTGTGTGTGTGCCTGTGGTGCTTCTTTCTTTGTTAGCCTGGCTCAACCAAAAATAGCTTGGAAAAAAGTAGATGAAGCCACTACGTTGTTGCAAAAACATCAGGGGAGCGGAAGAAGGAACAATCTACAAATAGATATAGCCAGAGGTCTCAGGTATGCCATCCAAAGGTGTTTTCAAGATGGAGAATGGTTGTTGGAGTACCTTACTCAGTGGATGCCTTGTAGATTAGATACAGATTAACAGAATTGGAAGGGACCTTGTAGGTCATCTAGTCCAGCCCCCCGCCCAAGCAGGAGACCCTACGCTATTTCCGACAGATGGCAGTCCAGTCTCTTCTTGAAAGCTTCCAGTGATGAAGCTCCCACAACTTCTGAAGGCAACTTCTGTTCCATGGGTTGATTGCTCTCACTGTTGGAAAATTCCTCATTTACAGAGGTATCGAATTACTTCTTGCATCCAGGGACAAACATTGCCTGTCTCTTTTATTTATTGCAAAGAACCAAAGAGACAGATAATGTCTTTGTTTAGTGTCCCATTGATCTTAAAGATGACTATGTTGTCTTAAGCAAACTCCCTTAAATCAGATAAGTGGCTACATCTGGTAATTTATTTCTTTACACAAAGGCTACTTTTTATATTTACCTTTACAGGTCCACAAACATGCTTATTTATAGGGAAGAATGTGTCATTTTGGTTGAAATAACTAAAAAAAGCACCATTATGTACCTGCCACATCCATGGCTGGTTCTGGATGAGATTGATTGTCGTCTGCGTTTATAACCACTGTGTTATCGATTTTGAGAAATGGCAACCTTGATAACCGACTTGGGTATTTGGACAAGATTTACTATTGGAGACCAAAGGCTCCAACCTCTTTCCATCACCATTACCACTACCAACATCTCAAAACCAATCAATCGTTGGCAAATGGGATGGAGTTTTCTGCTTCAGTGGTTCAGAATTGCAGTTATCGAAGTTGAATATTGCATCAGAGAATATCATGAGGCTTTTGAGATACCCCTGGAAAAAAACGCCACGGGTCCTTCATTGAAATGAGTCTTTGAATTTCCTTGCCTTATCTCGAGATGGATCAGATTCCTCCTTTCTTTTTCATCCATACCCTAATCCTAATTACACAGCGGTCGACAATGTATTTGTGGAGATGGTGCATTTTCCTCTTACAATATTAGTTGGACTAGAAGAGTGAATTTATCTCTATAGGACACGATTGTCTGCAAAGCATATTTCTTGAGGGGGAAAATCTGCTAGAAATTCCTTTGGAGCAAAACCTTTGTAGGTTTCCTGCAAAGCTGAATTGTTCAAGTGTATATAAAAATAGTAAATGGCCAAACAGGTATTGCAAAAAAGCTTCGATAATCCCTACATACACACACACACACACACACACACACACAAACCCTCTCTCTAGTGCCTACTGCTTGAAAGAAAGCATGTCCCTTGTTATCCGCTATTGTTTGATTGCTGGTTTCTTATCGCATGTATGTTCGTATTTCAGCAGACAGTTCTATCATTGATCTGGGTAGCTGTATCTTTTCAAATTGTTACACATAAATTGTGAGTTAATCGCATCCGTTTCCTTTATCACCCATTGATGCAAATCACGAGAAAGAAGGATATATATATATGGAAATTAAAAGTTTCACAACCGATTAGGTATGTCATGATAGGGAGGTAGGGAGGGAGGTAGGAGAAAGAAAGAAAGAAAGAAAGAAAGAAAGAAAGAAAGAAAGAAAGAAAGGATAGATAGGATAGATGAGACAGGATAGACAGACACAGATAACAGAGAGAGATAGGATAGATAGATAGGATAAATTAGGATAGATAGATAGGATAAATTAGGATAGATAGATAGATAGATCTAGATCTGTCTAGATAGATAGATAGATACTGATGACAACAGAACTTTCATCCTTTTCCTGTTCTTATAATTGTTATATAATAAGGTCCACAGTGTTGATTTTATTTGGAATAATTACTACATTTGCAGGAGGTTATTATTAATAATCATTAGTATTATTGATAATGGTGCTGTCACTGTAATTATGCCTGTGAATCTCAGCATAATAAATAATTAAATCAAATGAGCCACTGACTTATAAACAAATAGGAAGAAGGGAGAAAACATATGAGATTAGAGGAAATTGAAGGATCTTTTATTTTTGTAAAAAAAACAACACATGTAATATTTTGTTAGCAATGGAATTGTATTGTTTTTACAGCATAACTGTTTCCAGCGATTAAATTCACGCCATCTTGCTATCATCTTGTTTTTCGCTTGTTTCCCTTTCTCCAAATTAAACCTTAAGGACTCACAGAGTTTATTTATTTTAATTTTTCAAAAAAAAAATGTTTTAAATGTTCTAAATATTTCAAAGTGGGATGCAGCATTTTATCTAATAGCCTGGTATTTTATGGTCGATTTTATGGAGGCAATTAAGGGCCATAATTAATCCTCAATGTGCTCTAAATAGATAAATAAATAAATAGAAGTGCCAGAATGCCAGAATGGAGAATAGAATGTAAGTAACTCTTTAAGAATTCATGCAACGTGAGGAACGTACCGTATAGCTCTGAAAACTGATCTTCTAGATATTGCAACAGGAAATTGATGCATCATCAAATAGGTATATATCATACCAAAATTCCGCGAATCTGTTCTGAATTTGTATGCTTCCCTTTTGGTTTTGATCTGATCTGGTTATTCCTTTTTCTTGTGTTTCTGTATCATAGATTTGGGAATGGGGTGGTGGAAGTGAGGTGGGAACATTGTAATGAGAATAGAATGGAATGGGAGGGGAGAGGAGAGAACAGGAAGAGAGAAGAGAGAAGAGAAGGGAAGAGAAAATTAGAATAGAATAGAATAGAATAGAATAGAATAGAATAGAATAGAATTCTTTATTGGCCAAGTGTGATTGGATGCACAAGGAATTTGTCTCTGGTGCATAAGTCCTCAGTGTATATATAACCAACAAAGCGATAAATCATAAGATCCAGTCTTAAATCATAAGATACAACCAATGAAGTGATAGTCATAAGATACCAATAGGAGTAGGTAATAATAGGCAGTGTAGATAGTTAGGTAATGAGAAGGATAATAGTAATACAGCCCTACTACATGGGTAAATATTCTTAGGCATAAGACAGTGCTGTAGGAAGTTGGTGTTCAGTAAAGTGATGGCACAAGGGGAAAAAACTGTCTTTGTGTCTAGTTGTGATGGCTTGCAGTGTTCCCCGTAGCAGCATCCAGAGGGGAGATGTTAAAACAGTTTATGTCCAGGATGTGAGGGGTCTATAGATATTTTCACAGCCTTTTTTCTGGCTCGTGCAAGTCCCCAATGGAAGGCAGGCTGGTTGCAATTGTTTTTTTTTTTCCCTGCAGTCTTAATACCCGTTGTAGTCTGTGCCTGTCCCATTTGGTTGCTGTACCAAACCAAACAGTCAGAGAGGTACAGATGACAGACTCAATAATTCCTCTGCAGAATTGTATCAGCAACACCTTGAGATCATACAATTGTCTAAAATGCTTGAGGTAAGGATGAGGTATCTGTACGGAAAATAAAAACTAATTAGAAGCACAACACTTGGCCCAGTGAAGCAATTGCGGGATGATTATTCTCATTTTGGAATTGTGTCTTTAATTGCTTCAGCCACAATTCCCAAGATCAGTACTGGATAGAGGGAAAACACTGTATTTTATGTAAGACGTTGAAGCTTTTGAGCAGAAAGATCACAGTGAAGGACGTCGTTCAGTGGATTTGCAATGGTTTTACTCCCCAAATCCTTGCTATTTCCAGGCTGAGCTGAGAAAGACCTGTCCTGAAGTCCTGTAGAGGCAGTCCTTGACTTACAACAGCTCATTTAGTGACCGTTTGAAATTACAACGGCACTGAAAATAGTGGCTTAAGACTTACAAATGTTCTGGCATCCCCAAATCCACGGTCGTATAATAAAAATTTGGATGTTTGGCCACTGACTCATATTTATGACAGTTTGCAGTGTCCTGGGGTCATTGCAACCTTCTGAGAAGCAAAGTCAATGGGGGAAGCTGGATTCACTTAATGACCGTGTTACGAATTTAACAACTGCAGCAATTCACTTAACAGCGGTGGCAAGAAAGGTCATAAAAGGGGGCAAAATTCACTTAACAAATGTCTCGCTGAACAACAGAAATTTTGGGATCAGTTGTGGTCATAAGCTGAGGACTGCCTGCAGTCGTGGGCTGCAACCAGTTCTGTGAGCGCGCACTTTGCGCAGCATTCAAAATACAGCCATTTGAAGCTCAGCTGCTTACCTTCTAGGGCAGCCCCGGTAAGCAGAACAGCTGATTTGCGGAAATCAGTTGTGCCGTGCGAATCGACTGAGTCAGAAAGAAGGAAATATAGGACAGGATAGGGTGGGGGCGAGTGGGTGAGGCTAGATGATGGTTGGAACTACCGGTTCAGTAGAACCAGTCCAAACCAGCTACACCCCACACATGAACTTTTTAATCAATCTGTTGCAATACTCCTAGAATACAAAATACACTTATTTTTATTTTTATTGATTTATTTTATTTACTTATTTGGGATCGTGAGCGTTTCCATAACTCTCAATTTCTCAGAACTTTGATGAACAAAACTTTATAAACTCGATGCATATTAAAATACTCAGCCTTAAAATGGATTTTCTCACATCGGGGATATTTCGAGAGCTGAGAACTATGCCAGAACATTTGCGATGTGTGAAAGCTGGTGGGCACCGAAGTTTCTGCTTGGATTTATTTGTTTATTTATTTGGTCAAAGTGTTTAACACCGGGGATTAAAATTGCATTTCATCTGTCTGCACCCAAAGTTACGATGACTCTTCAGTATTTCTCAAAAATGTCAGATGAACAATTCTAACCTTGATGGGCCAAGGCTACATTTAAGTAACAACGACTTTTTTATATACAGGGAGTTCTCTGCTTTCGACCACCATTGAGCCCAAAATTTCTAAATTGCTAAAGGAAACCTTTGTTAAGTGAGTTTTGCTCCATTTTACAACCTTCTCACAGTTGTTAAATGAATGATCGCAGTTGTTAAGTTAGGGTCGTTAAGAGAATCTGGCTTGCCCATTAACTTTGCACTTGCCAGCGGGGGGGGTGTCACCAAAGGAGATCGCAACCGTCATAAATATGAGTCAGTGGCCAAGCATCTGAATTTTGATGACCTGGACGTGGGGATGCCCCAACATGTGAAAAACAGTCCTAAGTCACTTTTTTCAGGGCCATTGTAACCAGGGCTGGGCATCTAAAATTTTAGCAAAGGGTTCTCTGCCCAGTTGCGGGGTGGGCGTGGCCATGTTGGGTGTGGCCTAGTCGGTCTCCTGTACCACGGTGTGTGTGGGGGGGTATTTTTGCCCTATCCAGACTCAGGAGGCTTTCCTTGCGCCTCCGGGACAGTGAAAACAGCCTCCCCAGGCTCCAAAGGCTTTCTGGAAGCCAGAAACAGGCCCATTTCTGGCCTTCCCGAACTTCCGGGAGGCCCATTTTTTGCCGTCCCCGAGCCTCTGCGCGCACCCTGCGCTTACCTGCATCCAAAACAGGCCGCGTGGGGACTCCTGGGAGGGGAGGGGCAGGATGGGCGGGGCCAGCCAGGTGTGGGATTTGGTGGGTTCTCCAAACTGTGCAGAATCTTAGCTAGGCGCTCTCCCGAACCACTGCGGACCCCTAGCAGCCCGCCCCTGGTTGTAACTTCGAACTGTTGTAAGTTGAGGACTATCTGTATTCCTCGAAAATCTCAGACGGACAATCCTAAACTTGGTGGGCCACGACAAGCCAACATTTAAGAAACGAAGAGACTTTGAGGTAATCTTTAGCCCCATATTTTATTTAGAGTGAATGAGGTTAGGAGTTGTTTCCGTTATCAACCTCTCTGGTTGGTTTTCGAGATAACGTATGGTCCCTTCCCCTCCCCCGCCCTCCCCAAATCTCCTAAAGCCCAATATGTTATTCCATCTGGAAGATTCAAATTGACAGTTGATTTCATTGCAAAAACATGTTTCTATCCTTCCTTGCCAGCACTTCCCTTTTGTTCACAGCTTGATGCCCTTCAGATAATAACATTAAAATGATAACAGAAGTAATGTGATTGCTTGGTATTTAAAACACCATTAAAAAGCAGCCTGTGTTTTATGTCCCCCTCCCAATCATGCTATATATTCTAATGTAAGGAGGAGGAATTTATAAACCTCCTGAACGATGTTGCTTCCTAGCAGTCCCTGCTAATAAATTTCTGGTGGCTGTCTGTAGAGATTCTTGGTCATCCAGGTCCTGGTTGTCCCAAAGGTGCTTTTTTTTCCAAGAGGCAACTGGACTTTCTGGTTTTTCTTTGAAGAGGTTTCGCTTCTCATCCAAGAGGCTTCTTCAGCTCTGACTGGATGGCGAAGGATAGAAGGATTGATACTCCTTGCAGACAGCTGGTCATTTGCATCCTTTTAGAGCAGGGGTGTCAAAATCAATTTCATTGAGGGCCACATCAGGGTTGTGGTTGACTTCAGGGGGATGGGTGGGCATGGCCGACTAAGTGAGCGTGGCCAACTGGGTGGGCGTGGCCAACTGGGTGGGCATGGTCAACTGGGTGGGCGTGGCCAGCTTGACGCCACTCCCCAAACTGCTAGCATGTTTCCTCTTCAGACTGGGTAGACTGTGCCGAAGCTACGTTGGCTTGGTCTTTCCTCAGTTGCTCAGTTGTACAAGGAAGGATGGGAAGCCCTAGAAAGCTCTTCTTTGTAACCATGACCTATACAAGTGCCTGTGAGAACTTTCCTCTTAGTTGCTGTTTTTATTAAAAATATTTCGATGTGATATATAAGCACATTCTTTTTGGAGAAATCATGTCGTCGTTCAATTGCTGAGTCATGTCCGATTCTTTGTGGTTCCATAGAGAGGGCCCCGTGTCCTCCACTGACTTCCAGAGTTTGCCCAAATTCACATTTGTTGCATGGATGACACTATCTAACCATCTCATCCTCTGCTGTCCTCCTCCTCCTCTTTTTGCCTTCCATCTTTCCCAACATCGAGGCCTTTTCCAAGGAGTCTTCTCAATGGGTGGCCAAAGTATTTGAGCTTCAGCTTCAGGATCTGTCCTTCCAAAGGACAGCCAGGATTGATTGCCTTTAGAATCGACTGGTTGGATCTCCTTGCAGTCCAAGGGACTTTCAAAAGCATCTGGGGTTTTTTTTTGGCACTCAGTGGAAAAATGATAAGCGTCTTGATTATAGATTTTGTGGTAATCGTATCCAACAGTTTATACTCCTGACCCAACTGTGGTTAATGGTCCCTTGTTAAACAGCAAGTATTTGGAGGCGGTGCCTTTGTTTTTCCTCACCCCAGCTATAAATTGCTCCAGAATATTAAGTGAAATCTTGAAAGCACTGACTCTAGCCCTTTGTATTGGGTGAATGCTTAGGACCGACAAGCCTGGCCTTGAAAAATAATTACGGAAAATATGACTTGTTGATAGGCAAATACAGGGAATTTGATTTTCCCAGTTGCCGTGTATTTCCAAAGATTTATTGCTCCGTAGGGTAAAAATGGTTTGAAAAACAAAATATGCTCTCAAGCAAAACGGCTTAGAAATGTTTTCTTTCCCTTCTCCCTTCCTTACTTCCCAGTGCTCCCCCCACCTTAAAATGATTTTTAAAATGTCTTAAAAGCAGAAAGCAGATATAAAAGACACGAAGCAGTCACACGTCCTGCAAATGGCATCTTATCTCCTGTTTCCTAGTGCCCATTTTAATGTGGGGTTACTTCTTCGTCACCATCATTAACTGTGAATTCTTGCTAAAAGAAGGCAGTCGCTAAATGAAGCTACTTGTACCTTCCTTGTAAGCATCTCAGGATAAAGGAAGCTGGAAGGAATTTTAAAAGGATAAAGGTAGCTGAAAGAGATTTGTTATCCATCTTGTGCTTTGTAAAAAAAAAAGTGTAAGCTACTCCAATCCCATTTTTTAAAGAAAAGAAATGATTTCACTTGTGGATTGCATTCATTCTATTGTGGTTGTATAATGAGTGGAACCAATTGCCAACTTCCCCCCAAAAGGATGAAACAGGAGGTCAGCAGATATAGTACTAGATAATGGGACACCTTGAAGGCAATTTATAGCTATGCAGCAGCTTAATTTTGTTTAGCTTGATTTTTTTTTTATTGTTCGCTCTCCAGGCAGTTTGCCAATATTCCCGTATACAATAAAATTTCTCAGTTGAGTTGTGTGGTTTTTTCAAAAAAGAACTTTTTTTCCAAGGTCTTAGGGACTGACCAATAAACACAGCGTTCAGCGGTATATCCATTGTGTAGGAATTGCAGAAAAGCTGCTTTGGAGATGCACAATAGGGTTGGATTACACATAATCAAAAATAAACAAATAAATGTTCACCTGAGATTTTAAAGAGCTATTTCGGGACGGGGCAGATGAAGATGGAGAGGGAAAAAAATCTTGAGCAGTTGCTATGGGTAACTGGTTTTTTTCTTCCTCCTTCCTAGCCTTTGCACTGTCAGATTTGAAGCAGTACACCTCTTTTAGGCCTAATCCTTTTTGAGATGAGTTGCTATAGGGATTAATAAAGTGATGGCATCTTCTATGAGTTTCATAACTCTGCCTTATAAGAACTTTGAACTTCCTCCCCTAAGACTGAAATTCTTCTTGAGATAACGGATAAGGAAAGCCATGGGTTGCCAAGCATCGCCATAAGCAGTAGGAACCTACCCCTATCCTCAAGAGCTATCATTTCCCAGAATACAGAATAAAAGAGAGCTGGAAGGGACCTTGGAGGTCTTCTAGTCCAACCCCCTGTACCATTTCAGGTAAATGATTGTCCAGTCTCTTCTTGAAAGCCTTCAATGGTGGACCACCCACAACTTCGGAAGGCAAGTTGTTCTATTGTTGGACTGCTGTCATGATTGAGAATTTCTCCTTAGTTCTGGGTTGCTTCTCTCTTTGGTTAGTTTCCATCCATTATTTCTCATCTTCCCTTTTGATGCTTTGGGAAATAGTTCGACCCCTCTTCTTTGTAGGAGCCCCGTAAATATCGGAGCATGCTATCATGTCTCCCTCATTGCTTCTTTTCATTAGACTAGAAATGTTCAATTCCTGTAACTGTTCTTTTATATGTTTTAGCCTCCGGTCCCCCTATCTTGGTTGCTCTTCTCTGCACTCTTTCCAGAGGGTCAATATCATTTTTATATTGTGGCAACCAGAACTTGATGCGATATTCCAAGTGTGGCCTTACCAAGGCTTGTGGAGTGATACTAGAACTAAATGTTATCTTGGTTCTGTCCCTCCGTTAATGCAGACTAGAACTGTGTTGGCTCATTTGGCAGCGGCTGCACACGGCCGGTTCATTTTTAAGTGATTGACCATTAAGGACTCCCAAGATCCCTCTCACAGTTGCTGGCAGTAAGCCCAGTTTCAATCTAAAGCCGGGCTGTCAAACTCCTGGTCCAAACGCCTCATGTATCATGTGCTGGCCACGCCCACACAAGAGGTGGTATTCAGCAGGTTCTGCAGAACCAGTAGCGGAAATTTTGAGTCATTCACAGAATCAACAAATCCCACCTCTGACTAGCCCTTCCCCATCTATGCTCCGCCTCCCATTGAGTCCCAGCTGATCGGCTGGGTCTTCTTTGGTTGCCCTGCACCGAAGAACAGAGCTGGAAAGCAGGTTAGTGGGGTTGGGGAGGAATGGGGATTTTGCAGTATCCTTCCCCCGGGAGTGGGGAGGGAATGGGGATTTTGCAGTAATTCTTCCCCTGCCACGTCCACCAAGCCATGAAAAATTTTGAATCCCACAACTGCTAGCAGCACTGAGATATTGCAGTTGTGGTTTCAGCCGCGGGCACTTCATTTGTCCAAAATGGACCCAGGTAATTGAGAGTTATTAACTGGAAGCAAAGGTGGAGTGATATTTGGAAATCTGCAAAAATAAAATTAAAAAAAAATACCAGGGCTGTTTTTCTCCTGCTTTTCCTAACAGCTATATACCGGAAGCTGTATGCCTGCTAATGCTTGCTTTCGGATTTTTATGAACAAGGTTTGCTGCCTGAATCAACTCAGCTTTATTCACACCATGAATAGATTTCAGGAATGAGCCGGAGATATTTTTGGAATCTCAGCTGGAACCTCTTGATAAGTCACATTCTGTTCTAGAATTTTCTCTGGAAAATTTTTGGAGACAGAAGAGCCAGGCAGGGGGAAAAAAAATATCAGAAATTGGGAACGGGATTTTGCCAAGGCAGCAGAGACCCGGTCCTGCCAGGAGTGGTTATCTCCACACAACCAGCAAGCTCCTTTCTGACCATTATTGCCCAAATATCTTGCAATGCCACATTGACATTGCAAAATTGAGAAGAAGAAAAAAATAGTGTGTGTTTATATCTCTGCAGGTAGAACAGGTAATTCCGATCCTCTTTAGATATTCAATAGGTGCTTGCAAACTGAGATTGGGAAAACCAGCTGCTGCTCATAGTGAAAGAGATACACCTGGGAGGCAGGTGAATTACAGGTAGTCTTCAATTTACCAACCATTTGAGCCGAGGTGGTGCAGTGATTACAATGCAGTATTGCAGGCTAACTCTGCCAATTGCCAGCAGTTCGATCCTGACCGGCTCAAGGTTGATTCAGCCGTCTGTCCTTCCAAAGTTGGTAAAATGAGGATCCAGACTGTTGGGGGCAATAGACTGACTCTGTAAACCGCTTAGAGAGGGCTGTAAAGTACTGTGAAGTGATATGTAAGTCTTAAAGTGCTGTTGCTATTGCAGGCAAACTCTGCCAACTGCCAGGAGTTCGATTCTGACTGACTCAAGGTTGACTCAGCCTTCCATCCTTCCAAGGTGGGTAAAATGAGGATCTAGATTGTTGGGAGAAATATGCTGACTCTGTAAACTGCTTAGAGTGGGCTGTAAAGCTCTGTAAAGTGGTATATAAGTGCTATTGCTATTTGTTTAGAAACCATGCAAAGTTGCAAAGATACTGAAAAAAGGGACTTACAACCAGTCCTCACGCTTATGACCGTCGTAGCATCCTCACAGTATGTAATTAAAACTTCAGCGCCTGGTAACTGACATGTGCTTAAGACAGTCCGGTAGCACCTTGCAGCTACGTGATCACCCTTTGTAACCTACCCAGCTAGCTTCCTCCAAAACTCAATCCAGATTCGTTTAACAGCTGTGTGATTCACTTAACAACTGCGGTAATTCTCTTAAACAACCATGGCAAAACAAAACATTGTAAAATCAGTTGTGATTCACGTAACAACCGTCTTGCTTAGCAACCAGATATGTTCTGGTCCCAACTGCGGTCATAAGTCAAAAACTGCCTGCAGGTAATTGGTTCCTTTGCACGGGAGACACAGCTAGCTGATTGACTTCATGCAGGAAACAAGCCTTATTTTTAGTGGAAGCTATGTATGACATCATTCCTTATCCAAATTCAAAAACAGGGGGATCAGGCCAAATGAACAGAAGCTGAGGTTTGTCACTTCTGTAGCCTCGCAGGAACTGGCTTGTAGTGTGACTCTCTTCTTGGCAGGAAAGAAACTCTACTTTTTTTATAAAAAAAAAAAAACCCTGCCTTGAATAGGTGAACGAAGATGCAAAACGTCGAAGCTGGATAATCCAAGCCCAGTCAAAATGTCATCGCCGAATAGTTTTCAGATGCGTCTAGAAGATGACACTTGCATCCCACACCATTTCCTCCCCCACTCCTTAGAGAGGGTGGCTATTTAAAATAGAGACAATCCCCATGTGATTCTCTTCCTACCCCAATTATTTGCAACCACAAAGAGGGCTTTGTTCCGCAATCCTGATTTCTAAGGGGTGATTCATAGGGGAGCCTCTGTGTTGATGAAGCTGCTAAGGAATTGCAACAGCCAAACAGATCTGGCACAGCAACCCAAAGGGAGAAGGCATTCAGTGAAACTCTTAATCCATGCATCTGTTCTAGGGCCGAAGCCAGGACTTAGTATAGTGAGATGCCTTGTTGAGGTCTTTTGCTAATGCTGACATTTTCCTAAATTACAGGATAACAGAGTTGGAAGGGGTCTTGGAGGTCTTCTAGTCCAACCCCTTGCTCAAGCAGGAGGCCCTATACCATTTCAGACAAATGGCTTGTCCAGTTCCTTCTTTAAAACCTCCAGTTATGGAGCACACACAACTTTTGGAGGCAAGCTATTCTACCGGTTAATTGTTCTAACTCTCAGGAAATTTCTCCTTAGTCCTAGGTTGGTCCTTTCCTTGATTAGTTTCCATTGCTTCTTGTCCTGCTGTGGAGAATAGGTTATTTCTCTCTTCGTTGTGGCAGTTCCTCAAATACTGGAACGCTGCTATCATGTCACCCCCTAGTCCTTCTTTACTTCTAAGTTATTTTTAGAGCACAATAGAAACCACTTCTGATTGATCCAAAATGTTTTAGCAGTAGCACTTTACCAACCTCAGATGGGTGGAAAGTTGAGTCAATCTTGAGCCAGTCAGCATCAAACTCCTGGCAGTGGGCAGAGTTTGCCTGCAATAAGCAAGAGCACTTAAGACTTACCTATCGTTTCACCGTGCTTTACAGCTTTTTCCAAGCAGTTTTACAGATTCAGCCTATTGCCCCCCACCCCCCCCAATGATCTGGATCCTCATTTTATTGACCTTGGAAGGATGGAAGGAAGGCAGAGTCAATCAGGATCGAATTTCCTTCAGAGGTGACAGCATCAGCATCAGAATAGATTTTGCTTCACTGCTAGGCATTATTGGAGTTACTTGGAATGATGTTGATAATGAGGACAATGGTGATATATCGTATGCTAGCATATGGCATGTCAACATTTGCTAACAACTAGGTGATTGCAAAGAAATACAACCATCTGTCGGAAATGGTGTAGGGTCTCCTGCTTGGGTTGGGGGGTTGGACTAGATGACCTACAAGGTCCCTTCCAACTCTGTTAGTCTGTATTTGTATCAATCTTTCCATCCTCCCCCCACTCCAAAATCTGGTCAAAACCTATCCTTCCATTTCCCCACCACCCAGTCTCAACTATCAGTACCTACCCTTCCATCTCCCAGCCGTCACAACTGATGAAGCTTCATGGATGAGAAGTGAAACATTTTGTTCCTCTTCCTCGAGGAGCAAACACTCCAGTTGCCTTTTGAAAAAACACCTTTGGGACAACTGTAACCCAGATGGCTGAAATTCTCCACAAACGCATCATCCAGGGGTTGTTGTTAACTCTTAGCAGCTACATAGATTTACTTCCTGACAATCCATCTCTACCCTCCTGGTCTTTTACATTTTTATTTTATTTATTTTTTATTTTATTTATTTTGTCAACTGCTTACAAGATGCTAGGCATAAATATAAACATGAGTAAGAATATAGGAAATAGGTACGAATAAATGGGGACAATAGGACAGGGACTGCAGGCACGATGGTGCACTTATGCACATCTTCCAAGAGTAACTCTGTCCATCCGTTATTTCGAACCAACGTCCATCCATTAATTAAAATAATTAACCAGTGGAATGACTTGCCTCCAGAAGTTGCAGGTGCTCCAACCGTGGAGGTTTCTAAGAAGAAATTGGACAACCATCTGTCTAAAACGAACCGGTAGCTCCGAGGATCAGCTATGAGTGAACTGGTTCGTTCCAACGATCAGCTGTTGGGCCCTCCCACCTGCCCTGGCTCTAGTCTGTACTTTATATCCTGGGTTTCAAACTCAGCTGATTCGTACGGCACAACAGATTTATTTATTTGTTTGTTTATTTACTTACTTATTTGACTTATATTGCCACCTATTCGCCCAGGGCAACTCAAGGCCCTCCTGACCACAACCGCCACCTGCTCTTCAAACAAGAATCATGAGTCCAGGAGAACCCCCAGATTACACACAGGGTCTGTTTGGGGTACTGCCACCCCATCCAAGACCAAAGGTGGTAATTCTCCCTGAACAAACGAACCCAGACCGAGAACCACTCAGTCTTGCATGGATTTAGTTTCAACCCGATTGCCGCCCATCAGCTGTTTAACACACAAGAGATTGCTGGAGAAGGTCAGTAGCAAACGCTCTGCATGGACGCAAAGCACATGCTCACTGGACTGGTTGTTATACCCGTTGAATCGCACCCCTGTAACAGACCCCCTTGCGTGTCTGAAAGTACATCTCTTTCCCCCTCATTTTTACAGTCTATGAAACTAGGGAGGGTCTTTTTTGAGATGTTTGCTACACCCACATTCCTTCTGCAGGCTCAGCTGCCACTTGTCTGATCATTGTCTAGTCTGTAGTTCTTCTGGTCTCCCAAGGTCATTCTCACATACCATTAGGCCAGAGAGCTCAGTCTTCACGTAATGTGACCAAAATAAGATAATTTGAGCCTGGTCATTTATCCCAGTGTAGAAATCTTTCCTTTTCCTTTCTCATTCTAATTTAAGATATATTCCATTTATATTAAGCTGAACTCTGTCTCCTGCATTACTTGAAGGAGATCAAATGTACACATTAAAAAAATCTCCTTTTCAAACATATATATTTGAAGTCCTTTCCTTCCCACGCTCCGTTATTGAAATAAATGATATTCCGTTCTTGAGCTTAGCTTTTCGGGCCATGCAATGAATTTTCTCTATATTTCAAGAATGAAACTGGATTCTTTTGCCATTTTAATTAGCGTGACTGAAAGAGTTTTCCATTTGATGGATGGGTAATGTCATCAATAGCTCTGAGTCATACTTCCAGGATTAAAAACCATATGATTTTCCATATTTTGTTCTTGAGAAGTTCCTTTTAGCATCTGGCTTGGAGAAGCAGGATGTTGGATGAGTTAGGCCAGAGGTTGGGAACGAAGGCTTCTTTTATGACTTGAGGACTTCAACTCCCAGAATTCCTGAGCCAGCAGGAATTCTGGGAGTTGAAGTCCTTAAGTCATAAAGGGGCCATCCATCATTCCCCCCATCCCTGAGCTAGGCCTGTTCTGTATTCTGTACAGATGTAGGTAGATAAACTCAACAAGACATCCATAACAAAGCACATTTATTGGTTCATCAGGTATCCTCATAACTCACATTTGTGCTGAAGTTCTTCTTTAATGACCAATCCTTTGCATATCTACCTTGTAGATGAAAAGATCATTTATCTCCTATCCTTTTTCTCCCATCTTGTAACGACAGAAGTAGAACAGTTACCATGAGTCCATGAGTTCAGCCAAGAGTGAGGAAAACTCCCCCAACCCATTGAGGGTCAATTTAGTGACCAATTAGGATTACAGATGTGGTCATGTGACATGGACTACATTTCCCAGGATACCTTAACTGCATTTACCATGATGCATTCCCTTAAGGGAACAGCTCACAATTGCTACCTAACTATCCGATTCCCATACACTGGCTGGACAGCCCAAGACCCTTAGTGTGATCCACAAAAGTTCTTTCATCCACACTCTTCAAAGTTGGACCATGAAAAAGAAGAATTTCTCCTTCGAAATTCCTCAACAAGATCAAAGTTGCCTCTGAAGTTTTGGGGGTGAGGATTTCACTGGGTCCTCGAAACCCTGAGCGGCTCTGGAATTGTGGCCAAGGAGAAATAAGCATTCAACTAAATGGTGCTGCTGAGTTTTGATAATGAATTTATAAAAATGGGCTGTGTGTGAGTTTTTCCTCCTGTTTTTCACTGAAATAATAGCGTCTCCTCCAGCACTCACGATAAAAGTAAATGTGAGGTACGGTCCTCAATTTATGACCACAATTGAACCTCAGTTTTGTTGTTGTTAAGCAAGGCAATTGTTAAGTTTGTCTTGCCCTGTTTTACAACCTTTATGCCGCAGTTGTTAAGAGAATCACTGTGGTTGCTAAGTGAATTATGCAGCCATTAAGTGAATCTGACTTCTCCCATTGACTTTGTCAAAAGTCGGCTGGGAAGGTTACAAATGGTGATCATGTGACCCCTGGCATAAATACATACCAGTTGCCAAGTGCCCAAATTTCAATCACGTGACCACAATGAAGCTGCAATGGTCATTAAGTGTGAAAACTCATCATAAAGCACTTTTTTTTCAGTGTCATTGAAAACTTCAAACAGTCGTTAAATAAATGGTTGTAAGTTAAGGTACTACCTGTAATGCTAAGAAGGCTGGACTAGAAATAATAATAATAAAAAAGACCCAGATTCAAATCCTCCCTTAGCCAAAACAATCACTGGTTTGAACAGGGCTCTTTTTTTCTTTTCTCATTTACCCAACCTGGTTCACTGAATTACTGTAAGGATAACATTAAAGAAAGAGAAAAACCAAGGAGCACATTTTCAATTCTGTGAGAGAAAAAGAGCAATCATAACATTACTACTCCCTTGTTTGTGTTTTATA
>NW_020769308.1:1195751-1214367 GCF_900518735.1 Pseudonaja textilis
TTTGACACCCCTGATATAGGAAGTGTTGCTGAAATTGAAGACACTCATCATAGAAATGCACGAATCAAAGAATGTAAACTTATTGAAAAGGAGTGAACCAAACAATGAACAAAAGTAGTGGCATTATATGAGAAGTACATAATTCCAGGAATCTGAGTATGAAGGTCCTCTCAAGAGCAATAAGAATACAAGAATACGAGGAAGGCAGGAAAAATAAGATATGATTGTGGAATAGGCCACAACACCAAGTCGAAGGTCTGCAGGCCACCTCCTCCACCTCCAAGACCACGTTACAAATGTCTCTCTCTGTGGAGACATATAATAATAATTATAGATTTCAATCATCTGGATAAAAGTTGGGAAACCTAACATCATCTAAGACTTCAAGGTCCCTAACATTCTCAGTTGTCTTGGTGATTATTTCGTTTTCCAGAAGGTTTAGAAAGAGACAAGAGAATGACTCTTCTAGGTCTGGTCCTGACCAACCAAGAAAAGTTGGTTGAAGAAGTAAAGTTGGTTGAAGAGGTAAAGCAGTGGAGATCTTGGGAAGGAGATAACACATCAGCTGAAGATCCCCTGTGCTACAGAAAGAAAGACATAATCCTAGATGCTCCATCCACCTCAAGAGACCCACTTTCAAAATCCTGTAGGTTGGATCTGAAGGAAATAAATCCTTTATATCAAAGCGGGTTTTAGGAGGATTGGGGACTTTTCAAAAATACATTTGAGAAATGTAGGAAACAGAAAAATGATGTGGATTCATAGGGAGCTTTTGACTGAGCTAAGAGTTAAAAGAATAAGAAGGGTGTAGGAGGTTAGCTAAGTGCTAATAACTAACATCTGCAGAAGAAAAGCCAGTTGCTAAAAGAACAAAAAGGGCTTTAGGGGCTAAGTCATTAGCACAAAGAAGAAAAAAAGGAAACTTGGTCCATGGCTTGAAGAAAAGAGCCTCCAGAAACAGAGACCTAAAATGGCATTGTGGCGAAGGTGCTGAATTAGAATGTTAAGAGACTTAATTTAATAGCTGGAGCTGTGAAAGGTTGGACAATGAGTAAGAGCACACAATTATAGCTAATTGGTTGAAGAGAGCTGGCCCCTGCGTGAGGGAATCTGAGCTGTGATTGGTTGCTGTGAGAGTAAAGGGGGAGTTTCCTTGTTTCCCGCCTTTTTGCCTCTGTGTGCTGTGTGGGCTCTGTCATTTACCTCATGATATTGCCACTGTGTTGATTTACCTGAGGACATTCCTATTATCCTGACTATCTTGTTTGGTGTGTATGTGTGCACACACATACCCCAAACAAGATAGATAGTCAGGCTAATAAGAACGTCATCAGTTAAATCAACACAGCGGGAATATCATGAGGTAAATGACACAGCCCACACAACACACAGAGGAAAAAAGGCAGGAAACTCCCCCTTAACTACACACACATACACACACCAAACAAGATAGGCAAATAGAAACATCGTCAGGTAAATCAACACAGTGGGAATATCATGAGGTAAATGACAGAGCCCACACAACACATATATTTATTATAAATATATAAAACTACAAGTTCATGTCAGCACCTCTGACTCCATTTGGACACCGGCTGCGCAGTTCCTGACATAAAAGATTGGACATCATGAGTTTTAGTCTCATAGGAACTAGTCGAATTTTGAGCCAATCACTCTCCCTTAGCGTAGCGTACCTCAGATGATTGTTGTTGATTGAAAAATAGGATGAGGCAGCATTAGTCCACGACTTACGACCTTATTCATTTCATGGCCATTCAAAGTTACAGCAGCACTGAAAAAAAGTGATCTATGACCGTTTTTCACACTTATGACTGTAGCAGCATCTCCATGGTCACATGATCAAAATTCAGATGCTTGGCAACTGGCATGTATTTATGAAAGTTGCAGTGTCCCAGGGTCACCTTAGTGGCCTTCTTTTTAAAAAAAACAAAAACAAATTTTATTCAGTTTTTTACATAAAAACAAAAAACTCTTTTTAGTGGACAACATATTTCCGGGTCATCACCTTTACATACGAATATGACAACCTTAGTGGCCTTTGACAAGCAAGTCAAGGGGGAAGCCAGAGTCACTTAACAACCAGGTTACTATCTTAACAACTGCCGTGATTCACTTAATTGTGGCCTGAAAGGTTGTAAAATGGGGCAAAACTCACTTAATAAATGCCTTGCTTAGCAACAGTAATTTTGGGACCCATTGTGGTCCTAAGTCGAGGACTACCTGTATATACGTTACTTTTGAATTTAACAAAATAAAGGCATGGGATAAATCTTGCAAAGTTTCAGTAGTGGTTAAGAATTCTGGGAGTTGAAGTTCACAAGTCTTAAAGTTGCCAAGTTTGGAAACCTCTAGGTTAAGGCATCAAGCTAAAAACCTGGAGACCATGAGTTCTAGTTCTGCCTTAAACTCCAAGCCAGCTGGGTGACCTTAGGCCAATCCCGCTGGAAGGAAGCCAAGGCAAACCAAAAACAGGTTTGCCTAGAAAACAGGAGGGATTTGTCCAAGCAGTTGCCACGAATCAATCCTGACCTGAAGGCCAAAAAAAAGAAACAAGAATTAAAGAAAGATGATAGAAAGTGAGAGACGATAAAAAGGAAACAGATCTCTTCACATCCTACTTAATTTCAGTCGTCTTCCAAAGGGGAACTGGGTTCAAATAGACGTAGGCAAAGCAATACCTGTTTTTTTCTCTCATTATAATCCTGGCAAGTAGGCAAATTAAGTGGGGATTTGTCACTGCTCAAGGCTCTGAGATCTATTGTAAATTCAGATCTTTACAGGCACAGTCTAGGGCAGCTGGCTGGGGAATTCTGGGAATTGAAGTCCACACATCTTAAAAATGGCCCAGGTTGAACAACATCGCATCTCTGTTTTCCTTTTCATTTAAATTTGCCTTACACTGCAGACCACAAGATGACAGTAAGTAAATTAACTTCTTGAAAAGGTAAATGATACATGTCCTGGATTACAATGAAATTTGACTGCTGACTGCTTTCTCTCATTCCCTTTTTATGCAATAATTTGCAGAAAATGGTTTGCACAGTGATGATAAAAACCCTTTGAAAACGGTATAATTTAGCATAACTGTATTTTAAGAGAACCTCGTAATGGACTAAGGCAGCGATAACATTCTGCAATTTCTTTACGCACACAAACACACACATACAGATACACGGACCACCTCCTTATTGTAATGAAGTATTGAATGTTCAAGGCTATTACTTCCAGCCTGAATATTGATTTTATCCCAGGATAATAAAAGCAACGGGGAAATAAATGAAGGAATTTGAAGATAAGGAAGAAATAAAAATAATGAAATTGTATTGATACAGATGGTAACCAAACCAGCTTGAGAAAGATATCTAGTGTATCACGATCCATGGGATACCATTTTATTTCTAGCAAAAGGGAAAAAAATCTCATTTCTATAAACTGGAAGGTTTCCGTTAGTAAACCGGATCTGGAATCTCAGCCTGTTGTAGCTGACGGAGCTGGCAGCAGAGTCAGACAGTAACGAGGAGGTTGGGGAGGAACCTGGGCCACTCTTGGAGGCTGAGGAAGGCTCGGACGAGGGCTCTGCATCAGAGGCAGAGATGGGGCCAGGGCAGGCTGGCAGTCATCAGCTGCCTTCTGACTCAGACAGCAGTGAGGCGGGGGAATTTCTGGAACAGGTTCCCAGCCTGCGCATGCACATGTGCAGGGCTACCAGAAGACAAGAACAATTGAGAAAGCAGGGTCGACTCAGGAGTAAGGCCACACCTTGGAGATGATTGTCCCCTCCCATAGGACATAAAAGAGGAGTGAACGGGATGTGAGCTTTTGCAGGAAGCAATTAGTTCGCCTGGTCGATTCGAGCTTTGAAAAGTTCCATTTGACTCTTTATCAAGTTTGGCCTTGCCCTGCATTGGGCAATTAGTGCTCTGGCAGCATTCCAAGTATGATAAGGTAGGTGTTTATAAATATCCCCCTGAAATATCCCCCTTGCAGGCTGTGAATGAATGGAATTCACAGCCGTGAAAATAAAAGAGGTTTTGCCGGAACTAAGATTGTGTTCTATGTTTTCTAAGGAAATCTAGGTCAGAACACAGCCAGAGGTTTTCATAAGACACCTGTCTTATGTTCTTGAGGTATGGCCTTAATCGAGCCTGGCATTTACAGTCATAAGTTGTGGCAGTCATAAAGCTTGCCATCACGTGACCGATTTTGTTTTTGTAACCTTTTCTGCAGTGGGTGTTAAGTGAATGTGGGGTTTGTAAACGGAATGCCACAGTCGTTAAATGGACCCATGGTTTGCTATGGGCCAGTTTTGGCCAGACAAACTCACGCTGCAGAACAACTCCTCCAATTCTGATTTCAATGCAGAAGCCACACTGAAAGTCTTTGCTTTGTTTTCAGGATGGACAGGCTCAAGAGTTGCCTCCTCTGGCTTCCCTTTGGAGCCTGAACAGCTGTCCCAGTTTTAGTCACCATGTGTAGATTGTGCTGGGAAAAACAGGAGGCGCCTAAGGACGATGGCAGAGTTTTAATAATAATGACAATGACCTCAATAATTTCAATGGGGCAGGAAACCTTGGCAGCTGCGCTGTGGCCTCCATCCAGTTCGTAGTGAAAACTATGCCATATATTGCGAGAACTGTTGGCACTCGGTCGAATCCTCTTTTCACCAAAGCAGAATTGAATGAACGTGGAAGAAGAATGACAACGAGACCCTGGATGAGACCAACTCTGCTCACTTGGTGTTATGCAAGCTCTGGCTAATTTTCTGTTGTCGGCCTTCCCAAGTAGACCAGACAGGAAACACGATGAAATGAGCTAATTCTACATTGTTGTAAGGCTACTTTAACAGCATTTTGCAAATCTGAAGCATGATTCTTCCCTGATAAATTAGGGAGTGTGTCTTCTGAAATTAGGAAGGGTCTCTTGCAGTGGTGGGATTCAAAAATTCTTACTACTGGTTCGGCGGGCGTGGCTTGGTGGGCGTGAAGGATACTGCAAAATCCCCATTCCCTCCCAACTCCTGGGGAAGGTTACTGTAAAATCCCCATTCCCTCTCCAACCTGGGGAAGGATACTACAAAATCTCCATTCCCTCCCCACCCCACTAATCTGCTCTCCAGCTCCGTTCTCCTGTGCAGGGCAACCAAAGTAGACTCAGCTGATCAGCTGGGACTTGGGAGGCAGAGAATAGATGGGGGTGGGGCCAGTCAGAGGTGGGATTTGCCAGTTCTCCAAACTACTCAAAATTTCCACTACTGGTTCTCCAGAACTGGTCTCTGGTGTCTTGCCCCTCTCCCCCCACTATGTAGCTGCAGACTATGCTGTTTCTTACCTCAGGGATCCTCAAAACCTTGAGCCACAGACTGGTATCGGTCCATGGCTTGTTAGGAACCTGGTCGCTCAGTTGGAAGTGAGTGACGGGCAAGTGAAACTGTGCATGTGTGGGATTTAGGGCAGTGGTGGATAACCTTTTTCAGCTCCCATGCCAAAAATTGTGCTTGTGCTTGCACACGTGCGCTCACATGCCAATACCCAGAAGGCAATGTGCACACGATCCCCTCGTGCATCTCTGCATGCACCCCGTATCCCGCGCATGTGTGTCTTATACCCAACAATCAGCTGGCAGGTGGGTGGGCAATGCACGTGCATGCACAGTGGGGCTCTTCCGGGAGACCTCTCGCGTACCGGCAGAAATGGTTCTGCATGCCACTTCTGGCATGCGTGCCATAGGTTCTCCATCACGGATATAGGGTGTGTGCTCCTCCTCTCCTTCCTCCCCACTGATCTGTGCAAAAATTGTGTTCCATGAAACCGGTCCCTGGTGCCAAAAAGGTTGGGGACCAATGTCTTATTTGACCATTCCTGTCAGCCTTCCTGGGTAAATCAGACAGGAAGCACAACTAGTCAAAATCCTGCCATATTGGTGATTGTAGTGATGACGATCTTATCTATTCAATCATGTCCAACTCTTAGCAATTATATGAGCCAGGTCTTGCCACATCTTCCAATCCTGTACTGCTTCTTTGAGCTGTTTGATGCTCTGGCTGGTGTCAGGTTTGATGATGTCCAGTCTCTGTGTTCTTTGGTGGCCTGGTTTCCTTTGACTGCTAACTTTTCCAAACATAATGGCTTTTGCCAGTGATTTCCTTCGCATGACATGGGCAAAATAAGTGAGGTGCAGTTTTGTGATTTAGGAGGACTGTATTATGCTCTGGGAACTATTAAGGAGGAGCTGCCTTCACCTTCTTTCTCTCACACATAATATCAGAGCTGAATTGCCTCTTTCTTCTCTGGAATGCAGCCCCTCCCTCCTGAGAATCCACTTTTTCACTACTTTCCATCACAAGTTGTGTCTATTGTTGGAGGACCTGACAGTACAGTTCCACCTGTGTTGCTAACAAGGAATGGTGTAACAAATGTGGATGAGCATATTGTTCTGACCCAGGCTTCGTAAACCATAATCATGCACAAACTTATTTTAAAAACAAGACTTATTTTATTACAATGCTGAGAATTGTTTTCATTCTCAGCCAGAATTAATCTCAAACAGTTCCCCAAGATAAGCACACACCTTTTCAGTTCTGTGAAGTGCTTCCAAAAACAAAAGTATCAAATGAACTAGAAAATAAACCAACCGAAGCACAAGAGAAACCCAACCGAAGTACTAAGAGCTTCAAGGATAACTCTGAACTGATCAAACTACTTTGCTTCCTGCAAAGATTTCATCATCTTTGCCTGACCTTTATACCTTATGGGAGGAGCAATCGCTACCCAGCTTTGCCCCTTTGGTTTCAGCTGCTCTCACTTTCTAGCAGCTCTGTGCATACACGCACTGGGAACAGGCTCCCCTTGTTCCTCTGCCTCGCTGCTGCCAGACTCCAAGGGCTCCGAAGGCAGCACCCCACTCCCAGATGGTCCTGGCTCCATCTCTGCATTGGACACAGGACCCTCATCCGAGTCCTCTCCAGACTCCCTGACTGGTCCCCGTTCTTCCCCAGTGATTCTGCTGCCGTCTACATAGCTGCTGGTGAACCACAACACATATTTACATCAATCCGAAAGAGAAAAACCATGGTCAACTTTTTGCATTTTCTCCAGTGTGCTGGATGGGGAAACCAGGTCTGGAGGAATGGTTGGTTTTTGTCCAGGGAGGGTGTCAAAGTGTCTGAGAACTGTGACTGTTCTTCCCAGGGCTGGTCATCATAGTTGACTCAGGGCTATTACTGCTGAAGGGGATATCTAAATACTGTATTTTGGATCTCATTCAGTTCAGATGTAGGAGATGAGCAGGCAGAGCTGGAGAGGGTGGAGTTAAATGTGTCATCAATTAGAGTTCTTATGTTGTCACAGACAATCTGAGTTCAGCCCTCGGCCTCACCCCCAAATGCCATTGATCCTTATTTGGTGCCTGTTTAGTATTGTACTGCTTGACTAGATTCTTGTGTATAGGCTTGAATAAATCTTCTGTGCTGCAATTTAACATATGATCATGATCCTTTGTGCCTAACATTAGCCTAATTCAAGGCTGGACTTGGATCATTTGTGGCAATGTAAGGACTCTAAGCTTATGACATGTTTAACACTGCCCCCAGCTCTGCCTGCCCTTCTCCTATACCAGCAGCCCTTCCTGATCTGCCAACGTCCCACAATGCTGAGATTGCAATCCCTACACTTTCCAACCAGTGGCTGGATTCAATTATTTTTACTACCAGTTCTATGGTCATGGCTTAGTGGGCGTGGCAGAGGAAGGATATTATAAAATCTCCAGTCAGAGATAGAATTTGCCAGTTTTCTGAACTACTCAAAATGTCCGCTACAGGTTCTCCAGAGCTGGTCAGAACCTGCTGAATACCACCTCTGTTTTCAACCGGAATATCTTCCCAAAATTGCGGAGAGAAGAATTTGGAATTGTTTAAAGTCTTCCATGTGCTGTCAAGAAAGCTGGAACTGCAATAATCCTCCTCAGCTTTTATACTAATGAATTAGTTAATTAATTAATAATGCAGACTTTCCCAGCTTTGTCCGGTAGCAACTGTTAAGTCTGTTTGGAAGTTTTGGTGCTTCAAAAAATAATCACATTCTTGAACAATACTGCAAATTTATATGGGAGCCAAAGGGGTTATTTTATTTGCATGTCAGCAGCGCTCATTAACAATTTTGCTTTAAGCCCAAGGGACTAGTGAGCAAAGTCAAGTGACGCCATCCTAGAGAAGAAACATATCAAATTGCCCTAGAATGCAAAAACGAAGCTAAAAATAAGTAAATAAATAAGAAAGTGGTGTCCTGAAGGCATTGTTAAAAAATAATAATTGCCCAGAAAAACTGGAGCAGTGTTGATCCTCCCTGTATTTGCAGCTATTCTGTCTCCTTCCTTGCTAAGCTGGATGATGTGTTGCTCTTAAAATGGAATAGCGCGGTAGCAATCGTGGAAATAAGCAGTCACTGATATTGGTTTCTGTTAGAGTTTGCAGCAGAAATTCAAGTCCAGAAAACACACCGATGACTGACTCAGCAGCATTCATTACACTTCTTTTTGTATAAAATAAGTAAATGTACAGTACCAGTGGTTTCTTCCAACGTGGAAAGGTTACAAGCAAACACAAACATAAGCAGACATGTTACAGCTCCAGTTCAGAGCAGAGCTCAGTTTCAGCAAGCAAGCAAGCAAGTTAGTTTCTCTTTTACTTTAGAGCTGAGCACAGAACAGAGATAAACCAGGTTCCCTCTTTAAGTTTCAGCCCCAATTCAGCTCTCATTGGCTGCCTTTGTTACTAAGCCCTATTCAGTTCATGAATATACTCTGACAAGTTTCTCAGTTAGTGTTCTAATTTGGAAATAGCAATTGCACTTAGTCTTATATACCGCTTCACAACCCGCTCTAAGTGGATTACAGCAGGGGTGTCAAAGTTGATTTCATTGAGGGCTGCATTAGGGTTGTGTTTGACCTCGGGGGGAGGGTTGGGTGGATGTAGCTGGGGTGGGTGTGGCCAGCTCAATGTCACTCATTGAGGCTCTGTTTTCGGCCGCGACAGCCTCCTTCAGTCCTCTGCCAGTGAAAATGAAGCTCAGGGAGGCCACTAGTGGCTCACCCGGGCTCTGTTTTGGGCCGCAACAGTCTCCTGCAACCCACTGCTGCGTGGCCTCCCCGAGCTCCGTTTTCACTGGTAGAGGGTTGCAGGAGGCCCTTGCGGCCCAAAACAGAGCCCCGGAGGGCTGCATGGGGCCCTCCCAAGCTCCCTTTTCACTGGCAGAGGCACCGTGGGTCGGTCCTTCGCTGTTTTTAGGGTGGACCTGCGGGCCATATCTAAGCAACCCAATGGCTGGATCCAACTCCTAGGCGTTGAGTTTGACACCCCTGGTCTACAGAGTCCACATATTGCCCCCAACAATCTGAGTCCTCGTTTTGCTAACCTCAGGAGGATGGAAGGCTCAGTTAACCTTGAGCCAGTCAGGATCATAAGCACATTAAAAAGGAATGGCTTCAATCACATGGTTGCAGGAACCACCTTGCCTTGGTATAAACCTTCTGAAGATCGTCATCCGTTGTCAAGCTATTCTCCAAAGCCCCTGAAGGCAGAAGAAGCAGCAATGGATGGAAATTAATCAAGGAGAGAAGCAACCTAGAAAGAAGGAGAAATTTGCTAAAAGTTAGAAAGATGGGGGTGTGATGCCCCAGTTGGAATCTGATTCCGAGGGAGAGGTGGAACAGTTGACAGGGAGTGGGAGTGTGGCACTGGTGGCTGTGGAGGAAACTGGAGAAGGGCACAGGCTGGCTGGGCATTCAGAGGAAGACCCAGGCCCACCCTCTCTTCATCCTAGGGCACACAGGGAGGTGTGGATAAGGGAGCAATGTGGTTTACAGAGGAGGAAAAGGCCCTGATTCCCTTCATGGGCTGCTACTGGGAAGACTGTCTAAAAGGGCAAACTGTGCATGGCAAAGTTGTTGGGAGCAAAGCGTGCATTATCTTTGTCGAGGCTTATCTGGGTTTTGACGTCCTCCCAACTGTATGTGTCTTGTTATCTTTTGGAAGTCTGCAAATTATTATCCTGGTCTGTCCCAACTGTGTGTGCCTTGTTATCTTTTGGAAGTCTGCAAATTATTATCCTGGTCTGTTGTGGTTTGTGTTGTTTTTTAATTTCTCCTTTATCTGTATTTTGGGTTCGGATTGCATTTCTTCCCTTTGTAGACTGTTTTTTGAAGAGTTTGATCTCCCGCCGAGGATAATTGGACATTGTGGGCCAAGTTGGAGGCATTAAAGGGAATTTATCTACTTTGGTGACTTCGTTATTTTTATGCCATGCCCCAGGTCATCACAGTTGGAAAGACTTACCTCTAGAAGTTGTAGGTGATCCAACAGTGGAGATTTCTACAAAGAGGTTGGACAATCATTTGTCTGAAATGGTACAGGTAATCCTCGACTTACAACAATTCATTTAATGACCATTCAAAGTTACAACGGCACTGGAAAAAGTAACTTACAAAAATATTTCACACTTGCAACCATTTCAGCATCATCTCCATGGTCACTTGATCAAAAGTCAGATGCTGGGCAATGGACTCATTTATGACCGTTGTAGCATCCCTCGATCATGGGATCCCCTTTTGTGACCTTCTGACAAGCAAAGTCACAATCGTGTGATTAACTTAAGGACTGCAGTGATTCACTTAACAAGCGTGGCAAGAAAGACTATCTGTATAGGGCAGGGGTCTTCAACCTTGACAGCTTTAAGACTTGTGGATTTCAACTCCAAAAATTCCTTCTCCAGTCATGTTAGCTCAGGAGTTCTGGGAGTTGAAGTCCACAAGTCTTAAACTTGCCAAGTTTGAAGGCTCTTGGTATAGGGTCTCCCAACAGGTTTTGGACTAAAGACCTCCAAGGTTTCTTCCAACTTTGTCCTTCTGTTATCATGATAGTACTGTTATTAAAAATTCTCTCAAGAGTTTCCTCCTTCTGCCATCCCTTGAGATTGATGAATCAAAATAGTTGTAGGCTCTCAGAGAGAAATTTAAAACCAACAAAAGGCAGTCCGGATGTTCACCTCCACCCTGTGGCCATCTCTCATCACTAAAGATCTGTAAGAATGTCATGCCATAGCCAAGAGGTTTCCTCTCCCCCCACCCGTATCATTCACTTCTGGAATAATTTTTAGGGCAACTTCGCTTTCATCAAATTGAATGAACACTGATAGGAAAAAAGTAGGCTAATTACCCAAGTCAGCATTTGAGAGTCAGTCCCAGAGGATGCTGGACTACAGATTCAATTACTGACTTCCTGTTCCAAGATTAAAACCTTGTTTTCAACATTGGAGCAGGAGATTTTAAACTTCTCACTTGGATCAAATGACTTTGTCCTAAGTGCTATATATGTCAAACAAGAAATCTATAACACATCAGTGTCACAATTTATTTACTTATTTATAGCATTCAAAAATCCTTCCAGGAGGGAAGGGAAGGGAAGGGAAGGGAAGGGAAGGGAAGGGAAGGGAAGGAAGGAAGGAAGGAAGGAAGGAAGGAAGGAAGGAAGGAAGGAGTTCCATGTTGTGAAAAATGGACACGTGACCTCAGGACACTGCAAGCAGCCATAAATTTGGGCCAATCGCCAAGTGAGGTCATGTATGTGGGGGTCATTGAGATCAGGTTCTAAGTACCAGGCAGGTCCACCATAACTTTGAATAATTGCTAAGCAACCAATCTCGAGTCAAGGACTATTTGTATGACTCTTTATTGGCTGGAAAAAAGGAAAATTGAAAGAATTAGCTACTATGTATTGAAGGGATGCAGTAGTAGTGATTTTCTGCAAAAAAGATCTGCAATTTTGTACTTGCTGAGAAACATCCGCAATGAATCCAGGTCACCTTACTTCTGTATAGCAGGCAGATAAATTTTCAACAGATGTCTTTATTTCGGAACAGGCATGGAGGGAGGGACACCACTGTTGTGTGTATTTCAGTTTTGGCTCTGTCCCCTTCAACTTTGGCTCCATCAAAATTGGAAAGTGGCCTTCAAAAACCTTTCCCAGAATTGAGCTGTAAAACCTTCCCTCTGTGCGATGTGTGCATAATGAAATGAAACAGAACAACACAATTATTTGGAAGGCTTGTTGGGTTGGGTTTGTATGGAACCTTCTTCTTTAGGGCTTGAGAGTAGAATGCACGTCTGGGGGCAGAGGGGCCTTCTCTAATGTTCTGGAAAACGTCCATTGAGAGATACATGTCCTTATTACTGAAATGAAAAGGCTGGCAGGTATGTTTTTCCTTCTTCCTTTGCTTCTTGGATGAGAAGCAAAATGTCGTCATCTTCCAGGAAAAGAATAGTCCAGTTGCCTTTTGAAAAAAAAAAAGCACATTTGAGACAACCATGACCTGGATGGCCAAGTATCTCCATAGGCATTTTCCCATTCTTGATCCTGACAAACAGAATATTGCAAAGGAGCGGAGCTCTTCTTGAAGCTTTATCTTCAGCTGAGGCCACCAGCTTTTCAACATCATCACAAGAGAACTGGTGGAAGGAAAAGAGAAGGCTGGAGATGGGGAGGCAAAAAAGCTTTCTTACTCTCCAGACTTTGCTTTGCAAAAGTGAAAGCAGACAAATCTCTGCTTATCCAGAGAGCAAGTTGTTCTTCAGTATTTGAGGGGCTGTCACAAATGAGGGGGTCAACTTATTTTCCAAAGCATCAGAAGGCAAGACAAGAAACAATGGATGGAAATTAATCAAGGAGAGAAGCAACCTGGGATTAAGGAGAAACTTCTTAACAGTGAGGACAGTTAACCAGTGGAACTGCTTGCCTTCAGAAGTTGTAGGTCAAGGGTCGTCCAACTTGACAGCTTTAAGACTTGTGGACTTCAACTCCCAGAATTCCTCTTCCAGTCATGTTAGCTCAGGAATTCTGGGAGTTGAAGTCCACAAGTCTTAAACTTGCCAAGTTTGAAGAGCCTTGTTGTAGGTACTTCATGAGGAAGTTTTTAAGAAAAGACAGGACAGCTACCTGTCTGAATAGGGTTTCTTGCTTAAGCAAGGAGTTGGACGAGAAGACCTCCAAAGTCCCTTCCAGCTCTATTCTGATTGATATTGAGAGATGATGCAGAAAGTCAAATGTTCCTCAGTTTGAAGCCTCTTATGCTCGGAAAAACAGAATCCCCCTTTTAAATATATATATAAAATAAAGAAAATTCTCTTCTGTGCCTTTGGAAGCTGCAAAAAGATTATCCAGAATATTTTTTGCTTTGTCTAATGGCTCCCAAGCATGTGAAGGCATTAGAGAAACTAATTTCAGTTTTCTGTCTACTTGACACTGAAGCCAAGATTTTCATTTCTAAAAAAAAAAACCTGATTTCCTAGTAGTTGGAACACAAATCCTATATGAGAACTCTGAATATAGGTAGTCCTCAATCTGTGACCCCAATTGACCGTGATTTTTTTTTTTTTTTGCTAAGCAAGGCAGTTATTAAGAATAGAAATAGAATAGAATTAGAATAGAACAGAACAGAACAGAATAGAAAATATGGAATGGAATAGAATGAGAAGAGAAAGAGAAGAGAAGAGAAGAGAAGAGAAGAGAAGAGAAGAGGGAATGGAATGGAATGGAACGGAACGGAACGGAACGGAACAGAACAGAACAGAACAAAACAGAATATAATAGAAAATATGGAATGGAATGGAATAGGATAGAGTAGAGTAGAGTAGAGTACAATAGAATAGAATAGAAATAGAATAGAACAGAACGGAATGGAATGGAACGGAACAGAACAGAACAGAACAGCAGAACAGAACAGAACAGAATAGAATAGAATAGAATAGAATAGAATAGAATAGAATAGAATAGAATAGAATAGAATAGAATAGAATTCTTTATTGGCCAAGTGTGATTGGATGCACAAGGAATTTGTCTTGGTGCAAATACTCTCGGTGTACATAAAGAAAAGATACATTCATCAAGAGTCAAGAATCATAAGGTACAGCACTTAATAATAGTGAGTCATACTCCATTTTGCTGTTGTTGTTAAGTGAATCATGCAGTTGTTAAGTGAATTGGTGTACCTCATTGACTTTGCTTCTCAGAAACCATCTGGAAGGTTGCAAATGATGATCACATGACCTCTGACCTGCTGCTGCACTGGTCATAAGTGTGAGAACCGAAAGTCTCTCTCTCTTTTTTTTAGCACCGTTGTGACTTCAGAATGTTGTGACTTCAAAATGGATGGTTGTAAGTTGAGGACTGCCTGTAATTGAATCTTGAAATGTCCTCTAGCATAAAGATGTTTGCACCTTGCTGTGAATTACTAATTCGAGACACCTTCCGAAATAAAACAATTTCGCCTCAGAGAAAAAAACTGAGATTTGGCAATTACCGTATATTGTTTTGAGACAACTCAGCAATCAGCAAACTTTGCGAGATAACAGCTGCAGTATAATACAGAATTTGAGAATTCCCTGCTCAAGCACGTGTTCTTCAACCATCCTCCAAACTCACGATGCCAGATGCGAAATGGAGATGATAAAATATATCTTAATCTTCTGTTTGTGGCCATGAATCATATTGCCTCCTCTCTCTCTCTCTCTCTCTCTTTTCCCCTCTGTATTTTTGGCAAATAGCATGGGGAATGCAGATAAGCATCATCCTGTATCAATAACATTTGACCCACTGTGTATCATAAACAGGATGGTTAATGGCTTGCGTGATATTATTTCTGTCAGTCATTTATGAAATGTGGGCCTTGTGCCTATAATTTACGTGGCACTCTAGGAGTATTTTGTGCTGCACTGGAGCAGCTGTGCGCTGTTATGAGAAAGATGCAGATTTTTTTTGTGCGTGTGTGTGTGTGTGTGTGATATATACAGGAAAAGATGAGGCTTGCAGATCGGCGGATTTTTGCTTCTGGCATTCAGACGCCGTTGCTTTGTTCTTGCAGTTGGTTGCCTGTGGCAGCTGCTGACAATCCTTTCCCTAAATTTGTCAATAGGTTTTTAGAGTGCCAACGTAGCTGTTTCCTGCTGAGAGAGAGAGAGGGAGGGAGGGAGGGAGGAGAGAGAGAGAGAGAGAGAGAGAGAGAGAGAGAGACTCTCAATAAATTCAGAATTCTTTCTCTCCCTTCTTTCCTCTCTTTGTGTATGTACGGGTGCAGTTTCCATCTCTTTGTCTAAAGCTCAGTATATGTAGAATTGATTGGACATTTCTGTATCTGTGTGAACAATCTTGTGGTAGTTCAAAGAAGTACACTCTTACTGGAGCCAAACGCCAGCATGGGTGAGGCAGTGTTACAAAATGGAAGTGTCTGTTGTCCCTAAAGGTGTGGGGTTTTTTTTGTGTTTTTTTTTTTGTTTTGAAAGGCAACTAAATTTTCTTGTGTTTTCTTGAAGACGTTTCACTTCTCATCCAAGAAACTTCTTCCGTTCTCCGAAGAATCTTCTCATCCAAGAAGCATTTTCAGTTCTCTGAAGAATCTTCTTGGGTGAGAAGGGAAATGTCTTCAAGGAAAAACCAAGAAAATCAAGTTGCCCTTTGAAAAAGCAGCTTTGGGACAACGATGGCCTAAATGACTCAGAATCTCCATCGACGTCTGTTGTTTTTCATGGTTTTGGGAAAAATTTAGAGAGATTCTTATTTTCTTTTTCTTTATTTAACATTGGACATAGAAGTATAATGTTTCTGTGTTCCTCTCCTCCAAAAGGTGAGAAATGACGGTACCCATTTTCATGATTAATTGTCAGGGATTGTGAAGAAGATGCTGTGAACCCGCACCCTGTCACCTCGACTTTACACCTTCCCATCGCGGCCATTAACAATGAATCTGTGTCCTGATAGGCCCTTTTGAAAAAGCATCCGTTGAAGAGATGCTGAACTAATATTCCTTTGAAGGTTATTTTTCTTCTGAGGGTCGTCCTATTCTCCAAGGCACCGGAATTGTTCAGCAAGAACAATTAATCAATTGTACAGCAATGCCTCCAGAAGTTGTGGATGCTCCATTACTGGAAGTTTTCAAAAAGAGACTGGACCTCCATTTGGCAGGGGGTTGGACTAGAAGATCTCCAAGGTCCCGCTCAGCCCTATGACTCTTATGATTGTAAATTTCCTTCAAGTACCACCTGTAGCAAAAGCCTTTGCATATCCAGGGGGCTTTGCTGTTGTTATTTGCTTCTGAGGCTGTTCTTCATCTTAAGCACCCAGCAGGCAAACCTGGATCCTGAACACCATCTGTTCAAGTGCTTAGTGGACTTGATCACTTCATTTTTCTTGTGTGTGTGTGTGTGTGTGTGTGTGTGTGTGGATCACAAGCATTCCGTATTCAAGAAAAAAGTCAAATTGTGGTTCTGTCCAAAAGAGAGTTCTCCTCCTTCTATCTGAAATGATGCCATTGGTAGAAGAAACCAAACATTTCCACCATTAACACAGAGAACTCATTTTAACAGCAAACAGATACATCAATAACCTTTCCAGAAGAGTGATTAAGTTTAATGTCTTTTATTCTTAACTGTTTCCATAGCAGGCTTACATGTAAATAGATAGTGGGGAGAGGGGGGGAGGATAAATCCCAGCATGTACATTTCAGATCTAAGAAAGCACAGTGGGGCCAGATTTTACGGGAAGCTATTGTTTTACGATTTTTATTGATTTTTCATTTTTGTAGCATTGGCACGCCAAATATGTCAAGCAGATAAATCTCTAAATCGTATTGTTTAGAAGTGGCAATGCTAACTTCTGGGACTAATTAGCACTTGTTCTTTTGACAGCACATTGAGATTGTTCAGATCCACTGAGCTAGAAACTGCAGCATTAAACCATCTGACTTGAAGTATACTGTATATTCTTCCATCTCTTTTTAAAAAAAAATATCCCAGATCATTAAGATAGTGTATCTATGTTAATTGACAGTCTTATCTAAATTAAAATAGTAAACCGGCTTAGAAATCTTTTTATTTTCTCTCCTAGCGGAATTCTTCTTAAAATAATTAGTTCCTCAATCTCAGATTTTTTTTACCAAACTATAGTTACCAGGATTCTTAATAAGAACCTAGGAAGGCTACAGGTAGTCCTCAATTTATGACTGTCAGTGTTCCAGGAAAACAAACTCCAACAGCAAAACTCTGGGACAGGCATTTTCTCAAAGCTCCATTTTATTAGAGCTGTCATGCTGGCACACCTGGGAAAACCTGAAACTGAAAGTTCTGGGTTTTCCTCCAATAATTAAAAATTACAAATCCACTCCCCCACACCCATCATTCCATCACATGCCCCAGTCACGATCCGTTCCAACTTGAGACATCCCTTTAACCACTCCTCATCCAGGTGCAGAAATAACATGACCTTGACTTTAAAGAAGAATGCAATTATGTCTAACTACATACGCTCCATAAAATCCTCCCTCCCAAATTCCCAAGCTCAGGAATGTGGCAGCATGGAAGCTTCTAGTGCTAGTATGGCTTCCAAAGCTGACAACGAACACAACCAAGTCCAAAATTTCCGTTACCAAGCGAGATAGTTGTTAAGTGAATTTTGCTCCATTTTACAACCTTTCTTGCCACAGTTGCTAAGTTAATCCCTGCAGTTGTTAAGTTAGTAACGCAGTTGTTAACTGAATCTGGCTTCCTTGTTGACTTTGCTTGTCAGAAGGTTGTAAAAGATGATCACATTACTGTGGGACATTGCAACCATCATAAATATGGGCCAATTGCCAAGCATCCAAATTTTGATCACATGACCATAGGGATGCTGCAACAGTTGTAAGTATGAAAAGCCATCATAAGTCAATTTTTTCAATGCTATTGCAACTTTGAATGGTCATTAAACAAATGGTTGTATGTCAATGACTATATCTGTATATCTATCTATCTGTTGTCTGTCTATCTATCTTCTCCTTATGTAAAGGATTTGGCTACATTTTGTGGTCTCTGGGAGCCGTTGTGACATCTTCCCCCAATTCAATGTTTTTTTTAAAAATATGCCCATTTCACAATTCTTCTGAGATTTCCCAGATCGTACACTGAGATTTCTCTGATCATGTCCAAATCATCAAATCTTACGAGCTTTGCATTATCCAAGGCTTGATTTATACCATCTGCATGCAAAAATCTTGAATCCATAGCAGGATATTAGGAGAAATGAGGCAATATTTCCCAGAATGAGACCACCATTGGAGAATTCCAGGGCTGTCAGTTTGAAGCTGAATAAATGACTCAAAATAAGGCAATAAGGAGCCATTCCATATTCTTATTAAGAAAACCGCATGAATGTGTCCCTGAAGTCACAATGAGCCAGGTTTCACTCGAATAAGGCTTTAAGCAAAAGATGCCCTGCCACCATTTGTCTCTTCAAAACAAGTGTGATGAGATGGCAAAGATTCACAGATTAAGTAGCATTCCATTAGGTTCTCAAGAAGAAACCAAGATTTTTAGACTCTTGAGAATTGGATCTTGTCCGGCACTGCTTGGTTGAAAATGGTATATGTGGAATTTGTTCCTCATTGTCTTCATGGAATCTTAAGACTGTAGGATACAGAGTTGATTTTGACTATAGCTCATCAGAAGGAAATCCTTCTTCGCTTTTCCTTCCTTCCTTCCTTCCTTCCTTCCTTCCTTCCTTCCTTCCTTCCTTCCTTCCTTC
>NW_020769308.1:1214377-1228328 GCF_900518735.1 Pseudonaja textilis
TTCCTTCCTTCCTTCCTTCCTTCCTTCCTTCCTTCCTTCCTTCCTTCTCTTTCTTTCTCTTTTTTTCCTTCCTTCCTTCCTTCCTTATCTTTCTTTCTCTTTTTTTCCCTTCTTTCCTTCCTTCTTTTCTTCTTCTTTCCCTCCATAGAAGAGAACAGAACAGAATAATAAAACAAAATAGAACAGTGCATGGTTTCATTTCACTTTGGGCAGTCCCAGTATCTTGAAGAAAATCATAGGTATAGTGTAGCTTTTGAGCAGTAATCTCTTCCAGCTATCAAAGATGCTGATTTAGGCTTCAAGGTAAGATGGATGAGGATCATGGTTGCAAATCTTTGTGGCCCATCCCTTTAACAGGAAAAAAAATGAGATACTGCAGGGGCAGGATGCACTGAGTGGCAGTTTTGTTATGTACAAATCATTCTCGACTTTAGAGTACAGTTTGGATAATAAATTTCATCACTGAGCAACGCAGTCACAGAGTGAATCATCATGCTGATTGTGCCCAATTTCATGAACTTGGATTGCACAGTCAATAAGCAAATCAGCTTTCCCCTCCCCCATTGACTTTGCTTGTCAGAAGACCCTGGAAGATTGCTAGTGGTGATCAGGTATCCAAAGGTCGTCAGAGATACTGACACGAACTTGAAGTTTTATATAAATAAATATATTTTACATCTATATATACAGCAAACAAGATAGTCAATGTATCCCTACATCGTGAGGTAAATCATCAAGTAAATCTCAGCGCACACACAAGAAAAAAGGCGGGGAAAAAGCGACACTCCCCCTTCTCACCCAGCAGCCAATCGTAATGTAGATTGCCTCATGCAGGAGCCCACACTTTCCAACCAATCAACTGCAATTGTTTGTTCTGGCGCATTACACACTTTACCGTTCCCGCTATTAAATTAAATATCTTAGCACAAATGGTCGTAAATTGTGGACTGTCTATAGATAGGTGTGTTGTTTGTAGCCTTATATTTGTATGTGGTAACTGTGGCAAAATTATTGCATGCAAAAAACTTGTAAAGCAATAAAATAATGCCTAAAGTGGAAGATTGGATTGTAAATAACTGAAATTGCAGAAATGGTGAAGCTGAGCAGTTTGGTCAGGGAAAAAAAAAACTGATTAAGACTTTTTTAAAAGATTGGAACTTTATTGACTTTTTGCTGACAGAAGAAAAAAATGAATTGATGATTATGGGATTTGGGGATTAAAAATGAAGTGAAAAGGTTGGGAAAAGGTTCAAGTCAACAATTCCTCGATAGAAAAAGGGGCAGAAGGCACAACTGACTGTGGCTTTAAAAAAAAAAAAGTCTTACTCGTTTCTCTTTTTCCTGGAAATAGTTGTGGATGTCCATGGGTGCATCTCATTTTTCCTTCTCCGAAGCCACTTTTCATCTTCCAACTATTTCAGTTTCCTCTGAAACAACAGTTCGGACTATTGGCTGGTGGGCCTGTCACTTACTCTTGATTTGTTAATTGTTTGATGGTCATTAGAGGGCTATGCCAATACATTTATGAATTTGTTTTACCAGTGAATAGTAGTATGAAAGTCCTTTGCTGCGCTGGAAATTGGAGGATTATAGATGTATAATGTGTCCAAAGCTGACAGCCCTAAGCACTTGGGAAATTGGGAAACAGATGACACATTTTGGAGACAGAGCGAACAGTCTCACTTCAGTATGCAGGGGGATTTAATTGAGTCATTACAGCTTCTCTCATCTATGTGCACAATGACCTTTGCACAGGAAGTGCCATTAACCGAACAGAAACACAGACAAGTGTTTTTAGAAGAGGTGAGGAGTGGAATTCTCTTATCAGTTCTGCCTCATCCCTGACACCAACCAATATCTTTTATTATTAGGAGGGGGTTTAGCATTAGTCCATTTTAAAGAACTACACCACCTTCGGTCCAACCTAAGCGTAGTACGTAAAATTATCTGCTACAATGTCCTGCCCATCAATGACTACTTCAGCTTCAACCACCACAATACATGAGTACACAATAGATACAAACTCAAGGTAAAACTTTCCGAACTCAATGGCAGGAAATACGATTTCAGCAACGGAGTGGTCCAACGCCTAGAACTCACTACCTGACTCTGTGGTTTCTTCCCCAAACCCCCAAAACTTTAACCTTAGACTGTCTACTGTTGACCTCAACCCATTCCTAAGAGGTCTGTAAGGGGCGTGCATAAGCGTACCAACGTACCTACCGTCCCTGTCCTAACGTTTCCTTTTATTCATATCCATTTCATGTTTTCATAATCACATTTATACTTATATCTGTTATCTAATACATGCTCAACAAACAAATAAATAAAAAATAAAGTATATTCAGTAAAGAGCTAAGTCAAAGGATGTTCTTCCCTTCTGCAAATCAATTCAGGGGTGGAATATTAAGAGGTCGCCTCTTGAGGAAAGCCAAGAAACATTCAAAAATGTGATACTAAGGAATCGGACTTAAGTTGAGGACTACAGGTAGGCCTTGGCTTATAACCCTTTGTTTAGTGTCTCTTCAAAGTTACAACAGCACTGGGAAAAGTGACCTATGGTTTTTTTCACACTTCTTACGGATCCTCATGGTCACATGATCAAAATTCAGATGAATGGCAACTCGTTCATATTTATGACGGTTGCAGTCAAGTGATCCGCTCTTGCGACCTTCTGACAAGCAGAGTCAATGGAGGGAAGCCAGATTCACTGAACAACCGTGTTACTAACTTTAAGCACCTCGTAAGGGTCCCTTTCCAGGGTTATGGAAGACGATGGTCAATAGTCTTGAACGCAGAAGAGGGCTTTATGCCCCAAGGGCAGATAAAACGGTAGAGCCATCTTCTAGGACAGGGGTCTTCAAAGTTGAAAGCTTTAAGACTTATGGACTTCAACTCCCAGAATTCTCCCTCCAGTCATGTTAGCTCAGGAATTCTGGGAGTTTGAAGTCCATAAGTCTTAAACTTGCCAAGTTTGAAGACCCTTGTTGTGGGAGAAGAGAAATACTGATTTCAAACTTCCGCTACCTTGTGGCTATATCTATTCTCGGAAAAGGCTTCAGGAATCAACCTCGACTGGAGCTGGAGTCCTGGAAGCAGTTTGTGACTGTGTACAATCACGTTCTGTAAACTCCTGTGATGCAGCTGGAACTCATCGTATCGGCTCTGCCGTTCCTCCATTAGACTGTTTCAGTGACATGAGAGTGGGGAATCTGCTGCTCGGGTAACAGTTTATCCTTCATATTAAATTACCCAGGCCTCGTGCTCCGGGGAGAACACTCCAGCTTTGCATACAGCATTGAAACAACACCGGAAGTGGCAGTGGCCGGTTTCATAGCACAATACCATCGTTTCTTGAGACTGAAGGATGCCAATTCCAATTCAACTAACTTTAACAACTGCAGTGATGATTCACTTAACAACTGTGGCAAGAAAGTTCGTAAAAATGGGGCAAAACTCACTTAACAACCATTTTGTTTAGTAACAGAAATATTGGTCTCAATTGTGGACTTAAGTCGAGGACTACCTGTATATGTTAATACACAAAAGAAAAAGTTGAGGCTGTGTGTAATTATTCTGTTATCCTAAAAAGATTCAGAAGTCAATGCTTTTCCCTGCCCTCTTACCGTAGACTTTTTCCTCTTCCCTTTTCCCTTTCTTACTTTCCCATTAATTCCATTTTTCTTTGTATTTTATACGTTGATAAACTAATACAATTAGTCAATTCTGATAAACACATTAGAACCGTTTCTTGTTTTTTCTGAAATTAGTCTTGCATAGAACTGTCCATGGCCTACTTGCATTAGAAATTAAAAACTATGATCTTTAGTACCTTTTTATTCCTTTCAATGTAATAATCCTGGTCAATTTTAGTTGCAAGATTTTCAGAGCAGTCCTTCTGGATTTTGGCAACTTTTAAGATGCACGGATTGCAACTTCCAAAATTACAGACCCAGTTTATTGTTTCAGTTGCCAGTTTATTGTTCCAGTTGTCAGTGATCTTAATTGCAACTGTGAGGTGATCCTTCTTGTTTGTAATCCATTCTTAGAAAACCGGTGGCGGGATTCAAATTGTTTTACTACCGGTTCTGTGGCTTGATGGGCGTGGCATGGCTTGGTGGGCATGGCAGGGGAAGGATACTGCAAAATCCCCATTCCCTCCCCACCCCATTAACCTGCTTTCCAGCTCCCTTCTCCCATGCAGGGCAACAAAAGAAGACCCAGCCAATCAGCTGGGAATCAGGAGGCGGACAATAGATGGCGGCAGGGCCAGTCAGAGGTAGTTTTTGCCGGTTCTCCAAACTACTCAAAATTTCCGCTACCGGTTCTCCAGAACTGGTCAGAACCTGCTGAATACCACCTCTATTAGAAACATTTAACAAGATTGCAAAATTCCTATCAAAATCACCATTAAAAAAAATAAATAAATTGCTGGATACCTTCTTCAAATTATGAACCATTTTCAGGTTTTTTTAAAAATATCGCTTTATTGTATATTTTATTTTATGTTCTATGGCACTTTATGGCTGTCTTGCACTGTTACATTATTTCTTTATCTTCCCACCCAGTGTCCTACCGAATTAAATAGGATAGGAGCATGTACAATTTTGGAAGAAAATTTTATCCAAGCACCATAATTTTGCCCATCAAAGTCTATAAAGAAGAAATCAATAGGACTTATTGTTTTAATTAGGTACTTAAGACAGTATTTTCAATACAAATTGCTAAATAAATTCCCGCTTTCTGCCTGGACAAGCTGGCTGGCTGGCTGGCTGGAAAGCCTGGAGCATCTCATCCCTTTGGGATTCTGGCTTTGCTTGTTAATAATGCCAACCCTAATTCTTGTCAGTTATGCTCCGGGCTTTCCTTCTTGCTGTGTCTGTTCAAGCAAGGAAAATGTGAATACAGTATTGGATTTAGCTGTTCTAATGTGTGCAAAAATTTAACAACCATTTCTCTAAATCACATCAAGTCAGCTAAATTATACCACTGATTTAAAAGCCCGTCCAAGTCATGATAGGGAACTTCAAACATATGCTGGGCAAACATCACTCTTTTTTATAGATAGACTTAATATTTTAGTACTATGACTTAGGCATAGCATACTTAATATGGGAAGGCAATCCACCACAATAAATATTTAAGTATTTTATTTATGTGGGGTTTTTTTTAAAGCTTTTGTATAGTTTTTATCCTTTTAAGATTGTAAGCCGCCCAGAGTTACCCTGGGGTAAGATCAGTGGTGGGATTCAAATAATTTAACAACCGGTTCTCTGCCCTAATGATTTCTTCTGACAACCAGTTCACCAAATTGGTCAGAAAGTTAACAACCGGTTCTCCTGAACGGGTGCGAACTACCTGAATCCAACCACTGGGTAAGATGGGCAGCTAATAAATTTTACAAGCAAACTAATAAATATGTCAGCTTTGGAAGTCATATGGAGATCAGATGCTCCCACGCTGCCACATTTGAGCCTGGGAAAAGTGGGAGGGGAAAATTTCTTGGAGTATATCTAGTTAGACATAATAACATTCTTTTTCTCATTCAAGGTCGGGTTGTGTTGCGCATAAGTGAGAGGAAGTCTTAACTTGGGATGGATGGTGATTGGGCTATGTGATGTGATGGGTGGGTGCAGGGGATGAATTTGTAGTTTTTAATTATTGTAAGGAAGCCCGGAACTTTCAGATTCAGGATTCCCAATTTGTGCCAGTTACTATCCAATTAAAAAGGAGCCTTTGAAAAAATGTCTGTCTCGGAGTTATTGGGCGGAATGGAGGGTTGCTGGAACGCTGACAAAAATAAATAAATTTGCAGGGAGGATGAGAGGTTAAGAAACAAAAAGTATAAATAAATATAAAACAGGATCAAGTGACAAAATGAACATCATGACCCCACTTGTATCAGACACCAGGACACGGGCACAGTTCAAAAAAGCAGGATAGATAGGCAGTCCTCGACACAATAAGGACCAGAATTTCTATTGCAAAGCAAGACCGTTTTTAAGTGAGTCATGTCCGATTTTACAAGCTTTTTTTTTTTTGCCATGGTTGTTAAGCCTCTGCAGTTATTAAATGAATCATGCAGTCATTAAGCAAATTCAGTTTTCTCCATTGATTTTGTTTGTTGGAAGCCATCAAGGAAGGTTGCAAGTGGCAATCACATAGTTCCGAGATGCTGCAATTGTCAAAAACACAAGCCAGTTGCTAAGTGTCTGAATTTTGATCAAATAAACAGTTGGAAGGGATCTTGTAGATCCATCTAGTCCAACCCCCTGCCCAAGTAGGAGACCCTACACCATTTCTGACAAATGGCAGTCCAACCTCTTTTTGAAAGCTTCCAGTGGTGAAGCTCCCACAACTTCTGAAGGCAGCTTCTGTTCTGCTTGTTGATTGTTCTCACTGTCAGAAAGTTTCTCCTTATTTCCAGGTTGAATTTCTCCTTGTTCAGTTTCCATCTATTATTCCTTGTCTGGCCTTCGGGTCCCTTAGAAAATAGCTTGACCCCTTCCTCTCTGTGGCAGCGTCTCAAGTATTGGAAGATTGCTATCATGTCTCCCCTGGTCCTTCTCTTCACTAGACGGGCCATAGAGTTCGTGTGGCCATGGGGATGCTGTGACAGTCATAAGTGAGAGTACTGGTTTTAAGTCACTTTTTCAGTGCTGTTGTATTTTTGAACTGTCACTAAATGAATGGCTGTAAGTTGATGCTAACCAGTACCTTATATATTCATCCTCATCATGACATCATCCCAGCTTACCATGGAATTCATTATCCACCTCCTCTTTTTAATCCTATTGAGTGCACAAGTCCATGTAAGCCTCATAATAGTTTCTAGAAGCAGCAAATTATCTTTAGATTATTGACTTTAGTTTTTGAAAGTGTGTAAACATTGATCTAATCTTTCCAAAATGAGCTTTATGGAATTTAAGGAATTGGGTGTTTAGATCTGAATGAAAAACGTGTTTCAGCAACTAAAATTTCAGTCAAGTGCATAAATATCCTGCAGAACAATTGTCTTGTTTAGCAACAGAAATATTGGGCTCAATCATGTTTGTAAGTGGAAGATTTCGTATGTCGCTTAGGAAGTATGTGTCAGGATTCCAGCAATCGCTCTAATTAAATCGTGATTCTCGAGCCAAACTTCAAAAAACTTCAAAGGATTTATTAGGGGTGACATAGTGCCACTGCCCTGTATGAAGCCAACTCTGGCATAGGTAATTTACAGTCACCTGTGACTCTGTTTCCCCCCTTCCCCCTGGGTGTCTCATAAACCAGATTCTCCAATTGAGCACATTCACGGGCTGGGTGTCATCATTCACGTTCTCCAATGAAATATATTCATGGGCAAAAGCTCTGGTAGTTTAGTTTCAGTCTTTTAAAAATAAGAGTTGGAATGCACTTGTTAGGAATAACAAGGTTACCTAACGTAGTTTGGGTAAAATAATATATATAAACTATGATAGTAAGTTTAAGTGTGTGTCACTTTAAACTGCAAAGCATGTATTTTCGGGTGCGGTGTGAAACCGCCATAAGAGGGAGCAAGAGAACCTGCTGAATTGCTGACGATTGCTGGTTTGATGGATTGATGGTGTGCTAACTGCGTGTTCCCTGCTGTCAAAGGAGGAAAGGAGGTTTGACTTCTTCATATCTCTACTGCGAGGAGATATATTACTGGACTGATATTTGTAAGTTTACTGACTTTTTTTTCGACACTGGACTTTGCAGCTGAATAATCCCCGGACGGACTGAACTAGTGAATGATATATGGACTGTTTGACTATGCTAAAACTCTTACTGGAATAAACTATTTAACTAGCACAGTGTATCTGTTTTACTGAGTGTAAGCTACAAAAACGTTTATCTCACATATTTTCCCTGCCTGCCTGACTGCCGTGCAGATTCTGCTAGGGTATATACCTAACAGTATTTTCACTTTCAAACTGCTGCACTGCTCTTCCAGATTTCTTCCTTCTCCCCACTTTTTTTTATGTCAACTGTAAAACAAGCATAGGAATGTTTTATGAGTTGACAGTATGTTTAGTAAAACTGGAAAAGGCGAGTTAAGAATAAATTGGTCTGTGAATGAGGACTGGATGCAAAATGAGCAGTTGGTGTAAAAGAATAGTTTGGTCATGTTCATTTGATTTGTGCCTTTGAGTCAGTGTTGACTTCTGGATTAGTTCTTGCAGCTTTCTTGGCAAATTTGTTCAGAAGTGGTGTGTTTCTGGTAGCTTCCTAGGGCTAAAAGAGGGATTGGCCCAAGGTCACCCAGTTGGTTTTGTGCCTGAGGTGGAACTAGAACTCCCAGTCTCCCATTTTGTAGCCTAATGCCTTTAATCACTACACCAAATTGGATCTAGTTTGGTGATAAACAGAGAACAAATTAGGACTGAGTTGACCAATAAATGTCTGGAGTGAAAGAGTTAAAAGCAAGAGGACAATTGGCAAAGTTTTCACTGAATGAAAGGTATCAAATCCTTCGAATGAAGGAAGTAAGATTTTGAAAAAGTAAAAGGAAGTGTGTGCAGTGGTGTATGTATGTATGTATATATTGGCAAAGCGGTTTGCAAAACTAGAAAGGTATAGGGAATTATGCTTGCGTAGATTCAGAAGGTCAATTGGTGGTTAAGGCTAGAAACCAGGAGAGTGAATTCTAGTTCAATCTTAGACACAAAGCCAGTGGAGTGACCTTGGGCCAATCCCACTATCTCAGCCCTAGGAAGAAAATCTTGCCAAGAAAACTTTAGGGATTGTCAGGCAGTCGCCAAAAGTCAACACATACTCAAAGGCACAAACCTAAATTTAGGTATAAAAATTAAGGTAAAGAATTCCCCTGTCCAGTCGTGTCCGACTCTTGGGGACGATGTTCATCTCTGTTTCTTAGCCAAGGAAACCAACGTTGTTCAAAGACACGTCCGTGGTCATGTGGCCAGTATGGCTATATGCCAAGATGCACTGTTACCTTCCTACCAAAATGGTACCTATTTATCTACTTGCATTTGTATGCTTTCAAACTGATAGGTGGGCTTGGCAGGAGCTGAGGCAAATTTTGGGAGCATGGCACTCAGATCCTGAACCTGGGCAAAAGCTGACAAGCTCAGCGGCTTTAACCGCTGAGCTATCGCACCCCTAGATTTAACTATATCTTCATTTTATTTCTGTGTTTTACCTTTAATGTCTATCTCCATTACTACTCGCCCTTCACATAAAATTGCTAGCCCCAGAAAGGAATATTATAATGGATATATATACATATTCATCTATGGTACTGTGTGGTCCTTTCTCAAGTCACCTCCTTTGCCTAATATGTTTTCTCTAACTCTGCAGTCTTGGACTGTTTAAGATGGAGAAACCAACTGGGATATTCTGTATGCAAAGTTTCATTACTAAGAATTAATCATCCCTTTCGGCTGAGCAGCAGCATTAGCTAGAGAGTTCGTGCTCCATTATGGCATTCTGAGAAAAATCTCATCTGGAAGCTGTGCAATCTAAAAAAACCAGAGGCCTTTTACTTGACATTCGATCCGTCAAACTAAAATAAGAATGGGATGGCCTTTGTCCAATGCAGAGTTCCAGAAACAAGTAGTCCTTGACTTACGACCACAATTGAGCCAACCATATGCGTTGATAAGTGAGACTATTCTTAAGTGAGTTTGGCTCCGTTTTACAACCTTTCTTTGACACCGTTGTTAAGTGAATCACTGCAGTTGTTTAACTAGCAACACGGTTGTTAAGTCATTCTGGCTTCTCCCTTGACTTTTTATTTATTTAATTTATATTGCCGCCTAGTCACCCATGGCGACTCGAGGCAGCTTATACAATGTAAAACCATATTTAAAACAAAAATAAAATAAAAAATAAAAACAATAAAAACTTACAAAAAGAATCAAATAAATTAGTAAAGTACAATAGAACAAAATTTGGGAAAACAAAAAACAAAACAAAACAAAACAAAAAATCAAAAATTTCTGACTGTGCTCGTCAGAAGGTCACAAAAGGTGATTACGCCCCGGGACACTGCAACCATCATGCCTGTTGCGTGTATTTTGATCATGTGACCATGGGGCTGTTGCAATGGTCATAAGTGTGGAAAAAAGGGTTATAAATCACTTTTTCAGTGCCATTGTAACTTTCAACAGTCACTAAAGGAACTGTTGTAAATCGAGGATTGCTTATATATGAAAGAAGCAACAGTGGTATAATTCTAAAGACTGCTGTCTTCAGTCCAGGGGAACTCAAGGGACAAAAACCACAGTTGCTGGAATATAGGAAACCTTGGATGTTGGAGAGTTGAGTTGTGAAAGTCCATTCTTGTGTTCTACTTCATTGGAAGTGACTGTTGTGTGTTCCTGAAGATAGGAGCCTCAGAACTTCAGATTACATTCAAGATCTTTGATGCCGTCCCAGTTGAAGGATGCAGTGATTTCAACTGTTGAAAACTCAGATTCAGGTTCTTCCCACAATTTTTGTAGTCTTCCATTCACATAGAATTCTCTGTCTTCAGGAATAGAATACTATATTTTGGCCAAGTGTGATAAGACACACAAGGAGTTTGTCTCAGGTGCGGAAGCTCTCAATATATATGCACAGCAATAGAGTAATAATAATCATAACAATGATACCAATAAGAAGAGATTGTAAGACGATGAGAAGATAATAATAACAACAACAACAACAACACTACAGCCCTACAACTTAGACATTAGATCAGAGTTCCTCAGGCTTGGCAACTTTGTTGTGAGTGCCCCATCTTACTTGGCCTCTTTGAGATCATCAGCCTTGTGGACAGTACAGAATTAACCTTGAAGAATAAGAAGAAATTATCCAGATCTCATTATATCCACCCCTTATCTTTCTGTCAAGCTGGAAAGAATCACTACAAACAGTTGGGTATGAATTATTTTCAAGTGTCTCTCCTTGCCCTTTTTCCAATTAACACCTTGTGCAGTCTTAAATTCTAGGAGAGAAAGAGAGAGAGACATCATTTTAAAAATCATCTTGGGCAGTCTTAAATTCTAGGAGAGAGAGAAAGAGAGAGAAAAAGAAAGAGAGAGAGGAAAAAAAGAAATAGAACAAAAAAGAAAGAGAGAGAGAGAGAGAAATGAGAGAGAAAGAACTAGAGAGAGAAAAAATATCTTTTTAAAATCATGTCATAAAGACCCAGGAGGATAATATTAAGAAATCCCACTTTCTTTACAACCTTCTAAAGCATAATTCAACTTCCTATCCTTACACACACAGATAGTGACAGAAGCACACTACATTACTCATACAGACAAAAACAAAAACAAAAAAACCCAGTCTTTGGACACCTCCATATAGCAAAGATAGATTAGTTCTTCCACAAATAGAAATGGTCACCTTTTGGCCATTTCCTGTCACTGCCATTGGCTTTAAGACAATAAATTGCAGAAAGCTGATCAGTGAAGTTGAAAGGATCAAACAGCGAGACTCCACTTTCAACATGAAAATACAGTGAATTGATATTGTCGTGGTTTTTCCTCTCCCTCCCCTCTCCAACCCTTGCAAATACATAGAAAGGGAACTTTGAAGGAGATTTAAACTGACGGATGTTGCACTTCTGTTAGAAAGTTTCAAATGGGGTTGACAAATGTCTCGCTTTGCAACAGAAATGCTGGCCTCTATTAAGGTTCTAAGTCGAGGACTACCTGTAACGGTCAAAGGTCAAACTACAGCTGAAGCTCTTTCAAACCCCTTGATCGTCTCCATCTATCTCTTTCTGCAGTTCAAAGAAAGGAAGGAGGTTTTAGCTGGTAAAACAAACGCTGTTGTTATGTAGGCTGGTGTTGCTAAGTAACCATGAGAGGAAAAGCCATCCAGGTCCTTGAGGAAGACCATGAGCCATCTGGAAAAATGCACTTATAATTATTGAACTATGTGTGGTATTACCTTCTTACGGAGCATCCAAATAATGTACGCATCACTGAACTGAAATAACATCAACCAAACAAAATGCGTAAGGTTGTCAAAAATACAAACGCCAAGGAAAGTGAAAATTGGTTGAAGCCAGCAGAAATGCACACGGGGACAATATTACAAAAGACAGAGTGACAGAGATGGGAGGGACATTGGAGGTCTTCTAGTCCAACCCCCTGCTCATATATAGAGAGCCTATACCATTTCAGACAAATGGCTGTCCAATCTCTTTTTGAAAACCTCCAGTGATGGAGCACCCACAATTTTTGGAGACAAGCCACACTGACGAATTATTCTCATGCTCAGGAAATTTCTCCTTAGTTCTTCAGTTGGTTCTCTCCTTAAGTAGTTTCCATCGGTTGCTTCTTGTCCTGCCTTCAGAGCTTTGGAGAATAAGTTGACCCTCTTTTCTTGAGGTTGACCCCCTCAAATATTTTCAAATTATGACGAAAATAAAGGAAAATAAGAAAATATTGGTTAGGTTTCACAGACCACTTGATAAATAGGCCTGTTCCATTAACTGCTTATATAATCTCTTGGTAAATGGTAACCATGAATGTCTTAAAGTCAGACTATAACATAGAGGAAAATTTTATTTCACAATTATGACAGAGAGAGGATGAATAAAGAAAGAAAACAAATTACCCATCAACCCTGGACACAGTCGATGCCCAGGAAAAAAAAAAGGCAAATGAAATAATATGGTATTCTCACAGTATTGAATACCAGAACCTTGGAATAATAGTTTAGGAATTATATTATCATAAAATGTCTAGTAATCTCTTCTTGGCCTTTGAATAATACAAGTCCACCCAAGGTGATTTTTTAAAAAAATCTTCTTTCACCCTCTATGACTTTTAATTGCATTTCTGTTAGGGCATGGTCAAAGCTTCACACTCCATTGTGGTTTAAGGGTTCCACTTAACCATCATTCTTAGCCTCTAAACTTTAGGAAGTTTTTACAAGAATCTGCAAAGGGATTGATGCACTCTTAGGGTGTCACATGAGTTAATCAGCATCCCTCCAGCTAATGGAGAGGGCAGAAGGAAGGATGATTTTGATCCTGTCTCATGAACTGCTTCTAGGATGAAAACCAAACAAAAGAAACAAACTTCTTGGCCCATTTATTTGCCCTCAGTCAATTAAACTTTTAATTGATTGATTGATTCAAAATCTTAAAAAGCAGTTGGAAGAAAAGGATTTCCTTGTGTTTCTTCTTTTAAAAAAATATTGCTAAATTTTAAGTCTCTTTCTCTCTCTTTCTCTCTCTCTCTCTTTCTTACTCTCTCTCTCTCTTTGGCTTCCAGAACTACATTTGACATTGTAGCATTAGTGCTTAATGTATACAAACATTGCTAATGCACTAGAATTACAACACTCAATGCCATTGTACTCTTAGCTCAGCCATTAAAAATACATTAATGTTCTGTTTTCTGCAAATTGGCCCCTTTTGTCTGTAATTTATTCAGCAATAACGGCTATTTTTATACATATATTTCCCTGGAAAGTTAATAAGCCCACTCTGAAAGCTTTTGAGTTGTGGAATAGCAAGTAAGCGCAGCAACGTTCCTGTAGTTTTGTCTATATAGTATTGGGGTTATGTTTTGCATTTTTGTGTATTTTCTAGGGTTGTTGTGATTAAGTATCTGGGAGCCTCTAATTATTCCTGAGCCCTGAACTAACCTCTTACTGGTCCATCTTGTTATTTAACCCATCATGTTTGATGCTGGAAAATTACATTTTTTTGGGGGGGGGGCTTAATTGTCTTAATTAAACAACGAGTGTGGATGCTTTTGAGTCTCATCAGATGATGATGCCACAAAACAATAGTTGTAGTCCTTATTGTTGTTGCAAAACAAGTTGAAAATACACGGGGGGGGGGAGAGAGGGGGGGAGAGAGAGAGAGAAAGAGGGAGAGAGAGAGAGAGAGAGGAAGAGGGCGAGAGAGAGAGAAAGAGAGAGAGGGGGAGAGAGAGGGAGGAAGAGGGAGAGAGGGAGAGGGAGAGAGAGAGAG
>NW_020769308.1:1236979-1248089 GCF_900518735.1 Pseudonaja textilis
CAAACACTAGGAGACTGTGAGTTCTAGTCCCACCTTAGGCATGAAAGCCAGCTGGGTGACTTCGGGCCAATCACCAGAAGACTCTGAGTTCTAGTCCTGCCTTAGGCATGAAGTCAACTGGGTGACTCTTCTCTCAACCCAATCCACCTCAAAGGACCATTGCTGTGAGGAAACTAGGAGGAAGGAGTATCATCTATGAAGTAGTATCATGTATGAACATTGCCTTTAGTTACCTATAAAATAATAAAGACAAAACAAAAATCAAATCAACCAATAAATATTGTTGTTCATGTCCTACCAGCTTAATTGCCCTTTCAGTATTAACATATAGCCGCTGATTGCACCATAATCCTTACATTCTTTCCACCTCAACTCTTCTCATTTTCTCTTAACTTAGTTAAATAAAGCAGCTTTTTCTCAAACGGGTTCTGTTCCAGATGTTCTGAAATTGCAGCTTCCCCCTTTTCTCATCCCAACACACATCTGGGAGGCCTCAGTGCTGGAAGTTTGGGCTGAAATGCAGATTCTGCAGAAACATGCTTGCAAACATGCTCCTTCCTTCCTTGTTTTAAGAAGCTTCTTCTTCTGTGGCTTTGTACCCTTTTGGGTTGTGTGTCAATTTCCTCCCCAAATGTCTGCTTATCAGATTTAGGGTGAGCCAAGCACACCCTGTGCTCACTTGCGTGGAATGATTTCAGCTGCAGTAATACTTGATTTGCAGCTTAGATTCACACAACATCCGTTAAATGTTGAAAACTTCTGGGTGGATGGAGCTTGAAATAAAGGCGGTGAATTGTGTCAATATAGATGTACAAATAGAAAAGAATATTCGTAGCTCAAGTTTGAACTGTGGGGTCTTTGGTGATCTCTGAGCTTGGTTGTTTTCTTGCAGACATCTCATTGCCTAGCTAGGTAACATCATCAGTGCCAGAAAGGAATGGGGTTTGTTTTCTTTAGTATACAAGTGGCTTGCCCTGCCAGTGTTGGTGGAGAAAGAAGACTGTTGCTTCCGAGAACCAGCATTAATAAGGCAAGCCGCTTGTATATAAACAGAGAGCAAACCCCACTCCCTTCTGGCACTGATGGTGTTACCTAATTGGGTGATGAAATGTCTGCAAGAAAATAGCCACGTTCAGAGAGCATTAAGGACCCCACAAATCTACTTATCTGCATCTGCAGATTTGCTTTATTATCTTGGCTTGGTATTGTCCTGACAGCAATGCTGAAGGCCTTTGAAATTCAATGAAAAGTAAAATTAAACCCGTCAAAGTGGCAATCCTAAACCCGTTTGAATTAAGATTCAATCAATCTTGCAGCAAGATTCATGTTTACTCTGATATGGCATGCAAAAAGTTTTCATGCATGATCTGTAGGACAGAAGAATCTCAGGGGCTAAAATACAAATAGTCCTCGACTTACAACTGCAACTGAGCCCAAACTTTCTGTTTCTAAGCGAGACTCGAGCTAAGTGAATTCGACCACATTTTATAACCTTTCTCGCCACCATTATTAAGTGAATCTGGCTTCCCCATTGACTTTCCTTGTCAGAAGGTCACAAAATGTGAACACATGACCCCTGGACACTGCAACCATCATAACTATGAGTCAGTTGCCAAGCGCCTGAATTTTGATCACGTGACCTTCATCATGTGATGCTGCAACGGTTGTAAGGGTGAAAAACAGTCATAAGTCCCATTTTTCAGTGCCGTTGTAATTTTGGACGGTCACTAAACAAACTGTTGTAAGTTGAGGACTACCTGCATTGGATTCAGCTTTTTTGTTGCAATGTTTTTTGAAGCCTTTCCTGCCCCTTCTCCTCTCCTTTAGGAGTATCTCTTCTTTCTATCCTTTTATCAATTTTATTTTATTTTTTAAATCAGTTTTGGCCCTTGCCATAGCTGAGACATCCCTTCAGATAGAAGAGGACTTCTTATCCGACCTAGATAACCATGCATTCATGAGCACATCTAATTTACAACTCTAGCAATTTAAAAAAAAAAATGTTAGAAATGGGCCTGTCCATACATGCCACGGATTTTCTGGTGGACGAGGGAATCGTTGTAAAATTAGACTCTGCCATGCAGGGAAAGCTTGGAGCACTTAAGTTCCTTTTGCAGTAATATTTCTTTTCTGAGATAAGCATAATAATGTGTCACATTAGCTTCCACCGTTATGCTTCAGGGCGCAAGGCACTTAGGTGACGAGTGAAACAAGCAATTAAGTGTTTATTATTGAGGTTTGCCATCAGGACTGGTGCCTGGGAGAGGAACTTGTGAAAAATGGAACGCAGGAAACCCACCGTAAAGCTTGTGATTGAGTTGACGTGGGTTTTTGGGGGAGAGCAGAGATTACAAAATAACAGAGTTGGAAGAGACCCTGGAGATTGTGTAGTCTATTCCCCTAGTCAAGCAGAAGACCTATACCATTTCAGACAAATGGTTGTCTAATCGCTTCTTAAAGCCTCCCCGTGTTGGAGCATTCACAACTTCTGGAGGCAAGTTGTTCCACTGGTTAATTGTTCTAACTATCAGGAAATTTCTTCTTAGATCTAGGTTGCTTCTCTCCTTGATTAGTTTCCATCCATTGCTTCCTGTTGTGCTTTCAGGTGCTAGTTTGATTTTTTTTCCCCCCACTTTCTACTGCCTAAGGTATAGTTTTCAACTTTTTCTTCTTCATGGACTGCCCTTAAGTACCTTTTGTAGCCATGAACCATGGTCACGGACCACCAAGACTTAACTCAAAATTTAAATCGTAACATTTCTTCAAGTCTTCATGGGGCATGGTTTTAGAAAGTAACATGAGAAAAAAATGGTATAATTGGATCGAATTAAGACAGACAGAAATTTAAGGAATTAAAGATAAGCAACTTATAGATTAAATGTATATATTCGCACAAAATTGTAAATACGCACAAAAGATAGAAATGGATGAGATGGATGTCACAAAACTGTTAATGCCATGATATTTATTTTTTGTTTTATTTTTAAAATATACAAAAGACTAGTAAAGTTTATTAGGAAGGAAGGAAGGAAGGAAGGAAGGAAGGTGTTCCGGACTAGCAGGCTCGAAAGCCTGCAACTCTGATTGGCCCGCGAATAGCAGATCGTGATTGGTCACCGCAGACTGATCCGATTGGCTAATAAACGGGCTGCCGCGATTGGCCCAGCCAAGAGTGGCAAACTCAAATCGCCTTCATTGGCTGCCTAGCTGCAGCCAGCCCTATATAAGGGGCTGCTGCGGCTGGGATTCTTTGCTCAGATCTGAAGTCACAAATAAAGAGCTGTTGTTGCTATCTGAGTCTTGCCTCTGTTCTTGAACCATCCTCCCAGATCTAACAGAAGGAAGGAAGGAAGGTGAGAAATATCCCGTGCATCAGTGGTAGGATTCAAAAAATTTAACTACTGGTTCTGTGGGCATTGTTTGGTGGGTGTGGCAGGGGAAGGATACAGTAAAATCTCCAGTCAGAGGTGGGATTTGCCGGTTCTCTGAACTACTCAACATTTCTGCTACCGGTTCTCCAGAATTGGTCAGAACCTGCTGAATACCCACCTCTGCTGTGGATACAGAAGGCAGTCAATGGTCCCACTAGTTTCACTCTTTGTAACCCAATGGATGAATAGTTTCTCAGGATCTCCTGTCCAAAACTACCTTTTGGAGTTCTTGTAGAGTCCTATCCATGCTATCATTGGTATTATTAGGTCTTCTTATTTTCTCAGTTACTTTTTCTATTTGCCTTTGCCTTTTCCAAATATTAAATTCCTCTTCAAAGATCTCCCATTGCCATGGCTTATAGGAACCTCAAAAACTTCTCAGTCTCTGCCTCTTTTAAGAGTCCATGGAGACTCTTTAGAGTCATCCAGGTCATGGTTTTCAGGAGGCAACCTGACTTCCTTGTATAAATCCTTCCATTCCCCCACCATCCAGTCGGAGCTGAAGAAGCTTCTTGGATGAGAAGTGAAACATCTTCAAAGAAAGAACAAGAAAGTCCAGTTGCCTCCTGTAAAAGCAGTTTTGGGGTGCCTCTCTTAAGAGCTCTCAAAATTCAAATCTCTGGGTAAAAAGAAAGGAAGGCGCTTTGTATATGGTTTTCAATATAATGTATTGACTGTTTGTTGAAAGAACCAAAGAGCATACCTTCAGACTGGACCATTTGCATTTGAGAAGGCTCATTTAACCAAGGATAGAAAAGTGACTTCACATTTGTTGCACATTTAACCTCTAGCCACCATCAAAGTCTTAAGTCTCCATCATTGAGTGTTAATAACTTAAGTAAGTTTCTTTACGCTTCTTTCATGAACTGATATGAAAGTATGAAATGTAGATCCTTTAAAAAAATAACAAATTAAAAGGCTTCCTAATGAAGTAGAAGACCCTCTAGTTTTTTTTCTTCTTAAAACCACTGATAAAACTGCAAGCATTTTCAAAAAAAAAAAAAAGCATTGACTTAGTGCAAAAGGGACTCTCATCAGTAACGGAAGCTGAAGCCTGTGACGAAACCACAAAGGAAATGGAGAGGCCGTCGTGAAACCTTTGGGTTTCACACACACTCAGAACTACCCAAACTGTTGCAGCGCAGCAAAAAAAGACGTGTGAGGAACTGGCCATAATTCTCAGATCTGCACCAAGACATGAGGTAATGAGTCATTTTGCCTTTTTTCCCCCCCGTTTCTTAACGTGTCTTCTATTTTCATTTGTGAGAAGCTTCTCCTATGGGATCCGAAAGGTGCTGAGATGTTGAGCAGCAAGTCCCACAGTAGAGGCTGCCCTGCAAAAATCGGTGTCGTTCTTCTTTGAAGACTCGGTTCTGGTTGTGGAACATGGCAGCAAGCGTTAGAACAATTAATTAATTCACCAATTAACCATGAATGAATTAAAAGTCAGACCAATTAATTAGCAGAACGGTTTGCCTTCAGATGCTGTGGGTGTTCCAACATCTTAAGATATTGGACAACCGTTTGTTTGAAATGGCGTAAAGTCTCCTGCTTGAGCAGGGGGTTGGCTAGAAGACCTCCAAGGTCCCTTCCAACTCTTGTTACTCTTCTATTCCTGGGTTGAAAAAAGGAAGGGCTTCTTTTCATAGAAGGTAGCCTAACCCTTGTCCATGAGGTAGAAAAATTTGAAATTGCTAAAATGGTTTTCACAAGTTGAAAACTTTTTAACATGTCAGAGATCCTGTTGCTTGTTCTTGGGGAGATGTTGAGTTTCCAATTTTTTGTTTTTCAATTTGTTGATTAGTCCTGCAAGTGTTCCAGAGGTTCTGAATTTGTTTTCCTCAGAAAACACGATCCTACCGCTGGAATAATCAAGTAACTATATTGTTACTTAATTATTATAGTGCTGTGGAAATGTTACTCTCACACCCATTTTGAAAACTAAACAGAGTGTATGTGGGATCGGAGGCGATTATTATGGTTCGTTGTACAGTCAGCCAGATGTTTAAACTGGATTTGGCCTTTCTGTCCATCTGTCGAGTCCTTCCCAAGGATTCTTTGCAGAAGTGCCACCAGTGGATTAGCAGCCATGTTGCGTTTTATCTATCTTTCACTTTTATTCGCCTCCCTCTTTCTCTCCTTCTTCTTTTGCCTTCTTCTGGTTTCCCTGCTGATACATTTGAAGCTTCTAGGATTGTTTCTTGTCATGTGAAACTACTGCTTTAAGAACTTGATATGAATCATCTGAAGGGATGGGACTATCTGTACCCTCTTTCCGTAACCATAAAAGAGATTCTGAATTTCAAGTCCCAACTAACTGCTGTTTAGTTTTTCTCTCTCTCAGAAGAGTTCATCTATCTCCTTGAAATATTTGATGTTACATATCTTAACAGCCGCCAGAATAGCATATGCACAAGTATGGAAGTCACCTAATATCCCTAGTGAGGAATTAATATTATAAAAAATAATGAAAAGTGCCAAAATGAATATGCTCACATTGAAATTGAAGGAAAAAGAAGATTGAATATTTCTTTATTTGGAATAAATGGTATGATTGGCTAACAAACAGAAATAAGATAGGAAACTAATCTGTAAGAGACCTCAAGAAAATGAATTGTAAATATGTAGAATATATAAGAATAATAATTATGGATAAAGTTATCAATCAATATTAGATAAATGTAAATATAATGTGTTAAGCTAGATAAGATAAGAACCTGCATAGATGTCAAAAAATGCTGTTGAAATCATGATGTCTTGAATTGTAATAATGGAAACTTAATAAAAATATATTTTTTAAAAAAAGAGCTTCTACTTTCCGGACAACTGCTTTAGAAAACAGCTAAGGCAAGAGATTTACCTTCAATGCTCTGAGTCCATTAAATTGCACCTTACCTACAGATAGTCCTCGACTTACATTTAGTGGTCGTTCAAGTGAGTGGCCTAGAGGTAGAGCTCTCGTTTTGCACCTTACATCAGTGGTGGGATTCAACTTTTATTACTACTGGTTCTGTGGGCGTGGCTTGGTGGGTGTGGCAGGTCAGAGGTGGTATTTGCCAGTTCTCGGAACTACTCAAAATTTCCGCTACCGGTTTTCCAGAACTGGTCAGAACCTGCTGAATGCCACCTCTGCCTTACATCCATGATGGCAAACCTATGGCACGCGTGCCACAGGTGGCATGCAGAGCCATTTCTATGGACACGTGAGCTCCAGCCAAACTTACCTGCACTGCGCATGCGCGCACCTCCCAGATGATTTTCGGCCCATTTGAGGCTGTTTTCGCTCTCCTCGAGGGAAGCCTCTGCAGCCTCAGGGAGATTAAAAAACGGACCTTCCGGAAATACCAGAAATGACGAAACGGGCCCGGTTTTTGGCCTCCAAAGGCTGCAGAGGTTTCCCTCGAGCCTCTGGGAGGGCGAAAACGGCCTCAAACGGGCCGAAAATCAGCTGGGAGGCGCACGCATGCGCAGTGCAGGTAAGAGGGTGGGCCAAGAGTGTTGTGCGTGCATGCGCGGGAGGGGCGGGACACATGGCATTGCTTTCGGCATACCACAACAAAAAGGTTCACCATCCCTGCCTTACGCGATTGTGATTCCTTGACTATGTTTATACAACTAAGGATTGTATTAGCTTTTGGGGCTGCTGCCACACACCGACAAGCATGAAGCTAGACAATTATGAAGCGGGAGTCATAAAAGAGAAACTTATTTTTTCCACTGAAAACACTTCGCATCTCCCTTGGAATTTTGCATCCTTGGAAAGTGCTCTCCAAACAGGTCTGATTACGATAAGTACAATACGTGTTTTTGAAAATTGCTTCTTCTGTAAAGGCACTATGGGAACCTCGTCAAACAAAATAACGCCAGCGTTAGAAAGAGTTCTCTTTCAGGAGAATTTTTTTTTTTTAAAAAAAGGAGAACCCGAGAGAAATAACATCTCGGCAAATTGCATCCTTGTTCCTCTGCTACCTTTTTGTGCAAAGCCTGACCTGTTAAAGGCATTCTGAAGGACACAGGTGTAATGTGTGGAAGCAGTGTGTGCCATCTGCCTTTGGTGTACATAATGATGGCTGGAAGTAATGACCCCCAACTCGTTGCCTTTCAAATGGGCTTGCTTGTTCTGCATCTCTGTTCCAGTGAGGTTGGCAATTGGGTTTGTCTACAGGTGAGTGACTTAGAGAATCTGGAAAATTCCTGCCAGTTTACAATACATTTGAGGATGGAATGCAGCGTTAGAAATTGCATCTAAACTCAATGAAGGAACCGCCAAGCAAGCTAACAGTAAACAGGTCAACCAAAGAATATCTAAGATCAGTTCCACCTACACGGAGAGGGCAAACCACTAAGAGCAGGGGTTCCCACCCTGTGGGCCACTGCCTACTACCGAGCCGTGGCCTATTTGCAATTGGGACGTGTGAGTGGCTCGTTGATGTGTACGCAAACATCTCTCCTCTCTTTCTTCTCCTTTCCTTTCCTTTCCTTTCCTTTTATTTTCTTCTTTCCAACCACCCACCCTTCCTTCCTTCCTTCCTTCCTTCCTTCCTTTTTTCTTTCTTTTCTTTCTCTTTCTCTCTCTCTCAATCTATTTCTTTCTCTCTGTCTTAATCTCTCATTTTTCCCTTTTTCTTTTCTTTCTATTTTCTTTCTCTCTGTGTCTCAATCTATTTCTTTATTTCTTGATTTCCTTCCTTCCTTCTTTCTTTCCTTTTTTTCTTTCCATCCATCCATCCTTTCTTCTTTCTTTCATCTCTCTCTCTGTCTTAATCTCTTTTTTTCTCTTTCTCTCTCAATTCCTTCCTTCCTTCCTTCCTTCCTTCCTTCCTAGACATCTTCCCTATAGCAGGTACAGAGAGACTGACTGCGAACTAGTTGCACTCGCAGTCTGTCTTACTTTTAAAAATCCAGCAGCCTGCAGCATCTATTTTGGTATGGTTGTCTCAAGTTTGGGCTATCAACTTGCATCTAACAACTTACGTTGCTTCCCCACCCAAGCTAGAGCGTCTGTATGACCTCATGGATGACTTTTGAGGCTTGCCAAGACATGGATGTAGCCAGACGTGTCACACACCCAAGCTGCTCCTTTTTAACGCGCAAAATTGCATTTGGGTTTTGTTTGGGGTAGAGGGTATTTTTTGCATTCGATTTATTTTGGACATAATATCACAAAGGTGTTTTTTTCCAAAAGGCAAATGGACTTTTCTTTGTTTTTTTGACCTTTCACATCTCATCTAAGAAGTTTCTTCCGTTCTGAAGATGCTTCTTGGATGAGAAGCGAAATGTTTTCAAGGAAATCCAAAGTCCAGTTGCCATGATCTAGATAACTGAGAATCTCCATGGACCTTTTGACATCATGATTAGCAAGTTGAATTCTTCTCTTAGCTGGCTGTAAATATCAAGTTGTCCAGTTGGCCGACCAACCTAAATCAACAAAAGACAATGGAAGACTCTTGAAAGAATATACTAATATATGTGGCTTTTGTTCCTGCTCTCTAAAATAAAACCCGACAGGTATAATACCATTAGGGGTTTTATTAATGGCTGTTAGAGGACTGTTAGCAAAATATTCGACATATCTAAAAGAAAAACTGGCCTGATAAAGAATGGCCTATTGCCTTAATAAAATAATACTTATGCTCGTAGTAGTAGCCATAGCAATATCTGCTCCTGCTCTTGCTACTACAGCCTCAGCTGCAAATTTATTAACTGTCTGAGACAATTTGCAGAGGAGGACAAGGCATAAAGGAACATGTGGAAGTTAACAGTATAAATTTAAATTTTACAGGGAGAGAGAGGGGAAAAAAATGCGGTGAACAGCAATTGCAGATAAAAGCAAATTAAAGTAATGATTGCCAAGGTCAGTCTACCTTGGGTTAGATTATCCAGAAATTAGATGAGAGTGTATTCTAGACGGCAGGGTGAAGTTTTCCACTTCTAATTAGAGCGTCCTGCCTCCTGTCCGCTAATTGCATGAAGTCTTCCTTCTATTGCTTTTCCACAGTATGTCATTTATCTGTAAGGGGCACTGAGGAAAAAGTAGAGTGAAGGCAACCTTTGCTGTCTTCTCCCTTTCTCCCACTCCCTCTCTCTCCCTCTCTCCCTCCCTCTCTCTCCCCGCTCTCTTCCCCCTCTCCCCCCCCTCTCTCTCATGTGTGTGTGTGTGTGTGTGTATTTTTCATAACTGGCGACTATCTGGACACGTCCTTCTTGGAAAGATTTTAGAAATGTTTTGGCATTGCCTCCATCCTAAGCCTGAGAAGGATGGGTTGAGAGAAAGTCACCCATCTGGCTTCACGCTTAAGGTGGGACTAGAATCCGGGGTCTCCATGTTTCTAGCCTAATGCTTTAACCACTACACCAAAAGGTCTATGGGAGATTTTCAGTCAGTGGTGGGATTCAAAAAAAAATTTTTTACTACTGGTTCTGTGGGCGTGGGCTTGAGCTGCCAGTTTGAGCTCGTGGTGAAACTAGGAGGTAGTGAGTTCTAGTTTCACTTTAGGCATAAAAGCCAAATGGGCGAATTAGGGCCAATCATCAGGAGGCGCTGAGTTCTAGTCTCACCTGAGGCATGAAAGTCAGCTGGGTGACTTTGGGCCAGGCACTCTGTCTCTCATCCCAACTTACCTCCCAGGGTTGTTGTTGTTGTAGGGAAAATAAGAGGAGGAAAGAATATGAGGCATGTACACCGTCTTGAATTATTTATAAAAAAAAAATAATAAAGGCAGGATTTTTTGAAAAAAATTAAATGTAAAAATGCATCTTAGATTCTGACTTTGTGGAAGACAAAAAAAAAAGAAGAAAGGAATGAGACCAATGAATAACTAGTCCTGGGTTAGGCTGTAATACTTTCTCACAAATACGAAAATTGTCGAATTGTGTTACTTTGCTGATATAAGATGTATTTTTTTTAAAAAAAATGCTATCTCAGCTTTCTCCAAATCCTTGCAGTGAAAGACAACAGTATAGCTAAACCCAGCATAATCCTGCTGTTGCTCCACTCTGGGGTCACGTCTGACCTACATTTTATAATCTTGATGCAATTTGTTTATTTTTTAAAATCTGATGCATAGGCTTGATTTCCATGGCTGTGTTTTACAGGGGTTAAAAAACAGTCTTGGGTTTCGCTGTCTTGGCGCTTAGGGCGAAACTTTGGCATCAGGAGATAAACTGGCTTCAAATGGCATGTGTAATTCTTGCCAGCCCGTTTCAAAAATGAAACGGCGATCAGGTTGTTGTGACTTGAATTGTGCTTACATGCTCACATTCCCTAGTGATGGGTTTCTCCCTTTGCAAATAGCGACATTTGGTGTCATGGAGAAGGAGGAATCCCACCTTTCTGATGTCCAAGATCAGATTCCACGGCTCCATGGTACATTTTGGGCTGAGAAACCTGTTGCCATTCTTTGAAGCAATAGCACTTAGACTTATATACCACTTTACAGTGCTTTACAGGGTCAGCCTCTTGCCCCCAACAATCTGGGGCCTCATTTTACCCACCTCGGAAGGATGGAAGGCTGAGTCAACCTTGAGCCAGTCAGTATCGAACTGCTGGCAGTGGGCAGAGTTTGCCTTGCAATACTGCATTCTAACCACTGGAAAGAGGAAGGGAGGGAGGGAGGGCAACAGCAATAGCAGTAGCACTTAGACTTATATGCCGCTTCACAGTGCTTTACAGCCCTCTC
>NW_020769308.1:1266801-1280209 GCF_900518735.1 Pseudonaja textilis
CTGGGTGACTTTGGGCCAATCACCAGAAGACTGTGAGTTCTAGTCCCGCCTTGGGCATGAAAGACAACTGGATGACTGGGCCAATCATCAGAAGACTGTGAGTTCTAGTCCCGCCTTGGGCATGAAAGCGAGCTGGGTGACTTTGGGCCAATCACCAGAAGACTGTGAGTTGTAGTCCCGCCTTGGGCATGAAAGCCAGCTGAGTGACTTTGGGCCAATCACCAGGAGACTCTGAGTTCTAGTCCCGCCTTGGGCATGAAAGCCAGCTGGGTGACTTTTCACCAGTCACTCTCTCCCAGCCCAGCCTACCTGACAGGGTTGTTTTTAATAGGGAAAAATAGGAGGAAGGAGTATTAGGTCTGTTTGCTGTCTGCACTTAGCTACAAAAATAATAAAGGCAGGACGTTAAAAAAGCTAAAATAAATACAAAATAAATATCCCCAGATTTCTCAGTTGCAAGAAGAGATTGGACTGCCATTTATCAGAAATGGTGTAGGGTCTCCCGCTTGGGTGAGGGATTGGACTAGATGACCTATAAGGTCCCTTCCAACTCTGATTATCTGTTATCTGCTTTTTGCTGAGAAGGCACAGTATCCCTTGATTGTCCTTTTTGATCCTTTTTCCAGTTCTGAGATTGCCGTGTTTTGTTTTTTTAAAGTGACACTTTCAGATAAGAGGAGATTCTGTCCAACTCAAGAAGAGTCCGTAGCCATGTTTTTCCACCATAGCGAGGAGTGGACTTCAACTCCCAGAATTCCCCAGCCAGCAAGTGCTGGCTGGGGAATTCTGGGAGTTGAAGTCCACCCCTCTCCAAGTCCCCACGGTTAAGAAACAATTCCCATATGTTACAAAGAGGTTCAGACACCGATCTCCGATTTGAGTTTAATAAATACACGAGAATCTCTTCCTCAGTGAAATCGCGGCCTGTGGAAAACACGCCTCTGCCATGCTGAATATGTCATGTCAGATTAATACGGAAAGGTGGCAAATAATGACGTGTGACAAGGGCGCGATTATATTTCCTGCTAGAGGAAAATAATAATACAACATTATCACTTCTTCAATAATCCACGCCCCGTATTTATGCCCGGTGGTCCTGTCACGCTCGTCCCCGTCCCCACCACTTAGCTGTCATCTAGGGCTGACCTTTCTTATGACATGTTTTCCATTTATTCCGAAACCTTTCTCCTCACCAAATGAGCCCCTTGCCATTTCCTCCTCCCCCCACTTCTTTTCCTATCAGCTCTACAGCTCAATTTTCCAATCAAAGCCAAGACAGCCACTCCTTAATGCAATCTCTCGCACACCTACCAATTTCAAATCCTCTGCTTTTCGCGATGTGGGAGTCTTGTACAGCATTGCAGAGCCAGCCCCCCCCCGTTATGCCAATTTTGTAGCCTTAATTCTGTCTCAAGGCAGCTGTCTCTTTTGGGTAAATACTGCATAGTATTCTCCTAGGTTGTCACTTTTATCTCCTCCTCCTCCTCCTCTTCCTCCTCCTCCTCGTGAAATCCTGGCTGGAGTTGGGCTCCTTAGTTGGAAGGACAAAGAAAGAAGGGAGGAAGTGACATTTTTAAAAAAAATGAAAGAAAAGGGAGGAAGGTTTGTATTCAGTGATTCTGGATGTGGGGGTGAGATTTGAGGAAATGAAGACAGGAGGAAACTGTTTTCAATCTGCCATCCGTTTTCCCCCCATTTTCCATTTCTTTGCAGTTGGAAATCTAGTTGGGGAGGAGAGATGATTAAAAATTAATTGAGGAAGGCATTTGCAGGGGAGAATTAGAGGCATATGATTTTATTTATTTCTTTTCTTGCTTCACCTTCATATTTCCTTTCCCTTCCTTTCTCTCCCTCTCCCCTTCTCTTCTCCCTTCTCCCTCCCTCCTCTTCCTTCCCCTCCCCTCCCTTCCTCTCCTCCTTCCTTCCTTCCCTCTTTCCTTCTTCCCTTCCACTCTTCCTTCCTCTCCCCTCTCCTCTCCATCCTTCCTTCTTCCCTTCCCCTCCTCTCCTCCTTCCTCCCCTCCCTCCCTCCTTCCCTTCCTCTCCTTCCTTCCCCTCCTGTCTTCCCCTCTTCTCCGCCCTTCCTTCTTTCCTTCCCTTTCCCTCCGTCCTTCCCTTCCTCTCCTCCTTCCCTCCTTCCTTCTTCCCTTCCCTTCCTTCCTTCCCCTCCCCTCTCCTCCTCTCCACCCTTCCTTCTTCTCTTCCCCTCCCCTCCCTTCCTATCCTCCTCCCTTCCCTCCCTCTCCTCCTTCCTTCTTTCCCTCCTTCCTTCTTTCCTTCCCCTCCTCTCCTCCTTCCTTCCTTCCTTCCTTACCTCCATCCCTCCTTCCTTCTTCCCACTCCTGCTTTCCTTCCTCCTCTCTTCAGCAGTGGCTTATCAAGAAAAGGAAGCCTCATAACTATATGGAAGAAATGGGGAAAGAGACACGTTTCCCTCCGGAATATACACATTCCTCCAGTTGTGCATCCAATAATTAAAGGCCAGCAAAGAGATGACGAAGGGTAATGAGGCTGAAACTGTGAATCGCAAGTGTTCACGAGTCCTAACCATCAAGAGTGCATGCAAATGAAGCCATCATCTGCCTGTTTAAACGAGAGCAAGAACCGAGGAGAGGCCGTCGTCTTTACCTTCCGTGTCTTGTCTGACTTTAGAACCCTGACCCTTCGTTGCCCTGAGATATTAAGCTTGCGGGAGGGAGGGCAGCGTTTCTCCACCTTGGCAATTCCAGCTGAAGTTCACACCTCTTAAAACTTGCCAAGGTTGAGAAATACAGCTTGAGGGCGATGGCCCAGGAGCTGGGGGAAGAAAGGAAGAAGGCCGATTGCATAACGGCTTGAAGGTTTGCGTCACAAAGCCTTCTCTTCACTGTTCTTCTTCCACAGTGGATGTTTCTTTTTTTTCAGCGAGAAAAAAAAGCAAGGTCCGATATGTTCTTCAGAGACTGGGTTCTATAGCATGGGAGAAATTGCCAGTGTTCGATTATCCTCATCTCTTGCCATGGTTTATATTTTGCACGGATCTATAATGTGATTTGTTTGGCTTTGGCTTGTTAGAACCTCACCGGTTATGGTTTATTCAACCACTAAGCGAAGCCATCTCCTCATTTTGGCTTCAGTTGACAGAATAACAGAGTTGGAAGGCACTTTGAAGTTCTTCTAGATTTTTGTCGAGTGATGATTCGGTTTTCTTCTTGTTGTTGTTGTGAGATTAGTTCTTCTCTCCCTGGTTGTGATTTATCATTCTCTGAATTTTGAGGGGGTCCTTCTTTTTGGTTTCTATAGCGTTTGCGGTCATCCTGTGGTTTCCTTTTAGTTTCCTCCTTGGTATATTGGTCATCCATGCCTATTAGCTGTTCATGGAAGTCTTGGGCCTGTTCTATAGAGTCTATTTTGATTTTTCTCTCTTTCCAAGTTATTAGCATCCCTTTCGGGATTGACCATTTAAATAGAATTCCTTTTTTGTTTAAATCGTTGGCTAAAAATTTATAATCCTGTCTTATGACCCTCACTTTTCTTGGGATTTGTTTTTAATTGTAAATTTAATAAAATTTATTTATAAAAAAAAAAGAAGTAAAAAAAAAAGTTCTTCTAGTCCACCCCCTGCTGAAGCAGGAAACCCTGTTCCATTTCAGAGAAATAGTTGTCCAATCTCTTCTTAAAACCCCCCAGTGATGGAGTATCCACAACTTCTGGAGGCAAGTTGATCCACTGATTAATTATGCTCACTATCAGGAAATTTCTCCTTAGTTCTAGGTTGGATCTTTCCTTGATTAGTTTCCATTCATTGCTTCTTTGTCCTGCTTTGGAAAATAGTTTGACCTCCTTCTTCTTTGTGGCAGCCCCACAAATATTGGAAGACTGCTAGCATGTCACCCCAGTCCTCCTCTTCATCAGATTTGACATACTCAATTTCTGTAACTGTTCTTCCTATGTTTTAACCTCTAATCATCTTTGATACTCTTCTCTGCACTCTTTGTAAAGTCTCAACATCTTTTTTTTTATATCATGGTGACCAAAACTGGATGCAGTATTCCAAGTGTGGTCTTACCAAGGTATTATAAAATGATACTAACACTTCACGCGGGTAAATGGATGTTCTACAAAAGTGATCCACGTGAAACCTTCATATGATAGCTGTTTTGTGAAGATGTTGATAAGATGCTGTCAAAATTACTAATGTACTCCCCAACCCAAAAGTTTGTCCAGCGAGCTATAGCATGCTCTTATACAATGAAGTCCTTCTTTTCCTGGTCTACATGGTTGTCAGCCAAGAGATGATTCCATCAAGAGACACCATCTGCTGGCCTCCAAAATCGTCTCCTCCCCCAGCTTCGAGATGAAGTACATTAGAGCTCTCCAAAGTTAGATGTAGGATCCTTTAAAGGGTCCTGAACATCATATTTCTGTTTGGAACTTCCTCTAATCCCAAACAATTTGCAACTTCCCCCATTTCACGGAGAACGTTTGTGAATTGGAGATGCTTCTAGGGTAGATAGAAATTGAGTTTCAAACCGATGCACTCCAACAGCACAAATGTTTCTTATTCTACCACTATTTATTTCCCATCTAACTTAGAACATGGGATCTAAGTTAGAATATGGGAGGGTTTGCCAACCTTTTGGGCCCCAGGAACCACCAAACTCATAACTTTAAATCCCGCGGACCAGAGACCCTGGAAAATTCCAAAAAAACCCTCTGCAGGAAATTCCCTACCGCGCTTTCCTACCGATCCATCATTCTTTATTTGGGATTACAGGATACCGTCTCCAGCTCCGTTCTCAGGGGGAGAGAGAGAGAGAGAGAAAGACTTTTGGCTTCATGCAAGGAAAGCAGCAGAAGCAGCAGAAGTCTTTCTTTTCTCCCTCAAACTCCGCCAGAAATGAGTCTTTGTGAGACTTGTCATGCCAGCGAAGCCTCTTGGAGCAGGAGGACTTGCAGGATCCCAAAGACTCATTTCTGGCGGAGTTTGAGGGAGAGAAAGAAAGACTTTTGCTACTTTCCTTGTGTGCAGCCGAAAGCAGCAGAAGAAAGAAGCGGAAAAAAGCACCCCGCTGGCTGGGCGAGGTGCATAGGGTTAGTGGGGCAAGTTCTTCCTCTCCACCCTTTCCCTCCTCCCCTCACTACCTTGTGTTGTTCACAATGCAAGCCATGCAAGCCTTGTGTTCCCGCAGGCCATGTGGGTGGAGTAGCCTTGTGTTCCTGTGCAGCCTGGATTAATTCGCTTTGGTGGGTGCTTTGCAGGTGACATTTCTCTGTGGACCACCAAAATTTTCTTGGGGACCACTATGGGATGTGGTGGCTCAGTGGCTAAGATACTGAGCTTGTTGATCAGAAAGGTCGGCAGATCATCGGTTTGAATCCCTAGCGCCACATAACGGAGTGAGCTCCTGTTTTTTCCCCGGCTTCTGCCAACCTAGCAGTTCGAAAGCATGTAAAAAAATGCAAATAGAAAAATAGGGACCCCTTTGGTGGGAAAGTAACAGTGTTCTGTGGCGTTTAGTCATGCCGGCCACATGACCACAGAGACGTCTTTGGACAGCGCTGGCTCTTCGGCTTTGTAACAGAGCTGAACACTGCCCCCTAGAGCCGGAAACGACTAGCACATATGCGCGAGGGGAACCTTTACCTTTAATTTATTCTATAGTCTAATATAGAATAATAGAGTTGGAAAGGACCTCAGAGTTTTTCTAGTTCAATCCCCTGCCCGAGCAGGAGACCCTATACCATTTCAGACAAATCCAGTCTCTTTTTGAAAGCCTCCAGTGACGGAGCACCCACAATTTCTGAAGGCAAGCTCTTCCATTGGTTGATTGCTTTCACCATTAGGAAGTTTCTCCTCAATTCCAGGTTGCTTCTCCCCCTTGGTTAGTTTCCATCCGTTGTTTCTTGTCCCGCCCTTCAGGTGCTTTAGAAAATAGTTTGATCCCCACGTCTTTGTTGGAGCCCCTCAAATGTTAGAACAATACTATCTCTTTTGCTGTTAGCGATAGCAAGTCTGAGAACAATATGAATTTCCTGGAGCTCCAAACACATTATAGTATTAAAATTAGATTTTATTTTTTTTTAGTCCATGGTTTGCGAGTGTAGATTTTTGCACTAAAACATGACAAGGGTAGCAACGGTTCAGAGGGCTAATATCTCTCCAGATTCTCTTTTGTTCCTCTGTGTCATAGTCAAATGCTCCTCCTTGCAATATTTGGAGAAAAATTTGCTTCTTCCAGGAATTTATTTGTTTTGATATGATCCTTCGGGACCCATAACTATCACTATGCTAGGGGCTTTGCAATGATTGTCGCCTTTGTTGACAATTTAGGATAATGATAGAAAAACTCAATAATTGCGGTTTACATCTTGTTTTAAAGCAATTTCCTGAGGGTGCGATCTGCTTCTTGAGCAGGAATTTATTGTCTAAAGGTAGTAAATTCCTTAATAGTTATCATATTGTTTGGCTATTGTTGTTGTTATTTTTTCACACACACACACACACACCGTGATAGCTGTCTTAACAGTTGAGTAGCTGATGATTTGCTCCAATTAACACAACTCTTGGTGCGGTTGCTATAGTTACCTTTTTAGGAATGGCCAATAAAATCTTAGTTTTGGGAGGCTTGTTAATTCAGCATTTATGAGAAACAGCATCTACCAGAACTGGGTCATAAGCATTTGAAGGTGGAAGGAGCCTGAGAGAGCTGTAGCTAACAAGAGCACTTGCTCTGATGACAGCTAAGCTTGGTCTAGAAAGCTACAATTTGGAGAAAGGGATGAAGGAGAGCTAGGAAGGATCTGTTTTTACACAAAGAAGGAGTGGACGTATTCTTTGGTGCCTGAGAGGGTACAACCAGAGGTTAAAACTACAAGAAAGCACACACGAGGTATGTAGAACATAGAATTGAAAGCGATCTTGGAAGTCTTCTATTCCAACCCTTCGCTCAAGCCAGAAGACCTTATACCATTTCAAACAAATACTTGGCCAGTCTCTTTTTGAAAGACTCCAGGGATGGAGCACCCACAACTTCTGAAGGCAAGCTATTCCATTGGTTGATTGCTCTAACCATTAGGGATTTATGTCCTTAGTTCAAGATTGCATCTTTCCTTGGTTAGTTTCCACCCGCTGTTTCTGGTCTTGCTTTTTGGTCCTTTGGAAGATAGTTTGGTCCCCCTCTTCTTTGTAGGAGCCCCATAAATATTGGAAAACTGCTGTCATGCCCCCGCTACTCTTTCTTTTCATTCGACTAGACACACCCAATGCCTGGTATTCAGTAGTGGGATTCTACTGGTTCGGCCCAGTTCGGGTGAACTGGTAGTAAAAAAATGCTACCGTTCGACCGAACTGGTATTTCTTTTTTTTTTTTCCCTCCTGATGATCAGCTGTTTGGACGATCAGCTGTTGCACGATCCTGCTTGCTGTCTTACAGAAGTTGTGGATGCTCTAACAACAGATTGGACAACAATTTGTCTGAAATAGTAGAGCATCTCCTGCTCCAGCAGAGGATTGGACTAGAAGACCTCCAACTCTTCTTTGAGGTTGCAAAAAAAATGGAGAACTCTCAATAAGTCTGGTTTGAAGTTTAAAAGTACCTCGTGATTCACTCTGATGCTCTGGATGTGGAATCGGAGGAGGCCACTTGGCTTGGTGTGAAATTCTATGAGTCAATGGAATGGGTTCCTATCTTTAAAACAGGCTGTTACAAAAGTGCTCAAGGATGGCTGATCTGCACTCATCTGCAAGCCGAACCAATCGCTGTTCTAAATTAAGTATGACATTTCCAGGTCAGGTTGATGTGGTGTGTCTTTTTAGTTCAGTAAGCGGTGAGGAAAGATTTTTTTTTTTAATGTACCGATGCAATATTGGGTCGGATTACCTGACATCATCCGTTGCCTCTTTTACCCTGTCATAAGGACATCTGAGTGGAGTGGAGTGGAGTGGAGTGATGCGGTGGTCTAGAGGTGGAGCTCTTGCATCACAGTCAGGAGGTTGTGAATTCGATCCCAGGTAGAGGCTGATATTTCTCTCTCTGAGAATATGTCTGCTGAAAAACAAACTCTGCATTAGTGACAGGAAGGGCATCCGGCCAGTAAATGTTCAGCTGCCCAGATTCCACCCCATGAGGGATTATGAGGTTGTTAAAAGAAAGATGATTTAACACAGTGGTGGCTAAAAGTGTGTGCACATGCATGCATGCCAGCACCCATAAGCAGGGGTGGGATTCAAATTTTTTAACAACCAGTTCTGTGGGCATGGCTTAGTTGGTGGGCATGGCTTGGTGTCATGTTATTGGCTGGGCATGGCCAACTCAACATCACTCACATCGAGGCACGCATCTCCTCGCCTGGCCTCTCATGACTGTGGGGATGCTGCAACAGTCATAAGTGTGAAAAAGGGTCATAAGTCACCTTTCTCAGTGCCATTGTAACTTTGAATGGTCACTCCACACAAGCAAAGTATCAGCTAAGGAGGTGAAAAAAACTCCAGAGACATTCCAGAGACAGGAAGTCTAGTCCTGCCAAGAATGTAATAAGGGTTAACGGAGAGGCAGTTTCTGTAAGCAACACCAGAATGTTTCGTTCCTTACAGGATTAGGCCAGTAATTTCTTCTAACAACCGGTTCTCTGAACTGCTTAGAATGTTAACAACCGGTTCTAGAGAATAGGTGCGAACTGGTAGAATCCCACCCCTGCCCATAAGGCAATGCACGTGGGGCTCCCCCATGCTCCATGCACATGTATGCATGACTCTCCCCCATATACCCCCTGCATTTCTGCACACGTGCGCGGTGTCCCTCACATGCCCCACCCCTGCACATGCACGGCAGCTACCCAACGATCAGCTGGCAGGTGGGTGTTGCCTGCGCAGTGAACTTTCCGGCATGCGTGCCATAGGTTCACCATCACAGATTTAGCAGATTGCAGCCTCCGACTCAGCTGTCAAGAATGGCATTCGAAAAACCTAACGTATGTGTGCATCATGTAAATCCTGGAGGAAGGCAATTCCAAAAAAGAAAGAATAAAAGGGCGAGTTGATGTATGAAGAATTTAAGCACTGACACCAAGATCGATGTCTGTATTTTCACTGAAGCATGCGGGGGCTTGGATAAGGGCAGTTTAGTCTATGAAAAACTGGCTGGCATTGCTCTTTCGGTATTGATCTCTCTCTCTCTCTCTCTTGTCACTTGTCCAGGAAGGACAATCATGTTAGGGGGTGTTCTGTTTTGTGTGCACAGTTAGATAATGCCACTTTTGCTTTAGAGCTTCTGAGTTTGTTTGCTTGTTTGTCTTTTCTTCATAGCCAGCCCTGGAGAACCTTCAAAGAGTTAAATCTCTTTCCTTCCCCTCCCTTCCTTCCTTTTTTCCTCTCCCTCCCTCCTTTGCTTTGATTGCATCTTGTTTTATATTGCTATGAGCAATTATAATTTGCTGCCATTCAGCCAGAAAAAAGATAACCTTCTGCAGCCGGATTTCTTTCCCCCCCACTCCATACAATCCTTCAATTCTATGTGATTCCCGGTCTTTCTCTCCAGCCTCCGAATTCTGCTTTCTGTTTGTGCTGTTGTCATCAAGTGTTGAGATGTTTTGTTCCCCCAGATCGCTGCAAATTAAATTCCAGGTTTGGATGGATGGTCTATCAGAGCAGCAGTAACCTAGCTTTTTTAAAAAATCCCTTTAAATAGAGTAGGAGGGTCAGAGAACATCACCTGACCTATTCAAGTTAATGAGATTGAGCTATCTAGGGAATCTGCGTGTAGAGTCTGTACAGTTGTGTCATAAGGATGAACTGCTGGACTTTATACTATAGTCCTTGGTTAGATGATGTTGTGGCCTGTCAGCTGCTGACAGAGCTGGCAGCAGAGTCAGACAGTAGTGAGGAGGTTGGGGAGGAACACGGGCCAGTCCTGGAGGCTGAGGAAGGCTCGGATAAGGGCTCTGCGTCAGAGGCAGAGATGGGGCCAGGGTAAGCTGGCAGTCATCAATTGCCTTCGGGCTCAGACAGCAGTGAGGCAGAGGAGCTTCTGGAACCAGTTCCCAGCCTGCACATGCGCAGAGCTGCCAAAAGGAAGGCATATTTAAGAACTCAGGGTCGACATGGGAGTAAGGCTACAGGTGGTTGATGAATGGCCCCTCCCATCAGGATTAAAAGAGAAGCAAAAGGGAAGAGGGCTTTTTGGAGGAAACAACTCACTTGTTCGTTTGTTCATTCATTCCATCCTCGTGAAGATTGGTCTGTATAACCCAGCCCTTCCCTGCCAGCACTGAGCGTGGAACTATTTACCAGGCAGCGTTCCAGGATTGACAAAAGTCTGAGCTCATTGGCATACCTTTGTAAGACTGTTTGCCAAGCCATTGGCTGATTATGAATGAAATAAATTCGCATTAATGTAATAAAAGAGGTTTTTGCCAGGACTCAGAATTGACTTGGTGCTTTGGGAGGAGGCCTAGAACAGAATAGATGACTTATGAAGCTCTATAAAGAGCTCAAGACTCAAGAAATGAAGAAATGATCTTCCCCAGCACCACCAAGATACAGATAGTCCTCCACTTTCTTGCCACGACTGAACCCAAAATTTCTGTAAGCAAGGCGGTTGTTAAGTGGGTTTTTCCCCATTTGATGACCTTTCTTGCCAGTATTGTTAGTAACACAGCTGTTAAGTGAATCCGGCTTCCCCGTTGACTTGGCATGTCGTGATGTCACAAAAGGGGATCCTGTGACCCCAGGACACTGCAACCTGTTGTAAATACATGCCAGTTGCGAAGCATCTTGATCACATGACTATGGGGAGCATGGTCATTAGTGTGAAAAATGGTCATAAGTCATTTTTTTACCAGTGTTGTTGCTTGCTGTGGAATTCTGGGAGTTGAAGTCCTCGCCTTTTAGTTTAGTTTAGTTTAGTTTATTGTCATTGCACCTTGTACAACGACCCCCGACCCCGCACCAACATTGCACTATACCGTAGAATTCAACAGAGCTACTGCCCTGGGATAGAAGCTGTTTTTCAACCTATTTGCCCTTGTTTTTATTATTCTGTACCATCTGACAGATGGTAATAGTTCAAATAAAAAAGGATGCCCAGGATGAGATGGATCTTTGAGAATGTTTTGAACTTTCTTAAGGCGGCGGGAGCTATAAGCTATAAGCTATCTTAACAAGTTGTGCTAAGGTTGAGAAACGTGGCTACAGGTAGTTCTCAACTTACGACCATAACCGAGCCCAACATTTCTGTTGCTAAGTGAGACAGGGGTTCAGTGAGTGTTGCCCCATTTTTACAACCTCTCTTGCCACAGTTGTTAAGTGAATTGCTGCAATCATTAAGTTAGTAATAAGGTTGTTAAGTAAATCCACCTTCCCCACTGACTTTGCTGATCGGAAGGTCACAAAAAGGATCACGTGACCTTCACTGCAACCGTCATAAATGTGAGTCAGTTGCCAGGCACCTGAACTTTGATTGCATGACCTGGGGATGTTGTAATGATTGTAAGTGTGAAAAATGGTCACAAGTCAACTTTTTTCAGCGCCGTTGTAATTTTGAACAAGTCATTAGATGAAACTGTTGTAAGTCAAGAGCTACCTATGTATGCCATTCCGATAGATATCCTAGCTAGATATTTTAGCAGGCTAAATTGACGGGCATTTTGGCTACTTCTACAAATAGCCTAACCAAGACCAAATTAGGTTAGTGAATCAGGCCATCAGATGCAGCCCTACTGGGGTTTCCTTCTGTATATGATGCGAACAGCATATTACAAGAATTGTATTTTATTAACTCAGGGGGTAGTTTGCACTGTGACCTCACCAGTTTTAATCAACCTGGCAATATAAAAGAAAATAAAATACAACAAGGTGGTAATTTGCCAAAACAAAGGAGGGGAATAAGAGGAAACATCATACGGATTTTATTAAAATTCTTCCCCCATCAGACCACTCTCCTTCAACTTTAGTTTTCGAAAAGGAATATGCCGTGGCTGCCATTTGCAATAAAGAGAGAGTAATTGGTGCCACGTGGTGCCATTATTTCCAGAGGCGTTTCATTCGGCTGTCCCAATGGGAGGAAAGAACTCAAAATTGAAGTCATTCCAGGAATCGGAACAAATGTGATTACTCAGGCAGAGAGTGGTGCACATCAAACAGAAGAAAAGCCCATTTCTTATTTTAAGGACTCTTTTGCCATCAACCAGGATGGGCCTTTGGCTGGGGGTGGCATTCAAATAATTTAACAGCTGGTTCCCCCAGGGCCAGGTTGGCCATTGTGGGAGGCATGGCCCATTCCCATCCTCCAGCTCCAATGCACATGTGAGACGAGCCTCCTATGAACACCAACCGGACCTTGGGCAAACCGGTTGTTAAATTACCACCACCACCCGCTATCAAAGTGGATGCTGTGCTGTGCTGGCACAAGGGAAGGAGGAGGAGGAGCAGGGAGAAGAAAGAGGGAAAGCTGCCTCTCCTTTCTCCACTCCGTTGCCCATTTCTCCATTGCAGCTCAGCACCCAGGATCTACTTTGATAGTGGGGGGTTGAGTAATTTAACAACCAGTTCACCCAAACCGGTGCAAACCGGCTGAATCCCATCATTGCTTTTGGCCCTTCATCATAAGTGCTGAACATGATTCTGTCCTCTATAACAGAGGTCTCCATCCCCCAGTCTGTGGACCAAGGAGTGGTCCATGGCATGCCAGCAACCAATCATCCCATTCCTATGATTGGACTTTCAATTGAATTAGAGAATGCTGACTCATTCAGAGACACAAAGGACGAATCCTTCCACAGAGGTACATGCACGACAAATAGCGCTTGACTTACGACTGTTCATGTTCTGATATCTTATGATAGATCTCCCCCCAGCACCCCATATTCAAGGTTATGATGGCTGGGCTCCTACTTCATGGTCACTCACATTAGCAGGGCAATTTTGGATACTCAGCAATTGCCTGCATGTACAGGCCTATTCTTCCAGCAGTAAAAGAACAAAAAGGAAAAAGGAATGGGCAAGACCACCACTAAGAGAAGCTGTAGGATTTGAACAGGGTTCAATGGGTGGGGGAAGCAATGTTCCTTAACTCCCATGTTGCTTCTGTGTTCTCCACGAGGAGTGGTACAAATGAACCTAAGCAGAACAATCGCTAGAAGAAGTGAGTGACACGCGAAGATAACTGAAGAGGTGGTTAGGAAGCACTTATCTATCATGAACAAATGTTAGATTCAAGGAGCAGACTGATTACAGCCAAGGGACTAGCAGGAGCTGACAAATATCTGCCTCTTCCTGTAACCTTGAGAAAGCTTGGAGGATTGGTGTAGTACCAGAAGTTTAAAGAATGACAAACCTATCTTTCTTTCTTTCTTTCTTTCTTTCTTTCTTTCTTTCTTTCTTTCTTTCTTTCTTTCTTTCTTTCTTTCTCTCTCTCTCTCTCTCTCTCTC
>NW_020769308.1:1284052-1320751 GCF_900518735.1 Pseudonaja textilis
CACGTTAGGCATGAAAGCCAGCTGGGCCTTAGTTCTAGCCAGCTGGGTGACTCTGGGCCAATCACTAGGAGATGGTGAGTTCTAGTCCCACATTAGGCATGAAAGCCAACTGGGTGATCTTGGGACACTCTCTTTCTCTTTTATCCCAGTTCATTCCACAGGTTTGTTGTTGTAGGGAAAATAGAAGAAGGAAGCAGCATTAGGCATGTCCGCTGTCTTGAGTTATTTGTAAAAAAAATATGAAGGCGAGATATAAATAAATACATGACAAATTCTCAGAAGGGATGGACCGTAAAATCAAAGTGGGGGGGGAGAAACATACTTTCAGACTTGCAAAATTCAGTTACTATAACCTTACCATAAAGGTAGCACTAGTACTCACGGTTTGTGCTTCTTCTCTAGAGGCACCCGCACGGACCGGCAAACAACCCCCATAAAAACACTCTTCCCTCTTGAATCCAACTCTGGGTCATTAAAACAAATGAAAAGTCACAGCTATCTCCTGCAGGTCGCCAACTCCCTTTTCCAGTGAAAATTCTAACAGGCGACTGTAGGGCTGCATATTCCACTTTATCACTGCTTTGTTCAAGAGGCTCCTAACAGATGCTTTACGAGGCTTTAATAATGGGATAAATCTGTGAACGGTTGTATGGGGAAGGTAGCTAATTGCTTCCAACTACATGGGGTATTTCCAGGGCTGCGCCAAGCATCCAAAAAGGCACTTTGCTCAGTGCATTGACACTTGTGAAATGAGCCTCTTTGGAGCATCGAGGCAGCCACAGCAAGCTTGTACAGTGGATTTGCAGGTTGTCTCTGCAGGGCATGGATCCATGTAGCCACTGATTCCCATTAGAAGTCTGTGCATAGAAAAAATCCCTGGTGTAGAGCATCTATGTGCCGGGAGCTGTGGGAATCCTTCATGCACTCCCAAGGATTTTGCCTGCCACAGTGCTCTCTCAGGAGTTATGTTTCTCATGCAAATGGGTTGTGTAGAGCAGTGGTCGCCAACCAGTGGGCTGGGGACCACTGGTGGTCCGCGAGAAAATTTTGGTGGTCCACAGAGAAATGTCACCCCAAAGCACCCCACCCCCAAAGCAATGAATACAGGCTGCACGGGAACACAAGGCTTGCGTCGCTTGCATTGCCAACAACATGAGGTAGTGAGGGGAGCGGGGAAAGGCCGGAGGGGGGGAACTTGCCCCACTCACTCCATGCACCTGGCCTGGCCACCAGGCTGCTTCTTTCCACTTCTTTCTTCTGCTTTTGGGTGCATACAAGGAAGATGGCAAAAGTCTTTCTTTCTCTCCCCCAAACTCTGCCAGAAATGAGTCTTTGGGACCCTGCAAGGCATCCAAGAGGCTGCGTCATTCTGGCAGAGTTTGAGGAAGAGAAAGAAAGACTTCTGCTGCTTCTGCTGTTTTCCTTGCATGAAGCCAAAAGTCTCTCTCATTCTCTCTCTCTCTCTCTCTCTCTCCCCCCAACCCCTGAGAACGGAGCTAGAGACGGTATCCTCCGATCCCAAATAAAGAATGATAGATGAGTAGGAAAACGGGGTAGGAAAATTTCCTGCAGACTTTTTCTGGGATTCTCCCAGGGTCTCTGGTCTGTGGGATTTAAAATTATGAGGTCCAAAAGGTTGGCGACCCCTAGCATAGAGCACCCTTTGATGTGCCTGGCTTGAGCCTATGTTTTTCTCTCCAAATCCCGTATAGTGTTGCTGCTAATTGTGGGAAACTTAAGAGAAGTTAGGTTGAGGTTTCGATGTCTTTAAAAAGTCATAAAAGCACAAATCCACATAGAAGTGAGAACGTTAGACACATGGGAACAGAAGAATGATTGGCAGCCCAAGTACATGATGAAACAAAGGAGGAAATATGAAACATATGAAGAATGGTTGCAGGATTTGGGTTTGGCTAGTCTAGAGAAAAGGAGGACTGGAATAGAATAAGAGAGTTGGAAGGGTCTTTGAAGGTCTTCTAGTCCAACCCACTGCCCAAGCAGAATACCCTATAGCATTTCAGACAAATGGTTATCCAATATCTTCTTTAATACTTCCAGTGTTGGAGCATTCACAACTTCTGGAGGCAAGTTGTTCCACTGATTAATTTTTCTAACTGTCAGGAAATTTCTCCCTAATTCTAAGTTGCTTCTTTCATGGATGAGTTTCCATCCTTATTGCTTCTTGTCCTGCCCTCAGGTGCTTTGGAGAAGAGCTTGACTCCTTCTTCTTTGTGTCAACCCCTGTGACAACAGAGGGACACAATAGCAGTATTCTAGCATTTGAGAGGTTGCCACAAAAAGTAGGGAAGGGTCAACTTATTTTCCAAAGCACCAGAAGGCAAGACAAGAAACGATGGGTGGAAACTAACCCAAGAGAGACGCAACCTGGAATTAGGGAGAAACTTCCTAACAATGAGAACCATTAACCAGTGGAACAACTTCCATCAGAAGTTGTGGGTGTTTCATGAATGGAGGTTTCTAAGAAGGGACTGGACAGTCACTTGTCTAAAATGGTATAGGGTCTCCTGCTGGAGCAGGGGGCTGGACTAGAAGACCTCCAAGGTCCCTTCCAGGTCTTCTGATTGGTTGGTTGAAATCAGGGCAAAGGGTTGGTGGATAAAGTGAGTTGAGAAGTTAAGTTTGTTTAGAAGTGGGAAGTCTGGAAGGCAGTGAGAAGTAGCTCAAACTATCAGAGGGACTTGTAGCGATGGTTTTACTTTCCTAATTCTGTTCCTACTTCTTTTATTGCTTGGTAGACCTGGGTGTAATTAACAGCTCTGTTTTTTAATTGCAGTAATCTGCCGTAAAAGTCACTGGATTTCTATTAAATCCAGCCAGCTTTAGTTTTCTCACTTGATGCTTCTTTGTGGACATTTGGACGTGACATCATCAAAATTCAACATTGCTCTTCAAACTTTTGGGACAAAGCCCCCAGAGACATCCAAAAATATTAATTAACTGAACTGCAATCTGTAATAGGTTCTAAGGGTGGTGGTGGTGGAATTATTAAATACATAACTAGCAAAGGGTTACATTAGATGTGTGTCCTTTGAAGGAGTCCACTGAAGTTTAATGTTAGGTATTTTAATGTTTATGAAATGTAAATCCAATGAAATTTAGTTTGACTTTTCAATAGCTCAACTTTTGGATTTAATCTCTTTGGCAAACGACTTAATAGTCAAATGGGACCCAGGAAATGCTGAATGTCCTAATTTCACCTGGCCTCACACTTTCAAAATGTGTTAGCTCGGAGGCCTAGAGATGTGTGGGTCAGCAAAAAGAACATCTAATCAACTATCTTATATTAACACAATTAGTGTAGTATTAGTATAGTATTGGTATTAGTATAGCATTAGTATAATAGTATAGCATTAGTATAGTAAAGAATAGAATAGTACAGTATAGTATTAGTATAGGATAGTATAGTATAGTATAGTATTGGTATTAGTATAATATTAGTATTGGTATAGTATTAGTATAGCATTAGTATAATGTATTAATATAGTACATTATACTAATGCTATACTAATACTATACTAATACTAATATTATACTACATTAATATAGTGTAGTATTAGTATAGTATTGGTATTACTGTGTTTCTCATATAATAAGGCCGGGTCTTATTTTTTTTTGAGCCCCGAAAAAATGGCTAGGCTGTCTTTTCGGGGGTAACTTAATTCCCCCCCCCCCCTGCATCTTTGGGTGGGCGGGTGGCGACGTCTTGGATGTTGACCTCGGCGTTGGTGGGGCACTTCATATCGGGGTCAACGCAGGCAGCACCATATCCAGGTATGCAACAAAAGTACTTCCTAACGGCAAGCCCCCCCCATTTCACATGTTTTAATATAGGCCTTAATTTGGGGGGAGGGGCTTAATTTCATTTCATGCCTATAAAACATGCTGGGACTTCCTATTGGGGGAGGCCGTATTGTTGGAGAAACAGGGTAGTAGGTTAGTATAGTATTAGTATATTATAGCATTAGTATATTATAGTATTAGTATAGCATTAATATAATAGTATTAGTATAGTTTAGTATTGGTATAGTATTGGTATTAGTTCAATATTAGTATATTAGTATAGTATTAGTACAGTACAGTACAGTAAGGTAGCATATAGTATACAGGTAGTCTTCCACTTAAAACCATTCGAAATTGCAACAGCGCTGAAAAACGGACTTACAACCAGTCCTCGTAATTACAGCCTTCTCATGGTCATGTGATCAGAATTTGATTGCTTAGCAACCAGCAGGTATTTACGATGGTTGCAATATCATGTAATCACTATTTGCAACCTTTTGAGTTGGCTTCCAACAAGCAAAGTCCTAGCCAAATTCACTTAATGACCACATGATTCACTTAACAGATGCAGCGACTTGCTTAACAAGCGTGGCAAAAAAAAAGGTCATCAAATTGGCGTGGCTCACTTAACAACCGTCTTGCTCAGCTATGGAACTTCTGGACTCTGCCGTGGTCGTACAGCAAGTCAAGGACTACCTGTAGTCGAAATGCTTATCTTTGTACGCTGTGGTATTTATGGCATGGTGATTAAAACTATTATTTACACTCTTAACTAGTTCAAGCTATTGAATATTTAATAAAAGAAATATTATCCGTCTTAATAATGGTTTGAAAATATCAGTGTAAATAAGCAGAATAAAACTTAGCTGTTTCAGCCACAATTGTGGGGATTTCCTGCCCTGAATTTTTCTTGCAAATACGGAGTCCGCTTTTTTTCAGATCAATCAAGTGTTGATCAAGCAAATCGTTCCTTGAATGAAAGGGTTTGTTACACATTTCGGTTTTGATTACTAATACGAAGGTCATCACTGTATTGTTACTTACATTTGTTGGTACATGTTGAAAAAGAAAAAAATAATAAAGTACATTTGTCCATGATTAGAGCACCAGTAAATGGAGAAAGACAGAAAATACCTATTATATTTCTAAAGAAAATGAAAGAAAAAAAATTGATTAGGTTTCTAACTATGGCAGCTGTGACCATACTGTTCAAGCCCCGCCTTCTTTTCTACAGTATGCAAAGTATGTTTATAAAAGGGGAGGGGCTTCCTTTTGATGGCAACTAGGACGATGTTGACTTTCCGTGGTCATACTCCTGTGGCCATCCCTGGTTGGTGGTTGATTTAAGCAGAAAAGACCAAATGCAGAAAGTGTACTTCAATCAGAATAGAGCTGGAAGGGACCTTAAAGGGTCTTCTAGTCCAGCCCCTTGCTCAAGCAGGAGAACCTATACAATCTCAGACAAGTGTCTATCCAGTCTCTTCTTCAAAACCTCCAGTGGTGGAGGAGCACCCACGATTTCTGAAGACAAATTGTTCCACTGATTAATTGTCCTCACTGTTTCGGAGTTTCTCCTTAATTCCAGGTTGCTTCTCTCCTTGACTAGCTTCCATCCGTTGTTTCCATCCATTGAACTGGTCCAACTTCACAATATTTGTCCTCATCCGAGGGTCAATCCTTGGGATGGTGTATTTCATATTTCTTCTTCAACAGATTTCTTATTGTAAAGAATTTAGAGCTCATCGCATGAAAGAGCTGTTAAGTGGGGAAAGGAGGAAGCTATTCGGGAATGCTTCACCCAACTGATTACTTAATAGTCCAGAGAGGGAAACAAGCATGAGAAAGAAACTCAGAAAAAAAAAACTGTGTCTCGATTTGGTTTAATATAAGATACAGATTAATAGAGTTGGAAGGGACCTTGCAGGTCATCTAGTCCAACCTCCCGCCCAAGCAGGAGACCCTGCACCATTTTTGACAGATGGCAGTCCAGTCTCTTCTGCAAAACCTCCAGTGATGAAGCTCCCACAACTTCTGAAGGCAAACTGTTCCATTGGTTGATTGTTCTCGCTGTCGGAAAATTATTTCTAGTTCAAAGCTCTCCTTGATCAGTTTCATTATTCCTTGTCTGGCCTTCAGGTGCTTTGGAGAATAGCTTGACTCCATCTTCTATTTCCTCTCAAATATTGGAAGACCGCTATCCAGTCTCCCCTGGTCCTTCTCTTCCCTAGACTAGCCAGGCCCAGTTCCTGCAACCGTTCTTCGTATGTTTTAACCTCCAGTCCCCTCATCATCCTGGTTGCTCTTCTCTGCGCTCTTTGATGGGACAGAGAGAAACTTGGATGGGCTTTCAAGACTTATGACCTCGTTTCACACTTAACAACCGTTGCAGCATCGCCTTGATCAAAATTCAGATGTTTGCCAACTGATATTTATGATGGTTGCAGTGCCCCAAGGCATATATGATCAACGTTTGCAACCTTTGGACAAGCCAAGTCAATGGGGAAGCCAGATTCACTTAACAACTGTGGCCAGAAAGTCGTAAAATAGGGGGCAAAGTTCACTTAACAGCAGAAATGTTGGGCTCCATTGTAGTCGTACGTCGAAGTCTACCAGTATTGAGGAAATTAAAAGGTTAATACCATCCAAAAAATAAAAAAGGGAATTGCTTAGATTTGATTTTTTTAAAAAATTCGGTTCTATCTTTCATTGCAGTGCTGCTGTCTGTCTAAAATGATTTGAAAAGCTCCAATTGAGCTACAGGCATGTTTCTTTATTATTATTTCTAGAATATTGATTTAGTGCCAGCTGCTCTCCTAGATTCCAGCGTTTGATGGCATTATAAGTAATTAATTAACCAGTCCTTTTTAAATTAGTACTAGGGAGCAAAAAGGAGTATTACATATCCCTTTCGGATGAGGAATAAAGCAATCTATTAAAGCAACAACAAAATATATTATTAAAGAGCAGCTACACTATGTTAATCTCCTTTTTATTACTAATTCGAGACCCTGATAAGTAGGCAGTCTTCCTCCCGCCTCGATTTCCATGAGTTTTCATTGAATTAAAGCACAAAGGAGCTGCATACAAGGCAGCAAGGAAAATTTGAACTTGAGCTGCAGCTGATATTCACCCTGATTGTCCATTCTGTTTCCTTTGGTGAGATATATTGCCCTTTATCTTCCCTTACCATGGAATCAATTATTGCATCCAATATAATTCAAGCTTTATTGATTAACCTAAATTTAAAAGCCCGCTCTGAAATGCCTTTGAATATAGCAAGAACAGAACAAGCTGGTGAATAGTAACCAGAGTTAACACTGAGCTTAGATACAAGATTGAACCATGGCTTAAAACATGATTAAAGCACTCTGAATTCTTAAGGCGCTCATACAGGTAGTTCTTGACTTACAACGATTCACTTAATGACTGTTCAAAGTTAGAACAGCACTGAAGAATGCGATTTATGACCATTTTTCATTGTTACGACTGTTGGAAGAAATATCCATCTGGTTCATTTCCAAATGGGGAGAGAGACACTGGAAACATGGAGGCTGTTTGGAAAGATGGTTTATTGGTAAGCAGGATCACATGGGTTTTAAGGTCCTGGGAAGCTGACCACATGGAGTTGAGAAAGAGAGAAGTATTTATACCCTCTCCTGGGCCTTGCCCTTGAGCTTCCTGTTCCTGTGCAAGAATATGTATTCTATTGGTTGCTGACAGACACCCATGGGGTTAGGCAGGGGTTATAACTGATTTTGTAGGTTATCTCAATAAGCTTGGTTGAAGCTTGGGCTGAAGGGTAATTCCTATTATATGAGGGGTAATTCCTATTATAGCTGAATGACTTTGCCCTGAAGGATATTCCCATCATCCTGGAGCTGAAAGTCTTTTGTCTTGTAGATAGGCTGGCCCAGTCTTTCTTTTTTCTTTTTAATAAAATGTTATTTCAGTTTTCCACATTTTTAAAAAAACTTCTCTTTTTTGTGAACAGCACGATTCCAGGTTTTCACATTTTCATACAGACATGACTATGATTGCTTATTCATCTTTCACATTTAGTTTTATGTCTTACCAATACTTTCTATTATTTTTGACCAAATACTTTCCTCCAGCTTAAACTTTCTTACTTTCACATACATTATACTTTTACACGTTTAGTCTGTCAGGTTTGCAATTTCATCGCATATTCTTATTTCATCCTTTTACAAATTCTAATTCAATTCAAACATTTCAAAAAGATTTTCCTTATAATTACTAATTTGAGTGTGCCACCCCTATGGCTTATATATAGTGCACCAACATGCCGACCGTCCCTGTCCTATTGTTTCTTTTGTTTCTTTTATTTTTTTTCTTTTATTTTTCTTATATGTATCCATTTCATGTATTCATAACTATGTTTATACTTATACCTGTTATCTTATAATCGCTTGAAAAAATAAATAAATAAATATTCTTTAATTAACTCCCCTTTAAATCGCAATAATCATTTAACTTTTAATTATTGTCAAAATAATAATAATAATAATCTCCTAACAACTACATAGCATATGTACCTTTTAAGTCAGATTCCGCATGGTATTTTCCCCTTCAACTGCATAAAAATATTTATGATTTCAGAAAGAAAAAAATTAATCTATTCAATTCATCATAAAAACTGATATTAATCTCATTTGGCTCAGTCTTTCTTAATGAGCGCCAAAATATCTGCTGGCGGTAGGGACCTGGGTTTCTGGGTTTCTGCTTCCTTCCATATTTTTATTTCTCTTTTAGAGGGGAATATTTTATCCTGCCTTTTTAATATTTCCCAAAATATTTCATTCTTCTAGGAGAGAGGTGGGTGCTAACTTTCTACACGACCTTTGCAGCATCTCCACAATCACACGATCAACATTCAGATGCTTGGCAACTGGCATGTACTTAGGATGGTTGCAATGTCCGGGATCATGTGATCCCCTTGTGCAACTTTCTGACAAGCAAAGTCAATGGGTAGGCCAGACTCACTTAAAAACCACGTTACTAACTTAAAAACTGCAGGGATTCCCTTAAGAGCTGTGGCCATAAAATAAACTGAACTCTGTTGGGAGTCACAGTTGTATGTACTCCACATACAAGACATAGAGTCAGAATAGAGCTGGAAGGGACCTTGCGGGTCTTCTAGTCTACCCCCCTACTCAAGCAGGAGATCCTATGATTCAGGAATGTTATTGTGGTTTGTTGCACGGTTGCTCAGAATGGATTTGCCTTTTTTCCCCCACTGATTGGAGTCCTTCCCAAGAACCTGGGATAGGCAGAAATGGATGTTTGATGGTGTTGAGGTATTGTCACGGGATGTAAGCTGTTCCAAGGAGAGCTGCCTTGTGTGCAATTGACTGATAGGGATTTTGTCAATGCCCGTTGCACGTCAGAACACCTTGTTTTCCTTCCTGATACTGTCTGAAAGTTATGGAATATTTCTTTCCTCCATTTACGGTTAAGTCTCTTTTTAATCACCTGAATCCTAAACGCTGCCACCACAGAGAAGTTGATATTTTAGCCGCTCTGCCATATTTTTGGTTGTATCTAGCTTGCCAAATTCCTGATGAGCGCTATGTTGCAAAATATATTTATATATGGGTAGATAGCGTGTTCTGCATTTTAGCAGCCATGATCTGACAACCCTACAAAACAAACTTTATTATGGTTTAGCTTTTATTGCTTTGGCTTTGAAAGCCTAATGTTTTTCTCTGTTTATGAATAGAAACTAGCATTGATCCGTGTCTTTTACAAACTCAAGTGATTTTTTTCTATAAAAAAACCCCCCTCCAATTGGCTGTCTTTTCTTTGATTTCTCTTTTCCTTAATCAATGGTCTTCAGTTCCAAAGAGCTGTCCTTTCAAATAAAAGCTGAAATCCAGAGTTTAGTATTGTGTTACCTTTAAAAGGGTAAATGTCTTAGCCGCTGTGACAAAAAGTTGCATTTGAAGATCAAATTTCAACTTAATAAACCATAATAGGATCGGTTTATATTCCTCCTCATAAGTCTTTCTAATAAATTTAATATTTCTCATGAAGAAAATACATGTTAGAAAGTTTGTGAGCTGCCAAATGTGGACTAGTAACAAACCTGAAAATAAAGTCAAATTTCAATTAATTTTTGGAATCCTGGTTTGTTACCCATCATTTATATCTTCCTATAATCACAGTTATAGGAAAATAGGATCCATTGCAAATTTGCATCTTGCACACACCAAGCCATTGGCAAAGATGCTGCCTGATGCTTAGATGTGCACAAAATGTATAGCATATCTTCATTTATTAAACAAGGATTTGGTTTTCTCAATGCACCCATGCTTCTTTGTCTGAAAAGACATGCTGGTTCATATGAGATTAGCCAGAATTTCAGGGGCCAAGTTTGTAAGGTGGGTTTTTTTTTAATTGGCAAGTTCCAGTGTTTTTAAAAAATGATCTTGGGCACTAAATCATGTTTTGAGAAGTGCAATAAAAACATAAGAAATTGTATTTTATTCTATGCTGAAAGAGGTTGAATATTAATTTAAATTCCAGAAAAGCACTATTGCCTATGAATTCACAAAGTGATATAATTAAAACCAAGGGCTTACCATTGACTTCCTGAATATAAAACAACTTGTTCAGACCACTTGTCAAAAACTTTTTGTAAAAAGAAAAGTGTGGAATAAAATAATAAAAAAATAAATCTCCATATCAAATGTTTCTTTCTTTGCTATACTTTTTTAAAAATTTCTTTGCTGCATCATATCTCCATATCCAATGTTTCTTTCTTTGCTATACTTTTTTAAAAATTTCTTTGCTGCATCAGGTCTATTTTCTTTTTTTATTCTGTATTTTTTTAATGCAAATGATAAAGGTAGGACTTTTGAGGGGGATACATTGCAAATGAAATAACCATGATTTTCTCCATCCATAATCTACAGGCCATTCTTAGTTTGCTGCTTGCATATAACTGAGGTCTACAATTGAGTAGTTTGTGTATCAGTATTTTGGGGGAAATAATTTTTTGCTTAAGCCTGTGAATTGACTGCCCTCCTCATACCAAAGTTATTTTCCTGAGCTTTGCACATTACACAAACAGGTATTGCATTAACCCAGGTTCCTTGTGTAAATCCAAGCAATCACCTTTTTTTTTTCAATCTCACTTTTATAACATATATAACCACTTTGCATTAAAAAAAGTCAGTTGTCTCAATATTTCACAAGATTGATTTATGAATTACGTCAGCGTTCTTCAAATTTGGGAACTTCAACTTGTGTGGACTTCAACTCCCAGAATTCCCCAGCCAGCTGTCTGCACCAAGTATTCAGGAAGTTAAAAAGTCCACACATGTTGAAGTTTCCAAATTTGAAGAACGCTGGATTAAATTGATCTCATGAAACTCCACCCAGTCTATTAATCTACTTCAGTTTTTGTTCAGCAGAGAAAAGAGCCATGCAATTCACTCTGTAAGCAGTATCAAGGTTAGTTTATCTACCCATTATGATTTGGCATTACATGAGAACTAAGTTAATACGTTTTGTTGGGGAAAAAAAAAACTCTACCTGGGTGGGTTCACATAGGGCAAATTAAAATGGGATTGAATTAACTGGCAACCAGTAGGTTGTGTGAACCAAGTTCTCAAATTAAACCACCAATTAAGGTTTATATTTACTGAGCATGGCATGGTGTGTAATTTGCAACTATTGTTTACCAGGTTTAGGATTTCATGTGTATGTGTGTGTGTGTGTCCTGCCCACTTTCTTAGTGTTTTTAAAATTGCTCCTTTAGAGTATGTGTATATTGTCCCCTGTTCAGTATTCATGAGGTCTAACAGCTTCATTCCTTTGTGTGTATTTGATATTTATGGAAGTGTAATTGAAAAGTCAACTCAGTTAACTGGCTATCTTGCCTGTATTTAAAGAGCAAGGTGACACTTTCTTCCTCCAAGGAATTGTCACTTTAAATTAGTATTTTTCCTCAATTAACCTCTTTAAACTCTTAAGTATCTGAAAAACTGAGGTTTTTTTTGCAATACCATGACACATTTCATGCTATCGTAATGGATATACCACCATGGGAGCTACGGTTTCTACAAGTTATGCAAACCAGGGCACTATTTAACTAGAGTTTCAAAGACAGATTAATTTTTGTGTATGACATCATTGAAAGCTTTGTGCTGCTTCTGGGAATTTTTTCAATTCCTTGTCATTTCTCTTCACATTTCTTTCCTCCTTATATATTTTTCTCATGTTTTATCTATTGGAGAACTGACAGTGTGTCTGTACATCAGCTGCTCCTCATAATATCTAAGTTACGAGAACTAATGACTTCTAATCTTATATCAAGAGATGCAGGATGTCGCTTTTTATCACAGCGGGATGCAAGAAAATATAATGGAATCATTTCAAAATCGAGCCACCAGTGGTGTGTTTCAAATATTTTTTTACCACTGGTTCAGTGCGTGTGGCTTGGTGGGTGCCCTCTGCATGCGCCACACACACACACTCTGCGCAGTCACGCTAAATGCACACTTTGCCCCTTTGGGTCCTCACAGGAAGGTATTATGACTTACACCATTCATTTAGTGGCCGTTTGAAGTTACACAACGGCACTGAAACAAGTGACTTATGACCATTTTTTTCACACTTACACCTCATCCTCATGGTTTCATATGATCACATCTGGCAAGTGACTCACATTTACAACCGTTGCAGTGATCCCCTTTTGCGACCTACTGACAAGCAAAGTCAATGGGAAAATCAAATTCACTTAACAAGCATATTTATAACTGCAGTGATTCATTAGACTGAGACATTAGAATAATAAAGAGTTGGAAGGGGCCTTGGAGGTCTTCTAGTCCAACTCCCTTGCTCTTAATTTAATAACTGTAGTGATTCATTTAACAACTGTGGCAAGGGAAATTGTGTTCGTAAGTTGAGGTCTACCTGTAGCAGCACTGAGAGTGATCAAGCGCCATTGAGACATTCCTTCAAATCGGAGGAAGGAAGTAGAAATTTATGAAATCTATATAGGTACTCCTCAAGTTATGACCACAGTTGAGCCCCAAAATTTCCATTGCTGAGACATTGGTTAAGTGACTTTTGTCCCATTTTGCAACCTTTCTTGTCACCCTTGTTAAGTGAATCACTGCAGCTGTTAAGTTAGTCACACGGTCATTAAGTGAATCTGGCTTCCCCATTGACTGAAGGTCACAAAAGGGGATCACGTGACCACCACCACCCCGGGACGCTGCAACCATCGTAAATGCGAGTCAGTTGCCAAGCATCTGAATTTTGTCCCATATCTATAAGGATATTGCAATGGTTGTAAGTGTGAGAAACGGTCATAAGTCACTTTTCAGTGCTGTTGTAAGTTTGAACAGCCCCTAACTTAACTGTTAATTCAGGGTAGATAGGATTGAACCATGAAAAGGCAGGATATTCACACACAACACATGTTAGACAAAATGGACTTAGACTTTAGAACAGGGGTCTTCAAACTTGACCGCTTTAAGACATGTGGACTTCAACCCACAGAATTCATCCTCCAGTCATGTTAGCTCAGGAATTCTGGGAGTTGAAGTCCACAAGTCTTAAACTTGCCATGTTTGAAGACCCTTGCTTTAGAGGATACGATAGGATAGGATAGGATTAGGATAGGATCCCCTTCTTGCACTGATGAAGTTACCTAGTTAGGTAATGAAATGTCTGCGAGAAAACAAGCAGGCTCAGAAAGCACCAAGGAACCTGCACATCAGAATAACTAGACACAAGAACAGTTTTTTCCCCGAACGCCATCACTCTGCTAAACAAATAATTCCCTCAACACTGTCCAACTATTTCCAAAGTCTTCATTACTATTACTATTAAACTTCTCATCACTCCTTATCATCCATCCCCTCCCACTTGTGACTGTATGACTGTAACCTTGTTGCTTGTGTCCTAACAATTTAAATTGACTGTTTCCTAGTATGATTTGATTGCTTATTTGTACCCTATGACTTCATTAAGTATTGTACCTTACGATTCTTGATGAGAATCTTTTTGTGTACACTGACAGCACATGCACCAAGACAAATTCCTTGTGTGTCTAATCACACTCAGCCAATAAAGAACTCATTCATTCATTCATTCATTCATTCATTCATAATTCAATCTTGAGCTACAAATATTCTATAGAAGGAACAGAACAGAACAGAACTCTTTATTGGCCAAGTGTGATTGGACCCACAAGGAATTTGTCTTCGGTGTATAAGCTCTTAGTATACATAAAAGATATAAGTGATAAATTATGGTCATAGAAAACCGGGAATGGTGTCCTATAAAGATGGGAGCATGCAATAAACATGAGGCCTCAGGTCTTAAGATCTGCAGATCTGCAGGGATGAGAGTCCGTCTAATTATCCGTATCTATTTCCTGTCTTTAAGACAGATCAGCTGTTGTAGCAAAGTGTAAATATAAATGGATTCTTCCACACTTATGCCTGTGGATATTGACTGCAAAGACTTGTCATCTGTTGTAAGTAAGCCTTCAAAATAAAGATCTCCAAAGCAAACGAAGAAAGCAGAATCTATAACTATAGATTGAAGTGCCTGTTCACTGCAGATATGTAGATCGGTATCAGTCTGGTTCATTCGGGAGAATGGCATTTCGGATCAATCGGGGGTGTTTTAATGCGGCTCGGTTTGCATGGATTTTTAGACAGAGGATAGGTGTGCAAATGGGTGTGGAACCTTCTGGGAACTGCACTGTTCAGGTGGCCCTGAGGGCACAGATAAACGTCTAAGAGGCTTCAACGACTCTCAGAGAGAGTACTAATGACCAGATGACTGCAAGGCAGGGGTGGGATTCTACCACTTCAGATCGGTTCGGGCTAACCAGATGTTACATTTACATCTGGTTCATTAAACTGGTAGTTAAACTAACTGGCTGGCCCTGCCACCCTGCCTCGCCCCTCCCACACAGCCCATTTTGGATGCAGCTAAGTGCAGGATCTGTGCAGAGGTTCTGGCGGGGGGGTGAAAAATGGGCCGAACTGGAAGACCGGAAAGGGGCCTTTTTCTGGCTTCTGGAGCCAGGAGGAGGGTTTTTTCGCCTTCCCAGAGACCCGAGGGAAGCCTCCGGACCCTGGGGAAGGCGAAAATGGCCCTCCCAGAAGTTCCAGTAGGCCACGCCTACCATGGCCATGCCCACCCAGTAACTGAGCAGAGAACCATTTGCTAGGATTTTTGAATCCCACCTCTGCTGCAAGGAATATAAATCCCTCCATTCCTCACTATCCAGTCAGAACTGAAGAAGCTTCTTGGATGAGAAGCAAAATGTCTTCTAGGAAAAACTAAGGAAGCCCAGTTGCCTTTTGAAAAAGCATGTTTGGGACAACCATGGATGGTTGGATGACTGAGAATCTCCATAGATGTCTTCTACTGAGTTGTTAGGCCCCTTTCACTCTGAAATGGCACCCTTTCCACCGATCGAAGTAACCCCAATATTAATTGGAACTCAGGAAAATGGTTAAAACCTGGTTACGTGGCCCTTTGAAAGTTAGATGACTTGAGAGGCTGGTGCGATTATATGAGGCTAATACTTTTCAGCATAATCTTATTTCTTCAACCTCTGGGAATCTGGAATCGAGGCGGGGTAGAAACGTGGACAACAAATAAACCCATGTTTTATTATGTCGTATTGCTCTCTGTTGGCTATTTTTGCTTCCTTAATCTTGCTTATACATGATAAACCACGAATCAGTTGGTGATTGGATTGGCATTAAATACCTAGGGAAATAAATATTTATATAATGCCTCTCACTACACTGAAACCCCAAAGTCAGTCACTGGTGAATGTATGCGAGGGGATTGGGAAAATTTTGAAATCTCCCTTCTTTGGAGAAACGGTTGGATGTCTTGCTGTAGAATATCCTTGTTTGCATTTGCTGCAATGCCTTTGATTTAAACATCCTGAGTTTTAGCATTTAAAAATGAAAATATGCATGGATTGATGGGTTTATATGCACCATCATCAGTGTTACAAGGGAGTGGTGTTTGCTTTCTATTCCGTTCCGTTCTGTTCCGTTCTGCTCTACTGTATTCTACACTTAATTCTAATCCTAATCCTATTGTATTCTACTCTACTCCAATGCTCTATGCTCTACGCTACTGATTTGTAGCTCAGGGGGTCCTTGGTATTCTCTTGGCTTGGTTGTTTTCTCGCAGACGTTTCATTACCCAACTAGGTAACATCATCGGTGCTAGATGGGATGAGGTTTGCTCTTCGTTTGTAAACAAGTGGCTTGCCCTGTTAGTGTTGTTGAAGTGTTGCTTTCTTCTTGGTAATTTCTTGAGTGGGCTGCTGTTTATTGTTTGATTGTTTATCTGAGTTGATAGTTCCTTGATTGGGGTATTGTTTCCTGCCAGATTGTTGGTCTAGTATTAACCTTGGTGTTAATTTGTACTTACACACTCTGATTATCTCTGCTCTGTTTTGCCATGGTGGCGCAGAGGTTAGAATGAGATTGATCCTGAGCGGCTCAGGGTCGACTCAGCCTTCCATCATTCCAAGGTGGGTAAAATGAGAGCCCAGATTGTTGAGGGCAATAGACTAACATTTGTAAACCACTTAAAGAGTGCTGTAAAGCTCTCTTGAGTGGTCTATAAGTCTAAATGCTATTGCTATTATCTGGGTGTTGGTTGTTGATGAAACTCTGCAAGAAAACAACCAGGTTCAGACATCACCAAGGACTCCACAAATATGTATGTGCAAGCATTGAAAAAACAATATTGCATGCAGGTAATCTTCAATTTAACACCGCAATTGAGCCTCAATTTTTTTTTGTAGCTAAGCAAGGCAGTTGTTAAATAAATTGCAACTCATTTTCTTGCCACAGTTGTTAAACCTTTCTTGCCACAGTTGTTAAACAAATCACTGCAGGTATTAAGTGAATCATGTGCTCTTTAGGCAAATCTGGTTTCCCCCATTGACTTTACTAATTGGAAATGCCCTAGGAAGGTTACAGATGACTCTGGAACAGTGCATAAATACACGCCAGTTGCCAAGCAACCAGATTTTTGATCACATGACCACGGGGACTCTGTAATGGTTGTAAGTGTGAAAACTGATCATGGGTCACTTTTTTCAGTGCCGTCACTAAATTATAACCCTAACCCTGCATATTTCCAACATAGGCCATCCCCAAGAAAGTGCAGATTCACTGTAAATCCAATTTGTCCCTCATGCATTCCCTTCAGGGTTCTGCTTGGTTGCTGAGTGGGCGTGGCTATGGTGGGCTTGGCCTAGTTGGCCTCCTGCACCACAGTGAGGGGAGAGCATTTGTGCCCTCCTCGGGCTCTGGAGGCTTTCCTCAAGCCTCCAGGAGGGCAAAAATGGGCTCTCCGGGCTCTGGAGGCCCTCTGGAGGCCAAAAACGGGCCCATTTCCAGCCTTCCAAAACTTCCGGGAGCCCGTTTTTTGCTCTCCCCAGGCTCCGGAGGCTTTTTTCCAGCCTCCAGGAGGGCAAAAATAGCCTTCCCTGGCTCCGGAACCTGCAGGAGGCCCATTTTTCGCCCTCCCTGAGCCTCTGTGCAGGCCCTCCACTTATCTGGAATCCAAAATGGGTCATGTGGAGATTCCGGGGAGGGGAGGGGAGGGGTGGGCGGGGCCAGCTAGTCATCGTAACTACCAGTTTGGTGAACCAGATATAAAATTAACATCCAGTTTGCCCAAACCGGTGCGAACCGCTGACAGCCTACCGCTGGTTCACTTCCACTCCAGTTGAAAAATCATCAATTGCAGCTCTATGAATTTTAACCCTCACTTTTCTGTGAGTCATTCATTTTCTAAATAACTTATCCGACTCTCTTAAAACACTTTTCCCCCTACAAGAAGGCTGGAGATTCGTTGACTTCCCCTTGGTGCCTGCTTGTTCTCTAAGCCGTATTTAAATGCAACTTCATCCTTAAGCAGAGTTTTATTTTTGAAGACAACTTTCCAAAACACATCGCCAATTGCCCAAACTTTGCTCGTTCAAAATAAAAATAAAAACTACAGTGGACTTTCGCTCGCTGCTGACCAACTGTGGCAAAAAAAAAAAAATGGTTGTAAAAGGGCTGTGAATTGAAGATTCCTTATATTCACTTTTTATTCCTGCAACAAGAGGAAGAATTTAGCACCTGGCTTTCAGTCCTATATTTGCATAGCTCGCTAGCCTATGTTTTACTGATTCCATCCACAAATGCTATAATTATCCCTCTGAAGAATTATTTCGTTGGACAAGCTAGTTTATTCCAATAGGAATTTGAAAGAAAGGTTACTGCTGCTTGCCCACATGGCTTCATTAAGGCCTTGATCACATTTTGACATTTATCTTGTAATTTTCCAGAGCTGTTAAGTCTCAGTAGAAAACACTAAATGGCACTTGGAAATAGACAGATAATAAAGGTGTCTTGGAGAGCAAATACATCCACTGAGCTAAACTTGTTTGTGTAGTCAGTTAGTAAGAAACACAATCAGTGAATACATGATATTTTAGAAAATATCATGTCCTTGGACCGGAGCAGCATGTTAAATGCTAAAAAGGCCAGGTTGATAGGAAAGAAATAATTATTACCTTGGAAAGATAATCTGCTTTTTTAATCATTCTGGTCTGCTTGCAATTTTCAGACCATAATAAGCCTATTTTTTTCCTGTCATTTTTACTATTTGCAATATGTACAGATCAGAGGTGGTATTCAGTCGGTTCTAACCGGTTCTACAGAACCGGGAGCGGAAATTTTGAGTAGTTTGGAGAACCGGCAAATACCACCTCTGACTGGCCCCACCCCCATCTGTTCTCTGCCTCCTGAGTCCCAGCTGAGGGAAATGTGTATTTAGCAGAGTGATGGCACAGGGGAAAAAACTGTCTTTGTGTCTAGTTGTTTTGTCGTGCAATGCCCTATAGCAGGGGAGGAGTTGAAACAGTTTGTGTCCAGGATGTGAAGGGTCTATAGGTATTTTCTCAGTCTTCCTTGTGACCCATGCAGTATACATGGGTCTTTGATGGAAGGCAAGCTGGTTGCAATGTTTTTTTCTGCAGTCCTAACTATCCGTTGAAGTCTCTACTTGTTCTGTTTGGTTGCTGTGCCAAATCAGACAGCCACAGAGGTATAGATGTCAGACTCTATAATTCCTCTGTAGAACTGCATCAGCAGATCCTTGGGCAATCTGAGCTTTGTGAGTTGATGCAGGAAGAACTGAGTTTGTTGTGCCTTTTTAATGACGGTATTAAGGTTGTGGGTCCATTTCATGCCCTGGGGGATTATTGAACCCAGAAACCTGAAGGTCTCTATGGTTGATACCACGTTGCCTAATATTGTAAGACGTGGTAGGATTCTTACTGTAGGTAAAGGTGTGGGTCATTCTGCTGTAGACCCATTAAATTTGTGAAGGGAACATTGCTAACTTCACAGAGTATGCCAAAACAAGGAATGCTACTACGGTTGAATTTTATCAAAGATCTTATGTAAAATAGGTCAATAGGAACACCAGGGAGTGAAGAAAAATAGAATAGAATAACAGAGTTGGAAGGGACCTTGGAGGTCTTCTAGTCCAACCCCCTGCCTAGGCAGGAAACCCTACACCACTTCAGACAAATGGTTATCCAACATTTTTTAAAAACTTCCAGTGTTGGAGCATTCACAACTTCTGGAGGCAATTTGTTCCATTGGTTAATTATTCTCACTGTCAGGAAATTCCTTCTTGGTTCTAGGTTGCTTCTCTCCTTGATTAGTTTCCACCCGTTGCTTCTCGTCCTGCCCTCAGGTGCTTGGGAGAATAGCTTGACTCCCTCTTCTTTGGGGCAGCCCCTGAGATATTGGAAGACTGCTATCATGTCTCCCCTAGTCCGTCTTCTCAGTAAATTAGTTCCAGACCAATGTGGTTGGTCTCTCCTTCAGTGGATGACTTCAGTGAGGGGTTGGGGCTGGATAGATATCCATTGTAAGCTGCTTTCATTTGGATTCCTGAAACTGACAGAAAATGGGGCTGAATGAAACTCTCTTCCAGCTATGAACCTATGAAAGCTTGTTGTGATGTCCCGATCGATACCATGTGTTGTGACAAGGCTTATCTTTCTACCTCTTACTGAGCTATGAATTATTCATCCCATTTTAGCCTAGCTTAAGATGTCCAAAGATTTCCTCTCCTGGCTTCACATGCTGCTTTTGAGGGTGTAGTAGAAGTTTCTTTCATTTACACATCTGAACATTACACAAATTATTCATGCTGAAAGACGGAATTATGAGGTAGGAGGAGAGGAAAAGGTGGAGGAGGAGGTAGGGAAGGAAGAGAAGGAGGAGGAGAAGAAGGAGGAGGGTGGAGATGGAAAAGGAGAAGGAAAAGGAAAAGGAAGGAGATGGAGGAGGAGGTGGAGAAGGAGAAAGAAGAGGAGGAGGAGAAGGAGGAAGATGGAGGAGGAGCTGGAAGAGGAGAAGGAAAAGGAGAAGGATGGTGGAAGAGAAGAAGGGTGGCAGAGGAGGAAGAGGAGGAGGAGAAAGGAGGTGGAGCTGGAAGAGAAGGAGAAGGTGGAGAAGAAGAAGGAAGATGGAAGTGGAGCTGAGGAGAAGGAGAAGGGAGGAGGAGGAAGGTGGAGATGGAGCTGGAAGACAAGGAGAAAGGAGAAGGAAGGTGGAACTGGATCTGGAAGACAAGGAGGCGAAGGAGGGTTTTAATATCCACTGGAAGAAATAAAGATCCCTATTACAATCTTTTTCAGTTTGATTAGAATTTTATATATGAGTATGAACTGTATGTTGGTCAATTTTAATGGTTTTCCCAAAGTATTTTGAGAATTGGAGTTGAAATTCCTCCATGAAGAAAGTCCAACCTTCAGAGAGTTATGGCTCACAGAGATTTTTATGGGAAGGAGTTTACAAAACCTGTCCAAGGGTCCTCCTTTGCTTGATTTTCTGCAGAAATGTGTGAAACTTTAGGAAGTCTCTAGGAGTTGTAGTTCCAGCCCATGAGGAAAGCACCAGATTAGAGAAAGCTTCAGGTAGTTCCTGGACTTTAGTGACTGTTCGAAGTTACAACAGCACTAAAAAAAAGTGACTTATGACCCTTTTCCACACTTACAACCAATCCAGCACCCCACCTGGTCAGGTAATCAGAATTTGAATGCTTGGCTACTGGCAGGTATTGATGGTGGTTGCATTGTCCTGGGGGTCATGTGATCACCTTTTGTGACCCTCTGACAAGCAAACTCATTGGGGAAAGCCAGATTCACTTAGCAACCGTGTTTCTCACTTACCAACTGCAGTGATTCATTTTACAACTCTAGCAAGGAAGGTTATAAAATGGGACAAGACTCACAACAATTGTTTCACTTATCAATAGAAATTATGGGCGTAATTGAGAAGCTGAAGCCGATCTGTATTCTAAACACTTATTGGAAAGGTATCCCCAAACCAATTAGACTCGGGCTGCTATTTTTATTCCAAAGTTGTAGCATTTCTTACAATAAAAGCACATCCTAGAATGAAATTTATAAAATTATGGGTTGGGATGGAATCTCTGTATTTTTGAGAACAGGAGACATCTGCAAAGGATGAATAAGTGATATAATGGTGAGAATTTAGTTAAAAACAAGTCAACAATTGCAGACTCCTTTTTGTATGATTTCATACCCCACCACCACCACCCAAAATTTAAAAATAAGAAATAAAAAAAAATCCCTAAGGACTTTAGTTCTTTTAAGTTCATCACTGTAAATCAATTTAATAGTGCCTGAAAGCTCCAACTCAAGAAACTGGCGTTAGTCCAGAGTGAATTAATCTGAAATTAATTTGATTTTGAAAGGCTCCATCTGGTTATGTTTGGAAAAGGCAGTTAGACAAAGAAAGAAAGATATAAACAAATGATCATCTGTATTCTCTGTGCCAGATGTTTTCTCTGTTTTCCTTTCTTTCTCCCTTTTAAAAGAACTAAGGGTATTTTTTTAAGTGATGGAAAGGGTGATGATGCAGGCTGACTCTTGAAATGGCAGTAATTTGCTTTTTACGAATGTGTTTCTTTTTTTAAAAAAAAATCAGAGGTTCTAATAGAGAAGAAATGGGAAAGAGACTTCAAGAGACATAACATTAGTAACCTTAAAAACGGAGAATTGGACAGCCGTAATCTAATTTCATTGACAAGAGTCGTGCAAAAGAAATGAGGGTTGAAATTGACAGCGTGCTCTAAAATTAGGGCATTTAAACTGAAATAAAGTGAAAGGCACATTGTCAACCTTAAGCACATGACCTGAAATCGCAATCCTTTTTTGTTCCCTCCACCTCTGAAAAGAACTGTATTATTTTCAGAAAGAGGTTTGTAAACTGCAGTTTATTAATTGCACTACAGTACTCTGATTCATGCAGCATGCAACATGCTAGGCTGTGCCACGGCTGAACCGAGCACCGAGTCCGCACCAGTGCTGACCCACTCTAAGCAAGCCATTCTAGCTTTTCACATTGTGTGAACCCTCGCTGGGCTTACGCCCCACCATTGCATACAGTAGCATGTAAGGTTCTAATGGGGAAAAGGAAAGAACTAATCTTTTAGCATTTAATTTTTATTTATTGTCTTTATATTTCAACCTGCCGTTCAGAAACATAAGGCAGCATAGCTAAGGACCAGTTTGGTGTAGTGGTTTAAGGCGCTGGCCTGGAAACTAGGAGATGGTGAGTTCTAGTTCCACCTTAGGGCATGAAAGCCAGGTGACTGACTTTGAGCCAATCAACAGGAGTCTGTGGGTTCTAGTCCCGCCTTAGGCATGAAAGCCAGCTGGGTGATTTTGGACCAATTATCAGGAAGGTGTAGGTTCTAGTCCCGCCTTAGGTATGAAAGTCAGGTGACTGACTTTGGGCCAATCACCAGAAGGCTGTAAGTTCTTGTCCTGCGTTAGGCATGAAAGCCAGCTGGGTGACTTTGAAGCACTCAACAGGAGACTGGAAGTTCTAGTTCCTCCTTAGCCAAAAGAGCCAGCTGGTTGACTTTGGACAAATCAACAGGAGACTGTGGGTTCTAGTCCTGCCATAGGCATGAAAGCCAACTATGAGCCAATCAACAGGAGGCTCCAAGTTCTAATCTCTTCTTAGGCCTGAAAGAAGGCTGGCTGGGGGATTCTTGGGTTGAAGTCTACATATATTAAAGACGCCAAGGTTGAGAAACACGGGTAGTGGACAATCTTGACCTAGTCGCCTATTTTATTCTTATCTCCTTTCTCTATCAAAAGGTAGATTTAAAACATTTCGTCAAAAGCCAGATTTTCCCAGAAATCTTCCTCAAGCGGAAAAACCAGGAATGAATGAATCTTTCCAGAATCTCAGCAACCAGATTATTTTTCATTTTAGAACCCAATTTATCCTCCCCCCTTAAGGTGTAGATTTTTATTAATAGCCTTTCGTCAATCAGCAAGGATCAGCACTTCCTTTCTTACCTCACTCCCAGAATTTCCCAAACAACTAATAACAGATAATCAGAGTTAGAAGGAATTTTGTAAGTCATTTAGTCCAACCCTCCTCCACCCAACTATTAAAGTTGTCAAGTTTGGAGACCCAAAGGTGGGATGTTCATTTGTTTTTGGACTTTTCTTTTTTTTTACCTTGAAGACATTTTGCTTCTCATCCAAGAAGCTTCTTCCATTCTCAACCTTCTTGGATGAGAAACAAAATGCCTCCAAGGGGGAAAAAAAAAAGCGAAGAAAATTCCAGTTGCCTTTTTGAAAAGCACTTTTGGGGCAGCTATGACCTGGAGGGCTGAGAATCTCCATAGACATCGAGTTTGGAGATCTCTTGCATTAGTATAAGGTCTTGGAAGTTCTGGCAATCACATCTCTGCTGCATTTGACCAAAGGAAAATTAAATTTAAGGTTTTTATTTTTTTTTTTTAAAAAAATCTGCTTAAACTGGGATTAGCAACCCATGTTAATGTATTACTACGACCGCCACCCCTACGTGGAATAGCTGCATTTTCTTGCTTTCTGTAATCCCACGTCGGTTCCCCATTTCTCCTTGTATCGCATCTTTGAAAACTCGCCATCAACTCAGTGCTACAGTCATTTCTGGAATCATTACCAAAATGAGAGCATTGTCCCTACTTTTAACTGGAGCTGGATGCGTCCATCCTTTTGCCTGCTTTTAACTCTCTTCCCCCTTTCATCTCACAAGTCGTCGTGTTGTTTTGCTTCTTTTGATACTCGCCATTTCGTCCCATTTCTGGAGCTTTCAAATAGAGCCAGCAGTGAAAACGAGGACACAATTGAGTGAGCCTTCTGCTCCCTTTCCATGTCTGCTTCCATGTGAATTCACCCGTTAAAGCCATAAGAATTCCCTTCCATATCCCTGGCAGTTTTTGTGGTTTTTTTTAATGAAAGGACACAGGCTTATTTTCACGCATGGGTCATCCTCCACTTACAAATATTTGTTTGGTGATTGCTCAAAGTTACAGCGGCACTGAAAAAGTGACTGATGACCGTTTTTCACACTTAGCACCGTTGCATTGCCCTTCACATGATTAAAAAAAAAGACCAGTGGAACAACTTGCCTCCAGAAGTCATGAATGCTCCAACACTGGAAGTTTGTTAAAAATGTTGGATAACCAGTTGTCTGAAGTGGTGTAGGGTTTCCTGCCTAGGCAGGGGGTTGGACTAGAAGACCTCCAAGGTCCCTTCCAACTCTGTTATTCTATTCTATTGTCAGATGGGGAGATGAGGATAACAGCAATACAACCTTACAACATGGGTAACTGTCCTTAGGCATAAAACAGTGCTGAGGGAAATGTGTATTTAGCAGAGTGATGGCACAGGGGTAAAAACTGTCTTTGTGTCTAGTTGTTTTGTCGTGCAATGCCCTATAGCAGGGGAGGAGTTGAAACAGTTTGTGTCCAGGATGTGAAGGGTCTATAGATATTTTCTCAGTCCTCCTTGTGACCCATGCAGTATACATGGGTCCTTGATGGAAGGCAAGCTGGTTGCAATGTTTTTTTCTGCAGTCCTAACTTATCCGTTGAAGTCTCTACTTGTTCTGTTTGGTTGCTGTGCCAAATCAGACAGCCACAGAGGTACAGATGTCAGACTCTATAATTCCTCTGTAGAACTGCATTAGCAGATCCTTGGGCAATCTGAGCTTTGTGAGTTGATGCAGGAAGAACTGAGTTTGTTGTGCCTTTTTAATGAAGGTTTTAAGGTTGGGGGTCCATTTGATGTCCTAGGGGATTATTGAACCCAGAAACCTGAAGGTCTCTATGGTTGATACCACGTTGCCTAATATTGTAAGGCGTGGTAGGATTCTTACTGTAGGTAAAGGTGTGGGTCATTCTGCTGTAGACCCATTAAATTTGTGAAGGGAACATTGCTTATTCTAGTCTATTCAATGCAGACGCCTCCCAAAAATGCCCCTTTCTGTAACCCCCTTCCTTCTCTCTTGTGTTTTCCAGCAACGGCACAGCTAACAAAATGAATGGCGCTCTGGATCATTCAGACCAACCAGACCCTGATGCCATCAAGATGTTTGTTGGACAGATCCCCCGCTCGTGGTCGGAAAAAGAATTGAAAGAACTTTTTGAGCCTTACGGAGCTGTTTACCAGATCAACGTTCTCCGAGATCGGAGTCAGAACCCACCCCAAAGTAAAGGTAAGGGCATGTTGACACCCTGGACCAGAGGTCTCCATACTTGGCAACTTTAAGACTTGTGGACTCCCAGAATTAGCTGGCTGAGGAATTCTGGGAGTTGAAGTCCACAAGTCTAAAAGTTGCCAAGTTTGGAGACCTATGCCCTGGACTATAGAGGGGTTCTTATTGAGTAGATGGGCTTCTTCTGTGATTAGTTGTAAGTTTTCTCAGTGCCTCTCAGGATTTGGAAACTTGTTCCTATATCCAACCATCTGCTAAAATTGATACAGAAAGAGACTAATATTTGTTATTTGGTAAAACATTACCAACTGGGTAACATGAATGCTAGAAGGGAATGGGGATTGTTTAGTTATTTTCTTGCATGTGTTTCATTGACCAATTAGGTAACATCATCTGTGCTTGAAGGAAGTGGGGTTTGCGCTCAGTTTATTTTCAAGTATCTTGCCCTGACAGTTTTTGTGGACACTGGAGAATTCCTGTAAGACTGCCACTCAGACAAAATCCGCCATCAACAGTCACATAGAGATAAACTACATCTACACACTTTTCAAAAGACACAATAAAAAGCCCAAAAGGAAACAAAAAGAACAGAACATGTTCTTTCTAACAATCAACACTCAGATAAGCAGAGATCAAAGAATAGAATAGAACAGAACAGAATACTTTATTGGCCAACTGTGACATGCTTTCAAACTGCTAGGTTGCCAGAAGCTGGGACAAGTAACAGGAGCTCCCTCCATTACGCGGTGCTAAGGATTCGAACCGCCGAACTGCTGACCTTTCTGATCAACAAGCTAATCAAGGAATCACCAAGGATATTCCCTCCAATGCTGACAGGGCAAGCCCTCTGTATATAGCAGAGAGCCAACCCACTCCTTTCTACCCCTGATGATGTTAGCCAATTGAGTAATGAAATTCAGTCTGCAAGAAAAGATCAAAGCTCAGAGAGCACCAAGGACCCCACAGTTGGACCCTGAGCTACAAATATTCTCTTCTCTTTTTATCTCTGGTGGCTGTCCCTCCAACCTTTGCCTGGTTTCATACGTGACTTCCTTGTCTTCCAGCTTGCTTACTTGTGGCTTTCTCCTCCGCCATCCAGGTCATTGGTCATTCTACCCCATCAACTTCTCCAAACAGTTTAGTTCACGTTACACTTTTCCTTCTACAAGCTTAGCAAGTTCAGCAGATGGAAACGGAGGATGCAGTCGGTTCAAAGACCAGTGCGATTTTTCTAAATAGCATATCTGGGTTTGTTCACATCTGATCAGACATGGTTCTAAATCCTGGCTTGCAAACCCATGGTGATCTAAGCCTTCTCGAGTCGAAATTTGTGACGCCGTGCCAGAAGTCCGCTTCTTTAAAATGAGGTTTGCAACGGAACGTCTGTGAGGTAGATTTCACCACAGAGAGGATTTGAACGAGGGTCCGCAATTGTCAAAGCTGTGCATTCCTAATTTGGCCCTCCGCATGCAAACATCTTGAATTTCGTGGCCGTCTCTATTTCAGGACGTTTTGATTACTCGCCTTGGGTTATACTCAATTTCCTCTAGCTATGCTTAGCTACAGCCAGGAGGGAGGAAAAAGAGAATATCTTTCAGCATCAAACTGGTTTCTTTTTTGTTATAATATTTTTTAAATTTTTTATATACAATAAATCCATCCTGTTTCAACTATGTGTCGATTAGGTACACATTTCATGTGCTTACAGTTTATCGTTTATCACTATAACAACATAACAATAATCACATTTTCATATAAGTAATATCCAATGGGTCTATTTTTACAATCTTCTCTTATTGCTATTATATACTCATCTAATCCATTTTAATTTGTTTTATTTTCTAACCCTTGGTAAATACCATGTAATATTCAGATTCTTCTTTTTTTTAATTTCCAATATTAATCTATTCATTTCTGCACATTCAGATATTTTTTTTCAATTATTTTTCCCTCTATCAGTATCTTGGAGAATCAAACGGCTTCTAAGGGATCTCAGAGCTTTCCGTCTAAAAACTTTAAAACTACCAGCTGTTCCTTGCTTTTCTGTTGGTCCTCCTGGCTTGTCACCTTCTCTTTTCTCAAATTACCGATGCCTTCCTTCGCTTCTTGACTTTCTGCACCACTGCTGACTCTTTCCTGACTTCTCCTAAACTTCCGGGAGGCCCGTTTTTCAGCCTCCGTGTGCAACCTGCACTTACCTGCATCCAAAACGGGCCACCTTGGGATTCCTGGGAGGGGTGGGGCGGGGTAGACGGGCCATCCAGGAGCGGAATTTTGGGGGAGGGTTTCTCTGAACTGCACAGAATCTTAGCTGGGAGCTCTCCCAAACCCTTGCGAACCCCCCAGCAGCCCAGCCCTGGGCTCTATGAGAAATGAACAGGTCTTCCACATTCTTTTAATCTTCTTTAGTTTCACATTTGCAGCAAATACAATATCTGTGCAGATGGCCAAGCAATCTCAAGGCAGCAACACAATTCCCCACCCCCCCAAGGAGTAGGTCATTGTCCTGAACAAAATTCTGCTTCTCTTCTCCCAAGACATCCCAGCAATTTTGGAGTTAAATACTTGGACATCTCGCTCTTTGAACAGAGCAGGGATTTTTCAGACTCTGCGTCCCAGCTGCAGCTTGTTTCATAATTGACAGAGCACAATATTGATTGCGGGCTTATTAAAACCACATGCACATTTTTTGTAACGAACGAGCTGTGCAACACAAACCGAAGCTGATCTATTGAAGTCTTTCTCCACCATCAATGTCCTTGTCCTTCATTTAGGGCCAATTAGTCCTATCTATTTATCTGGTTGTTAAAGAAAGCCGAAAATGGAATAGAAGAGCTGGAATTTTTGAGTTTTTTTTTTTTTTACTAGGTACAGTTTATTGCCATTCAAATTCATTGCCCTCGCCCTAGTTTTTACTTTACAGCCGTGTTTCTCAAACATGGCCTCTTGAAGAAGATGTGTGGACTTCAACGCCCAGAATTCCCCAGCTGGGATACTCAAACCTGTTGAGAAACACTGCTCTATTTCAGGGGTCTCCAACCGTGGCAACTTTAAGCTTGGTAGACTTCAACTCCCAGAATTCCCCAGCCTAGCTTGGCTGGCTGGGGAATTCTGGAAGTTGAAGTCCTCCAGGCTTAAAGTTGCCACGGTTGGAGACCCCTGCTCTATTGCATAAAACCTGCTAGATTATTTTTCAGTGCCCCCAATCCAAGGAGTATCCTACTTTCCAGCTCTTCGCTCTTGACCGATGAGGTTTGAACCAGAAAGATATAGAACTGCTGGCCAAGTAAAGTAGTTAAGAGTATTGGCTGACTATTAGAAGCACATCTTATCTGACAATGGAGATCAATAGCGTTTCACTCTCTGAGCAAATGGCTTCTTAAAAACAGAAAGAAAGAAAATATCAGTACTAAGATGGGTTTGTCAGGAGGGAGAGAAATGAAAAAAAAAAAAAAAACATCCTTGAAATGTTGAAAAGGAGTTCATCTTAATGCTGGATAGAAATTATCCTTGAAGGAGAGTTTTTAAAAAGAGGAAAAAAGAAGACATTTCAAGGCGAAGGATGCTTTGAAAAGGGGTTCTTTGGATTAGGAGAGCCACAGATGTCATGGAGAAAAGAAAAGCGAGGCCTTGGGGGAAAAAAAACTGTGGAAAAATAGCTCATGGAAGCTGAAATATATTCAGAATAAGGCAAAAAAGAAGACAAGTTAATATGGATAACATATCCACAGGAAAGCAAGCATAAATAAATCCTGCCTTAGCCAAGAAAGCCAGGGAGTGATTTTGGGCCAATCACTGGGAGACTGAAAGCTCTAGTCCCGCCTTAGCCCAAAAAGCCGGCTGGGTAACTTTGGGCCAATTACTAGGAGACTATGAGTTCTAGTCCTGCCTCAGGCATGAAAGCAGGCAGGCAGGCAGGCAGGAAAGAAGGAAGGAGAAGTTGAGGGAGGGGGGGAGGAAAGGAAAAGGAGGCAGGGAAGGAAGGAAGGAAGGAAGGAAGGAAGGAAGGAAGGAGAAGTTGAGGGAGGGGAGAAGGAAAAGAAAAGGAGGCAGGGAAGGAAGGAAGAAGTTGAGGAAGGGGAGGAGGAAAGGAAAAGGAGGCAGGGAAGGAAGGAAGGAAGGAAGAAAGGAAGGAAGGAAGGAAGGAGAAGTTGAGGGAGTGGGGAAGGAAAGGAAAAGGAGGCAGGGAAGGCAGGAAGGAAGGAAGGGAAGGAAGGAAGGAAGGAAGGAGAAGTTGAGGGAGGGGAGGAGGAAAGGAAAAGGAGGCAGGGAAGGAAGGAAGGAAGGAAGGAGGGAGGGAGGGAGGGAGGGAAGGAAGGAAGTTGAGGGAGAGAGGAAGGGAAGGCAGGCAGGCAGGATGGATGGAAGGGAGGGAGGGAGCAGTACATTTCCCTTTGGTTGTTTTTATATTTCCCCTGGACCTTATTCCCCTTGTAGCCCAGTATCTATGGTTTTAATTGGCACATGTTGGTCTTTGACATCACAGATTAAACTTGATAGTGCATAAATGCACGATTTCTGGAAAGCAGGGAAGAGCCATGGATTCCGCAAGCCCACACCACACAGCTTTCTGAGGGGGTCACCATGTCTTGTCCAAGAATAAAATTAAGCACCAAGAGAAAGGGATTTATATAATCAGGGCTGCCTTTAAAGAATTAACACTGCGTGATTTATACTTGGAGCAATAAATGAACTGTAAATTGTTTGTCTGGCATGTTTCACTCTTGTTTCTTTTAATGAATCTACCCAATTAGCGATCTTTAGGGCAGATACTATAGACCCATGATTAAATTTTTAATTATGTTTAAACTGTAAAACAAACAGTTGTACACAGTAATTTAAAGCAAACATCGGTTGAGGATGGAAGAACAGAGGCAAAATCTTCAGAGTATATAACCATGTCCTTCCGTTGGCTCTCAATGAATCGTTAGGATCTGTGTGAAGAACTGTACAGGAAGTCCTCGACTTAAGACAACAATGGAGTCCAACATTTCTCTTGCTAAGCAAGATCTTTGCTTGGTGTTTTTCCTCCGTTCAGTGGTGGGATTCAAAAAAATTTACTGCTGGTTTTGTAGGCGTGGCTTAGTGAGCATACTGTGCCTTGGTGGGTGTGGCTTGGTGGGCGTGGCAGAAGGATATTGCAAAATCCCCATTCCCTCCCTACCCGCTAACCTGCTTTCCAGCTCCGTTCTCCTGTGCAGGGCAACCAGATACAGATACAGCTAATCAGAGTTGGAAGGGACCTTGTAGGTCATCTAGTCCTAAGAAGCAAAGAAGACCCAGCCGATCAGCTGGGACTTGGGAGGTGGAGAATAGATGGGGTTGGCGGGGCCAGTCAGAGGTAGGATTTGCCGGTTCTCCGAACTACTCAAAATTTCTGCTACCGGTTCTCCAGAACTGGTCAGAACCTGCTGAATGCCACCTCTGCAACCAGGACATGAGTCTTTTTGTCCTCAGATCTTCTTTCTCTCTCTAAAAAAAAAAAAAGTGGGCACCATTGGACAAAACTGGACAAAAACTGTTCAGTCTGAAGTGATCTTTTGCAGAATGAATGTGAAATTATGCAGAGGGTCGCCTGGAATAAGAATTCCAGATTCTCCACTAAACCGTTAGATAAAACCTGGTTTACAACCCTCAGTCTCAGAATACAGCCTGCCTCATTTACAACTTGGTGTAATTTGTAAATCCAGCTTTCAAGTGATCAGACCTCACCGAGATCAAACAAAGCATGGCCTTAGGCATATGTAAAATGTTGTTTTTGATCTGGAAATGCCAACCATTGCTTTGTGTTTGAAATGAGCTGTTTCTGCCTACCCTGGGAGCATTTTTGAAAGAGCATTGTTGCAACCTCAGAACATTTCCAGAACAGCTTGCTTCAGATTTGAAGAGGTTTTCATGTGAAACATTCTGCACCTCCTGTATTGCTTTCACAACCGTGGGTAGTCCTGAGTGAGTTGAGGTCAAGGACCTAAAATGAAAGTAATTAAAAGACAGAGCAAAACATTCGTTTATTCATTCATTCACTCACTCATTCATTCATTCTTTTTGTGACCTGCCCAATCCTGACAAAACCTCTGGGCAACAATTAACAGGACTAATCATGTATTCTATTCTACAAGAAAAGGCCTTTTATTGAGGAGATTAATATAATATCACTAGTAAAAGGCCACTTCTTGGCGATGAAAATTTATGTCGGCCCCCTCCATACCAGAGCTGTGTAGCAAACACTAACTAACAGCCAAAATTTCTGAGTCCCAAAACGCAATCTTCATGTTTCGCAATCTTCTTCAGCCACCCCCGCCATAAGAGTTTTCTCCTTCAGCTAGGCTCAAATTCTATTTTCCTATTATCCTGTTCCTTGCCATTTCCTCTCCATTTAATGTCCAAGACAGTTGAAGAAGAGAATTTCTCTTTGTGTTTGCAGATCATGAGATATAAAGTTATGGCTGATTTAAGTTGGACAGCTTTAACCCTGAGTGACTCCACCGGGGCCTTCTGTTTCTATAGCGAAGTATTATGTATTTCTCTACTTCGATTAGAAATCCCCTTCTCTTTCTCTCTTGGTGTCAGGTTTAATTCAGTCTGCCCGAATCTGTGGGAAATGCTGTGTGGAAAAAAATACTGCCATCTTTATTCTTCTGGTGATTTATTTATAAACAATGCGTGCATTGATGTAGATGTATGTACTGGTAGATTTTTTTAGTCTCCTGATGCAATTTAAATAGATGTGGGTCTTTTTATTTTGCATTTTACTGCATATTCGGACTATATGTTGTGGCCTTTTTTTGTTATGGTTAGCAGGCAGAAGGTGCGGACAGCTGAGGAGAGCAAGGACTCAGATGAGGGGCCAGGATCATTAGGGAGTGGACTGCTGCCTTCAGAGATTGTGGGGGCTGGCAGCAGTGATGAGGAGGTTCCCGGGGAGCCTGTGCCAAGTGAGCATGCGTGCAGGATTGCTCGGAGGAAAGAGCAGTTACAGCAGCACGGGCGACTCAGGAGTAAGGCTGCAAGATAACGGCCCCTCCTTCAAGAAGATAAAAGCCAGCTGTGAAATGAATGTTCTTTGCAGAAGGCAAAGACATTTTGGAACTCCAGCCTCATGGACATTCCAGTATCCTGAGTTTGTATTTAAAGATTCTTGTATTGCAAATTATTTCTTGTCTGTTATCTTTTGGCAGTCTCGCACAGTTTGGCAAGGCTTGTGCTTATCACAGCTAATTATTTTGCAGAAGCCTTAAAAGGTTTCTGTTCCTTTTGGATGGTGTTTGATCTGTTAGAAAAGAGCTTGGGTCAGAACAGTTTTGTTGTAAAGCATCCAGAGAATTTCAGCAATTGGGCAGTTCTCACGGGTGAGCTTCAAAAATTTTAGCAACAGGTTCTCTACCCAGTTGCTGGGTGGGTGTGGCCATGGAGCCCGTGGCTAGTTGTCCTCCTGCTCCACAGTGGGAGGGGCATTTTCACCTTCCCCAGGCTCCGGAGGCTTTCCTTGAGCCTCTGGGAGGAAGAAAATGGCCTCCCCCAAGTTCCGGAGGCCAATAACGGCCCTGTTTTTCGCCCTCCCCGAGCCTCCATGCAGGTCCTGCACTTACCTCGCATGCAAAACGGGCCACGTGGTGACTCCTGAGAGGGGAGGAGTGGGAGAGGACGAGTGGGAGGGACCCACCAAGGGTGTCATTTGGCAATCCTCCAAACTGGCTATAACGTTAGCTACGGGGTTCTCCCAGACCCGGGCGAACCCATAGCAGCCCACCCCTGGCAGTTTTGAGAATTATAATAAATAAAAAGAATGAAGCAGGATCTCAAACATGACCATTTTAAAACAGGTAGAGTTCGACTCCCAGAATGCTGCCTGGGGAATTCTGGGAGTTGAAGTCCAGACATCTTAAAGTTGCCAAGTTTGAACAACACTGGACTAGCAATGGTCACATTTAGCAAAGGGCCAGGTTGGTACAGTAGATTTTAGAATAGTGATGGGGTTTAATGCATTTAGTTTTGGAATCGGCAACTCCTTTGAAATGCAAATCATCTCCGTGGAAGCAATAAAATTCTATAAATTCAATAAAAATCTGAAAACGTTTGACCATTTGTCTGGAGATTTTCAGTCCTCCGGGTCATGGTTGTCTCAAAGGTGCTTATTTCAAGAGGAAATTGGACATTCTGACTTTTCTTTGAAGACATGTTGCTTCTCATTCAAGAAGCTTCATCAGCTCAGAGCTGAAGAACTTATTATTTATACAATTCTTGGTATAATAAAAATTATTATTATATAAATTCTTATAAATTACAAAGAACAGATCTTTATTTCGGGATGTTGCCCTCCATTCGTCAGAAATTCCCTTTGCTCTTTTATTTTTGGTCATTTAACTTTAACACACTAATGGTACCTCTGAATGCACAGCCTTTTGCAATCACAAAAGTGAAAAAAAAATGGGGAAATTGGTTTTTTTAAAAAATAAACTTACATATAGTGTTTAACCTAACAAAATATGTCTTTTTGTAAAGTTTATCTTAGCTTGGCTTTTGAATTTTCATTTGTAAAACAAAGTTGTAAACGTAAATACTTCTTTTTATCCTCCTGATTCTTTTCCAGATTTGCCTCTTTTTCAGTTTATCCTTATTTATTTTTTTCAAAAGAGATGGTCAGAGAGAGCTCATAAATTTCTATCCCTCCTGGAATTTTTCGGTCCTGTCTAGCAAGCGAGTGCCAGCGGGGTTTTTTCCCCCCATCACTGACTTTCTTACACATTGCACACTTTGTTACCTCCGACTTCCCCCTTGTTGTCTGCAGATTGCCTGGCTCACACACACACACAAACACACACAAAGTGCTATTGTGCTCACTTCCCTCCGAAGAAACAAAGCAAATCTTTTATTCAAGGAGACGCTGATTAAGCTCCTTGTTCCAGAGCTCAAAATTGTGATCGCTCCATTGTTTTGAGTCTTACAAAGGCCTCGTAAAGCCCCCGTGAAACCTCAGAAGGGAGAGGGGGATATTCTGAAGCTTTGACATGCTCAGTAGCAATACATCCCCCACTGTCAAACACCAGAGAAATCAGAAGAGCCAGGCAGCTCAAATAGGTATAAAGATTTATTGCAGGCTTAAGCTCTCTACAAGAATCTGAACTACTAAAGGTCAAAGAAAATAGGTGGTAGACAAGAGTCAAGGGAATTCCAAGTGGGCTGGACTTAGGTATCTTGTATAGGCAGGAAGGGACTCAAGAGTCACTGGCGGGATTCAGCTGGTTTGCAGCAGTTTGGGAAAACTGGTTGTTAAATTGCCCCCCTTCCTGCAATGGACAAACAGGCAACGGAGCGGCCGGCATGAGGGAAGGAGAAGGCCACGTTCCCTCTTTCTTCTCCCTGTTCCTTCTCCTTCCCTTGCGTGGCTGCTCTGTTTCCTGTTTTTCCATTGTAGTGAAGCCCCCAGGATCCACTATAATAAGGGGGGAGGGTAATTTAACAACTGGTTCACCCAGGGTCAGGATGGGGATGGGCCACACCTCCCATGACATCCAACCTGACCCTGGTTGTTAAATTATTTGAATCCCACCACTTTCGAGACTGATGACTCGTTTGACCCCCTCCCTCCCACTCAGCGTGATCGTCTCCTACATCCGTCCTTTCGCCGCTCATCTTCACATGCATGTATGATAGTCCTCTTCCACATGCATTTATATCACCCATCAGTTTCAACCGTCATCTTGGGAGAATGTTCAGAGCTGGCTATGCATACTAAAAAAAAGGCCTACTAAAATCCGAACATTTGCAAAGTTTGCAGATTGCACCTTTATAGTATAGGCTGGGATTTTCAAGCATGCAGACAGGAGAGACCTGCAAGAGAATTCATCTGTTACTCAATAAGATTTTGAGAGATCCAGTTATTTAAATCCTAGAAAACGGACAGTTGGAAAAATCCTTTATCAAAAATTCTTTATTTTTTTTCTTGACCAGCACCGGTGATGTTACCTAATTTGCGTATTGAAATATCTGCAAGAAAACAGAGAGCATCGAGGACCCCTCATTTCAACCTTGAGCTACAGATAGTCTCCTTTAAATTCTTTACCAGTTCAGAAGTCCTTTTTTTCCCAAGCCCTTCATGTCTTGTTAGGTTTTTAAAATGTTTTTGAAAAATGACAATAGAATGGAAGGGGATTTAAAATTAAAATAATAAAGTTAAGAAAATAAGATAAGATGATAATATAAAATAATAAACTACACAAATAAAATAAAATAAAGTACAGCGGTATTGTGGAATGGATGACAAGAGCCTGAGGGGGAAAAAAAACATTTTGCTGCTGTTTTCTTTAATTTCTCATCCCATTTTTTAAAAGAAAATTCTAATCCTCCAGAAGAGATAATTGGCTCTTTTTAAAAAATATGGAATTGGCATGAGATGTTTTCTTCTGCATTGGTTTGCAAGTGGTAAATTCCAAAAGGATACTACTAGATCAGTAAATAAATCTGTATTGTTTTTCTTTTTCCCACCGTCACTTAAAGAAATTAAATGCTGTATTTATGGATGAGAGAAAAAGCCCTCACAATATAAAGAGGGAGCGTTCTTTATTATTAGTGATTGTGTTTTCCTTGAAGTTCTAAAGGGAGTGAATTGCCTCTATTCACAATACAGCCTAATAGTATTTTATAAGCTGCTTCCATCTAAACTCCTAATACATTAATCATCTTTGTTTCACTCCCAAATTTCCTCCACCCCTACTTTCTAAAATTCTTATTTATTCGAAAGGCATTCTGGCAAAAATTCCTGAGGCAGAATACGCGGGATTGTTACATTATGTGTCACACATAGATGCTACCCACACGTTTCAGCTTAGCTAATATTGAAATAACTTGAGACGATGCATTGAAATCTTGATACATAATATAGATTAACTTGAATTAGAGTTCAGCGCGAAGTCTTATTTAAATAGAAATGGGTGCTATCTTATTTAAATGCAAATGTACGTGACACTTTGCAAAAGTTAAAAAACGTGTTGTGGCTGTGGATGGTATAAACAGAAGGTTGCGAATTCTTTTCCAAGAAATAAACTTTTCCTCTTTTGATCTGCAGTAGGCTTTCTTACAAATTTAGGATAGAAGAGCATCGCGTTCCAGTGGGTAGCGGTGATGCCCAGTTATTTCAAAGCCCCTGTTCTAAAATATTTGATATTTCTGAAGACCGTAGAATATTTGCCATATTTCAAAAGTCCGGCCAGGTTGAGTATGCTATAAGATTCAGCCCATGTGAAGACGAAGCGCTGTGAAAAGACCACCAGTG
>NW_020769308.1:1320761-1334255 GCF_900518735.1 Pseudonaja textilis
AGAAAGAAAGAAAGAAAGAGAGAAAGAGAGAGAGGTGGAGTCTTGGTTTCTCTCAAATTCTGCAAGCCAGCTTTCTAATATAAAGCAGTCTGAGCAAATATAGCATATTGCTTGCCTTGGCTATAGTGCTGATAATGGCTTTGTCAAGATTCTTGGTGACTGAATAGCCACACAGAAGAAGGTGGCTTGGTGGATCACCTCCAAGGAGAATTTTCCCAAAATGAAGGAAGGAAGCCGATCAGGGTTATCTTGCTTTGGGAAACAGCATAGGATTGGTGCTATGGGATCATCTTATCCTCCAGTTCCAGGAAGATTTTATGCAAACAATCATCTCGGCCTACTTGCCTGCAGTTCTGTTGTGCTCTGAGAACAGTGTGGAAGTCCGTCCTAGAATAGTTTCCAAACTTTAAAAGATAATCCATGTTAATCTACTTCATGGTTTGATAATTTCAGGGTTGTCCCAATGGTGTCCAGTTTCTGATATGAAAGAAGGCCACTATAATCTTTAGACACCGCTGTCCAGTTCTGAAAGCCAAGAAAAACACACTGAGCTACTTCTAAACAATTTCCCTTAGGGTTCCTCACCTATTGATAGAAATAAAAACAATAAAAGAAACTACTTGCATCATTAAAGATATACTCGAAGAACGTCTAGGGAGCTGGTTTGACCTGCTTCCTCCCAACCAAACTATTTATACTTCACTGTCTCTTATTTCCTCTGGAATGTAGCCCCTCCCTCCTGGGAATCCAGACTACATTCCACCACAGTGCTACACTTTTCTGAATAGTGCACTCCCGATGTTTTGGCACCGTAGTTCCAAAATTTCTTGGAAAAAGGTGACCCTACTTACAGGTTCTTCCAAAGCTCTTCCAGGAATGTTTTAAGTGCCAAAATGTAGACCTCCAATTTCCTTAATAACTCATTATTATTGAGCTACTGTCCAAAAAAAAAGAAAAAGAAATCAAAAAAAATATTTCCATTAAAGTTCATAGTCTGTCCTGGCATCGTTTTAAAATAATTTCGATAGAGGAGGATCCACCAGAAACTTTGGCTGACAGGTACGCTGGCATCCCTCTTTGACAGAAGTCAAAAATTAATTTGCTGTTACCCTAGCCATGTGTTTTATTGGCAGACCCAAAGTTAGCACTCGGTACAGTCTTTGAGAGCCACGATCCCCTTCGTGTAGCCAGCAAGACAGTAAACAGTCGTTTCCAATCTGCTAATATTTTATGTGAACTGGCACTGTATGTTGTATATCATTTATCTTCCTAATCCTCGTTCCACATTGCCTCCCACTCAAGGCCAAAAAACATTACAGCTGGCCTCACAAGTGGGTGGAAAAATAGTCTTATTATTAACTGAAGTTGAAAACATAATGGGCTTTTTATGTCTTCATTCACAGATGCAGTCAGGCTAAATACTTTTATGGATGTCAAAGACATCTTTCTTTCTGTCTGTCTGTCTTTATTCCAGAAGAAGAAAAATTCAATTGTCCACCATGTTTACTCGAAATACAGGGTGGTTGCAACAGTTCATTTAGTGACCATACAAAGTTGCGTCGACGGAAAAAAAGTGACTTACGATCATTTTTCACACTTACGACCTTTGCAGCATCCCCAGGGTCATGTGATCCAAATTCAGACACTTCTCAACTGACTCAATTTTATGACGGTCATGCGATCCCCTTTTGTGACCTTTTGAGAAGCAAAGTCAGCAGTATTGGGGAAGTCAGGTTCGCTTAATGACCGTGTTACTAACTGAACAACTGTAGTGATTGGCTTAACAGCCTCATTGTTTCACTTACCAACAGAAATGTTGGGCTTCACTGAGGTCGTAAGTCGAGGATTACCTGTAGATCCCTGCTGAAGAGAATTTTCCTTTTGATGGGACACTATTCTGGGTCTTATTCTGTACTTTAAATGCCATCTCCTGTAAGATGTCCATAATCTTCAGAAATTATAATACCATATCATATATAATATATATCATATATTATGTATAACCCTTTGTCTTGCATAAAATCAGTGTATTAAGCCTTTTGGGTGTATGGATTCCAGAATGCTTGTTGAAGAGAACATGGACATATGTCTCTTGGTGTAGAAGGACAGGCAGTGCCTGTGGGCAGAGTCAAGCAAGTAATCAGCCTGGAGTTATTACATTCCCACAAGCAACAGTTGGGGATGCGGTGGCTCAGTGGCTAAGTCACTGAGTTTGTTGATCAGAAAGGTCGGCAGTTCGGCGGTTCGAATCCCTAGCACTGCATAACGGAGTGAGCTCCCGTTACGTGTCCCAGCTTCTGCCATCGAAAGCATGTAAAAAATGCATGTAAAAAAGTAGGTGCCACTTTGGTGGGAAGGTAACAGCATTCCGTGCGCCTTAGGTGTTTAATCATGCCGGCCACATGACCACGGAGACGTCTTCGGACAGCGCTGGCTCTTTGGCTTTGTAACGGAGATGAGCACCGCCCCCTAGAGTTGGGAATGACAAGCACATATGTGCGAGGGGAACCTTTACCCTTTAAGCAACATAAGTCCAACCCCTCTTGAATGCTGGCCAAGGAATTCTGGGAGCTGAAGTCCACAAGTTTTAAAGTTGCCAAGGTTGGACACCCCTGATCTAGACAGGCCAAATTATATCCTGGTTCCTGGAGACTAAAACATAAAGAATGGTTGCAGAATTTGGATTTGGCTCGTCTAAAGAAAAGAAGGACCGGGAGGGACATGACAGCAATATTCCAGTATTTGAGGGGCTACTAGAAAGAAGAAGGGGGTCATCTTATTCTCCAAAGCACTAGAAGACAGGAGAAGAAACAATGGATGGAAACTAATCAAGGAGAGAAGCAACTTGGAATTAAGGAGAAACTTGGTAACAGTAATGACAATTAACCAATGGGATAGCTTGCCTTCAGACATAGTGGGTGCTTCATCACTGGAGGTTTTTAAGAAGAGACTGGACAGTCACTTGTCTGAAATGGTATAGGATCTCCTGCTTGAGCAGGGGGCTGAACTAGAAGACCTTTTAAGGTCCCTTCCAGCTCCACTCTGGTTAAATTCTGCTTAAATAGTGTTGGCAATCTGAATTCTTGTTTAACCTCAGGCTGTTTTAGTAGATAGGAAACCTTATTGGGAGCCAGAAAGTCTCAGGCACTTCAGTCCCAAACCATGAAGAGCTTTCAAAAGTGGTCTGGAAATGAACCAGGAGCTTATGGAGCCATCTGAATGCTGGTAAGATTAATTTCTTACAAACAATCAACACACTAGTTAGTCTCTGAGGTCTTCGGAGGCACTTTTCCCAAGCCGTTTGATCCAGCTTTCGTAGAGAACAATTAAATTCATCCAGTTGTTTGAGCCGCAGATGCTCCAATGTGTCCTTCAAGGATACCGATCTTACACTGATAATCCTCGACCTATGGTCCCTCCTCTTACAACCCTTCCTCCCTGAGCTCCACACGTGGCTCACCTGGGCTCTATTTTTGCTGTCAGAGGCACGCAGGAGCCTCTTGTGGCCAAAAACAGAGCCCAAGTGGACCGTGTGTGGCCCCCCTGAGCTCCGTTTTTACTGACAAAGACACCATGGGCTGGTCCTTCATTATTCCCAGGGTGGGCCGCCTGCGGGCCAGATCTAAGCACCCCGCGGGACTTGAGTTTGACACCCCTGGTAAAGGGTTGGACTCGAAGTCCTCCGTGATCCCGTCCAACTCTTATTATTCTACGTTCTGAGTCTCTTTCCACAAATGCAAACCATTACAGCAGGCACCTCTGATGTTGACATTCCGGTTCCAGGAACAGAAAAGAAACAAATAACTGGAGAGCCAATTTCTGGCTAATCATGTGAAGCTGTTCTTCATACGAGATTCCCCTTAAGGGACAGCCAAGCCTAGCCCTGGATCAGCTGAACGCCAAGAAAGTCTAATATCCTCCAGGAATTTTAGAGGCTTTGCTGTTGATGCGGCAACTGGAATTTTCTGGCAAGCTCAAAAATGTGGCTGCTAGCGATTCAGCTGGTACCATGGATTTCTCCAAAACTGAGAAGATAGATATTCAGAGCCCTAGTTTGACATTTTTATGCATTGGCGGGCCTTCGTTTTTTCATATCCAATACAGAACTTGGAAGACTTAACAAAAGTCAGAGTCCCTCTTGTCTCATTCTCTTTCACGCTGTGAAGTGTGATTTCTGTTCATGATGTGAACACGTGAAGTGTTAATACCGCTTCATAAGGCCTTGTTAAGGCCACACTTGGAGTACCGCATCCAGTTTTGGTTGCCACGATGTAAAAAAGATGTTGAGACTCTCGAAAGAGTGCAGAGAAGAGCAACTAAGAGGATTAGGGGACTGGAGTCTAAAACATATAAAGAACGGTTGCTGGAATTGGATATGTCTAGTTTAATGAAAAGAAGGGTGAGGGGTGATGTGATGGCAGTCTTTACTATCTAAGGGGCTGCCCCAAAGAAGAGGGAGTCAAGCTATTCTCCAAAGCACTTGAGGGCAGGACAAGAAGCCATGGGTGGAAACTAAGCAAGGAGAGAAGCAACCCAGAACTAAGGAGAAATTTCCTTGACAGTGAGAACAATAAACCAGTGGAACAACTTGCCTTCAGAAGTTGCAGGTGATTATTGGAACGTTTGAAGTACAGATAGGACCAGTGGTAGGATTCAAACAAAATGTACTACTGGTTCTGTGGGCGTTGCCTGGTGGGCATGGCTTGGTGGGCGTTGCTTGGTGGGCATGGCAGGGGAAGGATACTGCAAAATCCCCATTTCCACCCCACTCCAAGGGAAGGATACCGCAAAATCCCCATTCCCTTCCCACCCCACTAACCTGCTTTCCAGCTCCCTTCTCCTGTGCAGGGCAACCAAAGAAGACCCAGCCGATCAGCTGGGACTCAATGGGAGGCAGAGAAGAGATGGGTTTGACAGGGCCAGTCAGAGGTGGGATTGGCCAGTTCTCCAAACTACTCAAAATTTCCGCTACCCAGTTCTCCAGAACTGGTTAGAACCTGCTGAATACCCACCTCTGGATTGGATAACCATTGGTCTGAAATGCTATAAGGTCTCCTGCTCGGGCAGGGGGTTGGACTAGAGGGACCTCCAAGGCCCCTTCCAACTCTTGTTATTCTGTTACTCTGTCCTTGAAGATACCAAGACATAGCTTGCTTGGTGGCAACTTAAACCCAAAGCATGGAAGTCACCTATGACCTCCATTCACCCCCATAGTTATAGTCTTGGTGGCCATTAGTTCTAAAGTTTTGTTTTGTTTTCAGGATTAGGGACGTTTAATTAGATGAGAATTAAGTACAGGTAGTTTAATGACCATTCGAAGTTACAATGGCACTGAAAAAAGTGACTTTTGACCATATTTCATTATCCGGACTAATTTAGTCTCCTTCTTTCATGGTTACTGGACGTATTGGAGGAAACCCCAATACTTGATCGGTTCTCTTTGGGATAAAACAGGGAGCAGGGAGGCATACTCAAGAGTTGCAAGATTCTGTTACTATAACCTATTACAGGTAGTCCTCGACTTACAACGGTTCATTTAGTGACCGTTCGAAGTTAAAATGGCACTGAAAAAAGTGACGATCGTTTTTTACACTTGCAGCAATATTACGTTGCAGCATCCCTTCGCGCACATGAACAAAATCCAGAGGCTTGGCAACTGGCTCACATTTATGACCGTTGCAGTGTCCTGCGGTCATGTGATCCCGTTTTGCGACCTCCTGATGAGCAAAGTCAATGGGGAAGCCGGATTCACTTAACGACCCCGTTACTGACTTAACCACTGCGGTGATTCCCTGAACAACTGTGCCAGCCAAAGTCATAAAATGGGACAAAACTCACTGAATAGCCATCTCACTTAGCAGTGGAAATTTGGGGCTCAATTGTGGTTGTAAGTAGAGGACTCCTTGGAATTTGGTTTTGAATTCATGGGCTTACACACCTTGTTCCTGTCTGTGCGGATTTAATAAAAGGGACCACAGTGGAATTTCATCCCCACAGATGTATAAATGCTGTGTTTTCCTGAAAATAAGACCCTGTCTTATACTTTTTTGCCACCAAAAAAATGGTACCAGGTCTTATTTTGGGGGGAAATCATCCACTGACTCACCTCACTTGCGTGCGTCACCCCCTGGCTTCCTTTTCTCTGTCAGAGGCCTTCAGGAACTTCTTCTTCTGCAGCCAGCAAGGCTTTCCCGAAGGCCTCTGCATCCCATAACGGAGCTCTGGATCGATCCAGAGCTTTGTTCTCAGCTACAGAGGCCTTCAGGAAAGCCTTGCCAGCCTTGCTGGCTGCAGAAGAAATGGGCTGTCAAGGCAGGTGTTGGGATGTGCGAGTCCTGGCTACAACTGTCCAAAGGTAAGTAGTAGGGCATCTCCATCCTCCATTCCCACCCTAGTTTAATTTTTACCCGTGCACTCTGGAGTGGGTGGGATCTTAATTAGGGCTTATTTTGGGGATAGGGCTTATATTGGGTGCATGCGTAAAAATCAAGCTAGGACTTACTTTCAGGGTAGGTCATATTTTCCGGGAAACCGGGTAGGCAACACGTCCTTAAGGCAATGAAAAAGCAGAGGCCCCACGTCAGAATGGGTTTCTAAAAATATATACTGTATATAGCCAGATTAAAAAGCCCGGAAAAGTGCTTTGAACATCGACCACATTATATAAACCATCACGTGATGACTCCTGTGATATCAGATTGTTGTTGACATTCATAAGTGGTTTGTGAGTTTCTGCCAGGCTCAATAGATATTTAGTTCCATGACAGCAAACGCATCAGGACTAAGCTGGGGTCCTCTATGGTGCATGAAAAGCTTATTTTCTGTTAAGACTGACGAAATCAGAAAAATAATGAGGTGCTCTCATTTGCATAAACTTGCTGCATTGGGGCTTAGGAATCCAATATCTGAAAAGCTTTTCATTACAAAGTTTGGAAGAAAAATAATTTAAAAAAAAGAAAAAAAAAGATCCGCTGTAGATCCGACATGATTTGTCTCTTCAATTTTTCTAAAATGAAAAATATGGTCAGAAGCTTTGAGTTACTTTTACCAACTGTTCTAGGCCTGAAGACAGAAAGAAACAGGATGCCAAGTATTTAAAGGACATAGGAGGAAATTGGATGAAAAATCGTTATATTCAATAGGCACTTATAGTCCTCAAGTAATTTTTCCAAGGCAAAAACAAGTGATGTGAATAGAAATGTCAGCTGTCTGAGAAATCGGAGAAATCATTTATTATCTATATGCCAAAAGAAAGAAGACCCCAAATTTAGGATGATTTCTTGGAAAATAAAGAGAGATTAAAGTAGGAAACTCTTGACTTGTCACTATGAATTGCATCATCGGGAAATCAAAGATGGACCTAATCAGAAATCTCAATGCAGAGTGATCTCATAATTATGATTTATTCTGAGAATTTTACCCGTAGTGCAGAACAAGATTTGGAGCCTGTTACAAAAATGAGAAGTAAGACAGTATGGTGGAGTATTAAAGGCACTAAGCTACAAACTGGGAGACTGTTGAGTTCTAGTTCTGTCTTAGGAACAAAGATAGCTGGGCCAGTCATTTTCTCTACGTAGAGGAGAAGGAAGGAAGGAAGGAAGGAAGGAAGGAGAAAAATGATTCAGAATTTAGAGTCCTTGTTTTTTCTGGGCAAATTTATTTTCATGTTTCCTTCCTTCCTTCCTTCCTTCCTTCCTTCCTTCCTTCCTTCCTTCCTTCCTTCCTTCCTTCCTTCCTTCCTTCCTTCCTTCCTTCCTCATTTTTCTGAGTACAGCCATGAGAGGTTTGAGCAGTTGTAGTAATACCGGGTAGATTTTATGGGATAAATATGTATTTGCTCTTTATTTTTTCTCTGCATTAAAGCATTTTAACCGCTGGCATGTTTTGAATAAATAGGATGCTAAATGTATCGGAACCAAAGTCTGTCACCCAAAATGACAAATTGTTGTTTGTCTCTTTGAAACCTTTTTGTTTTGTTTTGTTTTGTTTTTTAAATAAAAAAATCAGGGAGGGCCTTTTAAAGTTGTGCGGAAATGAGAATGATATCCTGTTAAATTGGTTCTTAGGAGTAAATGAGATGTGGTGAGCATTGTGTGAATGCAATTAACAGGGACATTTTTAAAATATAAGTAGCAGCTGTAGGTGTGCAAAGAAAGAACTTAAATCTGTTGCTGTTGATGTAATGGGCTGTGAGAAGAGCCTTGAGGAACAGAAGGAAGGAGCCAAGTTAGCAGTCAAAGAAGAGATATCTGAGACTCCCAAGCAGGAATGGGGGCAGATTAAGCAGATGTCATTATTTTTAGGATAAAAGCAGGGGGGGAGGAGGCAGACAAAGTCAGAGTTTCGGGATTCAGTGGCAGGTGGTCCTCAACTTACAACCACCATTGAGGCCACAATTTCTATTGTTAAGCGAGACAGCGGTTAACTGAATTTTGCCTCTTTCTTGCCACAGTTGTTAAGTGAATCACTGCAGTTGTTCATTTAGTAATGCGGTTGTTAAGTGAACCTGGTTTCCCCTTTGACTTTGCCTGTTAGAAGGTCACAAATGATGATCACAGGACCACTGGACAATATAACCATCATATATATGAACCAGTTGCCAGACATCTGAATTTTGATCCCACGGCCAATTGTGGTAAGCGTGAAAAATGATCATAAGCCACTTTTTTCTGTGCCGTTGTAACTTCAAATGAACTGTTGAACTGTTGTCACTTACATCCCTAGAGTTACTAGATGAATACTTCAGGAGAATATCGCAACAACTCATCCTTTTTAGTTCTCTTAACAGTCAAAGCAGGGAAGGAGGAGGCCTACTCAGAACTGCAAGATTCTGTTGCTATAACTTATGAGTAGTTTCAATGCTCATAATTGGTGTTGACATCTGGAAGAAAGGGAAGAAGGAAGATGGGATGGATGGATGGATGGATGGATGGATGGATGGATGGATGGAAGAAGGGATGAAGGAAGGAAAGAAAATGAGATGGATGGATGAATAGAGGGAGGGAGGGAGGAAGGAAGGAAGGAAGGAAGGAAGGAAGGAAGGAAGGAAGGAAGGAAGATTTAATGCTCCCATTAAAAAAGAAAGAAATTAAAACATTTAAATGATATGTTGCCATTACTGAAGGGAAGGGATGAAACAGCTTAGATCAAAGGCTACCTAACAGCCTTCTGTGAACGAGATACAGCATCTTTTCCAATTCGATTAGAATTTCAAATGTCTTCAAAGCAATTGCTGAGAGTCTCCCACGCAACGAATTTAGTAATTTTATTGATTATGTGCCATGAAGTCATTTTCAGCTCCTGGTGACCATATAGATAAATTTGCCCATGATGTCTGAGCCCTAACCTGGTGCAGTCAATGTTTCAAATTAACAGCCCTTTATTCCTGCCTCGTATCTTCTCCCCCACCCGGCCCCTAAATCACGATTCTTTTCCTTACCTTTCCTATTTTGTCCTCATAGCAACCCTGCAGACAAGACTGAAAGCTTAAAACGCTGGATCAAAACTGGAAACCTCGGGCTGCTCTTTGAAAAGATGGAAAAGCAGGAATGGGCTGCTGGGGGTTTGCAGGGGTTCAGGAGAGCCCCTAGCTAAGATTCTGTGCAGTTTGGAGAACCCCCCAAATCTCACTCCTGGCTGGCCCCGCCCCCATGCCCCTCCCCTCCCCTCCCAGGAGTCCCCAAGGGGCCCATTTTGGATTCAGGTGAAGTGCAGGGCATGCATGGAGGCTCACGGAGGGCAAAAAACGCCCCCCCTGGAAGTTTGGAAATGGGCCCATTTCTGCCTTCCAGAGAGCCTCCGGAGCCCAGGGAGGCAGTTTTTGCCCTCCTGGAGGCTCGAGGAAAGCCTCCGGAGTATGGGGAGGGCAAAAACGCCCCACCCCCCGGTGGTGCAGGCCAGCTAGACCCGCCCAAGATGGCCACGCACACCCAACAACCGGGCAGAGAACCCGTTGCTAAATTTTTTGAAGCCCACCCCTGTCCAAAAGACTAATTAAATGGCACCGCGAGAAAAATAAATCTGCATTTCTCTTCGGAGCTGCTTAGGGATGAAATTAAACCGCCGCAAATAAATAAAACCTTTTCCTGATGAGATCTCCGAGAACAGTGAGCCTTTCCCAATCCATCTGGGCATATTTATCAAATATTCATTAATGTATTACAAATGTTACTTTAAACCATTTAAAGCTTCTAATAACCTTTTCAAAAGAATTACAGAAAACAATCAATCACAATGTCTTTGTCTGCTTGCAATTGCTCGTATCCTACCATTCAGAACAAGGGAAAGTCCCATCGCGGTTTAAAAGAGGTGTGGAGATTTATAAGAACCCAATATTTTTTTTAAAAAAAAATGTAGGAACCTTGAACATTTAGGATTCAAGTCATTGTGACAATTGGTAGCCAAGACCTAAAGGGAAGGGGTCAATCTGTGTGAGTGGGCTCCCATAAGTATGGTCTTCATAATTTGTTAATACATTTGTCAATATATTAATACAATAATAAATGAGTTGATTAATTGTGTTTAGTGAATAGATTGTTTGATTAATGAATAGAAGAGAAAACAAAATCCACTGCTTCAAGTTTAGTTATGTACACAACAGGAGATAATCAACAGCCCTTAATAGATACTGATGATGAAGAAGTTATAGACTTTAGATTCTGGTAACATTCTGGTCTAATTAAGCCTTTGTTCTCGCTCTTGTTATATTTTTATGGAATTCTTTGATAACAATGTACAAAAGGCACAGCCCAGATGGGAGAATGATGGGTTCACATTAGAGTCACTTTGGAAAACTGTATCAGAAAGGTTCAACCAGAAAAATCAAGAATGATATACCACATGGCTGCGTCTGCATTAAGCTAAGGTTCTTTCAATCATAGTTTGTTGAACAACCTGTACAACCTGGTTTAACGGAATAACAAAGTTGGAAGGGACGTTGGAGGTCTTCTAGTCTCACCCCCCTGATCAAGCAGGAGACCCAATACCATTAGAGACAAATGGTTGTTTAATCTCTTCTTGAAAACTTCCAGTGTTGGAGCATATACAACTTCTGGAGGCAAGTTGTTCAGTTGGTTAATTCCTCTCACCGTCAGGAAGTTCTTCCTTAGTTCTAGGTTGCTTCTCTCCTTAATTACTTCCCATCCATTGCTTCTTGTTCTCCTTTGGAGAATGTGGTTTAGAAATCCCAAGGGACTGCAACATCTTACAGATCCCTTAATTGTAGAAATGATTTTTATAAGCATCTCAAAGGTGCTATTTCATGAGGCAACTGGACTTTCTGGTTTTTCTTTGCAGACGTTTCGCTTCTCATCTAAGAAGCTTCTTCAGCTCCGACTGGGTGGTGGGGAATGGAAGGATTTGTACTTCTTGCAGACAGCTGGTCCTTTGCATCCTTTTAGAGGGCCATTGAGGCTAGTTGGAGGTTTATCTGTGCTCTCAGATAACCTTAATGACTCACTAAAGAATGCAAATGACCAGTTGAAAAAAATTCTTGAATGAGAAGTGAAACTTCAAAGAAAAAGTAGAAAGTCGAATTGCCTCTTGAAAAAGCACCTTTGGGATAACCATGACCTGGATAACTGAGAATCTCCATAGACATTTTTATAGTTTTATGAATAGTGATTATTTGGTTTCAGAAGTATTGTCTCTTTGTTTCATGATGTTTGCCTCAGCAAGAAACCTGAGAATTGGTGGTAGGCAAATTGATGTGAATAAGTACAGAAAAATAAATACGTTTTCACAAAACCAACATTTGCACGACAACATAGTAGGATTTAGGAACTCCAAATTAAAAAGAGAAGATCCTGAAGTCCGCGGAGCCTGATTTTAATCACGGCAATATAGCTGTCCTTACCCAGAGATTAATTTCGGAGTTGCTTTGATTCTGTTGGCAGTTTTTAATTTAGCAATATAATCAGTCATTTTCAGAAATGAAGAATGTGCAAACTTCAATCTAGCTGGGAATTCTCAGACCTCTGGCCAAATGTTTTTCTTTCCTCACCCCCAATTTCCCTGAACCGATGCTCTCCAAGGTGTTGAAATAAAAACCCCTGTAATCTGGCTGCTAATTCCGAAGATTACAGAGTTCAATCATTTGGAAGCGAGCAGCACTTCCTTTCTTTACAAAAGGAAGCTGCGGACTTGAGTTCACTGCAGAAGGAGCCTCAAATCCTGGCCAGGTGATTGCAAGCTTTCCAAAGAGTTCATCTTGGCATTTATGGAAGTGCCAAGCGATGACAAGAATGCAAACCAGCCAACCCTTGAGGTGGCTTCTTTGGAGCTCCCAAGTAAGCTACGAATGTTTGGCTCTTTGCCTGAGCTTGTTCCTAGCAACCATTCGGGCATGGGGAAGAGTTCCATTTCCATGATCCACGGTGCCTTTTGAAAAACAACGAAGCCCCAACCAGGGTGTGGGTTGAGAAGATGCAAGAAGGAGAAAAGGAGCCAATTCTTTGCTGGCCTCTGAATCGCCTCTCTGTTCCTCCAACTTCACAGGGGTTTCCTCCGCCTGTGATAAATGTCAGCCAGGCAGAAGGGATTTGAATTTGCCTTTTGTTGCCGGCCTGTAAGAACCCAGACTTCTTTGCCATACAAGTCGATCTGCTATAAGCCTCCCATTCATTGCACATGAATCTTCAGCTGTGCACGAACCCACTGAAAGCCACAATTGTCCTCCGTAAGAAAAGAAATGTATATTAAAATTCTCGAGACCCTCTCTGTCCTCTGTAGATGAGCTGCTAGGCCCCTGAAGCTGTTGAATATGTGCCGTGCTTTTAGTAAGAGCCAGAGGAAAACAAGAAGCAGGTCCTAGTCATGTCGCCATTGATGCTTTTCTACTCTCGTCGCTAGTCCTTTCGTCAAAATTTACATAATAACGGACGACAGGGCGTTGCAATGAAGAACTGAGGAAGGTTCATATTTGACTGTTCCCAACACCACCGAGATTTGGGAATGCAGAAGATTTAATCTAGGTCAAAAGAGGGTTGGGTAGAAAAGAACGGCCTCAAAAATGAGATGGATGGCTTGATAGAGATGGCTTGTCTTCACAAAGACTTTGGGATAAGACACCATAGTTCTTTGGAAGTTCTCATCCAAGAAGAACACAAGAATGAAGGAGACCATCTCTTCAATAATAAGCAAAACATGGTTATTTTCTCAGGGCCCATTTAGACCTACTGATTTTTCATGGTTTATATGGAGGAGGTTGTTTTCCATGTGTGGGACTGTGAGAAGAGAGAAGGAGCAGTAGCTATTTTTAAAAAAATATTTATTTTATTTATATCCCACTTTTATTACTTTTATAAATAACTCAAGACATATCTAATATTCCCTCCTTGTTGTATTTTCACCAACAACCATGTGAGGTTGGTTGGATTGAAAGAGAATGACTGACCCAAAGTCACCTAGCTGTCTTTCACGCCTAAGATGGGACTAGAACTCTCAGTCTCCTGTTGATTGGCCCAAAGTCACCCAGCTGTCTTTCATGCCTGAGGT
>NW_020769308.1:1357900-1372141 GCF_900518735.1 Pseudonaja textilis
CTCCTCCTCCTCCTCCTCCTCCTCCTCCTCCTCCTCCTCCTCCTCCTTAACAGTGGAATTCTAAAAATGTATAATATTCAGTCTGCAGAGTTCTTGGCTGCTGCAGGCATTGGGTGGCATTTCTGTTTAATTCAGGATGCTCAAAAGAAATGTATTTTGGGTTCATAGAGTGCCTGACTTTTTTCTCAATATTCCAATATTCTTGTATTTGAGAGGCTGCCACAAAGGGGAGGAGGCCCAATTTATTTTCCAAAGCACCAGAAGGGCAGGACAAGAAACAATAGATGGAAGCTAATCAAGGAGAGAAGCCACCTAGAATTAAGGAGAAATTTCCTAACTGTGACAACCATTAACCAGTGGAACGACTTGACTTCAGAAGTGGTGCGTGCTCCATCACTGGAGGCTTTTAAGGAGAGACTGGACAGACACTTGTCCGAAGTGGTAGAGGGTCTCCTGCTTGAGCAGTGGGCTGGACTAGAAGACCTCCAAGGTCCCTTCCAACTCTCTTACTCTATGTCAACTCATGTTCATACGCCAGGAACTCCTAAACTTCCTCCTTTTCTTTTAAACCCTATACAACCTTCTTGGTTTTCTTCAGCCGGCAATTTTTTTTTATCACTTCTGTATCATCATATCCATTCTCTTCATGGCATCGATGGGATAAGCTTGCCTGCGCTATAAAAGATATTCTCTTACATCATTTTTACAACCCTTCAGTAATGAGACATTAGTGGATCTACCCTCCAGAATCATATTGCTCAGTGGAGGGGAAATTACAGAAAGCGAGAAGTGAGTTTAGAAGAGAGCAACTGAAATAACTCTGTTTGGAGCCGCTGATTCATGAAGAGATATTAAAAGAATTTATCATCTTTGTAAGTTGCCAAAATGTTGACTGAAGGAACTATCAGTAGATTAGAGGTTGAAAAGTGAGCCGTAGTCTAAGTTGAAGCAAAGATTGATTTAAGTGACCCGTGGCTGGTTTTTATGATGTAGTAAATTTCCAGTTGATCGGTTCCTTCATTATGTTCTTTTATTGGCTAGGATGTGGTCAATATTTTTAGTTTGTATCCTTCCTTGTCTTCATAAATAAGCTGCTTCATTTCCTACTGACTGTTTTCCTTCTAGCCTATCATCCCCACGGTCACACAGTCAAAATTCAGATGCTTGGCAACCGATTCATATTTATGACGGCTGCAGCATCCCGGGATCATTTGTGACTTCCTGACAATGGGGAAGCCAGATTCACTTAACATAACAACAGCAGTAATTCACTTAACAAAATTTGGGCGAGAAAAGTCACAAAATGAGGCAAAATTCAGCAACTGTCTCGCTTAGTAACAGGAAATGTTGGGCTCAATTGTGGTCTTTCATCGAAGACTACTTGTATTGGAAAATCAAGGTTATAGAAAGGTGGAAATAATAAGTTTGACCATTATTTTGGGCATAACTCTTAAGGGTAGAAGAAGGATAATAAAAATCCGAAAGGGGAATCTTCTCCAATCTAGAAGCAACCTGGAATTAAGGAGAAACTTCCTAACAGTGAGGACAATTAACCGGTGGAACAGAAGTTGCCTTCAGAAGTTGTGGGTCATTGGAAGTATTTAAGAAGAGACTGGGTGGTCACTTGTCTGAAATGTTGTAAGCTCTCCTGCTTCCAGTTCCTATTCTATTCTATTCTGCTCTGCTCTGTTCTGCTCTATTCATTTGTCGCTGAAATTAGGGAATTTTGTCTCCAAATGAATTCCATGGAAGATGGTATCAAATCAGTGGTGGGATGCAACCTTTTTTACTACCGGTTCTTATAAGAGTGTTCTTCGCACGCATATGCAACAGTAAAAAAACCACCGATTTTGAGTTTCAAACAGCTGAGGTGTAGCAATCCACTCTGCTGCGTGATTCAACTGAGATCAAAGTCAAGGAAATAAAGGGCAGGAAGGGGCGGGGGCAGGTGGACGTGGCCAAGTGCTCAGCGACGCTACCGGTTCGCTAGAACTGGTGCGAACCGGCAGCATCCCAGCACTGAATCAGATCTGCTCTGCCTATGAACAGAAGGTGAGGTAGCCATCTTTGATGTTCTCTCTGATTCAGGGAGATTAGGAAGGTTAACAGTAAACATTGTCACAAGCATCAGGAGCAGCAAAAGAAAATTTAGAGGAAAAAGTCAATAATTAATATGAACAAGGTAACTGCATTCCAGCTGGCATGGAAACAGCAGGTGGTCTCCAGATGAAAGGAAGTATTGAACTGAAATGATGCCTTCTGAAACTTTTAATCATAAGAGATAGGTGAGTAGTGGAACTATTGGAACAGGAATCTAAAGCCATCCAGATGACCTCAGAGAGATGTTGGCACAGAATAAGCAAATATATCCATATTAAAATGCAAAGTAAATTCATTTATTCCTCTTCCGTTTTCTACAGTATTGCCAATTCTTTATCATGCCTATCTGCTTTTTAAAAACCTAGAAAGCAAGGAAATTCAATGTGGAGAAAAGCAAGGTTTCACTTAGGCAGGAAGAACCGAAGGTACAAATACAGATTTTAAAAACCTGGCTCCAAAACTGTGAGAGGCATCTTGGAGTCCTAAGTGGACGATCACTTAAACGTGAGCCAGCACTGTATGGCAAAAGCCAAAACAGCTAATACAATCCTTGTTTGTATAAACAGAGGCATAGAATCAAACTCACGTAAAGTATTAGTACCACTTTATAAAGCCTTAGTGAGACCACACCTGGGACACTACATCCAGTTTTAAACACCACATTACAAAAAAAAAAAAAGACGTTGAGATTTTGAAAAAAAGAAGTGCAGAGAAGAAGCAACTAAGATGATTAAAGGCCCCGAGACTAAAACATACGAAGAACGGTTGCAAGTACTGGGTATGGCTAATCTAGAGAAAAAAAGGGTGTGTGTGTGACATAATAGCAGTATTCCAGTATTTGAGAGATTGCCACAAAGAAGAGGGAGTCAACTTATTGACAAAGTAATTGTAAGCAGGACAAGAAACAAATGGATGGAAACTAATCAAGGAGAGAAGCAACCTAGCACTAAGGAGAAACTTCCTAAAAGTGAGAAAAATTAACCAATGGAATAGCTTGCCTCCAGAAGTTGTGGGTGCTTCATCACTGGAGGTTTTTAAGAAGAGACTGGACAGTCGTTTATCTCAAATTCTATAGGGTCTCCTGCTTGAGCGGGGGGGGGGGGGGGTGGGCTAGAAGACCTTTTAAAGTCCCTTCAAGCTCTATTCTGATTCCCACCCCTAACCCTAAGCCCATCCTCTGTTGCTCTGCTCTTCTGTGCTGAGTGATTCTTCTCTAGGCATCTGGCACATTTCCATGTGCATCGGCAGTGCCTCAGCATGGTGTTCAGCTATGCTGTGCCACCGGAGATGCTCAGTGCCGGAGGAGAAATAGAGTTTTGGCTGTGTTCATTTGTTAGTGGTTGTTTAAGGTCCCCTAGTGCTTTTGAAAGGGCAGAGGTGTTTAATCCCAGCTTCCTGTTTTCACTTCTATTTGGGGTAATTAAATTCTGCTTCCTTTCGCTCACCAATGTCCCTAAGATATGTGTCTGGGCTCCCAGCACAAAATTGATGACATCTCTGATTGTAGCAAATGAATCACTGTTAGCTCGCTATGGCAGGTAAATTCCAGAGCACGGCTATTTAGCTGGTTCTGTTCTTGCTACAACCAGACAATCAATATTTTTTTAAAAGAAAATAAAATGTAGCTTTTTATATTCTCAGAAAGAGTTTGAAAAACTGCTGGACAGCTAGGTGGCTGTCAGGTGTGAAAACCCAGGTCCACATGTGAAGGTCCAATTAAACTGATTTATTGCTAAAAAAATATGCACAAGAAACTTCTCAATTAAAGAGAACTGCTCAATTAAAGCACCTGCTTGGAATTAGATAAGAAGCAATGGATTTCAAGCAATGGTGGTATTCATTTTTTTTTTACTACCAGTTCTGTGGGCATGGCTTGGTGGACATGGCCTGGCTTTCTGAGCGTGGCAGGAGAAGTTTCTTGTGCATATTTTTTTAGCAATAAATCAGTTTAATTGGACCTTCACACATGGACCTGCAAAATCCTAACCCTCCCTACCCCACTAACCTACTTTCCAGCTCCTTTCTCCTGTGCAGGGCAACCAAAGAAGACCCAGCTGATCAGCTGGGACAGAGAAGAGATGGGGGCGGAGCCAGTCAGAGGTGGGATTTGCTGGTTCTCTGAACTACTCAAAATTTCCGCTTCCGGTTCTCCAGAACTGGTCAGAACCTGCTGAATACCCACCTCTGACATCAAGGGAGGTTAGTCTGCTTGTGGCTATGCAGGGATTCTAGGCTGATCTCTCTTTTAACTCCACCCCCAGATTCTGACCCTCCTTCTCGCACATTGGCAGAGAAACAAAGAGGCAAGTAAATAAAAGTTTACAAGTGAGCTGGAAAAATTACCTAAGGAATCTTATAAATCTAGCCAATGAACATGAGCATGACTTTATGGCACTAAAGTAGAATATGAATGGATTGGGGCTTGGCTAATAAATTGCATGAACCCAAACAACCTGTTATATAAATTGCTGATATATTGCTGTGTTTGATCCATTATTGCTTATCCAAATCATGTTTAAAAGAAGCCATGGCTTAGCTCAGCCTGTGAAGCCAGCCGTTATGTTTAATGTAATCTTCATATTGGCTGCAGGGCTATATATATTTCTAATAATATCATGCTTGTCACTATTCAGTCTTCAATTTACAAGTACAATTGAGTCCAAAATGTATGTTGTTAAGTGAGACAGTTAAGTGAATTTTGCCCCATTGTATGACCTTTCTTGCCACAGTTGTTAAGTTAGTAACATGCTTGTTAAGTGAATCTGGCTTCCCCATTGACTTTGCTTGTCAGAAGGTTGCAAAGATCATCACATGACCCTGGGATGCTGCAACCGTCATAAATATGGGTCAGTTGTCAAAAATCTGAATGTTGATCACATGGCCATGTGAATGCTGCAACAGTTGAAAGTGTGAAAAACGATCATAAGTCCATTTCCCCCCCGTTCCGTTGTAACTTTAAACGGTCACCAAACGAACTGTTGTAAGTCGAGCACTAACTGTGTCCATGAAGTTTGCATGGGGAGGCAGCAAATAAAGATTGTGAGGGAATTACTATAATAGTGGAAATGGCTTGGGATTGTAACCAGTCTTCTCACCATAGTGTCAGCTGAATATTTGGAATTATAAGTCCCAAAAATCTCAGCCAGATGGATAGAAATCTACTTTGCATATTTGCATAGACACTACTCCAACCCCAAGGCACCAGTTCGTTCACGATTTAATTTTTTAAGCAGTCTTTCCCCTAAGTAAAACAGTTGATGAATTAATTCCGATTGATTCCATAAAGCAATCAATTAGATTTTGACGAATTTGTCAGATTCCAATAAGTTGCTAAATTTGCCAATCTTCCTAATCATGAGTAATGGCCCCGGCCTTCCACTGCTTTCTCCTCCTATTGAAACAAACTGTACATGGAAATTCTCAAATCATCCAAGTCATGGCTGTCCCCAAAGTACTTTTTCCAAAAGGCAACTGGACTTTCTTGATTTTTTTCCCCCCTTTGAAAACATTTTGCTTCTCATCCAGGAAGCTTCTTCATTTCTTCAGAAGCTTCCAGGATGAGAAATGAAATGTTTTCAACGGAGAAAAATACCCAAGAAATTTAGTTGCCTTTGGGAAAATAGTCAGAGACAGACTATTATGAGCTGCAAAGCAGGAAGAAAAGAGGAACTATGTGGTGTATTGTGATTCTTCTTTCCAAGAGACGAAAGCAGGCATGGCAGAATCCATTTGTCAAGACATTACACAAAAAGCAGCCCCTATCATTTCTCTGTTCTCAGTGACAACAGAAGCCTGTGGAAACAATTAAGATCCTTGTAAAATGCCAGGAAAACACTTTGGATAAAAACAGAGGGCTGAATTAGATATAGCAGGTCCATTTAAAAAAGAAAAGAACCTTCCGAACAACAGACTCGCCACCTCTCTCCTGCAGAGACTATTAAACTCCTCACTCGCAAAATCCGAATGCTAATAAATAAATAAGTAAGTAAATACTATAGATAAAAATAAGGGAAGAGCATTCAAGATGGTCACCCACATCCTGTTCCATTCGTGATTTGACTGTTGCATTGTACTCTACATGGGACTTGCCATCGAAGACTACCCCAGAATTTTCAACTGGTCTAGGACAGTGGTTGCCAACCAGTAGGCCAAGGAGCACTGGTGGTCCGCGAAAAATTTTGGTGTCCCGCAGAGAAATGTCACCTCCAAAGCAATTAATCCAGGCTGCGCGGGAACACGAGGTCCATAGGAACACAAGGCATGTGTTGCTTGCATTTCAAACAACACAAGGTAGTGAGGGGACAGGGGGGAAGGGCGGAGGGGGAAACTTGCCCCACTCGCCCCCCACACCTCGCCTGGCCACTGGGCTGCTTTCTTTCTGCTTCTTTCTTCTTCTGCTTTTGGCTGCACGCAAGGAAAGCGACAAAAGTCATTCTTTTTCTCCCCCAAACTCTGTCAGAAATGAGCCTTTGGGACCCTGCGAGGCATCCTGCTCCAAGAGGCTGTGCGGCACAACAAGTCTCACAAAGACTCATTTGGGGCGGAATTTGGGGGAGAGAAAGAAAGACTTCTGCTGCTTTTGCATGACGCCAAAAGTCTCTCTCTCTCTCTCTCTTCCTCCCTCCCTCTGAGAACGGAGCTGGAGACAGTATCCTGCAATCCCAAATAAAGAATGATCAATTGGTAGGAAAACGGGGTGGGGAATTTTCCTGCAGAATTTTTGGGGGGATTTTTCCAGGGTCTCTGGTTCACAGGATTTAAAATTATGAGCTTGGTGGTCCCTGAGGTCCAAAAGTTTGGTGACCTCTGGTCAAGATGTAGCGGCACAGGAAGTAATAGCCATGCTTCGGTATGCCCACATCACGCCTGTGCTGTGTGAGAAATGCACTTTGCGTTTTAATTAAATGGATTTATTTTCATTCCCTCCAATGGCAAAAAGCAAATCTCACCACCCAGCCTTCCTTCCCTTCACGAACCATCCAAGCCACAAAGGGGAAGCTGCCAGCTGCTTTTCCTGCCTGTCAAATGAGCAGCGCACCTCTAGAGCATTCCTCAATATCTTTGTCGCCGTATCCTGACAATCCCTCTCTTTGAAGGTGTTGCTGGGATATTACAGAGCGCCGCGTGCTTTTAATCCCGAGATTTATTAAAATCAAAAGCAGGGAGAATGACAAGCGGTGTGGGAGGGGTGAGGAGAATTCGGACTTCGTAGCAGCAAAAGGCGCCAATGTCATCGCCGTTTCCCTGAGAGATGAATTTATGTAGCGCTACCTCCTCACCTGTGGAGGGACAAGAACTGGGTTGGACTGTACTTGGCGGAGGCATCAATGATTTAAACGTCAAGCAGGTTTCACCGCTGAAGGAAATGAAAAAGGTGCCACGCCTCGCCATCCAAAGAAGCTGTTGGCTTTCATTTGGGCTGAGGAGAATTCAGCACGCATTTTGATTTCGCTGAAAGAAAAGTCTCCGGAGTTAAAAGGAGACCAAAGGTTATCTAGATGGAAGGTTAGGTTTCGAGAGCAGCTGATAATGTTGGGGGTTTAGAGACAGTGAAGGAGATGCTCTCTGTCGCCAGTTTGTCCCTAACTAGCATCCAATAAACGGTTCAGGAGGTCAAACCTGAGGGCCTGTCTATGCTGAGGACTTGGTCCTGAAGAGGTTCTTCAGCTGAAGATGTCTCCTTCAGTCCCATTTGCAGAACATGCTAGAGAGATCTCTCTCCACGCAGACTCTTTGATTCTCTCCACACTACACACCGAAATAGTCCAGTAAGGAACCTATCAGATGAATTTGCACCGTGTGTTCAACTTGGTTAATGTTAATCTCGGTTTAGCTTTTTGTAGCTGAGTCCATTAGCCTGAGGTCCAACGTATTGCCCATACCCAGAAAATGTATTGAGCCATTAATCAGGATGTATGCTGAGTGAACACAACCTCAGAGTTTCATCCTTCTTCTCTTTTCTTCCATCTTTGTTTCTTTCTGAAAGCCTCTTAATTTTGAAGGACTTGAAAGAAATCAAGATGGCCGCTCTAATGTCCAGATTCACTTGGCCTCTAAGAGGTGCACTTTCTTTTAATTTCCTCCTAATAGGACCCGCTCTGGTGGACTTATAGCCTCTTGAGGGACCAATGAATGGAGATAGGCATCCATTTCTGAACCTATAAGCCTTTGAGACTTGACCTCTTTCTGATTCTCCTCTCCAATACAAAACCAGAGAGCTTCCACGGTCACAAAGACACAATGCTACAAGGGATATCTGCCTCTTTAGGAATTAACAACTCTGCTGCCTTCTCAGCAGGTTTTCAAGGCTAGAAGCGAGCTTTTTATTTCAACACGTTAACTATGACCCGTATCCTTGTCGGAAAATGGTTCTGTTTCTCATTTACATAAGATTCCGACAACAGTTCAGCTTAGAATGTACTAGGTTGACATAGGATGCTGGCATGAAAGAGGACAGACATTCATATATTATTAAAACAGCACCCTTTAATGTGTCTGTTGCCCTCTCCTGGCTCTCAAGGAATATAAACCCAATCAGATTTTTCATAGCCCACGACTTCGTTTGCTCAATGATGCCACAATATGAATAAAATTTTCACATTCTGACCCTAAAGGCAGAAGAAAATAGGAAAATAAAAGATGATGTGTCAGCCTTCCCAAGTAGACCAGGCTGGGTCTCCTTTGGTTGCCCTGCACAGGAGAATGGAGCTGGAAAGCAGGTTGGTGGAGTGGGGAGGGAATGGGGATTTTGCAGTAAACTTCCCCTGCTATGCCCACTAAGCCGCGCTCACAGAACCAGTAGTAAAAAAAAAAAAAAATGAATCCCACCACTGTTTTAGAGAGTAGTTTCTGAGCCTCTTTCTCCTCCCATTATGCAACTGTGGGCTATGTCCTCCCTTATCTAACCGTTCCCTAAGCAGAACGTCTGTGGAGATTTTAAGTCATATCCCGAAGGTGCTTTTTTCAAAAGGCCTTTTGAAAAGAAGCACATTTGGGATTCCCTAAGAAGCATTTATTTGCCCTTCCCTCTGGGTCTTTCTCACATACAGGTAATCCTCAACTTGCAACCCATTCATTTAGTGACCGTTTGAAATTAAAACGACACCGGAAAAAGCAACTTATGTATGATCGGTTTTCACACTTATGACTGTAGCAGCATCCCCTTAGTCATATGATCAAAATTTGGGTGCTTGACTCATATTTAAGATGGTGGCAGTGTCACAGATTCGTGGAATCACCCTTTGGGACCTTCTGACAAGCAAAGTCAATGGAGAAGCCAGTTTTATTTAACGACCATGTTACTAACTTAACAACTGTGGCAAGAAAGATTGTAAAATGATTTAGCCACTGCCTCGCTTAGTATCATAAATTTTGAGCTCAATTGTGGTCGTAAGTCGAGGATTCCCTGTACCATTACATAGAGGGACCAGACAATCCACCCATACTTTATAATCCACAGGTTCTGGTTCACAACATAACCTTAAGTCTCAGAAGCATCTGAACTGTTGGTAGATATTATCAAAAGTTCTTGTTGCTGTGGCTGGGGAAAAATATATATATCTGTGATACTGTGTTTAACTCTCTTGTTTTTTAATGGGTTTGCACATAGAATCGCCTGGAGACATTCTTTCCAGCAAGATTGTAGAAAGCCATCTGAATATATGTCTATGTTAGGATTAAAATGAATTTTGCAAAGGCTCATTTGTTTGAAGAAGTGATAGTTAATCAGGGGTGTTTACACACGAATGTGAAGTGGGGAATTTCACCATTAATACCATCAGCCGGTTCGGTACCTCTCTCACGCCTGACCTGCCTTAGAGCCCAAAGTGTTTGGGCAGGAGAGAAAGAAAAGATTAAATGCCTCAAATATGTTTGCTTAATAGAGCAGTGTAAATCATTAAACGAGACTGTCATTTTTCAAAGTCAAGACAGTTTCTTAAAAAAAAGAGAAGGGAGAGGAATATCTGTATGCTGCATTTCTACTTACAAATGCAATTCCATCTTTCTTTAAGTCAACTAATATGGGGGAGAAATGGGAAAATGACAAGCTTTTGAATTCCTGGAGTCTGGTGCCGAGAGGAAAAAACAGCTTTTACCGGCTTTCCTCAGTTTTGGACCATATTTTGCTGTTCAATGATATGATCCGAACGATAACAGAAGTTGCACAATATTGCTATCGGTGACTCGGGAGCTCCAGAGAGATTTTTTTATAACGTTGTGATAGACAGCAGCTGGAGCGCAGAGGTAAAGCTTTCCATGTAAAAGGTTGCAGGTTTAATCTGTGGCATTTCTAGTTAAAAGGAGCTTGACAATGGAAAGACCAGCTGGGAAGGACAGATACGGGTTTGGGGATTTAGGATAACATGGGCAATGAAACCGGTTTAATGACAGACCTCTTAAAGCATGGAAGCGCTAGAAATAGTGCTTGACTTACGACTACAATTGAGCCAAAAATTTCTGTTGGTAAGCAAAGTCGTTCTTAAATGAGTCCATTTCTTGCTCTCTCATATCCAACTCCCGCCCACAAAAAAAAAAAAAAAATCCTAGAAAGAGAAAATATGATAATGTTTTCAACAAACCATATGTGTGAATTCTTAATGGATGTCTGGTGTTTCCTGTTCCAATCAAACTAGCTTGCATCCAGGCTAGGATTTCCAGCCATAATTTTGAGTACATTTGCAATTCGGTTTGGATGATAACCATAAATAATTGACTCTGGTTCCTATTTGTTGGGCAAAGTGGCTCCATTGGGAGGTACAGCCAGCTGCAAAACACCCCATTTATTTATTAAATTTACATGCCACCCATTTCCCCTAGTGGTGACCCTAGATGGCTTACAACCAAGTATTCGTTTAGTGAGCCTCGGTGGTACAGTGGTTAGAGTGCAGTACTGCAGGTTCCTTCTGCCGGCTGCCTGCAATTTAGCAGTTTGAATCTTACCAGGCTCAAGGTTGACTCAGCCTTCTATCTTTCTGAGTCGGGTAAAATGAGAAGCCAGATTGTTGTGGACAATAGGCTGACTCTGTAAACTGCTTAGAGAGAGCTGTAAAACACTATAAAGAGGTATATAAGTCTAAGTGCTATTGCTAAGTGCTATAGTGAAGTTACAATGTTCGAAGTTACAATGGCACTGAAAAAAATTGAAACTTAGGACCAATTTTCACACTTACAACTGTTGTGGCATCCCCATGGTCACGTGGACAAAATACGAGTGCTTGCAAAATACGCGTATTTATGGCCATTCCAGTTTCCCAGATTATGGGATCACTTTTTTATGACCTTCTAACAAGCAAAGTTAGCAAGAACTTTGTTTGATTGTGACACAAGCAGATACAGAAATATGCCAAATAATTAAGCAAAAGGACTGGGGATCACATTGCCCCAAGCCCCTTCAAATTACTCAGAGATTTCTACCAAAGACATTCTCTGGACCAGCACCAGAGTTGTATTATGGCATAAAAATGTCTCAAAGAACGAAACATGTTAAATTTACTTATCGCCATAGTCCAGCCAACTTTAGGCAGTTTATTTTTAAGAGGTCTTTTAAAAGCAAAGAGGACGCAGAGGCATAGAGAAATGCAGCCCCAGCATTTTCCATTTTATTTAGTGGTCCGTGACTGCAGAAAATCCGAAAATGTTTAGTTTAAGCCAAAGTTTCTCAACTTCGGCATCATTAAGATGTAAGGGTTTCAACCAGGGGTGGCAATCAAAAATCCCAGCAACCGGTTCACTGCCCAGTTGCTGGGTGGGCGTGGCCTAGTGGAACGTCCAGGAGGGCCATTTTTCACCTTTCCAAGGGCCCAGAGGCTTTCCTCAGGCCTCTGGGGGGGCAAAAACGGTCTCCCCCAGGCTCCGGAGGCCCCCCAGAAGCAGGAAATGGGCCCGTTTCTGGACTTCTGGAACTTCCGGGAGGGACATTTTTCACCTTCCCCAGTCTGGAAGCTTCCCTCAGGTCTCTGGGAGGATGAAAACAACCTCCCCCAGGCTTCGGAGCCCCCGCCCCTCCGCCCCAGAAGCTGGAAACAGACCCATTTCTGAACCTCTAGAACTTCCGGATGGGGCGTTTTTCACCTTCCCAAGGGTCCAGAGGCTTCCCTTGGGCCTCTGGGAAGGCAAAAACGGCCTCCCATGAGCTCTGGAGACCTTCCAGAAGCCAGAAACAGAACTTCTGGAAGGCCCGTTTTTCCCTCTTCCCAGAGCCTCCACGCGGGCCCTGCACTTACCTGCATCGAAAATGGGCCGTGTGGAGACTCCTGGGAGAGGAAGGGTGCACAGGGCCAGCCGGTCGGTTCAAATGCCAGTTCAGTGAACCCGATGCAAATTTAAAAATCCGTTTTGCCCGAGCCAGTCCGAACCAGTAGCATCCCACCCCTGGTTTCAACTTCATTGTGGCTGAAGAATTCAGGGAGCTGAAGTCCAGCCCTCTTAAAGTTGCAAGTTTTTAAAAAGAAAAACTGGTGTAAACTACACGTCGTGTGAAATGATGATAGGATGTTAGTTACTTTCCTGTAGACGTTTGAGTCGATGATTAGACGGCCGTTCTTGGGTTAATTGCACTCTTGCAATTATGATTTCCAAAGATGTTTTCTGATTAGCAATGGTTCACTCCTAGCACCAATACTGGGTGTTTTTTTTTCCCTCACGGCACAATAAAAATATGAAATTGTGGGTTCTTCCCCTCTCTTCTTCAAAGTTCCCTTCAAGCTTTGTGAGATGGCTAATGAGGCAGTGGGGATTTCATTATTATTATTTTTTAGCAAATAAACATTGGCAAATGAGGGGCAGAGGATGGTGTTTACTGCAAAATAAGCATTTGAATGTGAGTGCCACTTCATCCTAAATTTCAGCTTGATGTGTGCTACTGTGTGTGCACGCCCGGTTGTTCCTTTTGTTAAGCCAGTCAAGTTAATACCCAGTTTAATTCAAATCAGAAGCAGATAGGAATGTAATCTGCAGCAAATGTCAGATTTGGAACGTATCCAAAAGCTTTGCATTTTGGCAGGGTAGGTGGTGGAGGTTGTTTTGCTGTTGTTTTTCTCTCTCCATATCTCCCCCTTCCCCATCTCCTAAAAGCCATCCCAGGTTCAGTTGGGCTGCCGATTTATTCTGGGTGGAAAATAATTCTGCCCAGTGCTGGGCTGCAATTGGTTTAACAACCGGTTCTGGGAGCGCGTGCTTTGCACGCGCAGCATTCAAAATGTACCAATTTCAAGTTCTACAGCTTGCTTTCTTGGGCGGTGCCAGTAAGTAAAACAGCGGAGGTGCAGAAATCGAGTGCGCCGCGTGAATCAGCTGAGCTGAAAAACGCGGAAATATAGGGCAGGATTGGGCAGGGCCAGCTGATCGTTGGAGCTACTGGTTTACTAGAACCAGTCGGAACCGGCAGCGACTCATCACTAATTCTGCCCACCAGTGAGACAAAAGCTGATGTTTACTAACATCCTAAAACTAACTGCAGCCTTTTAAGTCCTCGGTCTGGGAGGAAGGATCCTAAAAGTTAAACTTTGCACGGAGGAAGTCAAACCTCTGCAAGAACTGAGAATGTGCAGCTTGTACAAACACTGTGAATTAGGAAAAAAGTGTTTAAATTTATTTCTGAATTTAAAAAAGAAATCATGAGAAACGGAAAAACTCTACGCATTGCATAGGCAGAATAAAAAATTTTTTAAAGCAGTGGGTTTTTTAATTTGTTTATGGTATATAAAATACAAAACAAATAGTAGGACGCAGGGGGAACAGGAAGGGAAGAGAGAAGTGAGGAAGAGATGAGGGGGAAGTTAAAAATAAGCTCCCTCTCTTGCATGCGCTCCCATGGTTGTCACAAGGAGGCTTTTTCGGGAGGCAACTAGACCTTCTTGTTTTTCGTAGAAGACGTTTCGCTTCTCATCCAAGAAGCTTCTTCAGTTCTGACTGAATGGTGGAGAATGAAAGGATTTATACTCTTGGCAGACAGCTAGTCGTTTGCATTCTTTTGGGGTTGTTGAGGCCACCTAGAGGTTTATCTGGGTCATCAGATAACCTTAATGACTCTCTAAGAGGAATGTAAATGACCAGCTGTCTGCAAGAAGTATAAATCCTCCCATTCCCCACCATCCAGTCAGAACTGAAGAAGCTTCTTGGATGAGAAGCGAAACATCTTCG
>NW_020769308.1:1379471-1396117 GCF_900518735.1 Pseudonaja textilis
TATCTATCTATCTATCTATCTATCTATCTATCTATCTATCTATCTATCATCTACTTATTCATATCTATCCTTCCTATCTATCTATCAATATTTATCTTATCTGTCCATCTATCTATCATTTATCTATCTACCATCTATCTATCTGCCCGTCCATCCATCCATCCATCCATCCACCTATCTACCTATCTAATCTGTCTATCTATATACACACATACATGCATGCACGCACACACACACACACGCACGCACACACACACACACGTATGTATGTATGTATATATGGATCTTTGGTTATTCGGGTTTTCTCCCGCGTAAGATTGGAAGTATCTAGGCAACGTTTCGATGAAGTCTCATTCATCATCTTCAGGCTTGTGTCTTCGGCTCTGTGCTTCTCAGAGTGAGTGCTTCTCTGTGCTTCTCATCACTCTGAGAAGCACAGAGCCGAAGACACAAGCCTGAAGATGCTGAATGAGACTTCATCGAAACGTTGCCTAGATACTTCCAATCTTACATGGGAGAAAACCCGAATAACCAACGATCCATATACAATACCTTCGAGAACCTCAGAAAATGTGTGTGTGTGTGTGTGTGTTCAGGTCTTTTCCCTTGTAAGATTAAGAATATCTTGGCAACCCGAACACATACCTGTACCCATGAAAATCTACGAAAACATATATATATATATATATAGGAATTTTGAGTCCTACCCAACCTTCTTGAGGTGATTAAATAATGCCTTTGGAAATTCTGACTGAAATTGCTGGGAGCTTGAATCATACTATAAGGGCATCCATTTGGAGCCATCTTACTTGCTGGTTTTAGAAGTGCAGCGTGCTTTGTGATGGTTCTTTTCCATTTGAGTTATTTATTTATTTTATCACATTCCTACACCGCTTAAGTGACTCAGAGCCCTTCAGATTTAATGAGTTCCTCAACATTTCAATCCTTGCACAACTGCAAATATTACAACCATTGCAAATCATCGTATAAATAATGTATAAATGGTTCTAGCAAAATTTGACTAAAAAGACCCCAATATGACAATCAACAGTTACTGTTTATCTAAGTAAGCAATATTTTTTCTCAGTTGCTCTCCAACATTTTTCCTCCCTCCCTCCCTCCCTCCCTTCTGTACAACAATAAACAGAATGCCAGAAATACTCTACTGCTCTTAATTGTACAACTTCATTGTTTAATTGGGATTGTTTCATCTTCAGAATATTTTGGAACGTCCTTTAGCCTTCTAAAGACCTATTAATCAGCAAGTCCATATCATGAGGATCTACAGGGTTGAAGGAATGGGGTATGAGTCTTCATGCACATCATGAGATCATCACACGGACAATATGGAGAAAGTACTGTAGCTTGCACACAAAATGAATGTGTCATAACCTAAGATGGACACCTGTGATCCAGCTTTCCTAGAACAAAATCTGCCTCTTGGGAGCGGGGTGGAAACCATTAAGAAAGCTTTACCCAACATTCTTCATCATGTATCAAAGACTTGTTAAGACTCTCCATTTAGGCGAGTAGATATTTGTGGGCCCAAGAGAAAATAATAGGGTTGATTGAACCAGAAAAATATTACCCAGTTAGCAGATTTAATCATGTCTCATCTTGAACCTCCTCAGTTGATGGCATGTTGATCCGGCTCTGTCTGAGAACATATAATTGAAAGGAGATTATAAATGTACAGCTATACTCTGATGTAGAAGATGTTTGGATTCTGTGTCATAATATCCTTCTAAAAGCAAGCAAAGGAGGGTTGTTGTTGTTGTGGGTTTTTTTTTTTGTTTTTTTGCAACACAGCCAGCAGGCAAGGGGTCGGTAGGGGACCAGTTTTAGCATGACAGCATTGCATATTGAAAAATCACTTAGCCAGAGAGATAAGTGCTTGACGGTGTAGAGCTACAATAGCTGTTTCTTTGATAAGATACAATATCTCAGCAACACATATCAGGTTGATGGCATCGAGTCTGAAGCCAGTTTTATATCATCCCTAATCATTTTGGATGGATAAGAAAAAAGAAAATTATATTATCCTAGATGGAAAAATATAAAATGCTCGGTTTGATTCCTCATTGTTCAGCCCTGTTAATTTTCTTATTCATTGGACATTTTTCTTAGAGTCTTTTGACACCCTTTGACACAGACCATTTCGCACTCTTAAATATTTTACTACAGAGCTCTTAGGATATGTACTGGCACGATGGCAATCTTTCGCAGTCACTTGTAAGTTGAATAAGGTGCAAACCATTGGTTTTGTAAAACCGTCTCTGGGTTCTCAGTAAATCTCATGTTAAAGACTGTTAATTTCTCAGCTGCTAATTGCAAGGGTTAAAGAAACTTGTATGGAATGGAGTGGAGTGGAGTGGAGTAGAGTAGGAATAGAATAGAATAGAATAGAATAGAATAGAATAGAATAGAAATAGGAGAGTTGAACTTGAAAGGGACTTTAGAGGTCTTCTAGTCCAACCCCCTGCTCAGGCAGGAAACCATATACTATTTCAGGCTATGCAATCGATTTCAGACTATGCAATCAGGTTATGCAATCTCTTTTTAAAAACTTCCATTGTTGGAGCATTCACAACTTCTGGAAGCAAGTTGTTCCACTGATTAATTGTTCTAACTGTCAGGAAATTTATCCTAGGTTGCTTCTCTCATTGGTTAGTTTCCATCCCTTACTTCTTGTCCTGCCTTCAGGTGCTTTGGAGAATAGCTTGACTCCCTCTTCTCTGTGGAAGCCCCTAAGATATTGGAACACTGCTATCATGTCACCCCTAGTCCTTCTTTTCATTAAATTAGACATACCCAATTCCAGCCACTGTCCTTCCTATGTTTAGCCTCCAGTCCTCTCATCCTCTTGGTTGCTCTTCTCTGCACTCTTTCTAGAGTCTCCACATCTTTTTTACATCGTGGCAAGCAAAACTGCATGCAATATTCCAAGAGTGGTCTTACCAAGGCATCATCAAGTAGTACTAACACTTGATGTAAACTTCATTCTATCCCTCCGTTTATGCAGCCTTGAACCATACTGGCTGTAGTACAAGCTCCTTTATATTATCTTTCTAATATAAAGAAATGGTGTGTCATATTCAAACATGACACTGCACCGAAAGCAAGGGAAAAAGAAAGCTGCCTCTTTAGAGGAACTTACTTGTGTGATTCATCCATTTTGGTGTGTTTTGAATAGTCCATTTTCCAGATCCCGGTCCATTCAGAGGCAGCATTTTACATTCCAGCATTTATTTCATGTTGGAAGCAATCACTAAGGGACTGGATAGAATTTGGCAAAGAGGACGGGAAGATTTTGCAAACACAACAGTGCCTTCGGGGACCGAGTCCTGATTCCACCCACCTTCTCTTTTGAGTATAGGATTAAATCTTCGGGCTGGAGAGAACTTCATTCAAATAATACCCTTAAGACTGCAGAGAATGGAAGCCGTTTTCTATGTGCAAAATCTTGCACTTTTTCTGAGTGAATGATTTTTATCGGACTGTTTTGATTGTGTTGTTACTTTTTAAGCTGCTGTGGATTGCTTTTAAGTCGAGAAGCTGATCAAAACTCTTTAAGCGAAAGGAATAAAACTTAATTCCAAATTGTCCCCACAGAGTTTCAAAACATCATGCCAAGGTAAGCATGGGGAAGGGTTGCCAGTTGAAGGATGAAATGTATCTCCCCACTGTGGCCTTGGCATGTGGTCAGTCATTTGGAGGGCTCAGAAATATTTATGTTTGCTAATGGATAAATGACTCTGCCTCAAAATATTGTTGTGCTTTAATTCATCTGGGGGTCGGGAGCGGGGAGACTGAAGTAGCTGGAATGGAGAGAAAAAAAAGAAAAATGGTTCCAGTTCTGTAGGGCTTCCAAGACTGTGTTGAATATAAATTTTAAAAATGGGCTTGAGCATGGAGATAGAAATGAAACAATATATTTCCTAAGCTACTTGAAGGCAAGGATGGGGAGAGAAATTTGTTCTATTCGCGTTTCAGTGCAGATGTACTCAATCCATATTACCCAATCTATACATCAGCTTCCCTCAAGCAGATACTGCATTTATATATTGGAATTACATCTCCCAGGGTTCACAGACCTATAGCTGGAAGGCATCAAGCTGGAGATAAGAGGAACGCAATTATAGGTTGTTCTGTTTTGTTTCCTGAATACATAATAACAGAGATGGAAGGGGCCTTGGAGGTCTTCTATTCTAACCTCTACTTAGGCAGGAGGCCCCTATCCAGGCGCCTCAAACTGGCGGCCCACAGGCCGGACACATTACACTCAGGCCACACCCACCCCAGCTCCATGAAGAGGAAAAAAATGTTGCGATGTGTCACAGGATGGCAACATGACACGTCAAGTTTGACACCCATGCCCTAAACCATTCCAGACAAGTGGTTGCCCAGTGTCTTCTTAAAAACCTCCAGTGATGGAGCACCCACAACATCTGGAGTCAGGCAGTTCCACTGGTTAACTGTTCTCACCGTCAGGAAATTCCTCCTTAGTTCTACGTTGCTTCTCTCCTTGAGGAGTTTCCACCCATTGCTTCTTGCCTTGCCATTTTCAGGTGCTTTGGAGAATAGCTTGACTCCCTCTTCTTTGGGGCAGCCCCTCAAATATTGGAAGAATGCTATCATGTCATGCCTAGTCCTTCTCTTATGTTATGGCGCAGTTTGATCACCTGTTAAGATGCAATTTGCAATTCAAAAAAGATACAGAAAAATGTTATTGGGGAAATCATAAAATGCAGAACAGGTACCGACATTGCAGTACTAGAGTTCAAATTTTTACAAGAGGATAAATATTTTATGAGCACCTTTTTTTTTTAATCAGTCTGCAGCTATATATGAAGCCATATATGAGCTTCATCCCAGGCTAAAGCTAGAACTATTCTTATTGCTAGTTGACTAACGGTTGGAGTTTTGCAAGAATATTTGTGTGGTTTACCAATAAATCAGAGGAACAAAACAAGGGTGGTTTATCATAAATCCACACCTGGACCAGGCAATCTTTCAAATAGAGAACAGTCCTTGGTAAAATTGATGACATGGACTAGCGATGATAAAACTAAATTTATGGATTCATGCATTTAAGTGTGGGACTTATTTAGAACTTAGCCTAGAAATATGAAGCAAAGTACCCAATAGATCACCCAGCAAGTGTTGAAAAAAATAAGGTACAAGATAATTGGGGAACCAGCTGAAATCTGCATTAATGTGCATACCTAGTATAAACCGGTTTTTTAGGGCAATAAGCCCAGTATTGACTTGACTTGTAACAATAACTGTGAGGATTGCAAATATGCAATTGTTGCAATAGAGTTGTTGGATATGTGTGTGTCAAAAATGGAATGGAATGGAATTGAGTGGAGTGGGATGGAGTGGAGTGGAGTGGAGTGGAGTAGAATAGAATAGAATAGAATAGAATAGAATAGAATAGAATAGAGTAGGGTAGGGTAGGGTAGGGTAGGGTAGGGTAGGGTAGGGTAGGGTAGGATAGGATAGGATAGGATAGAGAATGGAATGGAATGGAATGGAATAGAATAGAATAGAATAGAATAGAATAGAATAGAATAGAATAGAATAGAATAGAATAGAATAGAAAGGGAACTTGGAGGTCTTCTAGTCCAACCCCCTGCTCAAGCAGGAGAACCTATACTATTTCAGATGAGTGGTTGTCTAGTCTCTTCTTCAAAACCTCCAGAGATGGAGCGCCCATGATTCCTGGAGGCTCTTCCACTGGTGAATTGTTCTCACTGTTAGGAAGTTTCTCCTTAAGTCAGCATGGGGGCCAACATGGCATGATTGAATGTCCACCTTCTTTTCTTTTTGTTTTTTAAACACGTAACACATACCAAAAGAGGACGGGATTTAAACCGCCCACTTCTGGCTATCGTTTTGATTTCTTTCTCGCTGTTTGGCACTTCTCTTATTTTGCAATAAAAATGTGCGTGCATGTGCATGATTCAGAAGCAGATGAGCCATAAAATCAAACAGTGACATTTCCCCTTTAAAAAAAAAAAAAGCAAACAATAGAGCTGTGGAACATGTTGTTTCTTAAGATTGCTGATCTGTTTAATAAGAGAGTTTTGGCAGAGTTGAATCTGTTTGTCCAGCGGGATTATCTTGGGAAGGCTGTTTAAGGGACTTTTATCTGAAATGATGGAGACATGAACAAGATGCCAGGCCTTCTCTGGAGTGGCCCCTACAGTCAGGAGCCTTCCGAGGTCCTTAACGTGCTCTCCATTTTCAGAAAACCTTTCAAGATAACTGTATTTTAATTGGGCCATTAACCCTAGCTCAGTTTCATTGACTTCTGGATGTGGCTACATTAACAATTGTTTTCGGTAATGTTGATTCACTCCTCTTGTCGCTGTTCTACTTTCCCCACATTATGACCTGCTCGCTGTCTTTGAGCTGGCTACAAACGCTGTAAAATAAATCGGATCTCTCTGTCCACGCAAAGCCATTTTACCTTATAATGACAGGCAAAAGATTTAAGGCAGGTTAAAAGGGAATGTTTGGAACGGGTCTGCTGTTGATATATTTAGGAAATGGTGGGTGAGATCCGTGTTTCTCAACTTTGGCAAGGTGAAGATGTGGAGACTTCGACTCCCAGAGAATGCTCTACCTGACTCTGTGGTTTCTTCCCCAAACCCCAAAAACTTTAACCTTAGACTGTCTACTATTGACCTTACCCCTTTCCTAAGAGGTCTGTAGGGGGCATGCATAAGCGCACCAACGTGCCTACCGTCCCTGTCCTATTGTTTCTTTTATTTCTTTTATTTTTCTTATATGTATCCATGTATTCATAACTATGTTTTTACTTATACCTATTATCTTGTAAGCAATTGACAAATCTAATAAATAAATTAAAAAAAGGAGTTGAAGTCCACGCATCTTCAATTTGCCAAAGTTGAGAAACATTGAGTTCGATCAAGGGCCATCTTCTGCAACACAGCTGCAACTTTTAAACTCACCTGTATCGTTCCACCAAATGGGAACTAAAGGTGCCTATAGAACATTTAGGGGTGGCTGGATGGAGAACTTGAAATGTGCTTGATTTGAGGTGATTTCAACCCGCTTTGCTTTCTCTTTCCCTCTTCGTTGTCTGTTGTTTCTAGATGCATCATCCCATTCAGATGAAGCCTGCAGATAGTGAAAAGTCCAACGGTAGGTGGCGAAAGAATTTCTTACCTAAATATTTATTCGTTAATCCGTTTCCTTACCCCCTCTGCCCTCCTAGGAGACACTTAGAAGGAGCACAATAATAAGCCAAGCGCAATAATCAAACAAAAATCTTACAGATAAATTAAAACACCCCAGAATAATACATTGTGTCAGATCCTAAGAAGCCTCTGAAAAAGGCTCTGTTTTCCAGAAGACCAATACAGATTATCCTTGACTTATACCCGATCGTTTACTGACCGTTCAAAATTACAGTGGCACTGAAAACAGTGACCTTTTTTCATACTTATGACCGTTGCATCATCTCCGTGGTCATGTGGTTAAAATTCAGACCCTTGGCAACTGGTTTCTACAGCTAGTCCTCGACTTATGGCCACAACTGAGCCCAACGTTTGTGTTGCTAAGTGAAGCTTCTGTTAAGTGAGTTTTGCCCCATTTTACGACCTTTCTTGCCATGGTTGTTAAGCGAACCACTGCAGTTGTTAAATTAGTAACTCGGTGGTTAGGTGAATCTGGCTTCCTCCATTGACTTGGCTTGTCAATAAGGTCGCAAAAGGGGATCACATGACCCCGGGACAGTACAACGGTTGTAACTACGAGTCAGTGGCCAAGCATCTGAATTTTGATCACGTGACCCTCGGGATGCTGCAATGGCCGGAGGTATGAAAAATAGGACAGAAATGGTCATAAGTCAACTTTTTTCAGTTCTGTCGTAACTTTGAACCATCACTAAATGACCTGTTGTAAGTAGAGGAGTACCTGTACTTATGATGATTGCCCTGTCTCGGGGGTCACGTGATCCACTTTTGCGACCTTCTGACCAGCAAAGTCAATGAGGGAGTCCGATTCACTTAACAACCGTGTTAGTAACTGAACAACTGCAGTGATTCACTTAACATTGGGACAAGAACGATCATCAAGTGAGGCAAAACTCAACTTAGCTATTGTCTCACTCAGCAAAGCTTGCTGAGGAATTCTGGGAGTTGAAGTCCACAAGCAGAGGTGGGTATTCAGCAGGTTCTGACTGGTTCTGGAGAACCGGTAGCAGAAATTTTGAGTAGTTTGGAGAACCACCCAATACCACCTCTGACTGGCCGCGCCCCCACCTATTCTCCGCCTCCCGAGTCTCAGCTGATTGGCTGGGTCTTCTTTGGTTGCCATGCACAGGAGAATGGAGCTGGAAAGCAGGTTAGTAGGGTGCGGAGGGAGTGGGATTTTGCAGTAACCTTCCCCTGCCACACCCACCAAGCTACGCCCACAGAACTGGTAGTAAAAAAATTAAATCCCACCACTAGTTGTAAGTTGAGGATATCTGTATAAGGGGCCTCGAGTCTGACATTTTTGCTAAGAGAAAGGAGAAGAGAGAAAGTCAAACGAAATTTCTCATGTTCCTTCGAGCGTGAGAACGTACCTATTCCCGCATGGAAGAATTGCTCGACGTGGCTTTTTTCCAGGATGTGTCTTTGCTCCTCATTGATTATGAATCAGGGCAGAAGCCGCGTACCTGGAGATTTAAATACCTGCAAATGTAAATGATGGCAGGGCCCCGTCTGTCTGTCTCTCTCTCTCTCTCTCTCTCTCTGAAGAGATGGGCAGGTTTCATTTTCGTCCCTTCTTCTGTTCGGAGGTTATTGTTGTTTTTTTAATCTCTTTTGGAGAGCTGAGGTCATCATTACTATGCATCCCGATGTCTCGGTTCTCCGTGGATTCTGCACAGTTCTGAAAAGAACACAAATGCACTTACATTCTAAAAGCAGTGCATAAATGACCACAGAAAACATCACAACCGAGCTGGTTTGGGCTAAAACTGTCAGACCTGCCCCAGTCTGATCTCCTAGGAAAGTAAAACCCTCGACTACATATGATGGGACCGAAAAGGTACATTTACTAAGAGATGCTGATTGCAGTAGAGTCGGGCGGAATCTGAAGTTGCTGCGCATCAGTACAAAACTAACCCCTTGGTTGCCTCCAGCCCCCTCCCCCCACCATAGTCTATCCATGTGTAGCCAATCTGGCACCATCAAGATGTTTTGAGAACCCCTGAAGATGTTCAGGCTGGTGAAATTCCATTCTCGGGGGTATGTGGCCTTGAAGACGCAGGCTTCCAAAACGCTCTGTTTGTCCTCAGCTGTCAATCTCACCTCCCAGTTTCCCATCATGCAGCTTTATTGCCCAGGTGTTCTTCTTCCCACTCTCTCCTCCTGTTGATGGCAGGATGCCAGCGATGATTGACACCCCTCCACACAACAGAAGGCCTTGTCAAACCAGAGGTATTCTTGAAGAGAGGAAGCCACAATAGATCTAGATGCATATCTTGCAAGATGAAGAGATCTTACGGGGTTTAAGAAGTAACCCTTGCAACCACCCCATTTGGGTTGCAAGATCTTGTTACGCCACACAGGTAGTCCTGACTTACAACCACAACTGAGCCCAAAATTTCTATTGTTTTGGCCCTTTTACGATCTTTCTTGCCACCATTGTAAAGTGAATCACTGCAGTGGATAAGTTGGTAACCTGGTTGTTGAGTGAATCTGGCTTCTCCGGTGGCTTTGCTCGTGAGAAGGTCGCAAAAGGAGATCAGATGACCTTGGGACACAGCAACGGTCCTAAGTATGAACCAACTGCCAAGCACCTGAATTTTGATCACATGATTATGGGGAGGTTGCAGAGCTCGTAACTGGGAAAAAATGGTCATAAGTCACATTTTTGAGTGCCGTTGTAACTTCAAATGGCCACTAAATGAATTGTTGTAAGTCAGCTAGTCCTGTACAGATAGTCCTCAACTTTCAACATTTGTGTAGTAACTGCTCGAAGTTACCACGGCCTTTAAAAAAAGCCATTTTTCACACTTAGGACCATTGAAGTATTCCCACTGCCCACATGATCAAAATTTAGATGCTTCCAGCTGGCACGTGTTTATAAGGCTTCCAGTTTCGTGATATTGTGTTATCCCCTTTTCGATCTTATGATGAGCAAAGTCAGCGGGAAGCCCGATTCACTGAACAACCATGTTGTTTTAGCTGCAGTGGTTCACTTAACGACCATTGCAGAAAGGTCATAAAATGGGGCAAAACTCATCTAACAACAGTCTTGCTTAGTGACAGAAATGTTGGGCTCAATTGCTACTTAGCCCACCTAGGAAAACTTTAAGGGGGAACCCTGTAAATAATACTTGTAAATTTTCCCTATGGGCTAAATAACATTTCATAGTGGCCTTTTCGCTTGTTTGTTTTGTGCAGATGAAGAGAAAAAAAAAATCAGGTTTTCTTCTGTTCCAAAATGCCAGCTCAGGCTTCTCATCTTTCAGCCTGCATTTTTTGCAAACCATCAACAGGTCAACTGATTCCCTAGGAAAATATAAAATATTGAAATGGAAATCCATCCATTGGATGATATGTTATTTTAACAATCCAAATTTGATATAGGTTATGCAGAATTCTACACAATGATTTCTACAAGGGATCCACTGGCCGTTTAAACACCTTATTGTTCACATCTTTTGAAAACTTGATTACATTTGGATGATTCTCTTTGCTGATTTCTCTGGGGGATTGGCGCAGGATACATACAATTCAAGTGAAATCAAAAATTAATTTATCTGCACTTGCTTGACCCTGGGCTCAAGCAATTAGGTATTTAAATCCATTTGAAAATTAAAGGATGTGTTATGTAAAAAAGGAAGAGTTAAGAGTTTTCACATATATGAAGGCGTTTATTTTAAAATATACTTTTCACAGACAAAAGAAAGAAAGCAACAGAAATTGAAGGAGAAAGGAAGAAATCGTTAATCCTATTTTACATAGACACTTCCTGCCCCTTTTCTGCACTTTTGCAACCTGTCATAGTCTACCTGGATGCAATGTTGCCTGAATTAATTAACAACTTCCCCTGCCTTGTATTAATGCATGCATTATGGCATTTAATTACTACTACTAACTCAGCACTTTGTCCTTTTAAAATTTCCAGTCTTTTGTTCCAAGTTTCTGCAAAGTTGGAGACCAATTGCCATGCCGGCAATTTCTTCATTTCCTTTTTCTATGAGTCATGAGTTTTCTCTGAGTTGTTTACAAGAGACCAGACAGTGTGGCTATTATTTGATACCAAAGTGTTGCAGATGCTCTCATAAAATCAGTCGTAAAAGAGCTTTGCCAGTCCCAAAATAGCCAGTTATTAGAAATGGGTGGTTTTCTTAGGCACAAGGAGTCAGACAATATGTTGCAGGTTGGAAAGATTTATTGGTATACATGAGAAACTAGTCAACTAATGTTCAATACTAAATTGGCACCGGATAAGGTTCAAAGGAGTTCAAGAGAGATTTGACTTAAACATTTATGGGAACATAACGATTCTAGGCTAGTGACTAGTTTAACTCTGCCCCCTAGCTCTGTCTACTCTTCTTTTATAGATTCTTTGCCAATCCCTTTAATCCCTACAGGATGCTAATTTCCACCCAAGTAATTTGGAGGCAGGTTCTGACCAGACGGACATACAGGTAGTTTTGACTCACAACAGTTTGTTTAGTGAGCATTCAAAATTACAATGGCACTGAAAAATGTAACTTATGACCATTTTTCACAGTTATGACCCCATGTTCATGTCATCAAAATTCAGTTGCTTGGCAACCGATTCTTATTTTTTACCGCTGCTGTGTCCCAAGAACATGTGATCACCTTTTGTGACCTTCTGACAAGGAAAGTCAATGGGGAAGCCAGATTCACTTAACAACCAGGTTACTAACTTATCAACTGCAGCAATTTCCTTAACAACTGAGGCAAAAAAAGGTCCTTAAAATGGGGCAAAACTCACTTCACAAATGTTTCACTTATCAACAGAAAATTTGACTCAATTGTGGTCGTAAGTCAAGGACCACCTGTACTCTTCCCCAAATTTCCAAATTGCAGCGTCCTCCATCACAATGTTTATGAGGACTTAGAATTTAGAAAAAAAATAAGGGGAAATCGCCTGGCACTTGAAGTTTCTGAACTTGACATTATGCTAATGTGGTGCTCTATATATTGATTTAAGTGTAAAAGAATGTAGCAGTTCAAGGTATAGGCTGAATTCCAGCTTAATGTTTGTTTTTTTTAAATAATAATTTGGGTTAAAAGATTTTACAAAGATTTTTTTAAAAAACTACACAAAGATAAAGAGGTAGAAAAAGACAGAATTTGTAAAAGGGTAAAAGAAACAGTGAAGGGTAACAAAAAGGAAAAAAAATGGATACCTTAAGAAGCAACTTCCAATCTTATTTGCAGGATTAATATTTTCAAAACTTTGAGAGTTCATTAAGGGTAATGGTGAAGACTCCCTCGAACCAAACTGAAGTGGCAACTTCACAGACCTGAAGCTTTCTTGGCAATAAGATGGAAAGGTTTCATCATCATCACCTTTTCTGGAATATTTGTTCAATGTCTCAATCTGTCCTACATTTGCTGTTTGTGTTTGCTTACATTTGTAAGCTCAGCCAAGGTTGGCAAGAGTCTTCCACCAAGTTGGCATATTAATTAGTAGACCACATTGGGCAAATCAATTAGTAGATCCGCAGAACCAAATTTATCTCCATAAATGTTCCAACGTTGGTTTAGAAAAAGGCTTGAGGATTGATCTCGTGGCTTATCCATTACATTCTAAGCTTGGTGGTGTTCAATTTTGTTTCCCTGATTACTTAGGTGTGTCTTAGTCAGCAAGTCTGACTAGGATTCAGATCAATGGGAACAGGTTGGCCAATAAGACTTATGCTCCAAGACTTAGAAATCATGGTTCTTAATACCAGATTAATAGGGAAGGTTAAAGAAATGACGCCTTGAGATTAACTGCTGTGTTCTGCAGACCCAGGAATGCTAACTACAAAATCAGGGACTCCCTCTTCACATATGAAGAATTGAAGACATGATAAAAGGAGTGGTTGGTTGTTTTCCTTCACTGAAAACAAAAGAAACATTTTTATTGACCCAAGAAGATGTATTTGCAGTCACAAATACTACCAACTGTTTCCAATTGATCCTTCAGCTGCCTTTGTAAACCAAGCGAGCAGATCCAAGTATAATTTTTTGAGGGTTTTTTTTTTAAAGCTCTGAGTCAGTTCTTTGGATGTTTAATTTACTATGAAATCAGCCTCCAGCTAAAAAACTGTGAAATCATTTTAGTTAATTTGCCATATTTATCAGTTTACTGGTGGAACTTGAGCAGACCAAGAGGGAATCTGCCACCGACAGATTTGTTCCATAGGGTGGGGAAGGAAAGCTAAATGAATGGTTGTTTAACAGATTTACATATAAACAGGCCTGAAATAAATAAAAAAAGAAAGGAAGGAAGCTGAATTGTGGATTATTCCTTGATTTTTTCCTGCTCCCCTTCTGTATATATACACTTTTAATAGAATTTATCGTGAGGCTTGTTCTCTTTAGGCAAATTGTTTACACATTAGAGCTGAGTTGTGAGTTGAATTACACACACAAAACCTCTGTGTTATTTAATACAATAGCATACTTACCAAAGCTGTAACTACGGGGGGCCAATAAAAAGTTATTTTCCTCAGAAATGGCTTGAATAATAATGGAGAGAGAGTACAGGTAGTCCTTCACTTACAACAGTTCATTTAGTGATTTATTTGAAGTTACAACAGCACTGAAAAAAAGTGACTTATGACCATTGCAAGATCCCCACAGTCACACGATTTACATTCAGTTGCTTGACAGCTGACTCACATTTATGACGATTGCAGTGTCCTGGGATCATATGATCCCCTTTTGTGACCTTCTGACAAGCAAAGTCAATGGGGAACCCAGGTTAACAACATGGCTTAACAACCGTGTTACTGTTTTAATAACTGCAATTATTCACTTAACAGTAGCAAGAAAAGTCGTAAAATGGGGCAAAATTCACTTAACAAATTTTTCACTTAGCAACATAAATTTTGGGCTCAATTCTGATCATACGTTGAGGACTAACATATCCTCTGCTGCGGTATATATTCTTGCCAAAATGTTTTTCCGGAAGAATATTTACTTTCAGCCCTTTCTCCTTTCCTATAAAATGTAATGGAAAGAGCTCCTTCACTCCTAAAATAGCCCGCACATTAGCAGAAATAAAAGGCTGTAACTAAACAAGGATAGAAGCAACCTAGGACTGAGGGAGAAATGTCCTGACAATTCAAACAACTAATCAGTGGAACACAATTTTGCCTCCAAAAGTTGTGAATGCTCCAACAACACTGAAAGTTTTTCCAGAAGAGATTGGACAGTCCTTTGACTGAAATGGTATAGAGTTTCCTGCCTAAACAGGGGGTTGGACTAGAAGACCTCCAAGGCCCCTTTCAACGTTGTCATTGTATTCCATTCTAAAGTCTGTGGAGCAACAATTGCTCTATTTCTCTACAATTTCTATGTGCTCGTTAACAACAGACAATATTTCCCTATCTTTTCTGGAACCATGACGAGAGCCAAAGAGTTGCCGTATCAGCCATGGTAACGGTTGCTCAAAATGCAACCGGTCGTCACTCTTCCACAATTTTTGAAGCCATCTATCATGGGAAGGTCCAGCTACTAGACTTTTGTTTTTGTTAGGTTTTTTTTTTTTAAATCGGACACCTATCCCTTTGCGGTCAAGCTTCTGATCTCTCTTTTTTGACTTATTTATTGAAGAGCCGCCGCACATGGCCTTGGCAACGCATTTTCGAATCCAGGGCAGCCTTTCATCCTCCAAAGGTCAAGCATCATGGGCAGCAGCCCAGGTTTGATGTGAGCTTACCGGCTGACATCTGGAGGGCAGAGGTTGCCCACATATTCTTGTACCAAATTGTGGAACATGGTCTCCGGCATATTAGCAGCTCGTTCAGGCCATTGGCCAGGTCTCTGGAGCCCCATATTGGCCTTTTCAAAATGAAATTGGAGAACAGCCTATATGCTTTCCTCGCCATAAGTGGCAGAGAACAACAGGCAAGCAGCCTCTTAATTGAAACTCTCAATCCAAGTAACTCACAATCTGGAAGAACAAAGCCCACAAGTCGCTACACAGGTAGTCCTCGACTTGAAACAGTTTGTTTACTGACCGTTCGAAGTTACAACAGTGCTGAAAAGCGGGACTTATTGCAACATCCCCACGGACACGCAGTCAAAATCCAGACGTTTAGCGACTGGCTCGTATTTATGACAAGTTGCGATGTCCCAGGGTCATATGATCCCATTTTGCGACCTTTTGATGAGCGAAGTAGGGGGGGGGGAGGAAGCCAGATTCACTTAACCATGTTATTGAACAACCACAATGATTCACTTAACAACCGTAATCCTTTTGGATTGGATGGCAATGAGGATCTCGCAGCATGGTGGACCATTTAGTGTTCCTCGTTTTGATTAATGGAAAGTACTGATAGTTCTTTCCAGTGGTTATTAACCTTTGTGAAAGAATCACCCCCTTCAGCCTTTGACAAAATTATCATCGCCCCCTCCCCCAACAAAACCTCTCAATCACAACACAGGGAAATAATTCTTCAATTTATGCAAACACATTTTTTGTTTTCTTTAAAATTGTCATCAGGACATATCGATGCAAATAATTTATTCCCAGTCTTTTTCCCATATCTCAACTGTGTGAAAAATTCTGATGCCACCCATCACTTTACTCCCAAACTTAAGGATACATGTATTTCATTATTTATTCAAGACACTTAAATGCAATGACCACTGAAAACAAAATTCAATTGCAAGAAAATAAAATGCCCGAAAAAAACAGTAACATTTAATGATTTCATTACAAGTGAATTTTAAGACACAAAAAGAAATATAAAAAGGGCATAAGAACAAACCACAATGCAGGAATTAAGAATTTCAAGACGAAAACTCTGAAACCGAATTAAGATTTGAGGAAAATATATCTTCATGCACACTGTAAAAAGGGTTAAAAAGACACAAAGAAAATTTTTACAGAAGGAAAGCAACAAAAATCAGAGCGACAGATTTAATGGGTAGACTGATAGAGGCTGCTGCGCAACGCACGTGAAGATGAGCGATGCGTATTCACATAGGTACGGCGTTCTGTACTGAAGCTAGCCGGAGGAACATTTTAAAAGACAGTTCAATCCACTAATAAATAGCGAGCGATCTGATGTTTTTGTACGACAGATATACAGTGGTTCACTGTACGAAAAAAGTCTCAAAATCGTCCCCAAAACTTCTTGCTTCATCGCCCCCATATCACCCCCCTTCCATTCCTTCACCCCCACGTCGCCCCTTTTCGTGCCATCGCCCCCCCTGAAAAACAAAATCACCCAGGTTAAAAACCACTGGTTCTTTCAGAAGGCCCTGATTTTAAATGAAAGATCCCAAGATAACCCAGTTGGTTTTCTGTTCATTTGTTTGCAATGCTATTCATGGATGAGGCAGGAATGGAGAGGTGAGGTGCGTCCTCCCCTATCTAAGAAACCTGGAAAGCCAAAATACAGGTAGCGGGGAGGATTCTGG
>NW_020769308.1:1398400-1417754 GCF_900518735.1 Pseudonaja textilis
GACAGAGAGAGAAAGAGAGAGAAAGAAAGAAAGAAAGAAAGAAAGAAAGAAAGAAAGAAAGAAAGAAAGAAAGAAAGAAAGAAAGAAAGAAAGAAAGAAAGAAAGAAAGGGAGAGAGAAAGAAAGAGACAGAGAGAGAAAGAGAGAGAGAGAGAGAGAGACAGAGAGAGAGAGAGAAAGAGAGAGAGATACTATAGCCGTATATGAGCTATCTTTCCTCCAGGAATTCAAGCTAACAAGTGCAATTCTTTCTCCATGTATACATTTTCTTCTGGTCCTTTGCTTTCATCCTTGCAACATCCCTTCGTAAATTAGGCTGAGAGAAGTCATCTGGGGAATTTAATGATTAAGTAGGGATAAAAACCTATCAAAGCCCCAACCTGGCTCAGGAAATAGCCCACAAAAAATATTTGCTACAATAAACATTTAAAACCCAGTAAATGTTGGCATTTACTGCTTTAAGGCTGTGGTAAGCTGAGAGAGAAATGATCCTGACATTTTCTGGTGAGTGTTGATGCTCTACGGGAGAACAACACCCATTTGATCATTTACAGCACAGAAATGCAACCAGCAGGAGTTCAATGTAGCTTTAGAAGCCTTCTGGAGGTAATCAATTCAGGACTGCTACCTTCCCTTTAGTAACCAAGATGAAAGCAAGAAAAAAGGAGAGAGAGAGAGAGAAAAAATAAAAATATTGATTCCATCCATCTCTCACATACTAGCCATCCCATCATCATCACCACACCTTATTTAGACTATCCCCAAGGGGATTACAGCCTTCATCCAATAAAACTTCCACATTCCTGATTTTTGGGGGGGAAGAGAGATGCAAAACAGGGTCACGTCTCCAAATCTTTTTAAGGCTCACTGGGAAATAACAAGTATCACCTTTTGACATTTCACTGTAATTTGGTAGCTATCTAAATATGTGCTGAGCATTTTTCACAATGGGCAAACGCATCAAAGACCAAGTTATGTATTGGTAAGCCAAATGTTTGATTCCATAGCAATTTCTGTCCTTCGTTTTAAAAGAAAGTACATTCCTGTATTTACAAGGAAGTGTTCACATTTATTTATTTCTTTAAATCTCCTTATAGATAAACAACACTTCAGCAAATTATTTCAACTCTTTTGCATATAAATGTTTATTTCCGAGTTATTTATTCTGCTTTAGTTGACAACAGTCAAGACATTGTGACTATTCTCAACCCACCTCTGCTCCCTTCTGCTTTCTCATTCATTAGAGACAACAGAATAACAGAGTTGGAAGGGACCTTGGAGGTCTTCTAGTCCCCCCTCCTACAGTTTCTAGCCCTTATTAGCATGGTAGATTGGAATATGACCAGACATGTTCACATCTATCTTGCTAACAAGGGCTAGAAACCTGAAAAGCTGAAATTTAATAAATGCTGTGTTCCATGTTTATGATAACCATTTGATCACCCCACATTGACAAAGTCTATTTTGTAGAGTCCAGGCAATAATATACAAATCAATTACAAACCAATCGTAAAAGTCTGAATCAGAAGTGATTCTAATGTTGAATTCACACAATCCTTCTAACCCAACTATCTCACTTCAAAAGGCTCAGAGGAATAAATAGGAGAATACGGAGTTAGCAGGCTTAAATATCTTGAAGTGCCACAAAATTAAATCACTATAACTACAGTTTATGCATTTTATTACATATCCTATATATATTCAACTAAATTATGCTGAAATCATTTCTGAAAACACCAGCATATTATATTTATTTTTATATATTTATAAAAATAATATGCTAATCTATGTATATGTGTGGGTGTGTGTTATTATACATTACACAGAGAGAGTATAATATATAAACACACACACATGGTGTGTGCATGCATATATGTATATACAGCATACACACATATACACATACACATTCATTCTAGAAAGGGAAATTTTTGTCTGTTTATGGATACAATGAACATTATTTAAAGCAGAAGTGGAGGGAATTCTCTGCATATTGTGTCTTTGGCAGTATCTGTATAACTTTATATTTTACGTATTTCATTGTCAGAACATTGTCGGAGATATAAAACAAGCATTTGTGAATTAGAGTAGTCAGGGGATAAATAACGGGTACGATGCAGTGCATCTTAAATGAAAGCTTGTATATTGGAAGATAGGTTTCTCCTTATTCCTTCCTTCTTGAATAGCACTTCCTTTGAAAATTATTCATTAAAAAAAACTATGCTGAATTTCATCTGGAACCAAAGAGCTCTTGAATCTGTCAAAAGAGATCTATGGCTATCAGAGAGCAGGTGTTACAAGAGAGCCAGTTCCCCATTCAAAGAATAGGATCACTCTGGAAAGCCCATCACTATGAATTCAATGGGGAGATGTAAAAATTGAATTGCAGCAATTGGTATCCATAATCCTTATTCTTTGCTAATATTGGCTCTGGCAGTCCCTAACCCATGTTGCCAAGAGTTCCTCTATAGAGAAACTATATAGTTATATAATTTATATATAAACTATATAAATGCAATTCCAGGATGAATTACAGATGTACTGTATATCATTGGAACTTAAGCCCAATGGATTTAAGAATTTGATCCAGATCCAGATTACTAGATTCAGATTTACCTTCCGAAATCCAGCCTTCAGGTGTGAAATGATAGTGGGAGGAATATTTATTTTTGTTCAGTCTTTATTTATTACTATTCTTTCAATATCCAGGCCCAAAGCAGCCCACAAATAAATTGAGAATTTAGTACCAATGTCAAATAGCCCTTCCCAACTCTGTATTTGACAGATAGACCATGTTTCCTAGAATTTCCTAATACAGCCCTACAATCTTAGGTGGGTGAAGGCTGAGATAAATACTAAAAATTATAAGGCCATAGCACAATCCAATCATATTTTAGAGGGAAAGGAGGGTGACCAATGAATATATGTTGCAGAATAAAAATATATTCTGTCAGTGCCGCAGGAATCATAAAAATGATGGCAGTCAAGTTTCCTCAGGAAAATTCTTCCAGAAATGGAGCAGTTTATTTGAAAAACTTCAAGGGTAACAGATACCAGATAATCAGAGTTGGAAGGCACCTTATAGGTCATCTAGTCCAACCCCCCACCCAAGCGGGAGACCCTACACCATTTCTGACAAATGGCAGTCCAGTCTCTTCTTGAAGGTCTCAACTGATAGTGCTCCCACAACTTCTGAGGGCAACTTCTGTTCCATTGGTTGATTGTTCTCATTGTCAGAAAGTTTCTCCTTATTTCCAGGTTAAATCTCTCCTTGTTCAGTTTCCATCCATTATTCTTTGTCTGGCCTACAGGCACTTCAGAAAATAGATTGATGGCTTCCTCTCTGTGGCAGCCCTTCAAATATTGGAAGACTGCTATCCTGTCTCCCCTGGTCCTTCTTTTCATTAGACGAGCCAAGCCCAGTTCCTGTAACCGTTCTTCATATGTTTTAGTCTCCAGTCCCCTAATCATCCTGGTTGCTCTTCTCTGTACTTTTTCTAGAGACTCAACATCTTTTTCATAATGTGGTGACCAAAACTGGATGCAGTACTCTAGGTGTGGCCTTACTAAGGCTTTATAGAGTGGTAAGGAGAGGCTCACCTACCTTCCCTACATGTTTTTTACATGGTAGGTCTCTAAACAACTTCTCCCAACAATTCTGTGCAGATATTCAGCAGTTTGGTGGAAGGAACTACAGCACCCAAAAAAGCCCAGAAGTTGAGAAATTATTCTGAGGTATATCTTCCGAAAATGGACATTCTAACCAAGAACTATCATAAAATATAATGGTTTGCAGCATCACTGAAAGGGCCAGTAGAATCAGGAAGATCTCGTTGTTGCAATTCCTCTCACCCAAGCTCATTTGAGTGACCAAATATTTTTAATTCTCAAAGCAACTCTACAACAGGACTGAAATAAATAAAATGTCATCATTTTTGTCCAGGAATGACAGAATTGGTTGGCCCAAGGTAGTTTTCTTTGGGAACTGTCAAATAATAGTTTCTTTTATGAATCTGAATGCAGAAGGTGGGGCATTTAATAGCTTCTTAAACAGCAGTGCCACCCTTTCTAGAGGTAATAATGAAAACTTTTTAATCTTAAATTAATTCTGATTTTAATGTTCATTTTATATTGTACACCACCCAGATCTTCTCTCTGAGGGAGATGGGCAGTTAGGAAAATAGGTAGACAGGTAGACAGACAGACAGACAGACAGACAGACAGACAGATAGATATGTTTTCACGGGTATTTATATGTCTGGTATTTAGGTTTCTTCGGGTATTTTCTCACGTCTTAATAGTTGTGCTTTTATTACAGTGACTATAATAATCGCTATAATAAATAATGTACTATAATAAAAGCATAAATATTAAGACTTTGGAAAATACCTGAAGAAACCTAAATACCAGACATATAATACAAACATATGCATGCATATACATACATACATACATACATACATACATACATACACTGTGTATGTATGTATGTATATATATGTTTTCTTAAGTTTTCACGGGTACTTACATATATATATATATATATATATATATATAGAGAGAGAGAGAGAGAGAGAGAGAGAGAGAGAGAGAGAGAGAGCGCAACATGAGAAGCAGAAGAAAGCAAGGCAGAAACTAGAAATAGGATTGTGTGAAGCCACACAGCAGAGATAGTGCTGATGTCCAGGCAATATGCCAAAACCGTAACCAGAAATTAGGTAAGCTAGTTAATTAAAACTCAAGCAGTTTGCCCATTGATTCATTGGCAAGCATGAGTAGGTCACAAGCACAAGGAAAATCTTAGTAAGGTTAGCCAAGCCCTGAGTAGATTAGCCAGGCAGCATGGTTTTGATGGTAGGTCAATGCAATATAGAATCTCAAAATGAAATCTGCTGAATTTGATCAACATGCAATATGGAAAGCTTAAGAAAAGTAAAACCAATCAAGGGATTTTGAGGGTAGGTATTAGTTTTAGGATTTGTGGGAATGCATTCAAGTTCGGCTAGAAAGGGAAATTTTGTGACCTTTTATGTCTTGCCCAAGATCATAGAGGCTGTGGAAGGAGGAATCACAGAACTGTAATGTAGGATGAAGCACTGGGATCCTCTCGATCATTGGATTGTCGGAAATCAGATTATGGTTAAGAGAATGGAATTAAGATGCCTCCATGCCATCCTTTTTTCAGTTCTCAAGCTTTCCTGGTGCAAAAGCTTGAGAAGAATCCACTAAGCTCTGCTAAGCTCTTCAGAGAGAGAAGCAAATTGAAGTATTACGAGTCGCCTTTTTCCCCGACATAAAAATAAATAAATAAATAAACCTGGAGCAATTTCACTTTTGCAGTTGCATCTGAAGCTTTATCGTAGGCTTTCAGTACCAAGGAGAGCAAAGCAAATTAAACATTTTAATTTTCCATGTTAATAGTACTAATTGGATTAACCATGCAAGGAGGAAATGGGTATCTGGGCAATTAGTGAAATAATACACAGGGAAGCTAATGAAGAGCTGAGGGTTTTCAGGATGGCAAGAGCTGTTTGAGTCTTCCATGCATAATTCGGAAAGACAAACACGATTCTGGATTAAGTCAGGGTCTGGTTGAACTTAAGTCTTTTGTTGTTTTAGTAATGGAATATTCCCTATCTACATGATAGACATGAACTTCACATGGTGATTCATCCCTAGATTATAATTATACAGTCAACCACAGATTAAAGAAGCATAGTGGGGCAGAGCATTGGAAAAAAATGCTGTTTGCTAAACCACAGTCAATTTCTGAGGTCCATTTTAGGAATAGAAGGCTCAACATCTGACACCAAACTAATAACAATAGCACTTAGACTTATATACCACTTTACAGTGCTTTACAGCCCTCTCTAAGCAGTCTACAGAGTCGGCCTCTTGCCCCCAAACAATCTGGCTCCTCATTTTACTCACCTCGGATGGATGGAAGGCTGAGTCAACCTTGAGTCTGGTGGAATTCGATCTGCCAAATTGCAGTTCAACCATCCATATACTGAAAACAGCTTAGCCATATCATGCCCACATAGCAAATGTACACAATTAGCAGAAGAAAGCTAGCTTTAAGTATATAGAGTGAAAACCTCAGTAATGAAATTGAAATATGGCTTTTTTGAGATTGGCCTGACTGCTGGATTGAGATAGCTTATTAAAAATGATGAAACCATGAAGCACAGTCTTTTACACAGGGGGTGAGGATGATGGTGACAACATAGGTGTCATGATGTCTTCATGCAAATGACAATTACACATAACTCGTGTCAGGTGTCACGATACGAAATGACATTGTGTTATTTTCACAATGACATCATATCCATATGTGGACAGTTTTTTACTTCATTGTAGCTTATAGTAGGTATCTGTGCCTCCAAGTCTTTTACAATTCTATCCAAATTATTTTTGGATGACCAGAATTCTTTCTACAGAATACTAAGGAATAACAGAATAACAGAATTGGAAGGCACCTTGGAGGTCTTCTAGTCCAACCCCCTGCTCAGGCAGGAAGCCCTATGCCAGTGTTGGAGCATCCACAACTTCTGGAGGAAAATGTGTTGGGTTCCATTTGTTTCTTGTTATGGTTTTGTTTTGGGCTTTGTGCAGTTTGGTAGACAAAGTTAAAAATAGAATTGAGTAAATGTGCACACTGGCTACATCGATTAGGAACTGGAGTTCAGCCACCACTGGAGAGCCATATAATGCTGGTCCCTGTATTAAAATAAGAAAAATATGAACATAGGCTTCTGTGCTCCTTCTCTCATCTTTCTGTGCCACAGCTGTGAAGAGATATTTATCTTTCCATTTGATATTAGCCACGATTAATTGTTCACACTTCAAAATAATTGACCTGAACTATGGTTTCTTTGAAACAAGGCAGTTGCAAGGCACTAGACATTTTGAAGATAGATTAATGAACAAGCAGTAACTGTAACTTAGTTTGGATTTTCACCTCTGATTCTCATGAAAATCCAAACTAAATTACAGTTACTGTTAACTAGGGCTTATCCATTAATAAATATAATTAAAAAAAATTAAATACCAGGTTCACGTTCATTGGGAACTGGGAGGGTCTAGTTCCTTCTTGTCTAAATTTTCAATCCAGTAAAAATAGTAGTCTTGCAGTGGCTTGAGACAGACAGTAAGTTTCCCATGAAAGAGATTTCACAGCTGGTATTTAACTTTTTAAAAAATGGACATTAACCATGCCATCAGAGTTACTTCTGATTTAGCTATCATTATACCAGCCTCTTAACAGAAATGCTTTACAAAGTTATACATTCCAAAGTACACAGCTTGAAATGATAGTTTGCAGGTATTAAAGTTATCTTGTAGTGCTGAAGATAACACGGTATCTAAGTTAAAGATAGCATTTCAGTTGAGATAACAAGTGTAATAGATGCATTCTTAAAGCTGTTCGCTGACAGTCCATGTACATTTTTTTTTTCGGATCTGGTCTGTAAGAGGAAATGGCTTTGAGAAACCTTTTCCCAGTCAATCACTTATCTGTACTGGAAGATTAAAAGGCAGTTTTACAGGGGGTGGAGGAGTACGGAAAATGCAGAAACCCCGGGTTTTTTGAGCTTTACTAAAATGTCTGATGCTTGAGAAGCATGTTGCTGAAAGATTAGCTTTATAACTCTGGCTGCCGAGAAGCCCAGATAGAAAATCTCACAACATTGAGGTACTTCCCATTTAGCAAATTCCGTATGCGTTTTTCAGGTTGTCCTTTTGACTTTATAACGCAAAGCTCCAGCTGTGATGTTTTTGTAATTATATGTATCACAAACCTGAGTGGTGGGACGGCTTAGAGGTGCTCGCCTTCCACTCGGAATAGAATAGAATGAGAGCGTTGGAAGGGACCTTGGAGGTCTTCTAGTCCACCCCCTTGCTCAGGTTGAGAGTTCAATGTAGACAGTGACAGATGTTTCTCTCTCAGGGCGCAAAGAGAAAATGTCTGCTGTGAACTCCCAGGTAGGCGTCAGGAAGGGCATCTGGCCAGTAAACGCTCAGCTCCATTCGGTCACCCCGACTCCACCCTGAATCAAGGGATTACAGGGTTGTAAGAAGGAAAGAAAAGTGCATCACAAACCTATCGGTGCCGTCTTTCACATTCTGCAGATTTTTCTAGGCTGGTGTCCTTTACCAATTAAACACCCAGCATCATGTTGAAGAAGGCTGATCTATGAACGCACAGCCTAGAAACCGCTCACGCAGATGCCACTGAGGGGCATGTTCTCCCTCATATCCAAGGGATGTGTGATTGATTGATGGCCTTTCTAAGCTGTCCATCAATGAGAGTTCATTGATGTTAAAATCAGCACTGTTTCTCTCAAGGTTTAATAACAGTAATCCTGCTTGGAGTCCATTTTTATCATTGAATCATCCAGTTTTTTAACCACTGCCAGATTAATCAACTCTTAATATTATGCGTGCTTCAAACTTGCTTTGGATCTTGCACGAATACACTGCTTCTCTGCAAGACATTTCAGCAACCTAAACTTTCTTTTCAGACTGCATCAATCTGGTGGGAGGGGGAAAAAAAAAACAGGACTGTATTGCTGAAAGCCATTGTAGCATTTTTTCAGACTGAATACCAAACTCCAAAAAAAAAAAGTATTGTGCTGAATAGCAGCTCTCAAGGCATCAGCAGGGCTAGAGATTCAATCAATATCACAGCTGTAAGCCATGTGTCAAAAGGCCAGAGCATCAAATACCTGTCCTTAGCCACCATCTTGATTTTATTTTTTTTGGACATTCCTTCCTCACAGATGCCCTGAGGGAGATGTTCAGTTCATCAAAGCTGCAAAACATTTCTTCAGAACCATTTTCAAAATTGTAGGCTAGGTAGCCCTTAATAGCAACACAGAAATTACAGCCAAAAGTGCCTCTACGCATCCAACTAGTTCTTGACCAACTCCATTGCTTAGCTCCCGTATATTTTTGTTGCAGTTCTTTCAAGGCTCTACATAAAATTTAGATTTTTTTCTTGCCAAATCTAAAAAAAGTCAGTCCTTGGTACCATCTGAGCTTGGTTGTTTTCTTGCAAAACTTTCATTACCAAACTAGGTTTGCTGAGTACTCATGATGTTACCTAGTTTGGGTAGTGAAAGGTCTGCAAGAAAACAACCAAGCTCAGACGGTACCAAGGATCTTATTTCAACCCCGAGCTACAAATATTCTCCTTTATCCGTAGACAAGCTTGTTTTTACACTGAGAATGTCAGAAACAGCCTATTGGATTTGTCCAAGTCCTGCATAATGAGGCTGAGCATGCTTCAAAGTGTTTCAGAAGTTCTCCTGAACTTTCGTAAGGTTAGTATCTTATGAGGGAACTTGCCTACTTAAGTTCAAAGTAGTTCTTCAGAATCATTTTGAAACTTAGCTATTTAGTCCTACGGTGACCAGTTAAGCCAGGGATGACAAACTCAATGCCCGTGGGCCAGAGGTGGTCTTCAGCAGGTTCTGACCAGTTCTGGAGAACCGGTAGTGGAAATTTTGAGTAGTTTGGAGAACCAGCAAATACTACCTGTGTGTGGAGATTTTACAGTATCCTTCCCCTGCCACGTCCACCAAGCCACGCCCACAGAACCGGTAGTAAAAACAAAATTTGAATCCCACCACTGCCATGGGCCAAATCCTGCCCACGGGGTGCTTAGATCTGGTCCGCAGGACCGTCCTGGAAACAGGAAAGGACCAGCCCATGGTGCCATCCCACACACACGCCCCTCCCTGAGCTCCATTTTCACTGGCAGAGAGCTAGCAAAACAAACTAAAAACCAAACAAAAGGAGAAATGTTTCCCCGTTTGCATTTGAGCATGCAAGAAGAGACAGGAAAGGAGAAAGGGAAAGAGGACAGACAAGCCAAAAGAAGGAAAGGTGGGAAGAGAGCAAGAAAGGGAAAATAAAGAAAGAGGGGAAGGAGGAAGAAAGGAGAAGGAAGGAGGGAGGTTTTATAAGGAGAGTGAGGGAAGGTCTGAGGGAAGTCCTGCCTTAGCACTTGGCCACAACAGGTGCCCCCGACACGAGTGACGTCGAGCTGGGCACGCCCACCCTGGCCACACCCACCTCATCCCCACCGAGGTCAAACACAATCCTGATGCGGCCCTCAATGAAATTGAGTTTGACATCCCTAGTAAAGCAATCCAGAGAGACCTCCCATCATGTATCTCAAAACATAGCCTATTAGCTTTGCTACTGGAGTTCAATTATACAATTGTTATCCAGGTTTTCTCTGCCCTACATATTGTCCTAGGCTTTTCATGAGGTTGTTGAAAGATGGCAATAGTTAGGTTTAACTTGATAGATAATAGAAGGAGGCTTAATTCATTCATTCTTGTGAGATCTGCTAAGCCTAGCATCACTTGGCACTGGGTTGAAATTGTGGTAAATGCATAAAATGTTATTTATTGATTCTCTTTGTCATTCTGTACACTGCTCACAGCTTCATGCCTGTGCTGAGTGATGGCCAAATTGCGGTGTGCAATTAATTCCCTCTTCAGAACTTCAAGGAGAAAAGAACAGAAAAGAAGATTTTAGACAGGGGGAATAACAGACTCATTTCAAGTTCTCCTACTCCCTTCCTACAAAGTTTATTTAGACAGACTTGTAATATTTCCTCACCCTAACCCATACCCTTGGTTGCTATTATTGATGGTAGATTATGGACACAGGTAGGTATCAAGATATTGCTAAAATATATTAATGTATACAGGTAGTCCTCGAATTATGACCACAATTGACCCCAAAATTTATGTTGCTAAGGGAGGAGACGGTAGTTAAATGAATTTTGCCCCATTTTACCAGCTTTCTTGCACACTTGTTAAGTGACACTGCAGCAGTTTAAGTTAGTAACACAGTTATTAAGTGTGAATCTGGCTTCCCCATTGACTTTGCTCGTCAGAAAATCACATCACCCAGGGACACTGCAACTGTCTTAACTATGAGTCAGTTGCCAAGTGTCTGAATTTTGACCCCGTGACCATGGGGTAACTTTGAATGGTCACTAAATGAACTATTGTAAGTCAAGGACTACTTGTATATGGAATCCTCATATATTTCAACCGGGAATGTCTGCTGAGAGTCAGTTCCTTCATTACAGAATGATAGCAATTTCTGCCATATGTCCTTGTGTCCATTTATGGGTTTTGTGTAGGAAATTAGTACAAAGACTGCAAGTATCTTCCATATGGCTACTCATGGATAAATCCTGACCCTTAGACATATTGTGATCTGGATATCAAGAGCTAATTATTCTCTTGACAGTAGCTGAAACTAATTAACTTCCTTATCTGCTAAATTATATCCACATTTGAAATTTCTTTGCTGAAAGCTTTTCCTGGGGAAAATGCTAATTGTAGTCACGTGACCCTGTTTTTTTCTCTCTCTCTGTCTCTCTCATACGCACATATACGCACACACTCACACACAGAATTTCTCCCTTCAAACATGCCACATGTTCCCTGTAAGTAAGTAATATCCCATATTAATTATCCCTGATTTGCCTACATCAGTGATTCTCAACTTTAGCAACTTTAAGCTGGGTGGATTTCAACTCCCAGAATTCCCCAGCCTGCTCTGCTTTGGCTGGGGTATTCTGGGAATTGAAGTCCAGCCATCTTTCAGTTGCCAAGGTTGAGAATCATTGGCCTATATCATTTGGGGCAGGAAATTCAGAAAGTTTCAAAGTAGGATTATAAAAGCCCTAAGGGAGAGGGAAAACCGGATGCCCCAAAACCAGAAGCAATCCATCTGATAGGAAATAGTGAAAATGGGATGGCGGATCGAAAGAGGGAAACCCGTGCCAATAACCCCAAGCATATATTTGTACAAGATGAGAATGTCCAGCTTAATGCAGATATGAGAATGAACTATTGGTAACCTTTGTTTCTCTGCTTTATAATGAGTAATGTTTTAAAGAGAGATGATGTTGAGACTGATGGTAAATTTGGAACTCTTTAATTTTAGTGCACAGCTTCAATACGGAGTCTAGCCGAGGTACTGTAGACCATTTACCATTTTACTCATGCACCTATTTGTCTAGCGTAAATTATATGAAGTTGTTGTTCTGCTTTGAGTAATGTATTAAATGTGTCGGAAATGATGACAGGAGAAAATTGTCAGGTGTCTGCATTGTTCAGTCATCATCAGGTCTCCCCGGAGCTGTTGGAAACTCATGAGCCATCAGCCTTTCTTGGTAAACAATTTGAGGTTTCAAAACTGATATAATAGCGCCAAGCCACAACATGAAGTTTTGCAAGCATATTGATTTCTCTGTGAAATATTACAGAGATTCTAGTTGATGCAACATGCACGGATAGAAGTTTTAATGAACTAATGGGGTATGGATTTGAGTTTAGGCAGACACAGCTACCTTCTCCATCTGAGGCGAGCGAGGAAGAACAAATTGTCTTTACAAAACAGGAGCCAGCCTCAAAAATCTCCTGATTTTTAATGTCATATTTTTTAAAAGAAAAGAAAAGAAAATCCCTCCACTTAATTTATTCTAATCCAAATATCATATGCAGAACTTTAAAAAATAATAATAATAATAAGAGACACGGAATAAAACACCTTGACATATACCCTAGAACAGTGATTCTTACGCTTTTTTTCCACCAAGGACCCCCTTTAGCAATGGCCCTTAGACTTATATACCGCTTTACAGTGCTTTACAGCCCTCTCTAAGTGGTTTACAGAGTCAGCCTCTTGCCCTCAACAATCTGGGTCCTCATTTTACCCGCCTTGGAAGAATGGAAGGCTGAGTCAACCTTGAGCCTGGTGAGATTTGAACTGCCAAATTGCAGGTAGCCAGCAATCAGCAGAAGTAGCCCACAGTGCTGCACTCTAGCCACTGCGCCACTGGCTTTAAATACCTTTTGTGGCCACAGGCCATAGTCATGGACCTCCAAGACTGGGGGCCTGTGATGACATCGTACCCCCCCACACACACACCGGGGTCCAAGGATCATAGGTTGAGAACCACTGCCTTACCTAGAACTTAAAATGCAAGATAAAATCGACGCAAATCTTTACAAAAAAAATTGCCCTCCTCCCTTAAATCATGCTAACCAGCAAGCCGTGTGTGAGATACATAATCGCTTGTGTAAATTGTGCATTGATTGGAGATAATAAACATAAAAGTCAACCTTCCTGCTTGAAAGACATCTTCGAAAAGGACACAATCGGCGTCCTATGAATATCTTCATAATATGAATGACATATAGGACGCATTGTCTGGAGCCTGATGCTCCTCCTTTCTGTAGCTTTGGGTTTTTTTAAAAAAAAAAATCCAACTTTTTCCCACTGGGTAGCTTTAGACAAATAATATCTTTTCTGCTGACAGAAATGTCAGGGGAAATGGAGCCCCTCTTCCCCCCTTAACCAGAAGGAGAAATGCAAACTGAAATGTCATCGCCAACCCTGAATGAGAAGTAACCTAACCAAAAAACCATGAAGTAAGGATTAGACTCAGCGGGCACCATTTGCAACACAATGCTCTGAAATGGTTGAGCCTTATTCCCAATCTACTGTATGTCAATGTTTCTCAATGTTGACAATTTTAAGATATGTGGACTTCAACTCCCAGAATTCCCCAGGCATCCTGGTGCAGCTGGGAAACTTTGGGAGGTAAAGTCCACACATCTTAAAGCGGCCAAGATTGAAAAACAGTGATCTGTACCGACAATAATCCCACTGAATGCTAAATAAATGCATGCTAAAATGATAATCTTCTGGTTCTGCCCTTTATGGAAGAGAAAGCATAACTCTTGAAGCTGATTTGCAAAACATGGTTTGCAAAACACTTCAGTTATTATTGCCTGGACTGCCTCTTGTTCAATTAAAATCTTATTGAGTTAATTTTTTTCCCCGCCCCAACTTGGTATTCTTACCAGGTATATATGGAGAAAGGCCGAAAGGAAAGAAGTGGTATTGTCAGTGCTCAAATTGATTTCCCCAAAATAGCTGGACTGTAAAATGGATTCTTCATTTTGCTCACTGATCCCAGCGGCAGTGATACCAATTTTTTTTTTGTTTAAAAAAAAGGTGAACTTGTTTTAAGTTTCTTGCTCAGTTCTATGATGATACCGTGCTTCAGTCCCTCTGCATTCATCTTGCTTCATTTAGAAGTCTGTTAAAATTCTAACAGTCATCTTCATCATCACCATTTTTGGAGGAAATTGAGGGAGCTGTGCTATGATTTCATTTCATTTTCTTTTTTTTTTTTAGTTTGGAAGCCCGCATTTCGAATACTAGGCTAAAAATCAAGGCTTAGAAATCAAAGTCTTTTTAGCATGCGTCACAAGCCAAATTTGTTGCATTAAAAGCAAAGTTTTCACTGCACCGCAGTATTGCTATGAAATCAACTTGAATTTGCATTATTTCACAGCCTTTTCTTGCAAGGCACTCTAGGAAACGTCAATTTCAAAGGGTATTTAAAAATAAAAAAATAAAAAGAAATGTGAAAAACAGTGCGTACAGCACTGTTGGTAAATCCCACCAAATTTGATGTAAAGGCTACAAACTCTCTCGCTTCCCATCAAACTCAGACATAACTTCCTTATGTTTTTAAGTCAAATTCCCAACATGCTGATTGAGGATGATTGACGATTGTAGTCCAATGCAGATTGAAGGCACTAGATAAGAACCTCGTCCATTGCTTTTTCTAGAATAGTCTAAAACGATATAGCCTTTCAAACTTATAGTTCTTATAGATACTTGGAAGGTGTTTGAGATGCCAATTTCTTCTTGTTTCTAAAATATTCCAGTGTTCAATGCAGTTTATCCTTCTGAAACTTGTACTGGTGTATTTGGCCTCCCAAATCCCATTTCCAACTCTAACCTTGAGGAAGACTGCCAGTACAGATGGCCTCGACTTATGACCACAACTGAGCCAAAATTGAAATAGTTAAGTGAGGTTTGACCCATTTTACAACCAATTCTTGCCACAATTGGTAAGTGAATCACTGCAGCCGTTAAGTTAGTAACAAGGTTCTTAACTGAATCTGGTTTCCCCATGGACTTTGCTTGTCAGAAGGTCACAAAAGGGGAATCCCATGACCCCGAGACACTGCGACCGTCATAAATATGGACCAGTTGCCCAGTGTCTGAATTTTGATTGCGTGACCATGGGGATGCTGCAGTGGTTGTAAGTGTGAAAAATGGTTCTAAGTCACTTTTTCCAAAGCCATTGAAACTTCAAATGGTCACTAAGCAAACTTTTGTAAGTCGAGAATTACCTGTATCTGCAGATTCTACCTCTCACGCTTATTTAAACTGCCCATCTCTGGGAATGACATAATAAACCAAAATAGCCAACATCAAATTAAACCAAACAGAGTCAGTAGCAGAAACAAATGCAAGTTCACTTTTGTATCATCCCACCAAACCAATCCATGGAAGAAGACTGATATGAGTTGGGCTCCCATCAATCTTCCCTCTTGCACAAATAGGATGCCCGTGGAGAATCAGTTGTGAGAGTGATGCTTAACCTACAGAGGAATAAAAGACCTCCTCACTTAACTTAACCCCTATTGATAATATGGACATATCCGTATACTTTTATTCACCTACACTACCAAACTGCTTTGCCATTGCATTCTTCCAAGAGATCTCCCCGTCTATCCTACAGTTTTGGCATCCCCTTGAGGGGAGGTCCCTTATATTAGCTAGGTACAATTCTGCTTTGCTTTTTTTGAGATCAGCTCAAGTCAGCTAAGAGCTAAAATCCGTAGAGAATCCTTGAGGCAATTATTTGACTGTAGAGAAGATCAAATTTAGTGTATGCTCCACAGATAAAAGGGAAGCTTTGTTACCACGCACAAAGCCAATAAGTTGCCTAGATGCATAAAATGTTGACATGAGGCCGTTTCTGGAGAAGCTCCTAATGTTCTCCCCACCCCCCCAAAAAAAGATGAGTAAAATGTTCTCCTAGTGATCATAAAATGATGGAGATGGTCATCCATTGGCAGAAGACACCAATGAATGGAATGATTATAGTAGTTATTAACTAGCTCTCAAAGATCCCTGAGCCCCAAGGAAGGATGGCTTTTATACAGTGTCACTTCCAAGAAATGATGTCATTGATCTGGTCTCCTCTCCAGGTCACCAGATAATGATCTTCTCATAGAGCTTTAGAAGTTCTAAACATGAAGTGCCTGGCATCAGGACTGCCCAACAGTCTCCTGACAAACTTGTCCAATGTCACCTTCAATTAAAGTAAGGAGTAATGTTAAGTCATCAACCATGAGCCTTTCTCCTAAATTCTGTCCTTCCCCATGACCTCACCTGAAATCTGGAGATAGGAAGAGACTGCAGAATCTCAAAGAAGACATTGTCTTCTTCCTAATCCGTGTCTCAATTTATTTAGGTGGAGAAAGCAGACTCCTTTGCCTAAACTTAAGCACTGTAGGCGGTACCAGAGGTTAGAAGCTTAAACCTGAACATAAGAATCAGAATAAATCATCATTGAAGACCCTGAATCATGGATATCTGGGTTCAAGTAGTGCCACCCAGAAGGGAGGGGGTGGTGGTCAATTTGCAAGGTGGTGGGTGTGATATAATACAGGGTTTGAATCACAACACCAACCTACCATTTAAGACAGGGTTTCCCAAATTTGGTAAAGTTCTTTTAAGTCATGTGAACCAATTCCCAGAATTCCCCAGCTAGCTATGCTGGCTGGGGAATTCTGGGAGTTGAAGTCCGTGTGTCCTAAAGTTGCCAAGGTTGGAAAACTATGGTTTAGAAGGTTTTAACCCCCTCTGTGAAAACCCAAGATCTGAACTGTTGTTGCTTCACAGATCTGACAGATTTTGGTGGAGGAACAAAGCCTTATTCTCACATTATGCCATGAAATAGAACAAGTCGCTCATGTGTTCAGTTAGCTTATTCAGAAACATCTAAAGTCAATTTTAGGACCCAACAGCGTTGATATACAAGACCAGGTTCCTCTAAGCATATAGTTTGATTCCCAGCCTTATTTCTATTGTAGGTATTGCTATGTCAATGACTAAAAAGACTTAATTTGGTTTAATTCAATCACTAATGGTGGTGGTTGCTTATGAAGCAAGTGGAAGTTTTACTGTGGTTTTCAATAAACAAGTTTGAATGCTTAGATATGAGGATCTTTAAGGGACTCTATTAAATGGAAATTAAAATATAAGCAGTCTTGCCTATTTCCAATCCTGTTCTTTACAGCAGCATTTCTCAATTCTGGGAACTTTTCAGACGAGTGGACTTCAACTTCCAGAATTCTACAACCAGCATGCTGGCTGGGGAATTCTGGGAGTTGAAGTCCACCCACCAACCTTAAAGGTGCCAAGGTTGAGAATCACTGCTTCTGAAGAATGAGGAAAATAGCCATATTGTGGTCATTTTCCCACTGAGTCTCAGCCTTCCCTCTCCCTCCCTCCCCTCCCCCAATTTTCCTTTCCTTCTCCCTCCCAATGATCAACTCAGCTCTGCTGAAGCAAATCAGTTAGGGAATTGGGTTATTTTTGTTTTTGTTTTTTATTTTCACTTTTTATTTTTATTTTGTTGTTTTCTTTTCTTTCCTTTTCTTTTTTTTAATTTATGTACTACAGAGAACAGTGTCGTCTTGTGGCCGTTCTCGTAGACTGTTGTTGGTTTAACAAGCGTCCAACCCTTTTTGTCTTTGTTGTTCTTTTCTTTTCTTTTTTTCTTTCTTTTTTCTTTTTTTCTTTTCTTTTTCTTTTTTTGTCTTTCCTGCTCCCTGCCCCCTGTTCCCACAGGCTGTGCGTTTGTCACGTTTTCGACAAGGGCAATGGCACAGAATGCAATCAAAGCTATGCACCAGTCCCAGACCATGGAGGTACTGTATCATATGCCCTTTCATTGTTTCCTTTGTGCATATGACTGAGAATGTAAAGCCGTGCTCTCTTGAGGAAGATCAGATGTATGACAGTCCTAGGCAAACCTTCCAAGTTCACTAAGCCCTATTTCCCCCACGCTTCTCTCCCTCCACCCTTAACTCTTTTCTTTCTGGGACATTTGGTTCTCTTAATGATCTGAGAACAAATTGCTCTGTTTTTGTCCCTCCTAACAGTGGCATTCAGATTTTTTTTTAAAAAAAAGTTTGTTGACATGACATTTTGCTGTCTGGCATTTAGGATGCTAATTTACCCCAGAATAATTTTGTGATTTAAAAAAAAAAACCCTAATGATAAAGCTGGCCTCTGCGAGGCTGCCATGCCTAAACTCGAATTGGCCAAGGACACCCCAAAAGGCATATATATATATATCTGTTTAGAAGTATCCCCTCTTTCCAAGGGGCTAGTAAACATTCACGTTAGGCCCACATGAGACGAAACATGCTAGAGACAGCAAACTTTGATTCCATTATTGACTTGACGTATACAAATTTAAATTTAGAATAGAATAACAGAGTTGGAAGGGACCTTGGAGGTCTTCTAGTCCAACCCCCTGCCTAGGCAGGAAACCCTACACCAAATTATCCCTGCATTTTCAATTTTTTTTTTAAAAAAAGGAGCTCCCTCCAACCCACTCCATGATTTTTCAGAATTTTGTACACACACACACACACACACACACACAAATGCCTCATGAGTTGACTGTGTCTTATTCTGGATCTTCTGAATTAATCATTTAAGACAGCATGTTCTATTGTATTCTGTACTGTGTATCTGTGTATTAATTAATTCTTCTTAAGCATTTGGATGTAATGTGCACTTTTTTCTTGCTTTTTTTTTTAAATTAAAAAAAACCTCTTGAGATGAGGAACGTTCAAATATATATGTAAAAAATATATATTTTGCAAATGCTCTAACCTCCCAAAGCATGCTGGGTACTAAAATTCCAACATTATTTGGTCTGTGTCATTGAATGGCTTTGTGTGATGAGCAAAGAAAGAAAACAATGAAAATATTTTTTTAAAAAAAAATGCATGGAAAATGTCTTATGTATTCTTGAGAAACACTGATATTGGCATTGCAGTGTCCGTTGTTCTCCAGCCTTCATTTGAAATTATTTTGATATTTTATAATCAATTTGTCTTTCTTTTCAGTGCTATCCTTTTTTTAGATTGTATTAGATGTGATGCTTGCCACAGAAAAGAATCCAAATCACTTGAAAAGACGCATGCTTCTGTGTGCAGAATATTATATACTGTATATATGTATGTACATATTATATTATATTATATTATAATATTATATTATATATATATATATAAAATCTCCATCCTTTTATGTGGCCTGCTTTTAATATTTTAGTGAGTATATTCTATTATGTTTTGCCTAAAGACAAAAGGATGGATATAGATAGATAGATAGATAGATAGATAGATAGATAGATAGATAGATAGATA
>NW_020769308.1:1417764-1441080 GCF_900518735.1 Pseudonaja textilis
ATAGATAGACAGACAGATGACAGGTTAGCTAGATGCATATTTCTCATATCTTTGATTGAAAATTTCAGAGACTTGAAATCAATGTTTATTTGCCTAAGTTTTAAAACATTATGATAATTTTGCAAGAAAAAAACCCAAAGACAATATTAAGGATTCTGGCCTGGGTCCCTGGGAACTATCCATTTTTTTTGGGGGGGGGGGGGGGGATTCCCACACAGATCTTGGCTACCTTGGCAAAGTTTGATGGTAACTTGAATCTTCCTGCTCCTAAGGCATGGCACCCTCTAGGAGAATATTGACCTTGTGGATTAGCAGAGGTGCCAATTTGTGTCCAGTACAATTACAACAACTGAAATGGCTGTTGTGCCATTATACAGAATGGTGGCTCACTGACAAAGAGATAAGGTCACATAGGACAGGATTAGTTGTGAAACTGATATTATCATCTGCTAGAAGGGTGGCGGGAAGCCATCAACTGTTCACGCAGGGCATTTTGTATGTTACACACACAAAAAAATCCTCCTATAAGATAGGCTTATGAGGGATATTCCCATGTTATGTTTTGGCCATCTTCCCTTGAGTTCTCTCCATCCTGCTATCAACAGGCAGTTCTCCAATCTCATTTTTACAACAATACAGGCAATCCGAGATATAGAGACCCACAGTTTTGGATGTGTTTTCAATACTGAAAAAAGTTGTTTGGTCCATTCCCCAGTTAATGAAAAAAAAACACCCGTTAAAGATGGAAGTTTCACAGAAGAAGAAGCAGAGGTCATGGATTGTGCACCATCTTGTTGAGTTTCTTTAAGAGTTGGCAACTTTAAGATGTGTGGACTTCAACTCCCAGAATTCCCCAGCCGGTGTGTTCCTTGAATGCCTCTTAAGCATGCCGCCTGAGGAATTCTGGAAGTTGGTATACACACACCTTAAAGTTGTCAACTTTGAAAAACACTGCTGTAATTCAACTCCCTTGGATAAGGCAATTCCAGAGCAAAAGCACACTCTTAAACCATGTGGTTCCTTTTTAAAATTACTTTTGTCATCAGCATATTTCTCCTAATGTTCCGTTAAAAGCAAGCACCCTGTGATTTAAAGCTGTTAGTTCCATTCCTGCTCTCTAGGACAACCAAGAAGGATTCTTTACCCTTTTCTAGGTAACAGCACCTCACGAGACTGATGGATGCTATCTGGCATGAATTAAACATATTTCATTATTCCATGCTATTTGGTTAAAGTTTGAAGGAAGACGATGCATTCAACCTGAAAAATGTGAATAAGGGAACCTGGAGCATCCAGACTGGGTGCTGTGCTCTAATCTGAAGCATCCTGCACTGAGAATCAGTCCACTGATGATGTTACCCAGTTGGGTAATACAACATCTGCAGGGAAACCACCAAGCTCAGAGAGCACCAAGGACCCCTCCTTTCAGCCCTGAGCTACAAACATTCTCCTTTATTGATTTGCTCTAATCTGGAAAGCTGCTTCCATTATATCCTACATCACACCACATTCTGTCGGCCATAGTTTTTGCAAAACCATCTATACAGCATATATTTGCCCAGGGAAGAAAGTCCTCGTATCTGCTCTGGAGGGACTTTATCACTGTACAGGTAGTCCTCAATGTACGACCACAATTGAGCACAAAATTTATCTTGCTAAGTGAGACAGAAGTGTCGGAATTTTGATCCTATGACCATGGGGATGTTGCAATGGTTGCAATTGTGAAAAACGGTCATAAGTGACTTTTTTCAGTGCCGTTGTAACTTTGGTCACTAAACGAACCGATGTAAGTCGAGGACTACCTGTATTTCATTTTGTCAGTTTCAAGTCAAGCTTGGCACTCTTACTTCTCCATGCAAATTCTATCTAGTACCTTTTGACAATGCCCAGGGAGCAACGTTTCCATCAAAAGGCAAAATATCCCAAATTTCATAGGAGGATGGTGCTCACATTTGCCCCAGTTGGCTTTAGCGTGGCTCTCGTGAAAATCAAGAATCAAGAAAACAAAAGAACAAAAAGTAATTGCCTTTCCACACGTAATACTGGTAATAGAAACAGCTCTAGAGGAGAAATCTGGTACAAATGGGCCAAAACATAATGTGTGAATATGAATTGCTTCTTGTGCAGTATGCTTTATATATGTATATGTATAAAGCATACTGCATGTTGTATGTTTTTGTTGAACATTGTATGTTTTTGGTGAAATGCCTGTCTCTCAGGATTTTTTAAATATATTTTTTAATTACTGTATTTAAAAAGTCAAGATATATTATAATTTTCTTGGGGAAGGAAAGCAAAGGAAGGAAGGAAGGAAGGAAGGAAGGAAGGAAGGAAGGAAGGAAGGAAGGAAGGAAGGAAGGAAGGAAAGGCTTCTCAACTATAGATAACAAGTCTCAATAACAAAAGGAATAATACTATTCATTTAGCTTGGCTTCTACCTCTCTGCTGTTCTTCAGGTGTGATAGGACTACAGATCCCATGCTTCCCACCCATGCTGACTAGAAAATTTGAAAGTTGCCATCTCAATATACCTGGAAGCTTCCAAACTGGAAAAAGCAGCTAAATATTCAGCGGCTTTTCTTTATTCTCCTTGACCATTAATCTCGACACGCCTGCAGTAAACAGTTGACTTTCAACAAAGAATATCCAATCTGGATAGTCGACAGGAAACTTATATTTCTCCTAGGCTGTTTGGCTGGATTTTTTAATGCAAAGAACATTATTTTCAAAAAGTAGAATATACATCAAACGATCGGTTTCAGATGAAAGTTACCTAGGACTCAGTTTCCTGTTTTCAATAAGAGAACAATATCTTCCCCCACCCCACCCCAAAAAACATACTGAAAAACAGACATCTTCAAAATAAATAACTTTTTCGTGGCTGTTTACACCCCTATTTTTGTAATCATGTGCTTTATAAACCTGTGGTTACTGCCACATTTTAATCTCATTAGGGATATATGTGAGTTTATATATTCATGCACTTAGAGAAATCTTTTTTTTTTTTAACGATGGAACAAATAGGTTACAGCCACCCTGTTTTTTTTTTTATTCAGAGCCGTTTCGATTTGTATGTTTTCAATCTGCATGAGGTTGGTTCTATTCAAATTGCTACCCAGATGAAATATGACACGGGGGGTGGGGGGTGTAGGGAAATTATAGATTCATCAAATACTTCTGTAATGTATTATACGATTTACAGCCGGTTAAGCATCCATAAATAGAATATCAGATGCCACACGAAACGGAGAGCTGCAGGCATTGTCTGGGAAAAGCATCTCATGTTCGTGTCCCTGAAATTTATTTCTGCTTCTTTTGGAAAAGATTTGAAGAGCTACACGTAGATCTGTTGGAAGCTGCCTTGTTTCTTCTAAGAGCTCTTCCATGAACTAGATTTTGATCAATGTTCTTTTTCTGTCTTTTAACCTGGGGAAGTTGGGATCTTCTGCAGGTTTCATAGAACAGGTTTTGCATTAATATTTTAAGATGCCCAGGGGAAGCCAAGTTCATGCCAGGGTGAGCCTACGTAACCCCTCTACTTCTGTGCATTTACCTAATTTTTACTTCCCATCTCTCTACAAATACTTTTATTTTTCCCCAAATAATTTAAGCAATGAATTCTTCTGCCTCTCAAAAGTCACCAACATCTAATTTCAATCAGAGGCATTTTCTGCACAGAACTCCATATCCTGTGGATGCTAGGTACAGTAGTCCTCTTTTAGCAACCAGAGTTGGGACCAGCCACTTGGACATTAAGTGAAGTAGTCATTAAGTGAACCCTCTGGATTTACCTCATACTTTCCTTTGCTTTATAACCCTGCAAAGGTTCTAAAGCCAAGGAACGGTTTGCAAAGTTACTCTTTCTTCTTTGTTGCAACTGCAAAAGGTCACTAAATAAGGCAGATGCTAAATGAGGACTGCCTGTATAAAGACAGAATGCACATATCACAAAGTGATCCCTTTCTAAGTGTTTGGCTTGCAAGCTGGATATAAATGGCCCCACACCCGCAGGATAGACAGTGATACTATATGAAAGCACAATTATTTCTTGGGAATGCCAGATCTCTTTTAGAGTGAAAAAATAAAACATGCACTGGTTTATTAATTAGCTCTCTTTTTTTTAACTATGAAGAGGAACAAAATTCTTTTAAATCGGGGGTGTCAAACTCATGAGGGCCGCATCAAGGTTGTGTTTGACCTTTGGGGGGCAGGAGGGGGCATGGCCTGCTTGCCGTCGCTCATGTCGGGGTCATCTGTGGTGGCCAAGTGGTAAGGGAGGACTTCCCTCAGACCCTCTCTCATTCTCCTTATAATCTTCTTTTCTTCCCTCCTTCCTTTCTTCCTTTTCTTCTTTTCCCTTCCCTCTTCATTCTCCCTTCTTCTTCCTTCCCCTCTTTCCTTATTTCTCCTTCCCTGCTCTCTTCCCTTTCCTCTTCCCCTTTCTCCTTTCCTGCCCCTTCTTGCATGCTCAAATTTATCCCTTTTGTTTTGTTTTTAGTTTGTTTTCCAGGGTGGCCCCTCAGGCCAGATCTAAGCACTCCATGGGCTGGATTCGGCCCACAGGCTTTGAGTTTGACACCCCTGTTTTAAACCATTCTGTGGCACATTCCTAAGCAAAGGTCCTTGAAAATTGCACTAAATGCAGTGAAACTCGTATATTTATGTGTGTGTGTATGTAAATATATATATATATATATAGTATATAATGCATATATATACATATACATACATACATACACACAAACACATACACACACACACACACACATACATATGCATATTCAGGTAAAAATTCTATAGAACTGTAAAATGTTGGTTTATTTTAAAATAATGGAGTGATCAATTAAAGATAACAGTTTGCAAAAAAAGAAAGAAAACCTCATAACAATTTCCAACATTCACTAAGCAACAATTTATGGGTTATAAAATTAAGCAAAAGTTATTAGGTTTCCCATTTTTCCCTTACAGTTTCTTACCTGTTTCTAATACCTAAGTCTAGAGCTTTCTATGAAATCTGGCCTCGAAGGACTCTGCTTAGATCGTAGTCAGGTTAGAAAGAAGACAAGTTGATGAACCAAGTTTTGATTTTAACTCCTTTTTCAAACTGTAACAAATCAGGACATTCCTGCTTCTCAATTAGAGTACAAAATCTGATTAGCATAAAGATTTATTTAATATTCAAACTTGGAAAATGTGGAGAAATATGGGGAAAAGGGAGGAAACCTCCTTCTTTCCTTTTTCTCTTCCATCCTTTCTTCCTTCCTCATTACTCAAAGCCAAAACAACTAAGACCAAAAAATATTAACCATTAAGAGAGACCAATGCTAAATTAACGGATCCATTTCTAAGCTAAAATGTCACCTAGATAGATTTCTTTGCAAAAATTGTTGTGCAGTTTGAGCCCCTTTACATACCATCCTATCCAATGTGTTGATCTGCTTTGGAGGTTCACTCAATCTCTGGAGCAGATTTGGAGAATGTTGCAGGAAGGCATGGTATGGAATATATTGGGATGGAGACGGGGGCTGAGTTTCCTGAGCAGTGAGTGTTAGACTTCATGCTAACCTGGAATGTTTGCAGCAGATGGGGCTTGGGGACCAAATATGTCGAGGTGGCAGCCACAACCACAACTACCATTTTTGACTTTTGGGGCCCCTTCTGCAATACTCCTTGAGATTCTGAAATCCTTGACTGATCCACATGTTGTGGGTCCTATAATCAATTACAAAATTATAGAACACCTTTAAAGAAAAGAACTGTGGAAAAGACTCATGCAGATGTATCAGAATTATTCTAATATCTCGTCTGAGTCAAACTTGATGCTTGGTAATATATCCCCTCCAGCGCTAACCAATCTGACCTCACATACCAGCCGAAGATGGCTAAAGCATCATGTAGCCCCTTAAAAATGATTGCGAATGGAAGTTTTCTTTCCAATTCAGATAAAAGATACAGAGACCAAACTAAATTAAATGGTAAAGGTTTCCCTGCCAGTCATGTCTGACTCTAAGGCACGGTACTCGTCTCCGTTTTTTGGCTGAGGGAGACAGCATTGTCCAAAGACATTTTCCACGGTCATGTGGCTAGCATGACTATATGCCAAAGGCACACAGAACGCTGTTATTTTCCCATCAAAGTGATACCTACTTGCATTTACATGCTTTCAAACTGCTAGGAGCTGGAGCAAGAAACAATTGACAAGCTCAGCTTTAACCACTGAGCCATCGCACCGCCTTCTAAATTAAACAAGGGACCCAAAATTTAAACCACCGTCTCTTCAATCACATAGTAAATACTCCCACCAATCAAAGTTCAGCTCCTGATGTCTACCTCAACGCATTTGTGAAGTTTTCCTGACAACAGCACAGAAGTGATCTCCCAAGATATTTTGTATTTTTGACTTCTCAGGCAAGTCAACGCTGCTAGTCCACCCCCAATGGCCTCCTCTCTTAAATACTAACCAGGTCTGAGATCAGCCAAGGTCGGCTAGGTGCTGCCACCTAGCTGGAAATGTGTGATAGACCTTTTTCCCCACCAATCTGTCCAACCACAGGGCTGTTCTTCACCAATTGTCGTGAAGTTTGCTGATACCCAAAAGGACAAAGAGCAAAGACGTTTACAACAGCAATTGGCACAACAAATGCAACAGCTCAATACTGCCACTTGGGGAAACCTTACAGGCCTTGGAGGATTTACCCCACAGTACCTGGCTGTAAGTAATCATCACATTTATTTACAATATTTACAATATTTTCAAAGCAGGCTTGCCGTGCTGGGTTAAGTGGGTATGGTTTAAATAAAGCAGGGAGCATCTCTATCATTAAAGGGTTGTGGAAATGAATTCATTGCATCAAATTGTCCTGCAAGGGATGTGAAAGAATATCTGAGATTAAGATAAAAGATTACAGTGAGATTTCCTCCAATTGATGCTGTCACATTTTAATAGATGAAGTTTCTGGGTGAATGATTGTATTCTGAGGATGTCCCTTCAAGTACGCAGATAGAGATGTTTGCATATTTAACTGCACTTCTGAGCTTTTACACCACTGAAGATGTTTTAGACATTGATGTAAAGTCTACATTTTTATCTTTTTTCTTATGAATTCTGTATATCTCTTCCAATAGCTTAAGACCCTTTAAGAACATGCATCACTGAAAGTTGAATCTCTGCCATTCAGATAAAGGGTGTCTATACCAACCAGCTCAATTTCAAATTTTAGAAGCTGCATTCACACAACAGGCTCAGCTTGGTTAATGGCTCACTTACTTGCTACATGGCACAGCGTATTGTGTGAAAGCAGTGGGTTTATTCAACGTATAATTCAAAATTAGAAAATGAGTTAATTCAGTCACCAGGTCAAGCATGAAGAATGCAGTCCTCTAGTATGGAGATTTTTAGTCACGGTTGTCCCAAAGATACTTTTCAAAAGGGTGGCTGGACAAAGGAAGTCTGGTTGCCTTTTGTAAAAGCGCCTTTTGGGGAAGAACACGGTTGACATTCAAAAACAGGTAGTCCTCGACTTATGACTACAATTGAGCCCAAAGCTTATGTTGCTAAGTGAGGCAGTAGTGAAATTAGTTTTGCCCCATTTTATGACCTTTCTTGCCACAGTTGTTAAGTTAGTAACAGGATTGTTAAAAGTGAATCTGGCTTCCCCATTGACTTTGCGTGGCAGAAAGTCGCATGACCCCAGGATACTGCAACTGTCATAAATACGACTCAGTTGCAGGCATCTGAAATTTGATCATGTGACCATTGGAGTGCTGAGACCTTTGTAAGCGTGACAAAACAGTCATAAAACAATATTTTCAGTGCCGTTTTATGTTCAAACAGTCACCAAATGCACTGTTGTAATTTGAGGACTGACTGTATCTCTCATTACCCAGAAATAAGGCCCATTGATTTCAATGGGACTTGTTTCTAAGTAGACATGTTCAGGTTGTACTAATGGGTTCAATAAAGAAGCCATCGATTCTCTCTTAATTTTTGGAATCCTGACCCGGAAACATTTGGTAGAAGCTCTGTGCGCTTCACACATTCTCATACATCATCCTACTTTTCTTTTTGAAATTTGGCTTCACAATGGCTGTGTTCACACAAGATGCTTCCTCTTTTGGGCTCAGCACCCTCTGAAACTGCCCTGATGCCAAAAGAACATCACACAAACGCTAGCATCGCACTTGTCTATTTTGTCTCTCCCCTTTCCCACAATCCCATTTTCTGGATGTGCATAATACACTTGTCAAGGCAGAACCAAAGCAAATCAGATCTCTTGAAACTTGGCTCTTTCTCAAAGTACATCATATCAGCACAGCTTCAGTGGAAAACCAAATCTAAATCTTTCCCGTGGTTTTAGTATAATTAAACATCCCCAAGTGTCACAGGTCAGGTTGGCCAACTGGGTTAATTGTCAGGTTCTTCAGGCACTCCTTCCCCAACCTTATTGGTTGCCAGTAGAGATGACCTTGATTTTCAGGAGAAACTCTGTGCTGTGTCTAGTAATGCATTCCAACCTCCTTCCTCCCCTTCCCCCACTTGTGTGGCAATTGAGGAACAGAAAGTTGGCTGCAGCCGGGTTCAGTCCAAAGTTGACAACACTTCTATGTCAAGCAACCAAACCTTGAATTGTCAGCAAAAATGCACTCTTTTGGGCTCAGCACCCTCTGAATAATGAAATAATGGCTTGCATTTACACAACACAAAACAATTAAGCACTAAGGAAATGTGAATGCAACCTCTAAGGGCTATTACTGACTTGGTTAAGAGTGTTGGATGGACAGGCAACATTTTTTATGAAATAAATTAGAATAGTTTAGTGCTCAAAATGTATTCACACAACAGTTTATTCTCAGTGCTTTAACTAATACAAAACAAACCCTGTGTTCACATATGCTAAGAAAAATAAGTTATATTCTGGCTTCATAGGATAGCCTAGTTCACCCAATATGGCAGGATTTTTAGCAAATGCTAAGCCACTAACTATCTAACCTCATTTTATCTTAATCTAGGCTGTTATGTCAGAGCCTTTTTTGCATTAGATAAAGCATGGGTATAATTTCTATTTTAGTGTTTTTGGATTTGTATTTTAGTGTTTTTGGAATGAGAAATCAATTTCCAAACTTTTTGTCATATGGAGATATTCAGTGGCTGGTATATTTTTAGGTGAGGTTATTTGGATTATATTTTAGCTGTGTCCACACTTAACCAGGTCAAATGAAGACTGACTGGCTGCATTCACATGACAAGCTAAGCTTGATTTCTTTACTTATTTTGTGAGTGTATGTGTACACAACTTAATAAATTGTAAAATTATTGATTAGTGTAGGATTGATTATTGCACAAGTCCACAAAATGGGCAACTTAAGAATCAGTTAAGTACATTAGGTGAAGGTAACCATTGTTTTAGCATGTATGTAGACCATGGGAAAACCCAGTTCTTTGACAAATAAATCTCTTCTACAATTGGTTCACCATGATAGTGTACATAGATGTTTGCTTTTCAAATTCAGTGTAAGAAGCAGGTATTAATATAATTAGAGCTGTTTTGCCAGAATGATGTTATTCTAAGCAACATTTGTCAGTTTACTTTTGGCAGCCTGGTGGCAAGGCCATTTTTTAAAATCTTTTCCCATTTACATGTGCCACATGTATGTGGTTTACATGTAAACCACATGTATATTTTCTTGTAAAATGGAATGGTTAGATTCGCTTAATACAACACACTTAATCGGGTCAACTGAAGACTGGCTGGCTGCCTTCTGAAACCCAGATTAACAAAAATCACAATTCCTGACTTCACATAACATGTGACAGCCAAACAAATAAGCCTTCATACAGCTTTACATGGTTCACCCGATCTGCAGAGATATGGATACAAACACATCACTTCCCTGCGAAAGAAGAAATATTCAAGATTTGATCCGGGAGAGAGGACCTATATAGCTAGTCCAACCTACAGCAACTGTGTATTCTTAAAATGTGCTGGAAATACAATTGCAAGAATTCCCAGCTGGGAATTATGGAAACTGCCATCTAAATTCAGTGGGAAGGTTGAGAAGGAGGCCTTGAGACTTGAAGAATTTCTGTTGTTCCTGCCTGTTAAGTTTTCCTTAACCCATCACTAGATACCGATGAAGAATAGAAGTCTATGTTCCATGATGGTTTAAATATGTTTTCCGTCATATTGACTTTACAAGTTTGGTTAAAAAAAAAAAAGCAACAGTTCAGGGGAATCTTGTGGGGACAAATAATAAGCCTTCTCAAATTCTTTCTTCAAGTTATTTCCTCCTATCCCTGTGTACCTGAGCATTTCCAGATCTGTGTTTGAAGACCTGATTGTCTTCTGCACACCTCAAGATCTCAAGTTCTTCAGATCTGAAGTAATTCTACACCCATTACATCATGATTGACATTGGCTGTTCATGAATATACGGAATTAATGAATATGAAAATGTTCAACGGCAGTCTTCTACACAGGAGGGGAAAAATAATTATCTAAATTTCTCAATGATCTGAATTATGTTGTTTGTCACTTTCCCCTACCACTGTCGCCTTTCCCTGCTGTGCATTTAGATAAAAGGGGCCAAGCTCCACAATTATATTTTCTGAATGCAGCATCAGTACACAGGAGTGGCATTGTGGGCTTTCGTTCAATACAGCTATTTTAAATTTCATAATTGAATGTCAATTTGAAAAGATTTTTTTTTTCTTGGCGAGATGGTTCAGGTTTCCAGTTAACCAATGCATTTTTTACAACACCTTTTTTCCTCGCCTTTCCACTCATGTATTAAGCGGCATAAGTAACTGCCTGCTTTGATCAAACTGTGATAATTAGCTGTATTGTAACCAGGTTTTCCATGAGGCTCGCAACTTAGAATGACAGTTTGGTTTGAAGGATCAGGACAACAACATTAGAATAGACCTTCAGTATTCATTGGGACATCAATCAGAATAAGACATTTTACAAAACTTAGGGTAAGCTTTGATCTCCACTGTGGGACATGCAAATCTCTTTAGGCAAAAGAAACTGGAAGCAGAAGTTAGAAGAAAAGAAAATGAACTCTAACTTTATTTTACATGAACATCCATAATGTGCACCTCCTTGTTTTGGCCCTTGAAATTCTATACCTTTCTGCTTTTTTTTCAGGATCTCCTCCATTCCACGCAACCAAGATTTCCTATCTTCACCTTTCTTTAGGTCCGCAAACTCTTCTTCCATGTATTTTTTTGCAGTTTTATTCTCAATCATCCTATCTGTATCACTGAATAATCTCATCATTTTTCTCTCTTCCCAGAGATCTTCGATCCCATCTCTTCCTGTTTTTACTGCATGCACATCTAAACTAACCCATTCCCACAGAAATTCATCTTACTTTGTGGTTCATCTGACATGCCTAATTCTCACATCCATTAAATGATGTGGATCAGGAATGTCCAATCTTGGCAACTTGAAGACTTGTGGACTTCAACTCCCAGAATGCTGAGTGAAGAATTCTGGGAATTGAAGTAGTAACTTTAAGACTCGTAGCCTTCAACTATCACATGATGGCTGGGGAATTCTGGGAGTTGAAGTCCACAAGTCTTAAGTTGCCAAGCATTGAACAAGCTTTCATTTGTCATACAAATCACATACTACCTATTATAATTTTACTAGCATTTGCAAGTCTGAACTTTCTTTCCTTCCATCCTTCCTTCCTTCCTTCCTTGTCACCAACTTCAGCAATCACTCTACCAACACACACAGATTCATATTACTTTTTGCCATATTCAAATCCATATCCTCTGTGCATCATACAATTTAATATTCACTACAATCATTTGGGTTTTTAACCTCTAACATCATTTGGATATAAAGATACCCACTCATTCTCATGCCCACTCAAAATACTTTTAATGTCATCATAAGCTTTCCATTTATATTTGTTATATTAATAACTAAGTCCCTAAGTCAAACATTCAGGTCTTATTACATGTTTGATGTTGAATCATTCAAAAGGACTAATTCTGATAGTCAGCAATTAATTCCATAGTATGAAGATTCAATGGATTTTCAACATTCAACAATTCAAGTGTATATGCGTTCTTTAAATCAACGAAGCAAGCATGCCTACATTCGCGTTTTCAGTGATCTGCTGAAATCCAAAAATCTAGGCAGTACATCTGTAGCACAGCATAAAGGCATTTCCCAAATTTTGCTCATCTCTGATAACTATTCATCAAATGCATTTTCCATGCTTAGCAAACTGATACACTGTATTTTTTTTTGCATCCGCTGCAAAAAATAAGACAACAATAATGGCATTATCTAGTAGTTTATCATAGATGCTCTCTTCGCATACAAGTTACACAAATAGATAGGCGCACCGTAACAAATCAAGCCCAGTTACACCATCTATTAGCCATACATTTTTCAACATTTTCCCAGTATTTACAACTTTCTTGTCATCGTTTTTCCCTTCAGCACAGAGATTTATAGCATTAATTTCCGTTCCGTTCTTTGTCATATTACTCTTTTCTTCTCTATACACATTATACCATGTCTTTCTCTCTTGTTTTCCTTTTATTCACATTTTTTTCAACCTCCCTCACTTCATCATCACACCCACCATCCTTCTTCATACTTCTCATTAGTGCAACTCCGCACACTTCTGCAGCACTTTGCAGCATAATTCATTTCATTCTGTTCCAAGCAGATTCCACACATTCTCCTCCTCCGTCACTTTCCTTAATTCTGTTGGGGGGATTAATCTGTCTTTTTTCCCCATCCCATTCATATCACCTAGCAGATTCTCTCCTGCATCTCATTCATTCAGAAAATTGGACAACTTTTCCCAAAATGCTCACTATAACCCTACTTCCTTCCTAATCCCCATTCATTGATAATTCTTTTTCATATACAGTATATTTAAGTTTTTCATTCATAATGAAACCTTACCCAAGGAGGCTACCTCTGTTATTACAAATTACATGTCACTTGGAATCATCACTGATCCAATGAAAAAATGGTTTCATATTTCTGTAGCTTTCTTCACACATTGCAATAAGCTCCAACATGCTTTGTCTTATTTTAACATGTTATGTGAAACCAGCCATTGTGATTTGTAAGTGATATTGACCTAGCCTATGTTGTGATCCCAACCAAATGTGGGTTATCCAGGAAGCCATGATTAAACTATCAGGGTTCCAAGTAATGCACCCATAGAAAACAAAACTCCGAGGCAGGTATAGATTCCTCAAAGAATAGTTTTATTGGATATATCATATTGGCACAGTCCTGGTGAAAACCAACTCTGAAGGGTCCTGTGGTTTTCACCTAATTAAAAGTGAAAGTTTTTTTCCCTTCCCCAAACAATCAGTCACATGGTCCAATCAAGGTGCCATCCGGTCACCTGGTAACATCGCTCCTCCTCTCTCTCTGGCCAGGTGTTAGAATGTCCTTGGTTCCCAGGGGAAAGTGTTTTGTTTTGACTACAAAACCCCAGCTCCACCCCCTCCCTATCCCTCAGCTCCAGTGTGGCAACACTGAAGCATCAACATGGCTGCGGTCAGGTCAGCTTCAGGGTTGACATAAACAAACCAAGAGATAGCCAGTGTGGGAACTCAAGTATGTGTATGACCAGTAATTGATTCCAAGATTGTTCCCTGATACAGTATCTCAGCAATGATGATTGGCAACTGAATATATCAACTGCCTCCATTAAAAATCAACTGGTTGCGCCTAGGCCAAGGCTGTCGAACTCGCGGCCTGCGGGCCAGATGCATCACATGCTGGCCACGCCCAGTTTAGGGGAAAATTGCGGTATGTCATGTGACGATGTGAGTTTGACACCCCTGGACAAGGTGAATATGGTATACAGTTGGATTACCAAAATAGCGCACTCACTTGCAGATCAGCTTTGGTTCCCTGTGTGAACACAACTCTGTGAAAAAGAAGAGCCCATTGTCAGGTTGTGCGTTTTTCAGAACCAGTCCTACAAACCATGTTAAGGAAACCAGCTTCTCTTTTTAAGTGGGGAGGTGGAAAAAAAAAATACTCTTGTGGTTAACCAGGATGAGTTATGCTGACTGCTAGACTGCAGAGGGCAATGATTAGTCACACTATGTTGAGCTGAAATAGATTTAGCACCTGGCAGTTAAAAAAGAGTAAATTGATTAATTGTTTTAAAGCAGCAATGTTATTGAGTTTCCCCAGTGTCTGTGTGTTTCTTAATAGAGATTAGACATTAATATGGATTTACAGCATCGGCTCTGGGGACCTTCATTCCAACACCAGGCAGAAGCAAGAGACTGTATAAATGTAAAGGAAACTATAAGTATCCCAAATTTAATTTGATTCAGATAATTTTGCTTTAATCTTAACTTGTTGCGTTATTAACCCCATTGATGTTGTTACTGTTAATTTGCAGCTTCTGCAGCAAGCAACATCCTCCAGTAACTTGGGTGCCTTCAGTGGCATTCAACAAATGGCCGGTGAGTTAAAGCCTCTTTATTTATTCCTTTTCCTCTTTCTCATCCTGTGGCTGAATTTTAGCCCTCTTCGAGTACCAGAAGGTCCTTCATCTCACCGTATGGTTTAACGGGTGTGTGTGTGTGTGTGTGTGTGTGTGTGTATGTGTAGGTATATGCAAAAGCAGAACACCTTGGACGTTGCATTGGTTCAGAGTCAGATTCAAAGGCTTCCTTGGATGATGTCCTGCGTATTTTGACTTTGGTTTCCAAGTTCCTGTTTTAGAATAGAAGCATAGCCATCATAGCCCTCCAGAAGTTATGAATGCTCCAACACTGGAAGTTCTTGAGATTGGATAACCATTTGTCTGAAGTGGTGTAGGGTTTCCTGCCTAAGCAGGGGGTTGAGCTAGAAGACCTCCAAGGTCCCTTCCAATTTAATTATGTTATTATTCTATTCTAAATCATCCCATCCAGATTATACTGAAAGCATCTTGCTCCATTTAGGACCAGCCAGGTGTCTCTTCATGAAGCCTACAGACACCAACTTTTTTCTACGACCACTCCTTTCAGCAACTGATACTCAGTAGTACAATATGTTGCTGAACTGTTTCATTGAAATTATGGTGACTTCCTACAGCACATCCATTTTCTCCACTACAAATACACTGCTCAAAAAAATAAAGGGAACGCAAAAATAAGTCATCCTAGATCTGATTGAATGAAATATTCTTATTAAATACTTTGTTCATTACATAGTTGAATGTGCTGACAACAAAATCACACAAAAATTATCAATAGAAATCAAATTTAGCAACCCATGGAGGTCTGGATTTGGGGTTACACTCAAAATTAAAGTGAAAAAACACTACAGGCTGATCCAACTTTGATGTAATGTCCTTAAAACAAGTCAAAATGAAGCTCAGTAGTGTATGTGGCCTCCACGTGCCTGTATGACCTCCCTACAATGCCTGGGCATGCTCCTGATGAGGTGGCAGATGGTCTCCTGAGGGATCTCCTCCCACACCTGGACTAAAGCATCCCCCAATTCCTGTGACAGTCTGTGGTGGTTGGCGCAAGACATGATGTCCCTGATGTGCTCAATTGGTCTGGGGAATGGGTGGGCCAGTCCATAGCATCAATGCCTTCGTCTTTCAGGAATTGCTGACACACTCCAGCCACATGAGGCCTAGCATTGTATTGCATTAGGAGGAACCCAGGGCCAACCGCACCAGCATATGGTCTCACAAGGGGTCTGAGGATCTCATCTCGGCACCTAATGGCAGTCAGGCTACCTCTGGCGAGCACATGGAGGGCTGTGTGGCCCCCTAAAGAAATGCCACCCCACACCATTACTGACCCACTGCCAAATCGGTCATGCTGGAGGATGTTGCAGGCAGCAGAACGTTCTCCACGGCGCCTCCATACCCTGTCACGTCTATCACATGTGCTCAGTGTGAACCTACTTTCATCGTGAAGAGCACAGGGCGCCAGTGGCGAATTTGCCAATCTTAGTGTTCTCTGGCAAATGCCAAACGTCCTGCACAGTGTTGGGCTGTAAGCACAACTCCCACCTGTGAACGTTGGGCCCTCATACCACCCTCATGGAGTCTGTTTCTGACTGTTTGAGCAGCCACATGCACATTTGTGGCCCACTGGAGGTCATTTTGCAGGGCTCTGGCAGTGCTCCTCCTGTCCCTCCTTGCACAAAGGCAGAGGTAGTGGTCCTGATGCTGGGTTGTTGCCCTCCTACGGCCTCTTCCACGTCTCCTGATATACTGGCCTGTCTTCTGGTAGCACCTCCATGCTCTGGACACTACGCTGACAGACACAGCAAACCTTCTTGCCACAGCTCGCATTGATGTGCCATCCTGGATGAGCTGCACTACCTGAGCCACTTGTGTGGGTTGTAGACTCCGTCTCATGCTACCACTAGAGTGAAAGCACCGCCAGCATTCAAAAGTGACCAAACCATCAGCCAGAAAGCATAGGAACTGAGAAGTGGTCTGTGGTCACCACCTGCAGAACCGCTCCTTTATTGGGGATGTGTTGCTAACTGCCTATGCTTTCCACCTGTTGTCTATTCCATTTGCACAACAGCATGTGAAATTGATTGTCAATCAGTGTTGCTACCTAAGTGGACAGTTTGTTTTCACAGAAGTGTGATTGACTTGGAGTTACATTGTGTTGTTTAAGTTCTCCCTTTATTTTTTTGAGTAGTGTATATCAACAAAGGAGAATATTTGTAGCTCAGGATTGAAATGAGGGTTGCTGCTGTGCTCTGAGTTGGGTTGACTCAAAGGTTCTTTTGCAAAAGGCAATTGGACTATGTTTCCCCCCCCCCCTTGAGGAAGAAGACATTTCACCTCTCATCCAAGAAGCTTCATCAGTTCTGGTGGGTGGTGGGGAGATGAAAGGGTTAGTTCTGGCAGGGTGGTGCAGGGGGAGAATGGAAGGAATATATTTCTTTGCAGTCATCTGGTTATTAGTACTCTAATAGAATCTCCATAGACATTTGAGATTGGTTTGTTTTGTTGCAGTTTCATTACCCAAACTAAGAAATACCATTATTTTGAAGCAAATTAACCCCTCACTACAAATATATGTGTCTCACACACACATACGCACACACACAAATCATATACAATCTTTCTCTCCAGGCTCCAAGCCTGCTTACTTTTTTTTAGATGAGCCAAAATTTACAAAGTAAAACAGAATGCTTGGTCATTGTGATTTACACCCACTGAGAATGCTTGGTCCTCTTGTTTAATTTCATTTCACAATTTTTTAAATGAGGGTTTGTTGCAATTTTCCAGCAGCAAACCTCTCAGAATTTACAGTGCCACCATCTTAGATGATGAATATCCTTCTGATTTACAGATCTGACATATCTCATTACATAGAAGCTGGATCCTCGATGAGTGCCTTAGGAATACTTCGGGCAAGCCCAAAGTCTGGGCTTGAAGGAGGTCAAGAAAAACAAGATGGCAGCCACAATCCTGTGTTTGACCCCCTACTCCTTTTTTACATGTCTGAACTGCTTGATGTGCTTTTAGCTGCACAGCTGTGGTTACCATCTTAAATTTTCTGCCCCCATCCTCAAGACAGTTAGCTGAACGGCTTCTGAATATCAGCCTGAGTATATTTACTAAGCAATTTATCACTGTGAGCCAGGGTGGCGCAGTGGTTAGAGTGCAGTGCTGCAGGCTACTTCTGCTGGCTGCCAGCTGCCTACAATTTGACTGATCCCTGTCTGAATGTGCAGGGAAAAAAAGCAACCCTAAGCATGGCCAATACATCTATTCTGCGATGCCGTTAGTAACCTTCCCCTCTTGCTTGATATTCTTTATTTCTCATCAAAGCAGCCTCTCCTGCACTGTTCTTGTCATCAAACATGTGAATTTATTTTTAATTATGCTCTGACCCCGTCAGCAAATTGGTGGCGCTTTTATTCACTCTTGCCACACCAAAGGGCATCAGCTCCATCCATATGTCGTCTTGGCGTCTTCTTTTCCACCTTTTTATTTTTTTATCCTCCCTGTTTAAAATATTATTATTAATGCTTTGCTCTGAATGGATCTTGAAGCGCGCCTATGAAAAAGAGATGAGGGTGTCCCCAAAGGCTGTCGGTGTTTTATTCCTAGAATATGCCATTACTGCATTGGCTCCAGAGACTAATGCAGAATCTACTTTCTGACAATATAAATTGGCCCGCAGGTGACGATATCGCTGAGTTATTTCCTCTGGTGCAAATCTGTTGGCAACCACTTGCCGCTCATATTATGTGCGGCTCATAATCTGGCACGATCTTTTCTTTTCTTTTTTTTTATTCTCCTCCCATGAAAAATATATCTTTATGTGATAAACAACATTTTCACAGTGATGGTTTTTTGGAACCGGCTTTGAGTTAAGAAGCCCAATAGTATTTCTTGGACTTCACCCTACAGAATAAGCAATGCAAGGACCAGAAAGATGAGTGTGTGCAAGTGTGTTGGTTTGTTTGCTTATTTGTATTGAGGGCAGTGAAAGATTTTTCTGCATAGCACAGTTAAGAGATGTATTATGTCTCTGCAATTATGATCTATTGGTTGAGACAGCCCAAAGTCATGAGTGCTCCCTCGGAGTAAATTGGATCCAGACTTTAGCCATTGCATCAGTGAAACCAGCTGGGAGTAAAATAAGCCTTAGCTCCCCCCCTACCCCCCCCCCAATTTATCTAAATGGATCAACTCTACAAATGACAAATCGGAGTTTGTCAATTGCACTCAAAACCCAGGCAATTCCACACATTCTCCAACCAGAAGCCTTGATAGCCAGTCCGCTGAGATGCTATTTAGAAAGATCTCTCGGCTTTGTCAACCTCTGCCTGTAAACTGTACACTTTTGAAGTATAAAACACTTAGATATTGATTATTATTTTTTTGGCTTCTCTGGTATTCTTTCTTTCATATACAGATAGTCCTCAACTTAAGACCACAATTGAGCCCAACATTTCTGTGGCTAAGCAAGATAGCCGTCAAGTGAATTTTAACCCATTTTACGACCTACCTTGCCGCAGCTGTTAAGCAAATCACTGTCGTTGTTAGTAACGCGGTTCTGGCTTCTCCATTGACTTAGCTTGTCAGAAGGTCACAAAGGGACCCTGGGACACTGCCAATGGTCATAAATATGTGCCGGTTGTCAGGCGTCTGAATTTTGATCATGTGACTATGAGGATACTGCAATGGTCGCAAATGTGAAAAATGTCATAAGTCCCTTTTTTCAGTGCCATTGTAACTTGATCACTAAACAAAGTGATCACTAAACACTAAATGATCACTAAAACTGTTTTACACACACATATACGTGTATATGTATCTATACACCTACCGAGACACGTATAGTGCCGTGTTGGTGTGGTGTCGGGGGTTTCCGGTTCAATGTCTGAAGGGTGAAAGATGTGTGTTTGTGTTTCTTTTCAAGGTCATGGTCATGATGTGCACTGAAGATGGTGTTTGATTTCATTGTACTAGGTGCAATGACAATAAAGTAAAATTATAGGCGCACACACTCACAAAATAGCTCAGGTTAATTAGTTTATTTTAATTGTGAATGGCAAAACTGAAGGGCAGAATTGGAGCTTAAGATTGATAGAAAGGTGATCAAGGAACATCTTGCTACAGTTAATGAATTTAAGTCTTCAAGACTAGATGAATTATGCCCTCTAGGGCAGTGGCCCCCAACCTTTTTTGTGCCGCGGCCCAGTACCGGCATCACAAAATGATCCGCGGCCCGGTACCGACATCAGCACGCATGACAAGGCAAGGCAAGCCGAGCGACCGGCCAGCCAGCCCTCCCCCACTTCTCCCCACCACCTTCAACTCCTCCTTTGTGCCTTTGTCAATGAGCTTCGCTTCAGGACGGCTTCGGAACGGTTGCTCGGCTCGCCTTGCCTTGGGTGCTGAAAGAATCCTCGCGCCTTAGTTTCGTTCAAAGCCCCACCCCTTCGATGAAACTAAGGCGCAAAGATTCCTTCAGGACCCAAATGCCGCTTTCCAACTGGAAAAGCTCCCCCGGAAGCACTTTCTCGTCAAACAAGATGGCGGCGCCCAGCAAACCAGCGGCCTGGTAGGAAATGTTCCACAGACCGGTACCGGTGCACGGCCCAGTGGTTGGGGACCCCTGCTCTAGGGTACTACAGGAAGGCTGCATTTTATCCCTACATTTTAGGAGGTGAATTGGCTGCTTTGACGTTGCATTGAAGAGTTAAACTTCGAAGGGAAAGTGTCCTTCAAAGGAAACTTTCCTTCTACCTGTTGAACCTGTAATGGGAATGGTGCCATGTAGGCTTTGAAGCATCCCCTCAGTAGTTTATAAGGTGGCCTTAGGTATCCAAGTTTCTTATATTGTCAGCCTTAATTAAAAAGATACTGATACCCACCATGGGGTTCTTGTCAAATTACCAATAAAAATTATTGCAAACAGTTTAATGTTCAGTGTAACTCTTTGAGAATGGGTTTTTAATGGGATTGAAAACTTATTGTGTATACATTATCCCGGAATTTGTGTGGTTGGAGTGGGCCAGGACTGTCATACATAAGCAAGCAAGCCAGCGTGTTTTCTTTTTTTCTTTTGTTTTTGTAAATGTCTCTGATAAGAGAAAACCTAAATCTCACAATGGACTTCTTCAAAAAGAATATTTGATGCCTCCCTCTTGAAAAATAAATGAAATGCATTTTTCAATTCTTTTTTTTTGTTTTTCCAAGCTGACATCAACAGTTATGATTTTAAAAAATCCCCTTTTAGTTGGGGACTGGTCAGTCCCTTCTTCCTGTGTGGGAAAATTTGCCCTGAAAGCTTCACATCCTGAGTTGTGATATGGAAACCTCAGGTCTCCAATTTATTTGTGTTTTAACAGGACTGCCTGTGTCACTGCAAGGGTACTACATCAGTTTCCTGCAAATGTGCTAATAGGCCATATGAGAGAATTCTACAAGCATCCATCTGCCGATTTTTAACAAGCCTGATTGGCAAGTGGATGTAACAACTGACATCTGTTCTTCCTTATTGATATGTAGATTTATGGTAATTGCTGTGAACAATAAGACACCAAATTACCTAAGGTGAACATTAAATTAAATTTTCATAGCCTCTCTCCTTATAAATACATTTTATAAAAATCTTACATTTCAAGCAGACATATTGTACATCCATTATAAGCATAATTTAATTGTATTTTTAATCTGCCAAGCAATGAAAATCTGAGTTGCGATTCTTGCTGTAGAAAATATTACCCTATTTTGATCGCTGAGCAGTTTATATTATCGAAATCAATTAAATGTCACATTTACTCTCAGCATTTTTTTTTTCTCCAGCATAAAAACTAAGGAAGCATATCTAGAGGCTTGTTTCTCCAAAGGGTACCTCTCTTCCTTCTGCCCCTTCCTTCCTAGTGTAAATAATTAACATTTCTTCCAAAAGTACTGTGCTTGTAGAATATTTAGTGGTTTCAGCAGAAGATTATCAGATTATTTTTCATTTCATTTTACTATGGAATGTAGGGGAGAAGCCACAATAGCAAAAAAAAAAAAGGCCTCATGCTCCTATGTGAAAACAATACATTTTGGATGATAATTCTCAAGCAGGTTGAGAAATAAAGAACAATTAGATTTATTTATTTATTTGCCTACTTATTTATTTATTTGTTTGTTTGTATTGCCTCCTATTCGCCCATTTGCGACTCGAGGCAGCTTACACAATGTAAAACCATATTTAAAACAAAAAATAAAAATAAAAAATAATAAAAACTAACAAAAATAATCAAATAAATGAATAAAGTACAATAGAACAAAATCTTGGGGGGGAAAATCACCCCCAACTCCCACCCCTATGACAGCAGATCACCCTAGCCATTTGATGGGCTCCATCCCGCTCTGGGTTCCCCAGGCCCGCTGGCAGCACCAGCTCTTCAGTGCCTTCCGGAAGAGAGCTAGAGTGGGGGCCCATCTAATCTCTGGGGGAATGATATTCCAGAGAGAGGGAGCCACCATGGAGAAGGCCCTTCTTCTGGGTCCCACCGGGTGTATCTCCCTCAGGGATGGGACCCATAGTATTCCCATAGATGTGACCAGCAAGAGACATTCCCTCAGATACGCCGGTTCCAAGCCACGAAGGGCTTTAAAGGGGACAACCAGCACTTTTAAAAAGATGCAGAGCATCTTGTAGAACCTCATCCTGGAAATTATAGGTACCACAATCAACCCCAAAATTTATGTTGCTAGGTGAGACAGTTGTTAAATTAGTTGTGTCCCACTTTATCGCCTTTCTTCCCATAGTTGTTAGGTGAATCACTGCAGTTGTTAACTGAGAAACCTGGTTGTTAAAGAGAACCCAGCTTCCCCATCGACTTGACTTCTCAGAAAGTCTCAAAAGGTGATCGCATGACCCTGAGATACTGCAACCGTCATAAATACAAGTCAGTTGCAGGCATTTGAATTTTGATCGTGTGACCATTGGAGTGCTCCTACCGTCGTAAGTGTGAAAACGGTCATGTCACTTTTTTCAGTGCCGTTGTAACTTCGAGTGGTCCCTAAACAAACTGATGTAAGTCGAGGACTACCTGTACAAGATAATGCTTTCCATTCACACCTCTATCCACTCATCCTCCATTTCAGGTATGCTGTCTTGGGCTGCGTCTGATTTGGTCTTGCAAACCTGTGGTTGAATTCTTCCTTTCCTCCAGGGGAAAGGCAGAGTCAGGCCAAGCAGCCATTCCTGTCATCCTCAAGATCTGATGGTTTTAATAAAGGCAGCTTAATAAAGGTAGCTTCCCTGGTAGCTGAGGATGAGAACACATCCTGGCTGGATATTTATTTAGCTGAGAAAAGGTTTAGGTGATAAACAGAGCCAACGCATGAATATCTCCATGATTATACAGTTCCATCCCATTATGTCAGCCGTTAGCACTTTGAAATGAGTGTGTTCTGAGCAAAGTTGGCAGCGGGTTCAAAAGAGGTCCCCTGATTTATCCATGGCACAAAGTCATGAAAGAAAAGCAGAGCTTATCTGCACGAAGTGCCTTGTTGCACAGTATGGTCTGTTAAATATAAATCTCGTCCAATTATTTGGAGGTATATGAATTGACAAAGGACAATGAGATGTTGTTGGCTCTCTCCTCTTTGTTCTGAATCTTGGCTGGGTTTTTTCCAACTCCCAGAAAGATTTGTTTTAGTACCTCTTTGGCAGGTAGCTGTTACATGGATGGAATGGGATGGGATGGGATGGGATGGGATGGGATGGAACGGAATGGGAAAAGGAATAGAATAATAGGGTAGAATAGAATAGAATAGAATAGAATAGAATAGAATAGAATAGAATAGAATAGAATAGAA
>NW_020769308.1:1441090-1462078 GCF_900518735.1 Pseudonaja textilis
AATAGAATAGAATAGAATAGAATAGAATAGAATAGAATAGAATAGAACAGAATAGAACAGAACAGAATATAGAACCAGGGGTGGGTTTCTACCGGTTCTGTCTACCTCTGTAGAACCAGTAGCTTTGAAGAGCAGCAGACATAGAACTGGTTCTATGTCTGCTGATGTTTTTGCCCACCTGCCCACCCAGGCTCTTACCTGATCTTTATTTCCTGATTTTTCAACTTCAACTGCTGAACGAGGCACAGCTGCAGTTAAAAAAGCAGGAAAAGAGGGCTGTTTCAAAGGCTGCTTCTCTGCATGCAGCCTGCTGATGACGATTTACAGGCATGCGACTCCCAGCATGCAGGGAAGCTCGTAAATCCCGAACCCGTAGTTAACCCTGTTGTATCCCACCCCTATATAGAATGGAATATAGAACGGAACAGAATAGAACAGAATAGAATAGTTGGAAGAGACCTTGGAGGTCTTCTAGTGCAAACCCCTGCTCGGGCAGGAAATTTCTACTAGTAGGTAGAGGCTTTGAGAAAGATCCTGCCCCTTATTTATTTTCACATCCATCACCGGAAAATTATTACATACGCCAAGTTTTCTAAAGAGTGAAAAATATGAGGAATCTGTTTATGCCTTTTGCATTAGTTGTTTGACATGCACACCTATTTTTTTCTCTTATTGAAACTTCCTGCACAGTCTGCAATCTTGATCTTCTAGGGATTGTGTGGAAGTTTGCATGTATTAATTAAATTTTCCACGGTTAAAGTACCTTCAGAACTCTGAGTAAATGTTCAGCGAACATCTTTACTGGAATGGAAATTGTTTCAAATGTATGACTAAGATGACTTCTCCTAATTCTGAGCCACAGTGGATTTGACTTCACAGCAAATTATCCCCGGCAAAAGCAGACTGATGGATTGTTAGGCAGTAACGCAGCCTCTTCTCTTCTCTTCTCCCTTTTGAAGTAGAAGCATCACTATTAGATAACAATGTATTCTTGTGATGCTTTCTAAAAAAAATTTGCAAGGCTTTTTTCTGCTGCTCGTTTTTGACATACGTTTTGATAAACAACTCAGAGCTATCCCAAGATAATTTCTCCTGCATTTTTTATTGTGGCCTCATGGCACAACTCATGCTTCCAATTCATGAGGGCTCGTGCTGAGTCCCTGTCACCTGGTCCATCAGAATAGGTTTCTTTTTAAAAATGAAAATCAAGAAAAGTAGAAAATGACAGTCTTTGCAAATCCCAGGTCAAGTTAGACTTTATTTTGGTGAAAGGCCACTACAGAACAAAATCGTTAACGAGCGGTTTAAAAGTAACAGAGGAGGACCAGACAAGCTGAAAGGATACAGGTAGCCCTCAACTTACGGCTACCATGGAGCCCAACCTTTCTGTTGTTAAGTGAGACATTTGGTATGTTGAGTTTTGCCTCCTTTCATGAACTTTCTTGCCACAGTTATTAAGTGACTCGCTGCAGTTGATAAGTTGGTAACCTAGTTGTTAAATGAATCTGGTTTCCCCATTGACTTTGCTTCTCAGAAAGTTGCAAAAGGTGATTGCCATGGTGGCGCCATGGTGGTGCAGTGGTTAGAACGCAGTATTGCAGGATAATTCTGATGACTGCCAGCAGTTTGAGCCTCACCAGCTCAAGGTTGAACTTAGCTTTCCATCTTTCCGAGGACGATAAAATGAGGACCCAGATTACAATATGCTGACTCTATAAAACTGCTTAGAGAGTTCTGTAAAAGCCCTATGAAGAGGTATATAAGGCTAAGGGCTATTGGTTTTGCTATCACATGACCTTGGGAAACATGACCGTCCTAAGTGTGAAACAGTTACCAAGCTTCTGAATTTTGATCACATGATCATGGGGATGCTTCACTTTTTTTCAGTGCTGTTAGAACTTTGAATGTTCACTAAATGAATTGTTGTAAGTCAAAAGCTACCTGTATGGTGGATTTAAAACAAATCGTTTGGGTTTGGAAATCGACTTCACCAGCTCTCTGTTTTCTCTGCAGGAATGAATGCTTTACAGCTACAAAATTTGGCAACCTTAGCAGCTGCAGCGGCCGCGGCCCAGTCCTCAGCCAACACCACCAATGCGAATCCACTCTCCACAGCATCAGGGGCCCTTGGTGCACTCACAAGCCCAGGTACGTTTTGAGCTTCTTTTCACCTTGGTTCCAAAGAAGGATGTCAGGATTCCGACACTTAACGCCATTTAAATCATGAATCTCTAGCCAAACTCCAAAAGGATTTATTGGGAGTTAAAAATGCGGCATTGCCTGGGTGTAGTCGACTCTGAGACACATAATTCATTGTCACCCTTAACCCTCATTTTCCCTCACCCCCTGGGTATATCATAATTCATATTCTCCAATGGGACACATCCATAGCCAAGAGTCATCAATCATGCTCTCCAGTTAGAATTTTACGGGGCAGAAACCTCAGTCACCTAGAAACTATCTTTGAAAACATTTATGGAATGCGAGCTGCCCACTGCTTCCCCTTCCCTTTCTGTTGACAACTCTAAAAGACCACAGAAATATTTTATGAGTTGACATAAGAGGGCAAATAGATTTAAACATTAGCCTCCTTCTAGCCATGCGTCCAGTGTGATGCTGGTACAAGAACGATAGGTCCATTGGAGATTTTATTCCAGTGTATTCTCTTTGTGTGTGGTAAAACAGGTTTTCTTTCATCGACAATGGAAACTTGGTTGGGGCAATGGAGGTCCAAAAGTCAAGATGGCAGCCACGTCGGTGCATTTGATGTTGCCCTGCCTTTTTTATTTGTGTCGTTTGATTATTCCATCACAGCTGCCATCTTGGTCTATGGGGGTATATCTTACAGACTACAGACACCCTTCCTGCGCTGAATTGTGATTTCATACATGTATTAATTGTGTTATTTTAAATTTTAATGAGGACTTCAGATTGGGGAATCTTAATGGGGAAGCCTTCAAAATGTGTCTGTCCTATGTATTGCCAAGGTTTTTTTTTTTTTAAAAGACGTTTATCTACTTCACATTGCTAACCTTCTCAAATAAGAGAACAGATTTTTAACCAGGGGATAATAATTCATTCATGGATCGTTGCAGGCAATTTAGTCTTGAGAATTTGGGGAGCCATATTTCATTGTGAATGTTTTCTATATGCTTATCTATTTTCTTTTGATATTTTAAAAAAATAATGATAATTTATTTTATTTTGCATTGCACTTACAAAAAATTTATCCTGGTTTTGTCTGTTACCATATTTATCCAATTGTGTCAACTGTTTTTATTTCATTTCGAAAAACCCAGAACGTTAAGAATTCTAGAAAACATGGAACCTTCTTTGATAATTATGGTTTTAGCAAATTCTATTTCTTTTAATTTTGAACACTCTTAGTTTTCTCTTGAAACTGCTGAAAAGCTTTTCAGAGGAAAAGACTAATGTCCTTCTGTGTCCCTTGGCAGAAATTAAATCAAGATCTCACATCAGGATCAATTTAAAGATTTGTGCTATGACCCTATGTAATATCTAATTCATTCAATTCCTAAAATGCTACTTCATACAAACGATTATAATTCTTAGAGATTCCACAGACATCATGTCCCTATAGTGCAGGAATAGCCTTTTCCCTTAGCTTTTTGTCTTGAAGCAAAGCATACTTTAGTTGACTTGTAAATTATTCCCTTTTTAACATCATATATTTATATGGTGCACAGTTTCAGTTCCGTTATGAACTTTCATGATCCATGGCAGCCATGCAAAATACCTTGTGTGTTTTCTCTTTGAGAATGGGAATGTGGAAATCTACCATTGCTACATTTTTGTCACAATGATCAGACCAACAATTCTTTCTCAAGTGGTCAAGCAAAGAAGAAATTTATTCTCGCTGTTTTCTTCTAAGTCAGCCAGCAACCTTTTCCTCCTTATCTCTTTGCTCCAGAGCTGGACAAATGCTCAGTGACCAGTAATGCTTAGTATTTGCAGATTTCAGATGTATCTGATGTTCCTTGATTTGCTGCACAATCCCCTTGGTTGACTTTTCCCACATTTTAATGCTATCTGTATTGTGGATTCCACATCTGGAACCCACATTTATACCGTTTTAAGACACGATTTAGGATTTACGCAGCTGAGTAGCGGTTGGCAGAGAATGAAGTGCAGAATAATCCTACATAGGGATTAAATACCAATTGAAGATGATAAAAGCAAATGGAATTATTGAAGACAACACACAACTTTGTGCGGGGTGGGGCTTTCTGTTGGCTTCCACCCCGTGACATCATTTGGCCCACAAGGATGGAAATACAACAGGATTGGATCCTTTTCCACACCCCATCACAATCAAATTAAAAGCAGATTTTGCATGCTTTTGGGTATGTGTTGTGGGGAGTTGTGTTGCCAAAATCTACTTATCCACCTACTAAGTTGGATGATTTTGAACTACTTGCTGTCTTTTCCATCTGTTTCACAGTTTTATTGTGAGAAGAGGACTGTGGAGAAATTGTGTATGGTGCTTTGTAGAAGAAGGGTGGGCTACAACAGTCCTAATCTGAGTTGGTATTGCTGCTATTGAAAATGGAATATATTAAAACAGTTTCAGCTGTGTAGTCATGCACCCATTCATTTGTTCCTGCTTTCAAGCATTGCTTATAAAAAGAAGGGATCGTCTCCAAACTAAGTTAAAATTCATTCTTTTTTAAAATGACCGTGACTTTTTCATACTAGCGCCTAACCACAGATTCCATCAAATTCAAGAGTGTCTTTTCAGCATGATTCACATGTAATTCTGCTACAAAAAAAAAAATCCCAGATTTGTTTACTGGAACAAGATTCAGAATATGCTGTTCTGGTTAATTTAACAGTTTTCCTTAGCGCAGGCGGGAGGGGGGGATTTGTGTACAGGAGAAAAATTAGCTCTCTTGACTTTAATGAAACTGCTTTAATGAGCATGTTCTAAGCATTATTAAACTTGGAAATGTGCTTAATAGCTAGAGAATGGCCTTAGAGCATCATTGTACATTTATATAGAAGCTGGAGGTTATTAACTTTCATAAATCAACTTTAAAATTAGAGAGCAAAGCTGCTCCACCACTGGGAAAGCGATGCTATAAGAGCATTGACAACAACTAATTTTATACATACATTTATATCTAAGAACGTCAGATAAGTTTGCAGGGTAAGGATAACTAAGCTATTTAAAAAAACCATTGCTTTCCACGCAACTCAGCCACAGGCTTTAGCCAGCCCTACATGGGAAGTTATTTGTGCTCAGAGTTGGAAGAGACCTTGGAGATCTTCTAGTCCAAACCCCTGATGAAGCAGGAGACCCTAGAGCAGGGGTCGCCAACCTTTTGGACCTCAGGGACCACCAAACTCATAATTTTAAATCCCAGGGACCATTAACTGGTTCTGTGGGTGTGGCCTAATTTGGGGGTGTGGCTTGGTGGTCATGTGACTGGCTGGGCATGACTTGTATGTAAATATTATAAATATTTATATACATATTGAAATTTTTATTTAGAAAAAGAGCAACTTTTACCCAAAATCAGGCAAAGCAGGCAGGCAGATTGAGTTGCTCACAGAATCATTCAGTGATCTACCTATCTGCCATCGGCTAGCTCAGTCTGTCACATAAAATTTGCTTGCCGTGAGTCTGCATTCAATAATAGAACCTTCAGTCCTAAGGGAGGTTTGGCTGTACTTAAAAGCAGAGCTGAAGATCTAAAGATAAGCTAGAAAGCAAAAAATCCAACCATTTCCTGCTTCCTAGCTAATCCAAATCTCCCGGCACAGCAGAACAGATGATGGTCGGAAAAAGGAAAAATAGCAATTTAGCAGGCAAGTTTGCCGGGTAAGGAGTGAATGGGTAGGGAGGGTTCCCGCGGGCCATGTGGGCGGTGCAGCCTTGTATTTCTGTGCAGCCTGGATTAATTGATTTGTGGGGGTGCTCTGGGGGTGAGATTTCTCTGCGGCCCACCAAAATGTTCTCGTGCAGCCCACCAGTGGGCCACGGCCCATCGGTTGGCAACCACTGCCCTAGACCATTTCAGATAGGTGGCTGTCCAATCTCTTTTTAAAAGCTTCCAGTGATGGAGCACCCACCCACCGTTCCACTGGTTAATGGTCCTCACTGTCAGAAAGTTTCTTCTTAGTTCCAGGTTGCTTCTCTCTTTGATTAGTTTCCATTCATTGTTTAGTGTCTAGTCTTCTGGAGCCTTGGAAAACAAGATGACCCTCTCTTTTTTATAACATCCCCTCAAATACTGGGATAATGCTATCATGAACCCCCTAGCCCTTCTTTTCTCTAGAGCGGCCATACCCAATTCCTGCAACCATTCTTCATATGTTTTTGTCTCCAGGTCCTTAGGCGTCTTAGTTGCTCTTCTTTGCACTTTTTCCAAAGTCGTAACATCTTTTTTGTAATGTGGTGAGCAAAACTGGATCACTCCTCCTGCTCCTCCTCTTCTTCTTCCATGTTCAGAATTTACTTTTTCCCCCCTCAGAATTTTCCTTTGTTGCTGAGTGTTGATAACTCGAGGCACAGCCAGACACCAATCCAGCTGCCATCTTAAATCCATCTCAGTTTGCTCAGTAGGAAAAGCAATTGGGTGGCTTTGCTTAATGATGGTACAGTAACTGTGCACTTGTGAGAATGTGCCCCTTTGTGTGCAGGAAAGTACCAGTGTTTTTAATCATTTCTTTTAGGCCACCAGAGACAAGATTTTTGACATATTTTGATACTTCGGAGAAAATGTGCCTAGGATGTCTGGGAATCTGCTGCTTATAAAAAGGAGTGGCCTTGGAAAAAGAATACATCATTCATTCTTTTTTTTTTTTTTGTAAATTTTATTTGAGTTTTCACAAAGAGGAAAAAAATACAAATAAAACATCTTTTTTGAAAGTAGCGTAATCCCGGGTTACATTTCTTCGTATAGACACAAATTCAGGTTCATGCTCATTTTTATATTCCATTCCATATCTTACTACTATTTTACATTTTCTGCATAGCTTCTCCCCTCTTTTAATTTTCTCAATTTTATTTTAATTATCTCATCTCAATTCAAATCATTGTATTTATATTTTTTGTCTGTCCTGTTTCAATTATCTATTATCTTTTCTCATTAAACAAAATTTCTCCTGTAGTTACTGATTGGAGTATGACGCCTTTATATCTTTTCCCTAAAGTTGTAACATTCAATATAATACATAACTTCCATTCGGATTCTGCTTGGTACATTCTTAAAATACACACTGTATTCTTAAAAAAAGAAAAAATTATAAATGTATATAATTAAAACAACATTCCATTCCAATTCAATTCTATCATTAATATTAATATTCATTAAAGTCTTAACATCTTTAACATTACTTTTCAATTAAATATCATACTTCTATGGGAACAATTATAAGCTTTCCATAGTTAATTCCCCCCCTTCACTTATATTTTATAAAACATTAACTAATTAAAATGTTCCCGTTCCTTCCTAATTCGATTTTCTCATTTATTTTATTTCAGTTATTTTATTCACAAACATTTCACTAAATTACACTATTTTATCCCTCATTTTAATCATACATTGTTTCCAATTTTCTAAAGTTATTTCTATTACTAATATAACAGTACAGTCTTATGTACCTTTACAGAATCCCCTTTTCAGTTACATTTTTCACCCATTATCTCTAAATAGGTCCTGTTTCTCTATATCTTGCTCCAGTCCTTTGTAACTTCTTTTCCTTTCCTTGTTCCCTCTCTTCTCTCTCCCCTTTTTACCCCCTTGTTTCTCTACCTCTATTTCTCTCTTCTGTATTCACCTTTTCTCTTACTTTCCAGTATTATACTTATTTTTTGAATTATTTTTCTTTTCTTTGGTTGTTTTTTTAAGTCTTAAATTCTCCATTCTCTTTCCCCCCTTTCCTTTTTCTTCCCCACATAAAATTGCTTGTTCATTAAAGATGGCTTCTTCTTTGTCCCAGTCTTCTTGTTTTGCAGTCTTTTCTTGTTGTTTCTCATAGTTCCAAATCTCCATTTCTAAGAATTGAAAAACCAAGCCAAAAGAACCCTTCCTTTCTTGTGCATCTTCTTTGTACTTTTTAAGTTCCATTTTCAATTCATCCAGAAGCGGTGCCATTGTATAAATTTTTAAATAACCACCCAATTGATTTTAGTCATTCAAATATAATAACCAAGAATCCAAAGATCACCAAATAATCCAAATACATGCAAGCTGTTTCTTTTTTGCTCTTTTTTTTCACTTTCTCTTCCTGGGTTACCATTTAGTTGCAAAGTTTCAGTTAAAATGTATCTTTTAGAAGTCTTGTAGAAATTTTACTGTAGATTCTTTTTAATTCCAGGCAGTCTCCTCCCTCTTCCAGATCCTGCCCTTATTCTTTTTCTCTCCCTTCCTGCTAATGAAAAAGAAAAAATTTAATGTCCAGAAATCTTTATTATCCCTTTGGCATTTTGTTTTATTTTCAGCTTAATTGCCTATTGATGTCAAAGCGGATTTTTCCGATTTCTTATTTAAGTCTCTTAGTTGTCAGTATAGGGAAGGAGAGAGAAGGAAAAAAAAGAGCCAAACCTTTCCCTTTTCACTTTCCTTCGCTGCTTCCGACTCTTCTTTGGGAGCGATGTTATTTTTTGTAAGTTTAAATTCCAGGGTACCTTAGTTGTTGCTTTTACAATTTAACCCCGTCAGCCAAAATTTTCACTTCTTATCTTCCTCCTGCACATTCTTTTCTGGTCGAGTTCTTCTTTGTGGTGGCCATTTCTGACCACCACTGCAACCGCCTTCGGGAAAGGGAGTAATGGCCAGCTGAGGAGGAGAGATGCGGCTCTCCTCAACCCTGCTGGTGATCTTCCCCCTCTTCACCACCTCTACAGGGTGGCTTAGCCCCGAAACCAGCCAGCTCGGGGCGCTCCAGCGGCGAGCCCAGACAGAAACTGTGCACGATCACGGATTTCTGTCTGTCGCCAAAGCCCGTCAAACCGGAAGTCCTACTAATACAGCATTAATTCTTATGTCCATGAGAAGCCACATAAAAAAGTCTGCATAAAAAAGTCTGCATTTATCTTATGCTTCTCCCAGGAAAATAGGAATATGCAGCCCAAGATCTCTTCTGCAGATTCTTTGAGAAAGAGATATCCAGACTCCTTGCTGAGTCCATTGTTTTATTTTAACTTTTCCAGTAGTTGAAAAGCTGTCACAGAAAAGAGGGATTGATTTATTCTCCAAAACACCTGAGGGCAGGACAAGAAGTAATGGGTGGAAGCTTGTTAAAGAGAGATCTAACCTAGAAGTAAGGAGAAATTTTCTGACAGTGAGGATGATTAATCAATGAAACATCTTGCCTCCTGGAGTTATGGGTGCTCCATTACTGGAGGTTTTCAAAAATAGACTGAACAACCATTTGACCTGGATAATATCTTATGCCTTGAGCATGGGGTTGGACTAGAAGACATCCAGGGTCCCTTCCAACCCCATGATTTTGTGTTCTATGTGTTCTATGATTCTGTGTTTTCTGTCCTATTCTGGGTAATCGTCCATAGAGATGTAAAAGAGAGAGAGAGAAAAGGGTGAGCAATTCAGAGACAAGTTGAACATAGAAAAATAAATCAGGTAGCCATCTTACAAGGATATAGCCATTTTAGCTATAACTCCAAATCTAAATTTGGCCAGCTTCTGTGAACACACATTTGAAGTCAGAAACTTTATTGGCACAAGATTTTATCCTTAGGGAACAAGGCAGTAGAGTGCAAGGAATATTACAGCCGGCTGGGGAATTCTGAAAGTTGAAGTCCACATATTTTTAAATTGCTACGGTTGAGAAATACTTATCTGAACCGTTTTTTCCCCTAGCAACAGCCCTCCCTGAATACTGCTATCAAGCAAAAACATCCATTTAATAGTCTTGTTCCTCCTTACAAACTCTACATCTAAACTGAAAACAACCCTTGTTAAGATGTTCTTTTGATTTCAACTTTCTTATCTAGTGCTAAATTTTCCGGTCCATTAAATACTTTGTCAACCTGAATAAAAGCTTTCCCTGGCTGATTTTGGTTCCATGGGAGAGCTCTATTTAGCTATATAAAAGCCACGTGTTCCATTTCAAAGCATTTCCATTTAAATCTAGGCTATAGTGCAGCATTTATATTTGCTTTTTAAGATGGGGAAAATAAGTGCCCCTTTTTATTTTTATTTTTTTTTAATTGTCTGTACAGTTTTGCAGTTGCAAGAGTATTGGGGAGCGTCTTTTTTTTTTTTTGAAGTAGTAATTCTCAAAAAATCAACTTCCCATCGTCTTTTATTTACAATTTTCCCTGTTGTCTTTTATCTACAGACCATCTTATTACAAAAATGCCAATGCACTTGAGGGAAAAGCGCATCCTGGCTAGCTAATTTAATGACTTTAAATGAACTGTGATTAATGAAGCTATGCAAGTAAAATGCAGATTTATAGCATTTGTACTTACAGTCGATTCTGCCAAGACTGCACAAGGCGTACAGGATTGATGGTTACAAGTAAGAGGCAACGGTGTTCAACAACCAATGAAACTTTTTTTTTTTTCAAGGTGCCAAATGTTGGTAGTTGACACCATTGGCTCTTGCGTACTGTGAAAGTCTCAGAAGTTATAGTTTTGCAGAAAAAAAAAATTACACCAGGGTGAAAACAAGCATCTTTCTTTGCAATTTTTCCCTCCACGTTCTCAGGAGGGTTGTAAACAGGTCAACTAGAGGAAAACACGTAGCATAGCTCGTTTTCCTTCCTTTGTTGGGTTGCTAAGGCCACCCACAGCTACTCTTGCTATCTTTTATTTTAGTCCTTGGGACTCTAAGCAGCAAGCAAAAAGGGGGTAATGGGTATGGTAAAGGTAGCCCTCCATTTAGGATCACAATTGAACCCAAAATTCCTGTTGCTAATTGAGATAGTTAACTGCATTTTGCCTCATTTTACCATCTTTCTTGTCACCGTTGTTAAACAAATCACTGCAATTGTTATGTCAGTAACATGGTTGTTGAATGAATCTGGCTCCCCCGTTAACTTTGCTTGTCAGAAGGCCACAGGAGGTGGATCACTGACCCCAGGACACTGCAACTGTCATAAATATGAGCCAGTTGCCCAGAATCCGAATTTTGATCACGTGACCATGGGGTTGCTGCAACGATGAAAGTGGTTGTAGGTCACTATAAGTGCCTTGTAACTCTGAACAGTAATTAAACAGAAGGTTGTAAGTTGAGGAGTACCTGCATAGCTTCAACAGGAGAGCAGTTGGATCCCCGTTTGATTCTCTCGTGATCTGTAACAGGTGCAAAAAGTATGTGTTGGCAGCCACATATAAGCTTACATTCTTTTTTGGTCTCCCCGGGACCCCTCCCCAAATGAGTTGGGCTAAAACAATGGGCCCGTTTTTGCATACTTGTGGACATTGGGGTGGTTTAAGGGACAAAATTGATACCACCAAGCCTTGCAGTTGGTACTTTAAGGTCGGAAGGCTCATTTTCTCCTTCCTTAAAAAACATCACCTCCAGATTGGGCCACGTGGATTCTGGGATGGCCTTCCTGTTTTCTTCCATCTTTGACTTATAGCCACCATGTGAGAACTGCAATGGACGAATAGGGAGCGCTATTGAATTTCTCTCTGTGCTTTGGAAATGTTTGACATCACCTTTGGAATTACTGGCGACTTCTAAATGTGTCGAGCCCAACATGATGCCAGCTTTGTTAGCATCAACTCATCAACTATCAAGCTTTCCTGTAGCTTCTAGAAAGATGTTGATTTGTTTATTTTGTCAAATTTTGAAATTGCCCATCACTCTCGCAGAAGGACCATGTTCATTTTCTAAGCCTGGCTGATGATCAATATAGGATTTGAATTCATGTGTGTGTGTGTGTGTCCCTCCCTCCTCTCCTTTCTCTTTCTTTCTCTCTCTCTCCTCTCTCTTTCTCTCCCCTTTCTCTTTCTCTCTCCTCTCTCTTTCTCTCTTTCACATACCTGATCTGCTTGGCAGCTATTTTTAAGCTTTTGTTCCACATTAATAAAAGAAGCCATTGACTGCTTCTTTTATTGTTAATTCACTTGATCTGCCATACAAATGCAAAAGATGTACTATTCTTGACCAGTTCGGCTGCTTAAGAGAAAAGAAACTGTTTGCCTGGGTAGCGTTTCTGTTCTTCGCTCTTGGGAAGCAATTAAATGAGTTATGGGTCATTCATGATGCTAACCATACCACAAAGGATTTGCCTTTGTTAAGTAAAAGCATTCATTGCTTAAAGCAGAATTGTTTGAAACTTGAGCCATTTTTATAGAACATTTAGGATGCTTTTCCAGAGAAGCATCACAAAATGTTTCTCTAAGCCTAGCATCTCTTAAAAGCTTTCTTTATTTGTTCATTTCAGAACAATACACATCTCTCCAAGAGGCAGTTGAAGCCTGTCGGGGTGACATTTTGTATAGTCCAAGCACCCACTGTGCTATCTGAAATGTGCTTCCAGAAAGAATCCCAAAATAGCTGCACCTGTATGAGAGTTTTTTAAATCAGCCAACATAGTTGATTTTTCTTGGAGATTGGACATTGACAAAAGCTGCATCTTATCCTTTTAAATATTTAGAATATATTTTGCTTCACAAAAGAAGTATAGACACTTATTATAAATGGATCTGGGAATTGTGGATAAAATCATCTCGTTCAGCTCATGTGAAGAGGCAGAAAAACAAAATTAAGATTTAGAATCCACACTATCTTCTGAATGTTATATAACCACAGCACAATAATCCCAACCTGTTGATTATCCCCTCCTTTTTGTCAAATTCCTAGAAAATATTCGTGCAAAAGAAACATTTTCCTATTCTCTGTTTAAATTTTTTAGGCCATCTAAAGCATCTAATTTTAAATTCCTTCCCTCCAATTTGTCCTATACTAGTACACTCACATATAAATAGTTGCTTCTCTCTCCCCCCATCTCTCCCCCTCTATCTATATCTATCTATATATATATAGATATAGATATAGATATATCTTGATCATAATTTGGATGGTCTTCCCTTTACAAATTTCATTGTATTTCCAAAATTAAAATAAAAAAGAAGAAACAAACTAACAACCATCAAATGCTAATAATAAAAATAAAAAACCATGTGTACAAAAGAAAATGATAAGTATATCATTCACACAGATATTAAACGTAAACAGTCTAACCTGGTTGAATGCTGAAAAATATATCAAAAATATCTGATGCGTTCTCCTCCACTTACATTATAAGGTAATTCCTCTAAAAGTAATTTTAAGCTTTCCCATCTATATCTTGCTTGGTCTTACCTCATGAACGAAGAACAAATTTGATTGGATACAGGTATAACTCTTTATTAAGGATTAAAAGCAGCAAAACAGACTTATTTCTCCACTCTTATCATAGTGGCAGAGTGCAGCTAGTGGTCTTGTGTTGAGTGATTTGGGGAAGAAAAGACCAGAGAGCCTCTGCAGGCATCTCTCAGATAAAATTGCTTGAATTTGTTTGGAGTTGGATTTCTGCCTTTTTGGGTCTTGTGCAGTTGTCTGAGCTGCAGTCATGCCTAGTAATCTGAAAAGAGTTCAGGTCCATCAGCCCGATGACTGAGTCCTTGGGGCTTTGAACCCTGCCACTTTCCTCTTAGTTCCATGTCCTTCACGGGTGGTTAAGTCATTCCAGGAGGCAATATGTCATTGATCCAGCAGAGATGGATGTCTTTTTGTGGGAGGAAATGCTTGGAAGGAAATCATGGGTTTCTTTCCCCCTCAAGAGGCCATCACTGGATTTAAAAGTTCTGAATAATTTTGTCTGGACTGCACTCTTTCCTTTCCAAGGAACGTTGTTGAGAAGATAGTAAGGTTTACTACTCCAAAGGCCCTGGAGGAAGTGATTTATCTGGGTCCTTTTTAAAATAGCTTAAAGTCTGAATACAATACCAAGCTGTATGGTAACACTGGCCGATGATCTCAGAGAGAGCTCTATTCTGGGCCTCCTTGATATCTCAGCAGCTTTCAATATGCTTAACATGGTAGCTTACTGGACCAGTTTAGGAGGTTTTTAGTTGGGACCACTGTTCTTCAGTGATTCTTCTACTCCAAGGTCAGTTTGGTATTGTGAGGGAAAGAAACCTATTGCATGAAATGAATAAGGGGACATTGACTAGTATGATATGGATGTGACCCGCTGTTACTCCATTTTGGGTTAGTTTCCATAAATTTATCCATATAGCATTGCCTCCCAAAAATATCAATGCTATTTAAAGATGTGAAGCGACTTTTGAGTTATATACCAGGGATTTGGAAATTTATCATATGAAAGACTGCTGAACACAGTGCAGTCAAAAAGTCTCTTTGATATTGTTAAGAAAGCATGTCACCAGGATTAAAATCTTGGGTCGATAATGCGTTCATCGAAAAACCAGCTGTCTATTAGTGTGAGGGAAAGAATGGAGGTGCATTTTTAAAAAAGGGCCGAGTGACTTTCTGTGTATGTTTTTTATTTTTTTTTCCTTTTTTTCCTTTTCTCCTCTTTTCTTTATATATTAAGGCTCTTTTTAAACAGTTGCAATTTTCCTATGACATAGTTTTCACTAGCATAGGTTAACAGCTTTTCTTGTGCCATATGCATCATTTTTGTTTTGTCAGTACGGATCCAAATGGACGCCTCTTAGCCATTAGGTCACCAGCTCATCCAATGCCCAGTTTTACCCCAAGCCTGCTGACATTATTGCATGCAAGGTACAATTTTTTAAATCTGGAATTAATCTTGCAAGGTGGTATATTTGATTCCTATGAGTTTCTGTTGAATTAACTATGAAAATAAACATATCCAGAAAAATAGGAGGCCTTACAATGAGTTATTGTTTAAAACAGTCTTTCCCATATTTATTTTCTTCCTGTTACAATGCACGTCAATGCCAAACATCCAACAATTTGTCCACCTTTCAGATAGTAGTGATATTGTAGAGTCCTTGACACTCTCCGAGCTTCGTTTGTTTGCTTGCAGACATTTCATTACCAGAATTGATAACACATTCAGTGCATCATGCAAACATCTACAAGCAAACAACTAAGCTCAGAGAACACCAAGGACTCCACAGTTCATCCCTGAGCTATGTCTATTCTCTTCTATTACTAGTTATATTGTTCAGGGAAATTAAATATCTAGGTTTAGAGAGCAAGAAACTGGGGGGAGGTGGATAAGATAGACAAGAAAACTATCATTTATAATGTAAGAATATGGGGTTTCAAACATGCTGTTTTACCAAGTAATCGGAAAACATATAATAACATTTCGTGCTTTCTTAATACTACCTATCGAAGGATGGAGGCAGGGACTTGTTTAAGTGATCTGGAGATTTTTCAGATCAACCATATCAGAAGTCTATCTCATGCCAATATCTTTTTTAAAAAATTTTTTTTATAGTTTTCATTCAAGAAAAAAATATTTTAAAAAGAGAATCATGTCCTCACATTTTACAGTGTTTCCATAACAGTGTACATCTCTATTAGTGTTAATTAAGATCATTCACTTACAAAGATATCTTAAATCTGATTCCTGATTTCTTACTTTTCTATGTTATTAATACGTCTTGATACATTGCTTGTTTTCCTATGTTACTACACTACTACACCTATATACATAGCTGTACTATACATATATTCATAGCTATACATTTATCCTTATTTCTGTTGTTCCATAATATTTCTTTAATCATTTTCACTATACATCTTTATTTCCTTTTCATTTAACCATTTGTACCATGTATTCCATATTGTAAAAAATTCTCCCTCTTCCTTGTTTTTTTAATATCATAGTTAAACTAATCATTTCTGTGCATTGGTAAATTTTGTTGATTACTGCTAAATCTGTGGGTACCATTGTTAATTTCCAATTTTGGGCAAAGGCTATTCTTGCTTCTGTGATGATGTGTAGTATTAGATGCTGTTGTTTTTTACCCCGTGACAGTTCTGGTATTCCCAATAAGAAGGTCTCTGGCTTGTGTTTAATCTTCAATTTTGTCAATTTCATGCCAATTTCACATCAACGTGATTTTTTTTCCTTTTTTGTGTGTGCTTGTATGGACACCTAGCCCTGAAAGACAGTTGTTGGCACCCATTACACGTCAAATTCACTTCACAGCTACAGTATATGACCAGTTTGGTTCAATCATTTTTAATCATGGAGTTATCAAGTCCTGCTTTCAGCTTGGCAGCACAAAAGGGTGGTTCTGCTACTATGTACTCCTCAGTCTTACAAGAGGCCAGTGACCAGGAGCAGGCTGTGAGTCCTGAGCAGTCAGAATTAATTTAAGGCTTAATAAAACTGCTCACCTGAAGGAGTTTTAATATTAAGTGGCGCGTTGCAGTCACCAGTCAGGCCTCATGGTTCATTCAATTGGTGGGTTTCCAGGAATAGAACTCCATGCAGTTAGGTGGGCCTGGAGATCTAATCCATCAAATACTAATTAGCTTAGTGCTTAAAAAGTCTCAATCATGGAATAGAACCATTAGTTATTTAGAGTATATTAGCCTAGAATTGGATGGAGTCTGCCTGATCAGGTGAGTAACACTTTCTTTACGTTATGTCAATGACCCAGCTAAATGTAGGTGAAGAAAACACCTTCTCCCTTAATGTGCAAATTGACAGGCTGAATTAATTTTTATCAGGTGGCGAAAAGCCAACTAATCAAAATTATAGCAGTCTTCCAATATCTAAGGGACTGCCGTAAAGAAGAGGGGGGGTCTCAAAGTATCTCAAGGCAGAACAAGAAGCAATGGATGGAAACTATTCAGCAATCTAGAACTAGAAGCAACCTAAAACTAGAAGCAACCTAGAGCTAGAAGCAACCTAGAACTAGAGAGAAATTTCCTGACAGTTAAAACAGTTAATCAGCGAAACGATTTTCCTCCAGAAGTTTCAGGTACTCCAACACTGAAGGTTTTTAAGAAGAGATTTGACAACCATTTGTCTGAAATGATACAGGGTTTCCTGCTTGACCAGAAGGTTAGACTAGAAGATCTTCAAGGTCCCTTTCTAACTTTGTTATTCTGTTGTGGTAGATGATTCTCATTCTGTTAGCCATTCCATCAGATACGGCCGAGTGATTAGATAGCCTTTTTATACCTCTTTTTCCTTCTCTATTTTTATTTGAATGATTAGGAAGCTGTCACAGATATCTAGCAGTCACAAAAAAGGCATCTTATCCTTATTCCTTCCAAGCTGATACACAACAGCCTGGAATATGATCTGACTCCCAGTCTTGTAGATACTTATTTTTACAGGACTGGAGTGAGGTTGTGGCTTCAGGGAAGGGGCTTAATCCTATTTACATCTCTCCAGAGTTCCCCCCTTTCCTCCCCCCCCCTTTGAATCTGTAGTGAGCCTCAAGGGCAGTAAATCACCTTTCAAAAGCAGGATCTTGTTATTTTTAATCACTGGTGGGCCAACAAGGTTTTGAAGAGCTTTGAAGTCTGGTCATGGACTTATAGATCTAACTCCGAATCTCTGTGTACCAAAGACTAAGACTGGAGGGAGGGAGGGGAATCTATCTAGTTTTTAGCTTGCAGCTGTAGTCTTTAAAGTTCACAAATCATATAGGTATTATTCACTTATCCCTTCAATACTAACTAGCTTTCTGAATGCTATTCTTCTTGACTATTGATGTTCAGACTGATAACACAAGGATAATATTCCCAGCACAACAGAGAGGAATGATCAATTTGCTTTTACTAAGACAAAGTACAGTCAAGTTATAATTCCTGAAAGCAAAGCCCCTGGATACATGAATGTTAGATATTTCACCTTTTCTAACAATTAAACTAAACAGCCACGGAACATCAAGAAAAGCCGCCTAACAGTGTAACAATGTCAGTTCATGTAATTTCCCCAAAACGAGGAACAACTACCAGCTCTTTATTAAGGTTTTGTGTGAGTTTATTCAATTCAGAAACACCAAGTTATAGTATCCATTTCATTTGCTGTAGGTGGAAACTCTGGAAGGCAATTTGTAATTTTTCCTTCAGTATCAAATAGGTTTTCATAAACCAGATAATCTGAGAACTGATGAATGTAGCATTTGCTATTTCCATATCAAAACAATCTCCTCTGAAACATATATCCTACAATGGTTTATGCTTTATTCATAGCATACCATTTTTATATATGCATGTAGCTGAAATGGAGAGATCGAAATAATTCCAAACCAGAATTTCCAACCACAATTCGTTGAATAAACAAGAAAAGCTACAAATCAGACTAGACTGTAAACAAACAAGTGCTACTAAATCTGAGTTCAGCACATGAATCAAACCGTAATGTAGGACTCTGGTTTTCTATCTCTTATTAAACTTTTGAGCAGAATATGTACTTTAAGCAATGGACATTCAACTGTATGGATAAAATGAGAGAAACCATACTTTAAAGTTTTTTCTCATGTAATTATTATTATGACATGTCATGAGTTTAGGGCCAAAGGACTCACTAGCTTTCCATAATGTTTATGACAGGGATGTCCAACCCAGCCAATCAAGCTGACATGCTGGCTGAGGAATTCTGGGAGTTGAAGTCTACAAGTCTTAAAGTTACCAAGGTTGGACACCCCTGGTTTATGGTATTCTAGGAGTGAATAATTTTATTTTATTTTTATTTCTTTTATTCTAGTGGCTGCATCAACAGCAAATTCCACAGCTGGGGCAGCAATGAATTCTTTGACTTCTCTGGGGACTCTACAAGGACTAGCTGGAGCAACGGTTGGATTGAATAATATTAATGCACTAGCAGGTACCGTAAACAGTGAGTATTTATTGCTGTGGTGGACATTCCAGCAATTTCCCTGTAATCACCTTAGGGACACTAATCGTTTTAGTAGAGTGAATGCTACTAGGGAAATAAACACATGTGCAAAATGGGTGATAAAATTGAGAAATTCTATTCCAGACAGCTTCAGGCCCAAAATCTAAATAGGTTTTGTCTTGTTAAAGAATTGTGATGTTTATAGCGCTTGATGATATTTTATCCTCTCTTCTAGGGCACACACATTAAGCTTGCATTCAGATAGTTAGAAGGGATCAATTCAAAAGGAGATTTTGGTTTTGTTTTAGTTGTTCAGTAGATGCAGATTTTAGTTGAAGTGAAAGCTAAGGAGATGTGTTGCTATTGTTATTGCCCATAGAAGCTACTGCTAAGGGTAATAGCACATCTGAATACTCTGGATATAGGAGGTATGAAAAAAGCCCTCTGCTAGCAGTTTGATTTATAGATTTCTTCAAACCACACATAAGGCATGTTCAAATAAATCACTTTAGTTATTGCCTATAGAGACAGGTAGGAAAAGAATATCAGACCTTTGAAAGATATTTACATTCTGCAATATGCAATATTTTTTTACTAAAGTAGTTAGATAATTATGATATATGCCATGATCTAATAATTTATCCTGGCATACGCCATAATGATTCTGTTTCTATAGCTCTGTGTTGCGTGTTTGCGTGTGCACGTGCATGTGTACAAGTATGTATTATATCAACAGATCAGCTTTTGCCAAACCAGCGCCTGCAAAATGGCCATTTGTATATTGGTTGAAGATTTTGGTCATTGAAATTCAAAACCTCCAAAGAGTACAAAATAGGGATCCCTACCTCACCCCCAAATGTTGCTCTCTTGTCTCTCACAGCTTACTATTTCCAAAATATTGGTGTACTTTCTGAACCAACCAAAGATATACTGAGTTTCAATCAGAAAGAAATGAAAGCAGAAATTAATCAAGCCAGCAAAACTAAACAACTCTCCCAAAATCAAAGCAATGAATCGTAGCAAGTAATGTACAAGATAACATCCACCATTACAAAACATGAAATAGAAGGAACCTAATTAGGCTCCAACATTTAATGAAGAAAATTAAACTATAAAAAATTGAGTCAAGCATCCATGATACACTTGGTACTACACTTGATTTTAGCCAAAAAATATTCAAGACACATTAAAGTGTTCTATACACACGATCGTGCTAGGGGAATGAACATAGTTTTTGCTTCTCAGTTATTATAATATACCATTTGATCCACTTAAAATATCTAAGTGATTCTGGGAGTTGAAGTCCACAAGTCTTAAAGTGGCCGGGTTTGGAGACCCCTGACCTAAAGTCTAAATATCAGGTAAGGCAGCCTCTGAGGCTCAGTAAAGGCCAACATGTTGATGAAATACAAAGAAAAGTATGCTTTCCAACCTCCCAGATATCTACGTATGTCTAAATCATCAACAACTAAAAGTTGTTGTAAATACTATAAGACAGGGAAGGTGGAGAGAGAGGCAGCATGAAAGCTTCCACCGCTGTTCCAGATTATTTCCCAGCTGAAAAAGGAAAAGAAAGCTTTCTCAAGCTGTTTGCCTTTAACCAAAGGAGTTTTCTTCTGTAGTCTGCTTAGGTTGGTGTTTACCTGAGCTTTTGAAAGCCAGTTGATACAATCAATGAAAACATGATTTGTTTCTCCACGTGACTCTCTCTCCATATGCGCTCAATGATGCATCTGTCACTCTGATTTTTCTGAGATTTTAAAAAGAGCTCTGGGCTCACAAAACAGAACAAAGTAAAAATGAAAAGAGTATATGTTCTGCTATAGCAGGAAGCTCTTCTTCCCTTTATCTTTTACCCAGCTTGTGTTGGTGGAGGAATTGGCTATTTCTTGTTTAACTAAAGAGGCAATCTGGCCAATGCTGTAGAAACCCTACCCTTTGACTTATTCTCTGCAAGTGCAACCAGTAAAATCCAAGGTGTGAACAGGAAAAAAATGTGGTCCTATCCTCCCAAAACTTGTTATCCTCCCTCTGTAAGAGAGTTGAGCAGTTCCAAAATGTGAAAGATAGGTGGGAAGGAAAGGATGGAGGGGGGGAAGGAAGAAAAAGAAAAAGAAAAAGAAAAAGAAAGAAAGAAAGAAAGAAAGAAAGAAAGAAAGAAAGAAAGAAAGAAAGAAAGAAAGAAAGAAAGAAAGA
>NW_020769308.1:1462088-1496334 GCF_900518735.1 Pseudonaja textilis
TTCCTCTCACTAATAATGATTTTGGATATCCTTCTCCCTTTCTTCAAAATTCCTAGCTACTATGTTCTCATATGTCTGTACTTGAGCATGACCATAGGATTTGGGGGTTTTTGATGTAGGGGGCTGCTTGGCCCATTCAGAAGAAATATTTTTTTTCAAGATATGTTGCTTTCTTTAAGTTCTCTGCACAGCAGTTGCCTCGTTATTTCTTACCCCAATTCTCAGAATTGTTCCTCTCTGTTATCTTTTTCCTTGTAAAACTGACATCAATGCAAAGGTTTAGGAGAAAGGTTATACAAGAAGATTAAAAGAGACAGGAATGTGATTTGACTGCAAGTAAATAACACTGGTGGTCCTGTATTATTTATTTGTAGTCTGTTCCTCAAATCACTTTTCTGCAGCTTTGATCCAATAGCAACAACTATTCAGTCTTGAAGAAAAGGAGCTGATTGGGGGGGGGGTGTTGCAAGGAAGGGTAGGAGATAGACATGTGCAGAAGATTTCATAGGCTTTTTCAATATTGCATCACCTTTAAACTTAAATTGCTATAACAGGCAATTTGTGGGTAAAAATATTAAAGCCACTGAAAGGGAGCTGCCATTCCTTTTGTTTTCTTTTTAAAATATCCTGGGCATTGAGATACGTTGGAAATTTTAATGGACAAACCTAGCAGAGAGCTGTTCAGATTCAAGGTTTCTGTGCCTCCTTAGAAGTTTTTTTTTACAAAGCCTTCTATAGCATCTGGGTTTCCTAATATTTTTAAGATTGCGTCTCCCAAAGGGGATATTCGCTGGAAATTCTACCACTGGAGGTCCAGCATGTCTGAAAAGAACCAGGCTAGCTTAGCAAGTTTAATTTCCCAATTGTTCATACCTGTATTAATTTATCAAAATATAAAATACAGAGATAACAAAGAAAAATTGAAATAATGGGACAATAGGGGAGGGAAAAGGGAAGAAGAAACAGAGTAGGGGAAAGGGGAGGGAAAAGCATTGAGAAAAGCATTGACTTCCAACTCCTTTCTTTTGGCACAGCAGAACAAGATGATAACATACAATCTCAGCTTTTTACTTTTTACTAATTTGTTTGCCAATTTTATCTGGTGATTGGAATCCATAAATATCACTGCAAGGATGTTTTTCTTTTAAGAGTCCTAAATAAAACTAAGTAACCATTTCAGTCATATTTTATTATCCACTAACTTTAAGGAGAAATAAGATAGCAGTCTTCAAATATCTGAAAGGTGGATGGGTCACACATTGCTCTAGAGCAGGGGTCCCCAAACCCCCCCCCCATCTGTGGACCGGCATTGATCCGTGGCCCACCAAGAATCAGGCCATGCAAGCGAGCAAAGCCCCACCGTGCATATGCGAGATTCAGGCAGCATGCAAAACCACACAAACCCAGTCTGCAGAAAAAGCAACCTCCATGGATCCAGTCCATGGCACCCCAAAAGTTGGGGGTTGCTGCTCTAGAGATCAGGACCAGAATCAATGGGCTGAAAGACTTTCAGGTTCCTTTTCAGGAAAACATCCAGATTGCACAAGCTGTTGACAGTAGATCAGGCCAGCACATAATGCGATGATTTCTCCTTCACTGAAGATCTTCAAAGAGAAGCTGAAGGTTTATCTGCCAATGATACTGTAGTGGACCTTTAACTGAGGAGCGGGTTGAATTAGATGGCTCCCGTGCTCAGTTCCAACTCTTCTGTAATTATCTGAATAATCTACTGAAGGTTACAATTACAAAATCAATAGGATGCATCAGATTTCTCCACAGCAAGGGAGAAATTCTTGATTATCTCAAGAATTCCAGTAATTTTAGTAAACTAAGGTCACTCTGAGACTTGCAAGCTGTGGCTCCAGAAGAAAATATGAAAATGCTGAGCAATGCTTCCTCTGCAGATGGGACAATCAGGGACCCCTGAGTGGGAATTTCTTTTTTGTCCCACCAGCTGGGATAGGTATTTTATGATGGGCCTCCTGTGTCACTTTGAGAAAAAACAAGCTATCAGTGCAGCCATTTTGTGAGATGATGCACAGCAGGTTCTCAAAGTACCTAGCTGCCACCAAAGGTTTCCCAGTTGTTACCCAGAAACACTCTGTCCTGACCTACTAGTTTTCAGTTACACGAGCTGAATTGGCAACAAAACTCTGGTTCATTCTTGATAGTAGCAGATTCTTTGGTTATCTAGACACATATCTAGAATAGTGTTTCTCCTTCTGGATAACTTTGAGATGTGTAAACTTTAATCCCCAAGATTTTTAGCAATGGCTATGCTGGTTAGGAATTTTGGGAGTTGAAATACATTCATCTCAAAGTTGACCAGGTGGAGAAACATTCTTCTAGAATCTGTAATTGCATCAAAACAAACTTTAATGAGGACAGCCTTTATATTACTTTAAAGATGTTTGTGTGATGCTTTGAAGATGCCATAAATCATAAAACAGGTTTTCTGGTGACCCCAATTTTTGTCGAATGCTGCCTGCATGGGAAACTGAGTTGCTATGAACAATAACTCCTAACCTCAATCTTTATATGTCTTTATAGATTGGATGTTGTCCTACCTGTTGTTTTTAACTGTGCTATCTGGTGAAGTGACTGATTTGTATTATTGTTATTCTTACTGCTGTGGTTATTATGTTTTATCTGCATGCCCGGCCATTGTTGTCCGTGTCATATTAATGCTAACAATGTTTGGAAAGCACTAATGAATAAGTGCAATTTCTTTTCTCTATTGTTGGGTTTTTTGTAAAGTTGCTCAAATGCTCTCAGGTATGGCTGCCCTGAATGGAGGACTCGGTGCAACAGGCTTGACCAATGGTACAGCTGGCACAATGGATGCCCTCACCCAAGCCTACTCAGGAATACAGCAGTATGCCGCTGCGGCACTGCCCACACTATACAGTCAAAGTTTGCTACAACAACAAAGTGCTGCAGGCAGCCAGAAAGAAGGTAAGATAGGTAGGCCATGGGGGGAGGGAATGCAAAAAGGGGGCAAGGAAGAGATTCTTAATTCAAAACCAAGAACAAATGAAACTTAATGGTCTTCTGAAATTAAATTTATTAGTACAACTGCTGCTACGGTATTAAACTCCATCATTAAGTAGAGTTTTCTTATCCCATGATGTCCTCTCAGTACCCAGGACTTGTGTTACAATGGATGAAAATAATTGCGAAGTATTAGGGTATGGCAGAAGAGAATATATGTAGCTCCAGTCCTTGGTGCTCTTTGAGCTTGGGTGTTGGCTTGCAGGCATTTCTTATCTGAATAAGTAACATTTTTGTTTGTTTATATCCCATTTCCATTATTTTTACTAATAACTCAAGGCAGTGCACGCATATCCACAAACCTTCCTCCTATTTTCCCCCACAACAACCCTATGAGATGAGTTGGGCTAAGTGACAGTGATTTGCCCAAAGTCACCCAGCTGGCTTTTATACCTAAGGCAGGACTAGAATTCACTGTCTCCTGGTGTCAAGTCCGGTGCCTTAACCACTGGACCAAACTTGCTCTCATCTTTGTACGCTGGTTGGGTAATGAAACATCTCCCAGCAAACAACCAAGCTCAGAGAGCACCATGTACAATATGTTTCAATTTTTAAAGAATAAGGCAGAGCAATGTTGAGTTTTTTTTTCCTCATTAGCCCAACATTTGCTTATTATCGTTTTCTTATGCTTGTCTTATCCTAGCAAAAAAAAAGTGATGTTAATATGGAAATATGGTTCTCAGAGGAGCCTACAGGCCAATGATTCACCTGGATATACTGGAGCTATCATCTAGTTAGTTTAGATTGTTAAGGAATACCTCACTGCAGAAAAATGGAAAGCTTGTGATTCCTAAAACCAAAGTCACTGACTCATCAAAATTGACACTGAACTGGAACTAAGCTGCACCTAAGCAGTCGTGCCTGCATAGAAACCTTTGGCATGGAGAATATATAGGAACCCTATAAATATTTAATTTCCCAGCACACAAAATTCCTTTCAGGCACTTGTTCAAAGAATGTTACCACCCACTGCTTTTCTAATACAAAAACAGATATTGTCTGCTGCTTTTGCAAAAAATAAAAAGTGCTCTGGTTCAAACCATCCTTGAATTCTTTTCCCATTTCTGGTGGGGAAGGAGCTCCCCTATCTGGATTTGCATGTACACTACAAACATATAGCTTTTATAACTAAATAGCATTTCGAGGTTAATGACCAAATCTATCGTGGTTATAATGAAGGGTCGCTTATTTGAGAGTCTTGAGAGGAAGCAAATAAAGGATTGATTGCTTCATATGAGGTGCTGATGGAGCAAAAGAAATCCAGAAAGTTAATGCTGAGAATAAATTAATGCTAATTGCAAGATGTTCGGGGGGGGGGGAGGCTTCTCCCCTATCCATTCATTTTTTGGGTTTCTACCTGTCCGTCAAGCACAGTTACTTTAGAGAAGTGTTTTTCTTCGATCTAATTACAGGTAGTCCTTGGCTTATGACTGGTTGCTTAAGATCTGTTCAAAGTTACAACCATGCCCGCCACCCAAAAAAAGTTACTTACATTCCAGTTTTGAAATTCTGATATCAGTCAGTCCCCCCACCCATATGATGTGGTCGTATTTTGAACATGCGGCAACCAGCCCGCATTTTTAACCATTGAAATGCTCCCCACACACACACAAAAAACAGCATTTACTTCAAATTTCAGCAAAAACAGCCCCATAGCAAACAAGGACTATCTGTATTTGCTCCTTTGGGACTGAAAAGAAACAATACAAAATAGGTGTGACGATTTGCCTCAATGGTCAAGTGTTCATGGGCCATCAGAGTTATCGATACTCTTTAAAGAAGACCGCTCCAAATTGGATAAGCCATTTTCCTAAGCCCTTGGTTGTAATAAACCACAAGGAGGAGCAGGAGGCTAAAGGAAAGCAGAATCCAATTGACTTATTTTCTTTTTTTGTTGAAATAAGTAAATGGAAAAACCATTCTAACACAGCACAAGGCTGGCACCAAATTTAAAACAGAAACAGCTGTGAAAGCCTGACTCACAGACAAACACAATACACAAGCCTGATGATGGCAGATGAGATTCTTCCAATGCGTTTATCCAGAGACCCTCAAATAATAAATTTGATTTATTATATATTACCATTTATATATATATATATAAATTGTGCTTCTCCAAAGATCCACATACAAATACCCGCGAAAACCTCAGAATGTGTGTGTGTGTGTGTGTGTGTGTGTGTGTGTGTGTGTGTGTGTATCTTTGGTTATTCAGGTTTTCTCCTGCGTAAGATTGGAATTTATTATTTGAGGGTCTCTGGATAAACACATGTCCATCATCTAAGAAAAAGTAAAAGTAAAAAAATAAAATATAAATAAGCAAGCAAGCAGTCTTGATGGCCCACTGTTTTTTTCTGCCTATAATAGAACCTGCTACTCACAGAACACTTAAAGCTTTTTAATATTAAAATAATATATTAAAATAATATTAAAATGGGCATATGAAGAACGGCCCACTATGTGGGACCCTTTTTTTAAAGAAACTCTTTATGTATGTATGGAGCAAACTCACCGTGCTAGTTCTACCAATTCCTTTCTCTTCCTTCAGGACAGATTACCTGAGCAGGTAATAAGTACCTGAGCTTCTTTTTGCCCCCCCACCCCCCCGTTGCTAGGATGACCCAACTGCCAATCCAATAGCAACAGCCAATCAAACAGCAGCGTTGAACAAGTGGCAGTGAAGGAGGAGAGGAGGAAGGAAGACAAGTTCATGAAGATAAATAAACAGAGCCAAAACTCAAAATTAAAATTAAAAATTAAAATTAAAGGATAGACAGCCCTAATGAGAAACAGCAAGGGAAAGGAAGCAGCAGCTGAGGAAAATGGCGGGGAGAAAGGCATTTTTTAATACTCCCTCAGAATTGTGTGAGGGAAAGGTTTACCTCAGATGGGAGCCAAGAGTGGGAAAGGTGAAGAACCCAGAAACCCCACTAGGAAAAGGGGAAGAACAAGTCAAGACTTGAACAAAATAGAAAGCAGAAACTACAGAAAGATCAAAGACAGATTGAACACAATCAAAAGAGGAATTTAGCTCCGTAGAGAGGAACCAGAAAGATAGGCAGGAATTAAGACAAAAAAAATAAAGAAGTCAGCAGTACGAAATATAGAACACAAACATGTAAAAATACATTCAAACCCTTGAGATGGGCAGCTATATAAATATGGGTGGATGGCTAGATAGATGATAGAGAAAGATAAATAGACAGACAGACAGACATAATAGAGGAATCAAATCATCATAACTTTCTGGCCATCATGCCAATTGCAATCCCAGAGAGATATTTATAATTTCCCAAAAGTCTAATACAATCAGAAAAAATGAAATTTTGGAGAGTAAATTGACTACAAATAATAATGATAATTATTTTATATCCCACATTGTATATAAATATAAAGCCATTTTGCTACATGTAAAATTAATAACATAAATAACCAGATTTATAACAGATTATAAAAAAAAGTTTGCTATAAAAAGTTGCATTCTAGAGTTTATTCATATGGACTTGGCAGAAATGTAGCATTTTTACCCATTTAGGAGAACCAAGAAGGTAAAAAGTTAATGTGAAAAATAATCAGTATTGTGCTGAAATAAAAAGCAGTATTTTAAACTTTATTTTCCATATTATGCAACAGATATGTAACAAAGAGGATTATTTTTCTCCAAACAGCTTTGACAAAAGTTTAAAATACATATTTTGGCATATAAAATGTCCAGGAATTCTTGTTTTCTAAATAATTTCTCTATCAGCATTTTTCTGATGCTTTGGTGTGTGTTTTTTTTTTTGTTGTTGTTATTTTATCATTTTCACAGACCTCTGAAAATTGTATTGAGATAGTCTATTTGAGTTGGACAAGTATAATAAATTTGAATAAATGCCAGTTTCTTTCATACTACAACCATTTTATAGAGAATGTAAAAAATAAATATTTCAACTGCTCCATAATTCTTTTCATTTTAAAATTTCCTTATCCGTTCAATTCTTCCATTTAAATTTATTGGGCCACCCAACTCCAATGGACCCAATTTATGGGGGAGGGTGGGTGAGATCTTGGGTAAAAATATAAAACACCTTTGTTTCCCTTCCAGTCCTAACATATTTGGAAGACACCACAGAGGGACAAACTGAGCTAAATTATGCTTAGTGAATGTTTTCAGCATAAAATGAAAGAGCTGATTCTGGCTGCCTGTTCTCTCTTTTCTTAAAAGGTCCAGAAGGAGCAAACCTTTTCATTTATCATCTCCCACAAGAGTTTGGAGACCAGGACATTCTGCAGATGTTTATGCCTTTTGGAAATGTTATTTCTGCTAAGGTCTTCATTGACAAACAGACTAATCTGAGCAAGTGTTTTGGTATGTAACATTCAGTACAGAACATCAAAAATCTAACATACTATCTACCCTTTTATCTTCCTCGCTTTTCCCAAACGGACAACTTAGATTCAACGTTTATTGTTGTATCTTGCCTTCCAGGGAGAATTGTAGATATATCTTTTTTTACATTAGTCATCATTCTAATGTGATCCAGAGTTGGTTATTTGAACATTGTTTCTTCTCTTTAGGGCAGACATTTTCCTTCAAAATTGTACATGCACACGTGCAAACAAACACACACATATGTATACATACACATATACATATTGTATACAACAACACGTATTGTGAACCCAATTGGCAAAGGAAAGCTCAGGACTGTATTGGTTGGAAACAAGCAGAAGAGGTCCTCATCCAGCAGTGGATAGATGATGATGATGATGATACATATATGTATACATATATGTAGCCTTTGACTTATAACCACAATTTATGTTGCTAAGCAAGACATTTGTTAAGTTTGCCCCATTTTATGACTTTTCCTGCCAGAATTGTGAAGCGAATCTTAACTTTAATTGAGCAAAGGGTTGGACTTGATAGCCTCAAGGGCTCTTTCCAGTTGTAAGGGTCACCACCTAGGATTTATTGCTGATGTGAGTTAGAGACATTGGTTAACATCCACTCCTAGTCATTCTCCACCAAATAGATTTAACTTTATGTTCTTGATAAAGGAGGTGTTCTTTGCTTTGTCCTCTATAACCATTTCAGTGGGGGGGGGAAAGGAAAAATTGTGAAAGCTCCATAATAAAGTGAAAAGTTTTTTTTCTTCACAGCAGCTCCTATTAATTTTGAAAAGTACAAGCATTTGTGGTTGAATCAGGAAAAGTGCCTAAAAATATTTTCCTAGAAGCACAACAAAACTGTCAGATGCATAAAACTAATTACATCCTATGTAAAGGAATGTCATTTATTAGACAATCAAGGCACCTTATTATGAATGTCTAATTATTCTCTATTGTGTTTAAAAAAAAACGCCTCTCCATGTTTAACTTGTTATTTGCAGATTATATTAAATAATATTTCCTGCTCTAAGAAAGACTATGCAGTTGCATTGCAAATACATTTTTTCCTTCCACTCAGTTGTACCTGATTTTTAGAGATTGCTTAGACAAGTCCCTAAAGTTTTCTTGGCAAGATTTTTCAGAAATAAATTGCCATTGCCTCATTCCTAGGTTGAGGGAAAGTGACTTGCCAAAGGTCACCCAGCTGGCTTTATGCAGTCTCACAGTTTCTAGCCTTATGTCTTAACCACTGCCCAAAACTGACTCTCTTAAATGCAATATAGTCACATTCACATACGGTATTTGTTAAATAATTATTCCTTCTGATGCTAGTTCTAGTTTCCCCATTTTATGCAAATTTGCAGCCAAAATTGTATCATTGTGCCTAAGAAATATCAATAGCCTTCGTGTATCTTCAGGGCATTATTTCCTATGATGATGTTATAATTCAATCAAAGTGGAATATTAACAGAGAAGAATAAAAATAGGAACTGAATATAAAGCAAAATGGAATGAACTAGTGCATAGTCTAATAAAAAGAATAGTTAAATATCTTCTCCCACCCCAGAATGCATTTCATTGGATTTTAGGACATTCAAAACTTTTTTCTTCTAATCTTCCATACCTTTAATGACTTTTGTTTTTCCCTTTATTATGTATGCATTGCTCTTTGTTTATTTGTTCTACAAGATATTATATAATCTACTTGACAGGGTGCATTTTTTAACAATTAAAAGCATATTTAATTTAATTAGTAAATATAATAAAACATATCCAGAATAATTATGAACTTGTAACAACAAAGATTAGGAAAGACAATCTGTTGTATTATAATCAAATTATTTTGATATTCTATTGCTTTACTTAATTCTTTGATAGACATAATTTGTGCTACAAATTACAAAGAAAAAAAATGTATCTCTTTAATCTTGAGAAAAGAGACACTCCAACATTCAAAAGAAGAAAAAAATAGTGGTGGCAAATAGCACCAGGATTTTTTATGAACTTTTAAAGCCAGCACAAGACTGGAATAAAATAATAAAATAATAAATCATTAATGTGCTGGTCCATATTTTTTGCACATGGGTCATACTTTGTGAATTTTATTGATAAAAATAAATAAATTGACAACTCTTCTATTGTCAAGCCAATGTCGTATGGAAGGAATTAGATTATAAATTTTCTTCTGTGTTAATTATTTTCTTTAAAAGAATTTGGGGGAATAAACATTGCAAATAGTGTATGCTGCCTTCAGTCCAAATGGCATAATTATTTTTCCACTTTCTCCTGCTCTGTCTCTTAGCTGAACAGATCCTGATAACATATTGCCCCTGTTTCCCCAACATAGTCCTATGCTAATTGAAACTTAGTAGAGATAGTCCTCAAGGTACAAGAGTTCATTTAATGACCATTCAAAGTTACAACGGTGACTTATGACCATTTTTTAAAACGTATGAGTATTGAAGCATCTCTGGGATCATGTAATCAAAATTCAGAGGCCTGGCAACTGGTTCATATTTATAATGGTTGTAGCATCCCGGGGTCACATGGTCCCTTTTGCGACCTTCTGACAAGCAAAGTCAACAGGGAAGCCAGATTCACTTAACAACTGTACCACAACTTAACAACTGCAGTGATTCACTTAACATCTGAAAGGTCATAAAATGGAACAAAATTCATTTAACAAATATCTCACTTAACAACAGAAATTTTGGGCTCAATTGTGGTCATAAGTCAAGGACTACCTGTAGATGCACTAGCACAACATATGATGTATGGTTAAGGCTTTTGGTTTTGTTTTTTAGGTTAGTAAGATTTGCAAACCAAATGTTATTACCTTACAGTTCAATGTCTATGAAATTAATATATATAAATATATATAAAATCATACATTGCAATGTCCTACCAGCAAATGAATACTTTAGCTTTAATCATAACAATAAAAGAGCACACAATAGCTACAAACTCAGGATTAACTGCACCAAACTTGACTGTAGAAAATACTACTTCAGAAACAGAGTGGTCAATGTCTGGAATACTCTACCTGACTCTGTGGTTTCTTCCCCAAACCCCAAAAACTTTAACCTTAGACCGTCTACTATTGACCTCACCCCTTTCCTAAGAGGTCTGTAGGGGGTGTGCATAAGCGCACCAATCGTGCTTACCGTCCCTGTCCTGTTGTTTTTTTTATTTTTCTTATAGGTATCTATCTCATGTATTCAAAACTATATTTATTTTTATACCTGTACCTTGTAAGCGATTGACAAATCAAAATTAAAAAATAAAAATAAAAAAATTAAGTGGGTATAAAATAGTATCCCTTTTATCCAAGGTATCTGGCAGGTCTGATGTCTTATACCCCAAAGTCTGAAATGATGTCTCCACTGTGTCATTTTGGAACTAAAATACTAAATGTACCACTACATCCAAAAACAGTTTGGATTTTTGTAATCAATGGAGGAACAATTGAGAAAGTTGCCTATTAAATCCACAAAGGAGAAACCAAACAGAAGTGACAGTAAGGGAATTAGGAAGCAAGTAGAAGTGACAGAATTGAAGAAAGGAAACCAAATGCTTCTCAGTCTTTATGGTGGAAAACACTGTGAAAGAATCCGAGTGCTAACGATTTTCTGATAATTCTTATGCACTCATTTCTCTCTCTCTCTCTCTCTCTCTCTCTCCCCCTCCCTTACCTACTTTTGTGCATTCTAGGTTTTGTTAGCTATGACAATCCTGTCTCGGCACAAGCTGCAATACAGGCGATGAACGGCTTTCAAATCGGCATGAAACGCCTGAAAGTACAGCTGAAGCGCTCAAAAAATGACAGCAAACCTTACTGACCGTTCTCCCAGAAGCTTTCTGCTCTTAATTTAGTTTCCTTAGGGTAAGTCTCTTGAGCAAGCCCACCCTTGCTTAGGGTGGGGTTGAGAAAGAACATAAGAACACCTGGCCCGCCACCTCTAAGAGACAGCCATTTGACAATCCTGCTTCCATTTCCCCCACCTGTTTAAGAGAAACTTGGCTAACCTAACCAAAAAAAAAAAAAAAAAATATGGGATGACCTACAAGATTTGAATTAGCAACTCAGATTTTTTTCTTTTATTTTAATGAGCATTGAAGGGAAAGCACCCATCCACATGCTACAATCTTAATAATTAGAGCTGTCAAAAAAGAAAAATTGCAACTTGACTTTCTAGGCCCTGGTGTCCTTAACACTTTGGATGAGGATAATGAAAGCAATCCTGAATTATCCGAATGGCACCAGTTCTGAAATTGCTTAATAAAGCTATGGCCCTTGGCCAAGAAAGTGACTCATTTAGAACACAATTTTTCCATTACTTCAGTTTGTTTCTTTCTTCTTATTAAGAAGCTTTAATATTTACCATTCTTAGGGCTTCAGATTGACACGTGGTTACATTATCCTGTTTAAACACTGGTTGTCTTTATATATTTTACCTATTTGTGTTTTGTTTTCCTTTTTTGTTTTTTAAGTTCTTCAGGTTTTTTTTAAAGAGCATTAGTATAAAAAAAGACATAGAGATCTGTTTCTAAAGCTACAGGGTTTAAAAAATAAATAAATAAAAAAGAATGACAATACTTGATGTTTCTTGAAAGATAAAAATTTAATAATAATAATAATAATAGTTACAAAAGAAAGCCACAGGCCTGTAAATTTTATTTGTAAAAAGCATTTCTATTTTTATACAAAAATTTTTACTGCCTCAGAAATAATGGAAGTTATTTATTGCCTATTGTTAACTTATTGGATACCTAAAGACCAGCTCTGTCTGGTAGCTAGATCATTTTGAAGTAGTCTCTAGAGTACACGTGCCAAGAATGGGTGCTTTTTCACCGTTGAACCCTACATCTTTTATGGTTCATAATTTCTCTCCTCTTGTTTGTATTTTGTCTTTGTTAACTTGTCCGTTCTTTCCATTATCTACTTTAAAATTTAGTTGTCTTGGGATTTGTTTGTTTGTTTTTTTGCTCTCACTCTTTCTCTTAATTCCCTTCAATCCACTTCCTATTCCTCTTGATGTTACCTCTGTTGAAGTGGGATTCCTTCCCACCCTTTTCCTTCCCCAAATGAAATAAGAATCCATTTTTAATTTTTTTTTAAAAAAAATCCTCCTTTCTAATGGATTCTTTGGGGCTCTTTCATTGTGGCCGTTGTTGACCAAGTGTACAGTTAATGCAAATTGTGTGAATGGCTGGGACTCTAATGATGAAAAAATTTGCATTAGTTTTCTCCTGCACCCATTAAAATGATTTTTGTTTCTGCTGCATAGACTCTCCATAACTTTTTCCTCTTCCTTGTTTTTCCCTAGACATCTTCATGCCCGTTAGTTCATCGTTTGCCTAGCATGTCCCTGTGACGTCTTAAAAAAGTTTCATCGTCCCGTCATTGTTTCTGATGTCTTTCTGACCTCACATCATAATTTGGTTCTCCTACTGATCTTTGATCTATAGTTTGAACCTTTGAAATTTGCATGTGACCTCATCTAGCTATATGAATTCTGGGAAGTCAATGTGAAAAGCATTGCTGCATTTATGCAAGATCAAAATTTGTTCATAGTCAAATTTATGATAGGAGTATTAACACACACAGACACACACACACACACACACACAACCTGTGGCAAAATGTTTTGTTTAAAGTTTTCGATGTTCCTTTTTTCCTTTTTTCCCCCCTTTTATTCTTTTCTTTTTTTCTGTAAAAAAAAAAACAGACTTGAAAGTATTAGAATGAGGCTGGCATTCTAGCTGGTCTCTTAATGACATAGCAATATGTGTCCACACAGGCACAGAATGTTGGTTTCTAACAGACTACTTCCGAAATAGTTTGAAATGAAGAACTGTCTGATTTTAAGTCTCTAGAGGTCTGTAATAGTTTTTACATTTTTCAGGCAGTGTAAAGTTTTTTGATAAGGCCATTTTAGGTGGCTCACTTTCTCATTAAGAATATATATATATAGAACCACTTTTTGTAGATTAGTATAAAAAATATTTACCCTGTTTTAGGGCAAATGCTACCTATTTGTCACCTTTTGCTGAACTGATTCACAAGTTAGACAATCCATGAATTAATGCACATGAAAATTACCTATATTTTATACTGTTTCGATGTACAGGAGAAAGGTTATTGTAAGCTATTGTTTCATTTGGTGCTTTTGTGAATTAAGTTGTGGTCTCATCATTGGGGGGGGGGCTCCTCATGGTCTTTAAGTGTTCTGTGTTTATAAACAACAGGTTTGAAATTGGTTTTTACTTGAAGATCAACAACAGAACAAAAAAAAATGAATTTCAAAAAATGAAAAAAAAGTTGTTTGCTTAAAATTAAAAAAAAAAAAAAGTTTTCATGTGAAAAATAAAAACTATTCCAGACTAAGTTTGTGTTGGCTTCTGTGAGGCATTGATGTCAATTTTTTAAAAAATATTATTGTGGACAATTTCGATGTGTTTGTGTTCAGCAAAATGTGATTCAGTTTTCCTTTTAAATAAATAATAAGAACTCAGTGGGGGGAAAAAAAATTAGTGCCAAATTCCAAAGGTACTTCTCTTCCTAGAGCTTCAGTGTGTTTCTTGTGTGAAGTAATTTGATAACATGGGTATTTTATTATGTGTTTTGTATAAATCCCTAATATTTAAAGGAAAAAAAAGAGGTTAAAAAGTTTGTTAACTTGCTATCCTGTGGTCTTGTTGCCTGAAATTGTTGTTGTTTGTTATTTCTCTTGGATGTTTTTTGTAAAACATTGTATAAGTGCCCATGTTTCCCTTTTCTAACCCTTCTGCGCATCAATGCTGTGAATGCAAACCTCACAATGTAATTTCCTCATAATGTATGGAAACCTCTAAGGTGAGAAAGTTTTGAACTTTTAACCCTTTCCACCCAGAGCTGTCTTGAGAGTTAATACTTTTATACATTCACCATTTTGCTCTTTATTTTTATACACACATTACACACACACACACACACACACATACATATTTGTGCGTGTATATTCATGCACAAATATGCACACACACACACATACATACACGCACATACACATATGCACATACACACCTAATTTTTTTGTGCTTTATTTAATACATGGTTGAAATCAGAAAAATGCACAGAGCAGATCTGAAGGACGAAAAAAAAATATTTTACTGCTGTCTAAAGTTCTTCTGTATCTATAACTAAAAAAAAATATTTAGAAATTGTAGAGCTCCTTTGTTTTGTTTTTTAAATCTTTTCTTAAAAAGAGCTTTTAATATGCTGCTGGTATATGATATTCTGTATTTAAAAAGTAAAAATAATTCTTTAATTATATATTGTGTAACCACTCCTAGATAGGAGAATTGAACCCACAATTTGAAAGCATTAAAAAAAAATATTTTTGTAATAAAATTAAATGAATTTTTGATTAAATCCAGCGCACTAGAACTTCCTGGATGAAATTTTCTTGTGCACTGCAGTTAAACTCCTTTTTATGGGTGAGGTTTACACACGTCTAAATGCTCTGATGTGCTAGCTGCCATATTTGTACTATGTTGGTCCCGATGCAATAGATACAAAGTAGATATAGCAGTATCTTTTATCAGCAGGATTCATTCCTGGTAGTTAATGAACATGCAGGTTTCTGACTTGTAGCAAATCCAGAAAAAGGCAGAAGCAAAAGATGGCTCCGTGGTCCCTCAACCTGAGAACAAATCGCAGTAGGCCAAAATCTGTTTTTGTGAACGCAGGTCTTTAGAGTTTCTGAATGGATGCAAGCTGTTGATGCTCTGAGAAGCAATTGCATATATGGTGGTTGACATGTAGGGTCCCCGCTGAGGTGAGATTTGGCCCTGCTGCCCATGACGTTACGGGGCTGCTGCAGGCCTTGGGAAGCTGACTATGGAAGCTGGCTACAATAGTGCACTTAAAATATATATCTATAGATGGAGCTTCAGTTGTCACAGCCATCTTGATTTTTATCGTGCATGAGGACACATCTGTCCTCATGCACGACCACATCTGGTATTTGCCTGGTATTTGGTATATACCACATCTGGTATTTGCCATGACATCATCCTTTGGGTGACACCACTCATTCATTCCACAAGCAGCATGAACCCATGAGCTGAGCTAATAGCAGCCATATATCCACAGCTGAAGGCGCTGCAGTTCACAAAAGTTTCTGCCATTGTAAATATGACCATCTTTAAGAGGCCACGGGATTTCGCCATTTTTACTCAGTAAAAAACAAGACATGGAAAAGCTGCAGGGGATTAATTTAATTTTGCTACATGAGGCAGTTACAGAGTTGGTATGTTTATTGCTCCTGCTGGGTTCTGTTCACTTCTGCATAACTCAGAAAGCTGCATGTTCCCTCAGTAGAAAATTATGAAACATAAAGGTAGTTGCTTGGCTATTTTGTATCTGTGCTAAACAATATGTGGGCACAACCCTGCAAGCATGTACTGTACTACTTACTTACTATCTGTTCACATCAAAGGGAAAGTTCTGCAAATCCTTAGATTTTGCAGAACAATAACGAAGAAACCAAGGAATGATAACACTTCATTGCCTTGTTTCTTTTAAGTTGGATCAAACAGAATAGCACTCCTATTCATCAACTAAATTTTGGTATTCTGTAATGGCAAATATAAACCTCTTTTCAAGCCAAAATTATTTCAGCAGCTTTTCATGCTACTGATTTTTTTTTTTAAAGTGCCAAAATCATTTCCTATTGTCTAATCCTTTTCACTCTCATTTAAAACATCTCCCATTTTTCCTCTTTCCCACAATTCCCCATATAAATTATTTTTAAGAAATCAGGTGATAATCTACCCAGTTTGCTTTTGCATTCTTTCTAAAGGGGGAGGAGAAAGTATTTTTATTTTTAGAGAAGCCGTGGATGGCAAGCACTAGAATCCAAATAATGCAGAGTGGGAGAGAAGAAAGCAAGAAAAAGAATTCTAACACAGAGACATTCTCAGTTAATAGATAAGTGCTCCATGATTGTCTTTGTGTTTCTTCTTCTGGGGCATTGCTGAACCCTTGAGGGCTAATTTTGTGCTTGTTACACCATTTTTCTTGCTCAGTTGTTGACATAGTAATATAATAGGAGATCATGAAACATTTTTCCAGGACATTATTATAGTTCAGTATCTAAAATTTCCCAAATAATTATACTGTTTGAAAATCAGATCCCACGTAAGAAAACTCATACCTCTTTCACGTCAACTGTGGCTTGTTGCAAAACCCCAGATCAAACCTGTTAAAATGGCAGCCACATGTGTAATTAACTGCACTTAGATGGCAACACAATTATGAATGCCTTGTCCTGCTGGTGCTAAACTCCATAACTTCTCTCTTATGAATTTGCACCTATCCAAGTGGGAAACTTTCTTCTCTCTCTCTCTCTCTCTCTCTCTCTCTCTCTCTCTCTCTCTCCTTGCCAGCCCCATTGCTCATTATTTCCCAGGCATTGTTCATTTCGCAGCCCCAAGGGAACTCTTGATTTTCAAAGAGAAGTTTAATTTGCAATATTGGTCCATTTTCCTAGGGACAAAGTACTGGGAGGAAAAGAAGGAACAGGCATAAAGAGGAAATAAAAGCTGTCACTTTCTCAACAATTTCTACCCCTGAATAGAAACACCGCTGCTGCATTTGCAGCATAAAAGATTACAAGGGAAAAACCAGCTAGCAAAATTATAGCTTCACACCAAGGCCTTATGCACTGCACTTGTTGTACACAAGTTCTTTCATATATAAAAGATGAAACGTTGAAGGGAAACTGTGAGAGTGCAAAGGGCTTTTATTTATAGAGGAAGGAAAAAGAAAATAATAATAAAACCAGGAATGGTTGCATTTCAAAATTTAACTCTGAAAGCACAAAACAGTAGTTTCCCAACCAAATTAGTTACGTGAAATTGCCATATTCAAAGGTGTAACAAGTTCATCTTTCTTTCACCATAGGGGTTATTTCTCAGCTTGTGCTACTCTTTGGCTCATGTTGCTGTTTCTGTTTCTATTAACTTAAGTGCTAATTAACAAAAAAAAATTAAGTAATTTCATTGTTTTTTCTGAATAATGTCATATCCTGTGTACCAGGTTTTGGGGAGGTGGGGAGGACGTTGTGCTGTGAGAAATTGTTGTTTGTCAACTAATGACAACTTTTTTAAGTTGAGAGCATCAAAAACTCAGGAAATGATCCATTCCTACCACAGATGTGGCATTCATGCTCAGGGAATTCTTCGGGCTCGGCAGAGCTCAGTGTTGCTCATGGAAATTATTCTTGACCCCCTACGAATTAAGAGAGGAGGGTTTTCCTGTGACAACCAGGCCCTTCAGCGTCTTGACAAGTCCTGCATTCCTGTGCAGAAGGTAAAAGCAGATTTTTCTTCAATCCTCTATGAATTCTCAGTGTATGGGAGCTGAGCCTGTGGTACAAATGGATTATAACCTAGGTTTTTGCTTCTATTTTTATTTTGTCTAAGAAAAGCCAAAGTTACTGCAATGTAGTGAGAAACTGTAAGACCATTTTGAGTATTGTTTCTGTTTTGTTGATGCATTTGGAGTTTGCTGTTTGATGGAATTTGAGCCAAAAGCAAAATGGAAAACGAAATGAGGAAAATAAAACAAACCAACCAAGTAACCAACCACAGGCTTTCCTGCTTGTAAAACTTGATTGTACGCACGCATTTTGTACCAGTGGAACTTTTTTATACTGGAGATTTAAACAAAAATGGGGGGGGGGAAAAATGGGTGGCTTACTCTTGTGACCCCCCCCCCCGATCATAACTGTTTTTCCAGTTTGATTTCCATTCAATTGAAAGAAAGTTGGCTTAGTTTAGAAAATTGAAAACAAACATTGGCTTGGTTTTATCCTTTCCATTTGCTTATATTTAGTGTTTAAGATTTTGTGTTTTAAAACACGCGATAAGTTTCACTTTTTATTCTGTATTGTGCAGTTTCACAATATAACAAATTAGAATTTAGGAGTACACAGTCACTTTAAGTGGATATATGTATTAGGGTTTTGTTTTTGGTTTTCTTTTTAAAGTAGGGTTTGCTTTTTTGCTGTTTAGATCAAAAGGTTTTCCTGGTTCTTCTGTCTTCATTGTGAACATAACTGTGTAGTTGAAACAGTCAAACTTATTTTTGTAATGTATGTTATTGTGTGATGCAGTTTTTTGCTTCTGTCTCCAATATTAAACCATTTTCCTAATACTTGTCTCACTTTCTCTCTCTGTGTTGTACTGTTGGTAGTCATTCCGTGTTGGTAATACATTTGCACACCTCACTGTTGCACGTCCCTGTTGATTTTTTTTTTCTATTCGTTGTGTACAAAAGATACAGTCGATTCCATTAAGTGAACCTCTGATTGGAGAATGAATGCAGATTTGCTGTATTTACCCCCATCTTTTTTGCCTCCTCTACCCAGTTGCCTTTGATTGTAATTATTAGGGTGAAGTTACACTGAAGATGCCTCTAAAAAAGATATGCGTGCTTGTGTGTGTGCGTGTGCGTGTGTGTGCGTGAGAGAGGGAACCTACATACACAGACAGAATCAAAGTCACCAAGTTTTTTCTAGTGACTAAAAAGGGATATATTTCTCCTCGGTAGGATCACGTTAAGTTTACCATTAAATATTTTCTTCATGGGAGAAGAAAAACTTTTTTTATTTTTTCAGAATTATTCAGCAAATCTCTGGCATCAAACCTAGTTAGTTTGCCAGTTTTCAGAAGTGTAAAATTTTTAAACACGGGTAGAAGACCCTAAGTTAAAATCTACCAGGCTTATTATAAATATCTTTAATTTTATTTTTTTGAGAGAGAGAGTGAGTTCAAGGAGAACATTGAATTTATTAAAACTACCCAAAATTAAAAATAAGTTATCAGGAAAGGTACTAAACTGGGCTATTTTGAATTTAGCATGCAAGATAGCTCTTTTTCAGGTGGGTGAACCACATGGATCTCCTAGGAGAGAGGCAAATACTTCAGTCTTAAATTCTCCTTAATGATGATGCTCTTTTAAAAAAATTCTAGATATATATATATATATATATCTACCTGTAATGATGCTATTTTGATTTTGCCCAGTGCAATGCTCTTATATAAAACCAACTACTGACTGTAGTGGGCTTTCTGTATTTTCTCTTGATTTGATTCATCAGATGCTCAAATCTATCAGGTAGGAAAGGGAACTTTCTAGAAAGAGGAACTTCACTCCTTGCATGGGACTCAAGCCATAAAGTTATCCTTTTCCCCAAACTCAGGAATTTAAGACCACTTAAAAGTGCTCTTATGCGATTTTCCTTGTGATGTTTACGTCCCCTTATTAATATTTTGGTTTTGACGTGATTGAGTAGGCTGCATTCCGTCTCATGCTTCCGCCAACTCAGTTTGAGGGAAGCGCGTACAAGCTAGTTTGCCTGTCTTCTGCTTTACAGAGCCCGTTTTACAAGGGCTTGTAGATTTCAGAAGCAAATTTTGGAGGGAAGCTCCCCCTCTGTTCACAACAGCCTGCAATGGGGCTTTCTCGGTGCCTGCCTCCTAAAATCCCAACCTCGGTTTCTGTTCTCCGATTACCTCAACAGTTTAGCTGCACGGTAGGACCATAACTGATGAGGTAAACAGGGTGCCTGTGATGTCACAAAAAAATAAAACTCTCTTGAAACCATTGGAAAAATGGTGCCATCTTCCCAGGAGATAACAGGAGCCTTAATTGTGACACATGCTGACAATCACTTATTTCAATGTAAAAAATGCAAGCTTCAAAAAAAATGGAATCAAAGCTTAACTGGGTATACATTTTCAACTGATTAATTGTAGGACCATTAAAAAAAAAAGCATGACTGGAATAAAATGTGGTTTAAGTGGAAGCCCATCCCCCCAAGGGGAATCTGGATGCAAAATTCCCATTTCAGTGGCTCAGTTCCCCTGGTCTCAAGCCATTTATTTCTTTCAGTTGCACATCAATGATTGTGAAATATGCCTCTCTTGTCAGCCAGTTTAGACCCTGAATTAGCCTAGCATTAAGAGTGATTCAAACCAGGATTTGTTTTGTACATTTGATGGGTGAAGCAGAAAATGGCATGTAAGAATTCTCAGCAAAGTTAGGAGCTGCCTCTTTCTTTCAGATCCATATAAACTCCAGTGGCTGCCAAATAACATTTAAGTCTATATATTTAAGCCATAATTATATACCCCACCCTTGTCACTCTGTGAAAAAAAAATGAAATAGATTATCTCTGAGCCAGTGAGACAAACCAGCACTGAAAAATCCTAGATGTGAAAAGCAGACAGGATAATAATCAAACATCCCTGGATGAGAACAACTGCAATGTTGCAAAAAGTTTCAGGACAAACAAGCCAGCTTCCATAAGTGATACCTCCCAATAGTTCTGAAATGACATCCCCCATATCGCTCAGCGAGGGAGTCTGTGGGGTATTCTTCCACTTTCTCTGAAAAACACCTAGCTAGGCAAAATGGCTTAATTGTATCACAGCTCTTCTATACTGCCTACAAAAGATCTGTGATCCAACAACCTGAAATACAACACATACCCTCTGTGTGTTGATGGCTTTTCGGTTGGTTGACAATCTTGTTCTCCAGACCCAGACAACATAGGACATTTCCCTGAGCCCTGGTTAGGTTGGAGGCTGGGCTTCAAATTATGCAGAACTGGTCTCAAAGTGGAGGTTAGAAGAACATATAATATTAGCAACTGTTAATCTGTGAAATGACTTGGAGAAAACACGGGGAATTCTGAAGCATTCCGACACATCAGTTGCCTCAGACATATGCTTTTTGGACTCCAAAATTGGGAGGAAATACGGAGCTGGTAAACTGCTGAGGAACTGGCAGATCCAGGGCCTTCTTTCAGTTGTATCTGTAAGCCACACTTGGTGTGTCTCTCTAGTCATTTTTGGAGATGGTCATCTCCTTTTCTTGCTTCTGAACCCTATGGCCCCCAGAGACCCTGGGAATCCTTTCCGTTGAGGAACCATCTTGAGATGATACTTTTCGCATCTTGACTAGGAGCCCCTCTGCGCATATCAACCCGTAGGCGCCTATCTATCCATACCTTCAAAATCCAGGTGTTAGTTTTTCAGGAACTGCTACTCTATAACAGGAAACCAAGAAATGGTCTACTCTCCTAAAAGTTCATCTGAGAACTGGATAATTCAGTTTTCCCCTCAAGGTCTTTTCTTTCATCAAGAACTCAGCCATTCCATTCACAGTAATGGTACTAAAGGCTCACCGTAGACAAGAGGTCTCCAAACTTGGCCACTTTAAGACTTGTGGAGTTCAGCTCCCAGAATTCTCCAGCCAGCTAAGCTGGCTGGAGAATTTTGGGAGTTGAAGTCCATAAGTCTTAAAGTGGCCAAGTTTGGGGACCTCTGCTGTAGACAATGACGTGTTTTCAGCAGTGCTTTCAATCTGGTTAGATGTTCTACAGGCTGCAGCCCACATGTGGGGTAGGGAAAGTAGCTGCATGATCCAAACCCCACTCCTTCTTTTGACATCTCATGTTTAAAAGAAAGAAAAAACGAGAACAGGCAGAGTTTCAAAAGTCCAGTCAGGCCCGCCACCATTTTGGACGCTCTTTCTACCTTCGCTCCCTGGTGCAATGGGAAGCGCCAATTGTGACATTGACAAGGATCCAAAGCCATGGCATTTTTTAGACACCCCCCTCTCCCAACCCCCCAAATTATGTATATCTGTACTAGAGCAATTATTAACTTATAAAAGGGGGGGGGGAAACCATCCCAATCTGGCTGTCTCCAGGCATTAGACGATCCAAACAAAAAAAGGGGTACTGTGTTTCATTCCTGATAAGTGAATAAAAGCATTGTGGTCAAACAATCAGGTTATTCACTTATCAGGAATCGACTGTACTGCTGATTCGTTTTGTTCTTCATCTCCTGTTGTAATTTCACTACTTTGCTGTGTCCTGTTTGTTTTTCCTCTTTTCCCTTTTTCCTCTTCCCCCTTTTCCTTCTCCTTCTCCCCCTCTTCCTCCTCTTCCTCCTCCTTTCCCCCTTTCTCCCTTTCTTCTCCCGATAATCCCCCCTTTTTTCCTCTGTCCTCTCTTTTTTTTTCTCAAATGCTCTAGCACAATCACTGGAAAGTCTCCCATCTTTTGAACATGAAACATGCTCTAAAAGTCGGGAACAAACCATGTTAAACAAAATCTATGCACTTGCTATCAGGAACTAAAATATTGGGTGTGTGTTATATCTGCTAAGTACGTGATTTCTTAAGTAAAGCTAGTGAAAGGATTCTGTTTGTCTGTAAAAAAAAAAAAACCTTTTATGATGGGTTAGAAGAGTTTTTAGGGGTTGTGCTTTATTTTTGTTAAAACTGAAAAGGGGATGCAAAGATCTTTAAAAAGTTCTGCCATGCCAAATATTTGTTTGTTTGTTTGTTTTAATTTCCTTTATTTATGTGTTGATTTGTGCATTTATTTATTTATTTTAATTATTTATTTTTGTACGGTACGATTTAATCGATCCATGGAACTGGGGAGAAATAAGACCTTTACAAGAGAGCGAAGGGCACATTTCTGAGGGCACAAGCAACAATTTCTTGAAAGCCAAGATTGTTTAATTAAAACCTGTTCCTTTTACAATGTAAAGGCTATATTAAGTAGAAAGATTATTTTTCTTACTAAATATGAAGCCATTTTTGGACACCAGAGAACAGTTAAAAGTGTCTGATGTTTTGCCATATACCATAATAAACTTATTATGTGTCTGAATTGTTGTCCGCGTATTACTGTAGATGACATGCTGGATATTCTTATCTTCTGGTGTGGACTCTCTGCAAATTGCAGTTTGGAACCACACAGCTGTTGACTGGGCTCCTACCTTCTGAAAAAGAAAAAAGAAATAACCAGTAACAATAACAGTCTCGAACCAGTATCGAAATTGGGGTGGCGGGGATGGGGGTTGTTGAAGTCTGACAAATGAACCATGGGGGAAAAATGACACCCCAAAGCTTTTAAGGACATACGATGAGAAAGAAAGAGACATCTCTTTCAAACCTCAAGCGTTGCTGAACAGGTTCACGTGTAAGGTACTTATAATACATACAAAGAGATGACGCAGGCATTTAAGCAAAGCCCAACATGCTCCAAATATTAGTGTTTGGCAAGGACACATTACTTTCCTTTGCAATAAAACAGTTAACATAAATCACTTGTTTCCTCACCGTGACTTCTTCTCACTTATAATTTTCCAGTATATTAGTAGTAGTTTATGAATTATTGAATGTCACATATTGTCTTGAATGACTGCACATCACTATTCAGCTTTAAGCAGGAATAAATATCAGGAACCATGGTCAACGCATTATAACATATATATATATAAAAGTGAAATACACATATCACAAAATCTGCAGAACCGTAAAGCCTACAAACTTGAAATTTGGCACGTATATTCCTCTTGGCTTCTAGGTGCTCACTAAGAAAGGATTTTTTAAAATGACCCTCAGAGCATTAGTATTTTGTATATTGTTATTAACATGCTCTGATGCTAAGGAGTTCTACTCCCCCTCTCCACCTGAAAAGAAATCTGTTCCAAATGCAAAACACAAGCAGAGGAGAGGAGTTTCAGTTTTAGTTTCACAGCAGCAAGCAGCTTTAGTACAGAACAGTTGAGCTAAGCCATGCCCAAACTCCTTGCTTTCTCCTTGCTCACACAGCAAATACTGTTTCAGTTTCCAAACAGCCCTTAACACTCTCACACACTGACAGGATGCTAGCCAGATGAATACTGATGGATGCTGGTAGGCAGAGGCACAATTTTTTCCCCTTATTTTCCTCCCCCAAAACTAAGCCTGATCACCTATTTTCGTAGCGAAGCACGGGTATAGAGCTGGTTGCCACATAAAATGATAAGCTACAACAGGTTGAGCCAAAGCAGATTCTGTTCTATTTTAAGTGTCTCATGAAACTCAGGTATGAACTCTATATGGTGTGTTTTTTAAAAACATTTATTGGATAGGGTTCAAATCGAGTTATAGTCCAGGAATGGTTCCCATTTTAGATGAAATTTTGTGCAGGATTTACTTCTAAGGAGCAAAGTTATAGCAGTAGACGAGAATATTTGTAGCTTGGGGCTGAACTGTGGAGTCCTTGGTTCTCTTTGAGCTTGCAGATGTTTCATTACCCAACTAGGTAACATCATCAGTGCTAGAAGGGAATGGGAAGAAGAAGAATGTTGTTTCCAAGATCCAACACTGACAGGGCAAGCCACTTGTATAGAAACAGGGAGAAAACTCAATTCCTTTCTGTCACTGATGATGTTACCTAGTTGGGTAATGAAACATCTGCAAAGACAATAACCAAGCTCAGAGAACACCAAGATCTCCATAGAACAAAGTTATTTTGGGGATCAAGGCATAGTTCCACAACTTGGTTAAAAATAAGATGATATTCTTGTGGCATTTGGACACCTCTATTCAACGCATCTGGTTAATGAACTCTCAGTGAAACCAATTTAATCCTAAAATGCACATGATGGTCATCATAATTATCATTTAAACTTGTATACCACCCAACTCCCAATGGTTCTGAGTGGCTCAGAAGTAAGCAACATTAAAAGGAATAAAACAATAAAATAACAAAACATAACAAGGAGTAAAAGCCAGACAGGAGCAAAACAAAATTCATACCAGCTAAAGGGGCCTTCAAACATCCTTGCCATGGGCGTGTAAATCAATGACTACAATCTCATATTGACATCTGTCAACTCATAAAATATTTCTATGGTCGTTTTAGAGGGAGGGGGGAAAGGGGTTTGAAAGAGTAGTGCGGCAGCTTGAAAAATAAAAAGTGCATTCCATACGTAATTTTTCAGAGATAGTAACTAGGTGACTGAAGATTCTGCCATCCAACTGGAGAACATGATTGATGACTCTTGGCTATGGATATGTCTCATTGGAGAATATGAATTATGATACACCCAGGGGGTGCGGGGGAAAACCAGGGTCAAGGGTGACAATGAATTATGTGTCTCAGAGTCGGCTACACCCAGGCAGTGCTGGACATGTTAACTCCCAATAAATCCTTTTAAAGTTTTGGAAGTTGGGCTCGAGACTCATGATTTAAATGGTGTGGGGGCGGGGGGTAACTGCCGGAATCCTGAAAACATCAACTGGTTTTTTCAGTTTACTTTATTGTCATTGCACCTCGTACAGTGAAATCAAACACCATTTTCAGTGCACATCATGACCATGAAAATAAACACAAACACACATCCTTCACACTCCACACATTGAATTGAAAACCCCAACATCACACCAACACTGCACTATACAGGAGAATTCCAAAGAGCTACTGCCCTGGGACAGAAGCTGTTTTTCAGCCTATTTGTCCTTGTTTTTATTATTCTGTACCGTCCTGCCAGATGGTAATAGTTCAAAAAAAAAAGGGGGGGGTGCCCAGGATGAGATGGATCTTTGAGAATGTTTTGAACTTTCTTAAGGCAGCGGGAGCTCTAAAGCTCTTCCAAAGAGAGAAGAGGGCAACCAATGATCCTCTGGGCAATGGCGTTAACCCTCTGGAGTGCTGTCCTATCTGCCACTGTGCAATTGGCAAACCACACAGAGGTGCAGTAAGTTAAGATACTCTCTATGGTGCAGCGGTAGAAGGTCACCAGCAATGTTTCATTCAGTTGTTTTCTGAGAAGTCTCAGGTAGTATAATCTCTGCTGGGCCCTTTTGACCAGGGCTGCAATGTGAGTACCCCAGGTCAGGTCCTATTTTATGGAAACTTAAAACTGACCACTTGCTCCACTCAGTCTCCATTGATAAGGGCTGGATGTCTGATCTGTTTCTTCTATAGTCCACTATAAGCTCCTTGATCTTATTGGTGTTGAGGACCAAGTTATTGTCTCCACACCACGAAAGCAACCAGTCCACCTCATCTCAGTAGGCAGACGCATCCCCCCTGGAGATGAGTCCCACCACTGTTGTATCATCTGCAAATTTAGCAATAGTATTACTAGCAGGAGTGGGAATGCAGTCATGCCCATAAAGAGTATAGAGTAAGGGACTCAACACGCCATGCTGTGGTGTACCAGTGTTAAGAATAAGGGCTGAAGAGGTATGATTACCTAATCTGACCCCCTGTGAGCGGCCAGCCAAGCCTTATAGACTATGAAGACTATACAAGATTTATGAAGGTAAAGGTTTCCCCTGTCCAGTCATGTCTGAATCTGTGTGTGTGTGTTCCTTCTTAGCCAAGGGAGCCAACGTTGTCCAAAGATGTTTCTATGGTCAAGTGATTATCACGGCTATATACCGAGGTACATAGCACATGCTTACCTTCCCGCAAAAGTGGTACCTATTTATCTACTTGCCTTTCAAACTGCTAGGTGGGCAGGAGCTGGAGCAAGGAACGGGAGCTCACATTGTTGCGTGGAACTCAGGGCTCGAACCCGGGCTGTCAGCTCGCCAAGCTCAGCATCTTTAATTGCTGAACCATTACGGCTCCTACAGGACTTGGAGCTTAGTTTATAATGATTCCTGTCAGGTGAAAGAATTCAGTTGATAAGTGAAAGGTGAATTGTGAGTCAAACATAGGGCAATTAAGGGGATGTTATCCTTATCTTACAGCAATCACCTTCCTTCGGTGATATGAAGGCAATTTTTTCTGCATTGCAAAACTTCTCTAGAAGCTGGTGAGTTTTCATTGTCCACTGCTGGCGAGGAGAAAAGAAATGTGTTGTCTTTAAATTTCTCTCAGGAAATTTAACACAATTACCCCCTCTGAATACCCCAGACTTTAGCAGGAGTTTTGAATTGAGGAAGGGTTCTTTTCTTACTTCCTTTTTTTAATCTTCTAGCCCTTCTTTCCACCCTTTCTACCTACCTCTTCCTTCCTTCTCTGCCTTCTTTCTCTTCCTTCCTTCCTTCCTTCCTTCCTTCCTTCCTTCCTTCCTTCCTTCCTTCCTTCTACCTTCTAACTCTTCCTCCCTTCCTCCTTCTTCCTTCTCTGCCTTCTTTCTAAGCCTTCCTTCCTTCCTTCCTTCCTTCCTTCCTTCCTTCCTTCCTTCCTTCCTTCAACCTTCTAACTCTTCCTCCCTTCCTTCTTCCTTCTCTGCCTTCTTTCTAATCCTTCCTTCCTAAAAACTCTCAAAGCCCTTTTTATCCCTATAGTAACCACCAGATGTTTATTTGTGGAACACAATGACCTAAGCCGCAAAACATTCTTTGGAAGCTGCTGGCTCTTCAGAAACACTAAGCGACCCAAAAAAGCTCACATATTAGAACCGCTAGAAACAATTAAGAAGAAATCTTATTTGATTTGAAGTGCAAAAAGGGGACACCCTTGCTAGCAGTCTATCCGGCTTCTAGTTTAATAGAAACAAATATTGCATATGGCGAAGACGGCGGTGGTTTGTCATTACTGCTATGTCAAGATAGTTTCGCAACTTTCCAGATTTTTTGAGGTGGCTTCCACCTTCCGAATGCTAAGCAGAGGTGACCTAACTCAGCATGTGAAACTGGCCAAGTGTGGCCACGAGCCACTACCAGCTAATGCTCAATAAACACAGGGCTGCATGTTTTAGCTATTACGGCTGTCGATTGGAGGGTGGGGTGGAAAATGATGTGGCAATTTCTCAGTCTGGCTGAGAAATATTTAAAACTATAACTGGATCCTAATGAGATTTCATCTTAACCCGAACCTAAACTTGATACCCATAAAAATATTCAGTCATAACCCTCATACAATCCTAAGAATTCTACTATCTATAAAAATTCACCTTAATGCTATTGTTTACTACTTTATAATGCCCTGGTAAGACCACATTTGGAATACTGCATCCAGTTTTGTCGGTCATGATGGTAAAAAGATGTTGAGCCTCTAGAAAGGGTGGGGAGATGATCAACAAAGAATACAGATCAAACTTGAATACAGCTCATCAGTCTGGAACCCACATTACGTATCTGTTATTAATACAGTTGAGAAAGTCCAGAAATATTTCACAAGAAGAGTTCTCCACTCCTCTACTCGTTGCAGAACACCTTATGCCACCAGACTTGAAATTCTAGACCTAGAAAACTAGAACTACGCCGCCTCCAGTCCGATCTAAGTATAGTATCTAAAATCCTACATTGCAATGTCCTACCTGTCAATGAATACTTCAGCTTCAACCATAACAATACAAGAGCACACAATAGATACAAACTCAAGGTTAATCGCACCAAACTTGATTGCAGGAAATACGACTTCAGCAACAGAGTGGTCAACCTCTGGAATACTCCACCTGACTCTATGGTTTCTTCCCCAAATCCCAAAAACTTTAACCTTAGACTTTCTACTATTGACCTCACCCCTTTCCTAAGAGGTCTGTAGGGGGCGCACATAGGCGCACCAACTTGCCTACCGTCCCTGTCCTATTGTTTCTTTTCATTTTTCTTATATGTATCCATTTCATGTATTCATAACTACGTTTATACTTATACCTGTTATAATCGCTTGACAAAATAAAATAAATAAATAAATAAAATAAAAATAAATTAGAGAACTGAAGGCTAAAATGCATGCAGAGAGGTTGCGGGAGTTGGGTATGTCTATGTCAGGTGAGGCTCCATTCAAAATCCAAGAAAACCTTAGACTCCATTGTTATAGAGAAAACAACTTTTAATGGAAATTAAAGTGGTAGTATCAGAAGAATTCAAGATCTGAGGCAATAGGTGCGGAAATCACATATATATTAAGTTATGCCAGCATTCCCACCCATAATAGTTCAAATCTGAGATTTGTATAATGCTGTGTGGGGCAACTTCAGGTGGTGTTTGAGACATCTGGCCCACCAGTATGGTTGACCTTGGCCTGCATAGACAAAAGGCTACAGCTGCTCAGTAAGCAAATAAGCATAGTCAAGTAACATCCCAAGTTTTACACTTCACCATCTCAAGCCTCCAGCACTCTTTCCTCCCCGCCACACACACACAAGGTCCAATTATTCTCCCCCCCCGCCATTTCTATGGCAGCCAGAAAAATAAGCAGAAGAAGGATTATTGGAGGCTGACTAGTTTAATGGAAAGGACTAGAGAGGCCAAGGCAACAGTCTTCCAATATCTAAGGGGCTGCACGAAGAAGGGTGGGGGTCAACCTATTCTTCAAAACACCTGAAGGCGGGACAAGAACCAACGGATGGAAACTAACCCAGGAGAAAAGCAACCTAGAACTAAGAAATTTCCTGAAAGTGGGAACAATTAATCAGTGGAAGGGCTTCCTTCCAGAAGTTGTGGGTACTCAAAAACGGAAGGTTTTTAAGAAGAGGTTGAACAACCAATTTGTCTGAAAAGATCTAAGGGTTTGGACTAGAAAACCTTCTAGGTCCTTCCCAATTCTGCTCTTCTGTTATACCTTCTAGCCTCCTCGTTGGGTTTTGAGTTGACATCAAGTCCAACAGTAGTTCCAATCTCCTCCCAATACCTATCAAAATGTTACAAAGTCTGAGTCTTGTTCCAAGCGCACTTAATTTTAGCCTTCAAATCAACCAAAGGACTATTATGCATACAAAATTATTCTGCTAATCTCAGGACACGCTTCTAGAAGACATGGAGACCAGATTTCACCTTGCTCTATCCTCACTTCCACTCTAACCAGAGGTGGTATTCAGCAGGTTCTGACCGGTTCTGGAGAACCAATAGTGGAAATTTTGAATAGTTCAGAGAACTGGCAAATGCCACCACTGACTGGCCCCGCCCCCATCTCTTCTCTGCCTCCCGAGTCCCAGCTGATTGGCTGGGTCTTCTTTGGTTGCCCTGCACAGGAGAACGGAGCTGGAAAGCAGGTTAGTGGGGTGGGGAAAAAATTGAGATTTTACAGTATCCTACCCCTGCCACGCCCACCAAGCCACACCCACCAAGCCATGCCACACCCACAGAACCGGTAGTAAAAAAAAATTGGATCCCACCATGGACTCCAGCCATAAAAATTTCCCCGAAGAAAACCATCTATCGTCAATTATTGAGACGAGCGTTCCTCAATAGTGAGATGGCCAGCATATAAATTTGATAAACAAAATAAAAAAATAAATTTACAATCCCAGGATAACCTAATGAAATTCTCTGCAAGAACTATTCTCAAAAGCCTGATAACATAACAGAGAAACATGAAATAACACTAGGAAAATTCCCTTTAGCTGAATAAAATACAGGATAATGCATACAATAATAAAATCTATAATTTAAGAAAAACCCGAGTCTCATTATAATAAAGAAAAGATAGCCACAATAGTTACTGCTGTACCTCTAAAAGTGATTAACATTCAGGAAATTCTAAGTGAAAATGAGCCAAGGTAACAAGTTAAATGGAAATACATTATTTTAATTTATTTGGGCGAGGAGAAAAAAGCAAAGAGAATCAGCTTTTAAAAATAATGATTTTGAGCAAGTCATTACAAGGGTCATCAAGTTTTTCGGATGATAATATTTCTGATCGTAAATCATAAGTATTGGAGCATCTGCCACAGCACTTTTAAACACAATTATCACTGTATTTTAGCATTGTGAGTAAAGCCATAGTGGGGAAGGAATTCACCCCCAAGAAATAGCCTTCATATCTTAGCTTATTGATTTGAGATGTATGTTTTTATCTCGCATTAAGAAATGCTCTAATTAAAAGAGAAAAATAACCCTGAATGATGAGACATAGCACCCATTACCAAGTTTGGAAACCTCTGGTGTAACCCAATGACAATCCATGCCTTCTTTGCTTCAAAACTTCTCATCTATGGAGCTTCTCAGTCATCCAAGTCATGATTATCCCCAAGCAGAAGTGGCATTCAGCAGGTAGCGGAAATTTTGAGTAGTTCAGAGAACCAGCAAATCCCACCTGGTCCCGCCCCCATCTCTTCTCTGTCTCCCAAGTCCCAGCTGATTGGCTGGGTCTTCTTTGGTTGCCCTGCACAGGAGAATGGAGCTGGAAAGCAGGTTAGTGGGGTGGGGTGGGAATGGGGATTTTACAATATCCTTCCCCTGCCACACCCACCAAGCCACGCCTACAGAACAAGTACTAAAAATTTGCAATATGTATAAATCAGAGGTGGTATTCAGCAGGTTCTGACCAGTTCTGGAGAACAGGTAGTGGAAATTTTGAGTAGTTCGAAGAACCAGCCAATACCATCTCTGACTGGAGATTTTATAGCATCCTTCCTTCCCCTGCCACGCCCACCAAGCCACGCCCACAGAACCGGTAGTAAAAAAAAATTGAATCCCACCACTGTCCCCAAGGAAATTTTTTCCCAAAACCAACTGGACTTCCTTTGTTTTTCCCTGAAGACGTTTCGCTTCCCATCCAAGAAGCTTCTTCAGTTCAGTCCCAGAAGCTTCTTGTCAGACCTGCCACAACTTAAACCTCAAAGTAGAAATGATCCTTAGCTCCGTTTGTTGAGAAAGGTGTAGTTTTACTGGAGGTCAAGTAAATTGCAGTACTGCATAGCCAGGACTGAGAATTGCACACCAAAATCACTAGGTTTGATTTTGCCCCTTTAACTGCCCCTCACTGCCCATCCCACGGTAACCAACCAAATCCATGCAAGATGTTGTCATAATGGTCAGTCTGAGCACAGCTTGGTATGTGACCAGGGGTGGGATTCTACCAGTTCACACCTATTCGCTGGAACCAGTTGTTAACATTCTAGGCAGTTTGGAGAACCGGTTGTTAGAAAAAATTACTGGCCTAATCCTGTAAGGAAGACAGGAAGGAAACATTCTGGTGTTGCTTACAGAAACTGCCTCTCCGTTAAAACTTATTACATTCTTGGCAGGACTAGACTTCCTGTCTCTGGAACTTCTCTGGAGTTTTTTTCCCCTCCTTTGCTGGTACTTTGCTTGTGTGGAGGGACCATTCAAAGTTACAATGGCACTGAAAAACGTGATTTAGACCAACGCTTCAGCTGCTGAAGCGACCGGGATCGTGCAAGCTTTGCAAGAGGCGAGTTAGAACGCCTCTGTGCCTGTGCAAAGTTCACGTTTGGTGCACGCAAAGCGCACCCAGCAAGCCACGCCCACCGAACCGGTGGCAACAATATTTGACTCCCACCACTGGGAAACATGCCAGCAGTTTGGGGAGTGGCATCAAGCTGGCCATGCCCACCCACTTGGCCACGCCCATCCAGTCAGCCACGCCCACCCAGTCTCTTGAGGTCAACCACATCCCTGATGTGGCCCTCAGTGAAATTGAGTCGGACACCCCTTCCCTGAAACATCGCAATCACCAAACCCCGGAACCCTATAAAAAGCCACCCCCTCACCCAGCCAATTGGTCAGCCACCCAGTGGTGGTATTGAAATATTTCTACTTCCGGTTCTGTGGGCATGGCTTGGTGGATGTGGTGTGGCTTGGTGGGTGTGACGTGGCTTGGTGGGAGTGGCAGGGGAAAGTTACTGCAAAATCCCCCTTCCCTCCCCACCCCACTAACCTGCTTTCCAGCTCCGTTCTCCTGTGCAGGCCAACCAAAGAAGACCCAGCCGATCAGCTGGGACTCAATGGGAGGCAGAGAATAGATGGGGGCGGGGCCAGTCAGAGGCGGGATTTGTCGGTTCTCCGGACTACTCAAAATTTCTGCCACCGGTTCTCCAGAACAAGTCAGAACCTGCTGAATACCACCTCTGCAGCCACCCCGGAAACACGCTGCTGTCACTAGAGTTTGTGACATCCAAATTATTAGAAACCTTCTTTCCAACCAGCCGGCCTCCATTTTATTGCCAGCCTCCATTTTATTGCCAGCCTCCATTTTATTTCCAGCCACTTTCTCCCGGCTTGGAACTAGACCAGATTTTTCTACCTTTGGCTCAAGACTTCTCCCACCCCTTGGCCTCAACATCCCAATTTTCCTTTCCCACGCACGGAAATCAACATTTCCCAGCAGAGGAAAAGCTGAGAAAAGCAGGAGACCTGGTGCGCTGAATTATATGCCCCTTTCTAAGAGTTCTCCTAATTCCTGGACCTCATCCCAATTGCCCCATCCAGGACCTCTGCCCTTACACAAAGGGCCTTTGTCCATAACATGGGGAAACATAGCAACAGCGCAAGGGCTTTGCGTTGCAAAGACAATGCATATTTTTTTTACTTGCTCATTATCTGGCCATGGGATTCCTGGAAGCAGGATCGAGAAGAAGGTTGGGGGTTGGGCGGGAGCTAGGCATTAAAATCTCACATGCTGGTAAAAAATGAAGCAGCTCAGGTATTAATTTGCTGAAGCATCCAGCTTGTTGGCACGGCCAAGTTCCTGCTGCAGTTCGAGTTTCCTTAATTACGCTTCTTCAGGAACTGAATCTCACAATTATCTGTTCTCACCAACGAGGCAGCTGTAATTGCCTCCTATAGAAATGGGGCCTTGCAAAGAAAGGAAAGATGAATTCACAGAGAGAGAGAGAGAGACAGAGAAAGAGAGACAGAGACAGAGAGACAGAGAGATAAAGAGAAATAGAGAGAGAGAGAGACTCAGACAGAGGGAGAAAGAGAAAGAGAGAGAGAGACTCAGACAGAGAAAGGGAGACAGAGAGAAAGGGATGTGGTGTGTGTGTGTGAGAGAGAGAGAGAGAGGGAGACAGACAGAGAGAGAGAGAGACAAAGAGAAAGAGAGAGAGAGATGAGAGAGTCAGAGAGAGAGAGAAGAGAGATGAGAGTGAGAGAGAAAGAAAGAGAAAGGGAGAGAGAGAGAGACTCAGACAGAGAAAGGGAGACCGAGAGAGATAGGGATGTGTGTGTGTGTGAGAGAGAGAGAGAGAGAGAGATATGAGACAGAGAGAGATGAGAGAGACAAAGAGAGAGAGAAGAGATATGAGAGCGAGAGAGAGAGAGAGAAAGAGA
>NW_020769308.1:1502011-1534763 GCF_900518735.1 Pseudonaja textilis
AGGAGACTATAAGTTCTAGTCCCGCCTTAGCCATGAAAGCCAGTGAGCTTTGGGCCACTCACTCTCTCTTAGCCCAACTCACTTCACAGGGTTGTTGTTATGGGGAAAATAAGAGGAGGAAAATGTGTTGGATATGTTTGTTGCCTTATATGTACAAATAATAAAGGAAGGATACAAAGAAACAACCAAATAAATCACGGAGAAACACACACACACCCATATAAGTGCACACCCAAAGTGTTAAGTCGCAGGAATGAGACTCAGGACACCAGCATGATCGTCAGTTGTTTTTATTTCTTTTCTCTCTCTAACCACTTACTTTTTCCAGCAGCTGCTCACAATCTTTTTCAATTTGACCCTTTCTTTTGCAAGCCATGAAAAGAGTGAACATAGACAATTTCTCCTTTAGGATAGGAGTTTCAAAGACGCCTCTCGCCTTGGATCTTCTGTTGGTAAATTCTTCTTTGTCCCACTGCCTGGTCCATCTACATCCCTGAAATGGTTTGTTTTTTTAAAAAAAAATTATTCTGAAGAATCACTTAAAACTGGAAAGGGGGAAAGTGATTGTAACACACCTCTAGCACATAAGGGCTTACAGAATAAACTTAAAGCCCATTCAGACAATGAATAGACTCAGTTAGAGGCTAAGGGAAAACCACTCCATGGTTAACACAATGGCGAAACACCAGCTGGGCCAGCAAAAAACCTGCATAGATTTGCCATGGGCGGAGACTGAGCTTCCATTTAGTTTTTTAACCCAGGGTCTTTTGTTCTTAATGGAAATTACTCCCATCTGATGAAAGTTTGTGACACCTGTAAGTGGGGTTATCAACTATACAAATGGTGGTTGCAAAAATTAGAACCCAAGCAGTCCTTGCCCCAAAAATAACATTAAAAAAAAGCCGAAGAACCAGGTATTAAACAATAATAGCAAATCATATGTAAATCTCGGTTTCTCAAAAACCTAAAACTTCTATTTTATAAAAGGGAAGTGGGTTTCCAAGATGGCTTAATGTACTTAACATCTTTTTGTAGACCTTACGTCCTTGTGATTCCATCCCCAGCTAATCATTTCCTCCTATTCTTCTGACTCCACGTATAAAACCAAACCAGAAAACTGCTGTTTTGCTCCTGTTAAGTAAACAACTTTCCTGCTATGCTTGTTAAGGCTGGGAACAAAGGAAATTATAATTCCTTTGCTTTTTGTCCCTGCTCAAATATGAACCAGAAATTATCCATTTCTAAAGAGATGGTGGGCGAGAAACCCAACCTTTTAGAGGAATCATTAAAGGCTATAATTACTATGGATCAACAAAGGGCATTCAAGAGAACCAAAGATCTTGGTTCAAACAACACTTGGATGCAGAGCAATGAAAGACCTTATGGGGACAGAATTTAAGGCTTGAAAAAAAATGAAAGGGCTATTTTGGGATAACGCTCCAGAAGTTACCGCTGAGATGCTTGCAAGTAGGGTTTTTTTTTTTCGCCTTTCAAAAATTTCTTTTCTCAAGTTCAGTTGGATAGATCAGAAGTTTAGCTGGCATCCATGAAAAGTGGAGACACATTACTTGGAATTCATTAAGATACAGAATGAAAATAGTTGCCCTGTTAAGGCATCATGAAAAATATTGCACTGATCCAAGAGCTTTGGAGGCTGACACATCTTGGCAGGATCTCTATGGGATTTTGGGGGGGGGGGGTACATTTTTTGAAGGGGGGGGTTGGTTGAATCCCACTGAAGCATCTAATCCTTGTTGGTGAATGGGCTTTTCTTTGGAACCCATTCATTCATCCAAAGATTTAAGAGTACAGTAGTTTTCAATTTAGCACCATTTGTTTAATGATTGTTCAAAATTACAAGGGCACTGAACAATGTGACTTATGATCATTTTTCACACTTATCACCTTTGCAGCAACCCTGTGGTCATGTGATCAACAATTGGATGCTTGGCAACTGGCATGTACATTTATGAGGGTCGTGAGGTTATGTTATTTATTTTATTTTATTTTGTTTGTCAAGCATGTATGTGAAAACAAGTATAAGTATGAACAAAACATATAAACATATAAGCATAAACAGTATAAGTGTATACATAATAAATAAGTACGAATAAATGGGAACAGTAGGACAGGGATGGTAGGCACGCTGGTGCACTTATGCATGCCCCCTTACAGACCTCTTAGGAATGGAGTGAGGTCCATGATAGACAGTTTAAGGTTAAAGTTTTGGGGGGTTTGAGGATGAAAATAACCTTTTGCAACCTTCTGACAAAGAAAGTGAATGGGGAAGCCAAATTCACTTAACAGCCATGTTACTAACTGAACAACTGCAGTGATTCTTTTAAGAACTGAATACAGAATAACAGAGTTGGAAGGGACCTTGTAGGTCATCTAGTCCAACCCCCATCCACCCAAGCAGGAGACTCTACACCAAATCTGACAGAGGGCAGTCCAGTCTCTTCTTGAAAGCTTCCACCCATGAAGCTCCCACAACTTCTGAAGGCAACTTATGTTCCATTGGTTGATTGTTCTTATCCATTGTTCCTTGTCTGGCCTTCAGGTGCTTTGGAAAACAGCTTGATCCCTTCCTCTCTGTGGCAGCCCCTCAAATATTGGAAGACTGCTATCCTGTCTCCCCTGGTCCTTCTCTTCACTAGACTAGCCATGCCCTGTTCCTGCAACCGTTCACTGTATGTTTTAGCCTCCAGTCCCCTAATCATCCTGGTTGCTCTTCTCTGCACTCTTTCTAGAATCTCAACATCTTTTAGAATAGAATAGAATAGAATAGAATAGAATAGAATAGAATAGAATCTTTATTTGGAATGGAATTAACAACATAAATTATTGGGCTCCATTGCAGTCGTAAGTTAAGACCTAACTGCATTTGTAGCTCAGGGTTGAACTGGGGGGGGGGGTGTCCTTGGTGCACTCTGCTTGGTTGTTTTCCTGCAGGCATCCCATTACTCAATAAGGTTAATACCATTAATGCTACAAGCAAGCAAATGCCACTCCCTTCTAAACCTGATGATGTTACCTAGCTGGGTAATGAAACATCTTCAAGAAAACAACCTACTCCAGAGAGCACCCAAAGACCCCACAACAATGTTCAGAGAGCAGATGAAAGTTCACTATTCTAAAACCATCTACTCCAACCTTCCATCTGATTAACTCACCCGCTGGCCAAGGATGATGGGCATTGTAAGCCCTATTATATGAAGTCTGATGAAGGCCCATCTCCATCCATGGGATAAAAACCACTATATCTGACGCGCACCTGCTCGAAAGCATTTTTGGTTTAGAGAGCAACGCATTATTAAAGTTTTTTGCCTGTGATATTTGCTTTGCTATATTGCTTTTGGCAGACAAGACCTCTCTTAATATTGCAGATTCTGCAGGCAAACAATACAGATGGTTCTTCTTCTTTTCAATATAGGCTCTTTCTTAAAAAAAAAAAAACATCAGATGGAAACATGCTACTTTGTTAAGTTCCAACCCCAGAAAGCATGTGTGATAACTGGGGGGGGGGGGGGGGGCGCTCCCTGGTGCTTTCTAACCTTGGATGTTTTAGAATAGAATAGAATAACAGAGTTGGAAGGGACCTTGGAGGTCTTCTAGTCCCACCCCCTGCCTAGGCAGGAAACCCTACACCACTTCAGGCAAATGGTTATATTTTTAAAAAACTTCCAGTGTTGGAGCATTTACAACTTCTGGAGGCAAGTTGTTCCACTGAGTAATTGCTCTCACTGTCAGGATGTTTCACCTTAGTTCTAAGTTGCTTCTCTCCTTCCACCCATTTTCTTGGAGACATTTCATTCCCTGAATTAAATAACATCATCACAGAGGTGCATTGATAACGTTACCTAGTTGGGTAATGAAACGTCTGCAAGAAACCCACCAAGCTCAGAGAGCAGCACTAAGGACCCCTCATTTCAACCCTGAGCTACAAATATTCTCTTGTATCGATAATGTTTGGATTGATGATACCCTGGAAATTTGGAAGTGCAACGAAGACAATAAAGGGTCCAAAGGCTAAATTGTATGACAAACTGTTGAGAGAGAGAGAGAGAGAGAGAGAGAGAGAGAGAGAGAGATGGATGGATGTCTGGCCTACCTAAGATATGAAATTGGGTTGGGGGGAGATAGGATAGCTGTCCTCTGGTACTTGAGCAGCTGTCACAGAGAAAAGGTGGTTGACTTATTCTCCAAAGTACCTGGAGACAAGATAAGAAGTTATGGATGGACGTTTGTGATCAAATAGAAATAGAAATAGAGAAATAGAAATAGAAATAGAAATAGAAATAGAAATAGAAATAGAAATAAGAGAAGAGAAGAGAAGAGAAGAGAAGAGAAGAGAAGAGAAGAGAAGAGAAGAGAAGAGAAGAGAATAATAGGGAATAGAAGAGAAGGGAACAGAACAGAACAGAAAACAGAACAGAACAGAACAGAATAGAATAGAATTCTTTATTCGCGAAGTGTGATTGGACAGACAAGGAATTTGTCTTGGTGCAAATGCTCTCAGTGTACATAAAAGAAAAGAGACATTCGTCAAGAGTCAAGAATCATCGGGTACAACACTTAATGATAGTCATAGGGTACAATAAGCAATCAAATCATACTAGGAAACAGTCAATATAAATCGTAAGGATACAAGTGACAAAGTTGCAGACTTTGTAAATAGTTGGACAGTATTGAGGGAATTAATTGTTTCGCAGAGTGATGGTGTTCAGGAAAAAACTGTTCTTGTGTCTAGTTGTTCTGGTGTGCAGTGCTCTATAGCATTGTTTTGAGGGAAGGACTTGAAACGAAGGAGAAGTTTTCTGACACTAAGAAAATTAATCAATGGAATAGCTCGCCTCAGAGGGAAAAACTATACATTAACATTGTCAACAGCATATACAGGTGAAACTCAAACAATTAGAATATCGTGCAAAAGTTCATTTATTTCAGTAATGCAACTTAAAGGGTGAAACTAATATATGAGATAGACTCATTACATGCAAAGCAAGATAGTTCAAGCTGTGATTTGTCATAATTGTGATGATTATGGCTTACAGCTCATGAAAACTCCAAATCCACAATCTCAGAAAATTAGAATATTACATGAAATCAATAAAATAAGGATTGTATATAGAACAATATTGGACCCCTGAAAAGTATAAGCATGCATATGTACTCAGTACTTGGCTTGGGCCCCTTTTGCAGCAATTACTGCCTCAATGTGGCCTGGCATGGAAGCTATGAGCCTGTGGCACTGCTGAGGTGTTATGGAAGACCAGGATGCTTCAATAGCGGCCTTCAGCTCTTCTGCATTGTTCGGTCTCATGTCTCTCATCTTTCTCTTGGCAATGCCCCATAGATTCTCTATGGATTCAGGTCAGGCGAGTTTGCTGGCCAATCAAGCACAGTAATCCCACGGTCATTAAACCAGGTTTTGGTGCTTTTGGCAGTGTGGGTAGGTGCCAAGTCCTGCTTGAAAATGAAGTCAGCATCCCCATAAAGCTCACCTGTGGAAGGAAGCATGAAGTGCTCCAAAATCTCCTGATAGACGGCTGCATTGACCCTGGACTTAATGAAGCACAGTGGACCAACACCAGCAGATGACATGGCTCCCCAAATCAATACAAACTGTGAGAGCTTCACACTGGACTTCAAGCATCTTGCAGTGTGTGCCTCTCCACTCTTCCTCCAGACTCTGGGTCCTTGGTTTCCAAATGAGATGCAAAAGTTGCTCTCATCAGAAAAAAGGACTTTGGACCACTGAGCAACAGACCAGTTCTTTTTTTCTTTAGCCCAGGTAAGAAGCTTCTGACGTATTTTGTTGTTCAGGAGCAGCTTGACAAGAGGAATACGACATTTGAAGCCCATGTCCAGGATCTGTTTGTGTGTGGTGGCCTCTTGATACACTGACTCCAGCCTCAGTCCCCAGCCCTTTAGAATGGCCTTTTCCTGACAATCCTCTCCAGGCTGCGGTCATCCCTGCTGCTTGTGCACCTTTTTCTTCCACACTTTTTCTTCCACATAACTTTCTATTCATGTGCTTTGGGAACATCCAACTTCTTTTGCAATTTTGAGGCTTTCTCTCCTTATGGAGGGTGTCAATGACGGTTTTCTGCACAACTGTCAGGTCAGCAGTCTTTCCCATGATTGTGATTCCTACTGAACCAGACTGAGAGACCATTTAAAGGCTCAGGAAGCCTTTGCAGGTGTTATGGCTTAATTAGCTGATTAGAGTGGGACACTTTGAGCCAAGAATATTGAACTTTTTCACAATATTCTAATTTTCTGAGATTGTGGATTTGGGGTTTTCATGAGCTGTAAGCCATAATCATCTCAATTATGACAAATCACAGCTTGCACTATCTTGCTTTGCATGTAGTGAGTCTATCTCATATATTAGTTTCACCTTATAAGTTGCATTACTGAAATAAATGAACTTTTGCACGATATTCTAATTTTTTGAGTTTCACCTGTAAATAAAATATATACAAAATGTTTTACCAATGGCACCTATCCCCCCCACCACCACCCGCTAGTTTGGCAAGGATGTTCCTAACTAGAAGCCCAGATTGTGGGAAATGTAAAAATAACCAGGGTATCTTTTTCCACATTTGGTGGACTTGCTCGGAAGCCAACAGATATTGGAGTAGAATTAAAAAGTGGTTAGAGGAAATAACGAAACAAAAAAAATTGAATGTAGACCTGAACTTTTTTATTGGGAATAATAAGAGGAGAATATACCAAGAAAGACAAATATATCATTTTACATGTAACAACTGTGGCCAGGATTGTGTATGCACAGTACTGGAAACGGGACGATATACCATTTGAGGGGACAGTGATAAAAAGGATTTTGGACTGTGTGGAGATGGACAAGCTGACCCTAGAGTTAAAAGACAGAGGTGAATCGGAGTATTGTTTGGTCTGGGACGCCTGGTACCCTTGGTTAGATAATAGAAACAAAAGGAATGCTGTAACTAATATGTGAATATGAATGTTGAGGATGCTGCAACATTATTAAAAGTGTTTATGTGCTATAAACTGTTGGAAAATGCTCAATTAAAAAAAGTGGAATAGCTTGCCTCCTGGAGTTGTGAGTGCTCTATCTGTCACTGGAGGTTTGCAAAAGGAGACAGGACAACCATTGGATTGGGGAGAAGGCTTCGGCCTTGAGCAAGGGGTTGGACAAGAAGACTTCGCAAAGTCTCTTCCAGCTCTGTGCTTCTATGTTCGATGCTGCAATATGCATGGCACGTGTGAACTTCACACATGGCGAACTTCACATAAGCTGCCTCATCCAGGTGTGCGCACAGGAGAGGGGGAGAGAATGAGGGAGCTCTCCAAATCGTGCTGGGTGATGTTAAAATTGGGCTCCAGCAGGTGGTGATTTGATGTGCTGCAAAAACCCAGTTCCTCAGCAGGTTGGGTGAACTAGGCTTCATGTGAAGAATAAGCTTTATTTGGTCAGGAATTGCTTCTAAAGTGCTGCTTTAAGGTTGCAGGGAGGGAGGGAAGGAAGGGAAGGAAGGAAGGAAGGGATAGTGGGGCATTTGGGGAGTTGTAATCCCTCCATATCTGGAAGGGATCAGCTGGGAGAAGTTTGCTGTTATTCTACTCTTAAAATAACCTTATAGCTGCCATCATGTCAACTAGCAATTGCACGAAGGGATTTACGCAACTATTGGGATTATCACTCAGGTTCTGCTTTGCCGTGTGATTAATTGGCCTTCTCTCCTTTTCTCAGTATGTCTTTGGTGACCTTTTCACGCCACCAAAATGATTCCCAACTCGAGTCGGATTTTGCTAGGAGAGTCCCGTCAAAAGGAGACATGTGTGTTGATCAGAGGTGGTATTCAGCAGGTTCTGACCAGTTTTGGAGAACCGGTAGCGGAAATTTTGAGTAGTTCGGAGAACTACCTCTGACTGGAGATTTTACAATATCCTTCCCCTGCCACGCCCACCAAGCCACGCCCACAGAACTAGCAGTAAAAAAAATTGAATCGCACCGCTGGTGTTGATCAAAGCTAAACAGTGGACATGTGGCTCTAGAATGGTACCCTTGTCTTGTTTTCCAGATACGAGTCACCAAAGGTTGAAGCAGAAGCCTTGTTGGACTTGAATTCAGGAATTGAAGTCCTGGAGATCAATTGGCAGCCAGTGTGATTCTACATTATTGCTCTTGTATGACTATGCAAGGCAATCCTGCTTATCATATGTAGTACCCCAGAGAAAATCAGGCATCCAACTCCATTAAGACATTTGTTTTGTCTCACAAAGTGCAGTTTGTCTCTCTGCACCGGGGAAGCAACCTACAGGACCTCAAGATGGTGCCAATGTACAAGTCCGAGCCCCTCTTCCCATTGGACATGCCAGTTGGGTCCAATGCAAAAAGCTCAACCGCATGATGAGGTCACCATCTTCCAAGTTCTCCGTGTACTTCAGTCTGCAGAAAAAAACAATGCCTACCAACCTGCCTTCCATGGAGGACCTGTATCCTGCAAGAGTCAAGAGGGCTGTGAAAATATTTACAGACCCCTCATATCCCAGACATAAACTATTTCAACTCCTTCCCTCAAAATGACGCTAAAGAGCACCGCACACCAGAACTACTAGACACAAGGATAGTTTTCTCCCTGAACGCCATCACTCTGCTAAACAAATAACTCCCCCAACACTCTCCAACTATTTACAAAGTCTGCATTACTATTACTATTAACCTTCTCATCACTCCTTATCACCCATCCACTCCCACTTGTGACTGTATGGCTGTAACCTTTGTCGCTTTTATCCTATCCTATCCTAGCCTATCCCATCCTACTCCATTCCATTCTTCGGTTCTGTTCTCTTCTATTCTGTTCTGTTGCTCCATTCCATTCCATTCCATTAACTTCCCAGAGTCTAAAGCTTGATTCTCTACAACAGGAGTCTCAAGCTTCCCAAATTTAAGACCTGTGGACTTCAGCTCCCAGAATTTTCCCGGTCAGCCATGTTGGCTGGTGAATTCTGGGAACTGAAGTCCAAAGGTCCTAAAAGTTGCCAAAGTTGGACACCCCGGATCTAGGTGATTACTAGGAGTAAAAAAACAACAACTTGATGGCACATAATCGATCAATCAATCGTGAATTGCAGGAATTGAAGTGAGGTTGCAGCTGCTCGGTTTTGCTCGCTCACTTCAACCAAGGCTGGAGAAGGAGAGAAGGAACTAGTGAGGTCAACTCAATCACATCTTTTTGCACTTTAAATAGATTTTAATAATACTGGGAAGCCTCTGGAAATTGCTTTCTGCCTGCAATCCTATTGTCCCTGCCAGTTGTTTTATTTGCTTTTTTAATATTGTCTTCTGGTTTTCCATCACACAGGTTCCTTTGCATCCGTTCGGAGAAAGATATAAGCCACAAGGATCAGAGAAGGCAGAGGAGGAAGACACCAAATACCCCGTTTCCCCCAAAATAAGACCTATCCCCAAAATAAGGCCTGGCATGTTTTACACATGCACCTAATATCAGCCTTACCCCCAAAATAAGCCCTATTTAAATGCTTGTGCGGCTGGCCAGCCGCCCATTCCGTCTGGTTGTTTGTGGTGTAGCAGCTCTCTGCGAGGCAGGGGATGGTGGAGCTGCCCCATGTGCCCTGCACCGTCTTACAAGACACCCCCCCCAAAATAAGCCCTGGTGCTTATTTTGGGCCTTAAAATAAGACTGTCCTATTTTGGGGGAAACACAGGTATTGGCTGCACGCATGGTGTTCTGACCCCCTCACTGGTGATTAATCTTAACTAGAAGTCCTAAATCGATACTAACAAAAAGGAATGAATCACGGGTAGTCCTCGACTTACGAACACAATCGAGTCCAACCTTTTTGTTGCCGAGACAAGACGTTTGTTAAGTGAGTTTAGCCCCATTTTATGATTTTTCTTGCCACAGTTGTTAAGCGAATCCCTGCAGCTCTTAAAAGTTAGTTGCAAGATTGTGAGGTGGGTCTGACTTCCCTGTTGACTTCGCTTGTCCGAAAGTCACACACACACAAAAAAAGAGATCACGTGACTCTGGGACTCTGCAACTGTCTTAGGCGTGAATCGGTTGCCAAGTTTCCTGAATTCTGATCAGGTGACCACAGGAGGCTACAACGGTCATAAGTGTGAAATCGGTCTTGGGTCACTTTTTTCAGCGACATTGTCGTTTTTGAATGATCACTGTAAGAACTGTTGTTAAGTCGAAGAGTAGCTGAGGGTCACTGCGATAACCAAAAAGATGGATGGAGGGCAGAGAGCAAGGTGTGTGTGTGTGTGTGTGTGTGTGTGTGTACGCACACGGTGTTGGAATCTACCATCAATCCAGAAGCTCCCATAGTGTGGAACCAGAGGTGGTATTCAGCAGGTTCTGACTGTTTCTGGAGAACTGGTAGCGGAAATTTTGAGTAGTTTGGAGAACCGGCTAATTCCACCTCTGACTGGCCCCGCCAACCCCATCTCTTCTCTGCCTCCCATTGAGTCCCAGCTGATTGGCTGGGTCTTCTTTGGTTACCCCACACAGGAGAATGGAACTGGAAAGCAGGCCAGTGGGGTGGGAATGGGATTTTGCAGTAACCTTCCCCTGCCACACCTATCAATGTCACGCCCACAGAACTGGTAGTAATTTTTTTTGAATCTCACCACTGTGCGGAACGCCCCATTTGGACCCCAGCCCGATCTGCCGAGCCAGGTCTTCAGGCTTTCACAGAAGGACTGGAGGCTGGAAGTCAGAACTTACCTTAGAGGGTTAGATGGCCCAGAGTGGTACACAGCAAAGATGACCCTTCTTCTGGATCCTGATTGTCAGAGTCCTTTGACTGACAGGATCCAAAGCAGGCCTACTCTGTAAGATGCTAAATATCGAATATCTATCTAATAAGGGGCAACGTGTGGCTCAGGGGGTGGAGAGTGGCTCAGTGGCTAAGATGCTGGGCTGGTCATCTGGAAAGCCAACAGCCAAGGTTCAAGACCTGAGCATCATGCGAGGGGGGTAAGTTCCCATCTTAGCTCCACTCCTGCCAACCAAGCAGTTTGAAAGCATGCAAACGCAAGTAGGTATCACTTCACTGGGAAGGGAACAGCGCTTCAGGTTGTCATGCTGGGCATAGGTATAACTTTGGAGGGCACTGGCTCAATGGCCAGTTTGAGACCCGAGCATCATGCGATGGACTGAGTTCCCGTCTTAGCTCCAGTTCCTTCCAACCTAGCAGTTTGAAAGCATGCAAATGCAAGTAGATAAACAGGTACCACTTCACTGGGAAGCTAAGAGCACTCTATGATGTCATGCTGGCCACAGAAGTATCTTTGGACAGCACTGGCTCAGTGACCTTGAAACAGAGAGCAGAACCTTGCTCTTTAGCTGAAAAGTAGTGGAGTAAAATCTGCAGGGATTCTGTCCTAATAGGAGCCACGAGATCCAAGCCAAGCACTGGCTTGTGGTGTTGTAACCATGGACTGCAACCCATGTTTCTGTCTTGTCTGCTAAGCAGCCTTGAATAAGGCAGAAACCGAGATGTCTAGGCACATCGGTAATTTTTTTCCAAGAGAGAGAAAAAACACCCTCCAGGTTCTGCAGGTTATTATGAATTTAACTGTTGGAGTCTCTATGCTTATTATATTATTTAAACTTTTGCTTCAAAGCAGTAACCTAGATAACTTTGATCTGGTTTCAAGACACAATGAGGGTGACAGGTTATAATATTTCCTTAGGGGGGAAAAAAACTAAAAAAGATTCAGTTGACTTTGCATTTGGGCTTTCTTTTGACAGACACTTGGAGAGTGGCACAGAATACACAATCGTGATTTTTAGCATGTTAAGAACACAGGCCAGAAAGCAAATAGCAGGAAGACACGGCTTAAAAAAAAAAACTGAACGAAAATGACATAAGAAAAATAGCATATATATATTTTATGTATAAAAATCTACAATACTTAATAATCTCCATACATATCTTCGCAGCTGCCACCGTTCTGCTGCTAGCATCCAGTAAATTGTACAGCTTAAATTTCATTGTCATTATTACAAATCACAAAGCCAAAGTTTAAACTTTGAGATTATGACATAATCACACGGTTATTATATACATATACTTCTAGACTGCAGGAAATGAAACTTGAAAAGTAAAAGACAAAAGTATTATTTGCCAGTTTAGAACAGGGTTAGGACACAGGTGGTCCTGAAGGTATGGAGTATTAAGTCCCATCACTCCTTCCCCCTTTGGCTACAGTGGTTAGAGCTGATGGGACCTGGAGTCCAATACCCTTTGGAGGAACACAGGTCACCTCTTCCTTTAAAAACCTTTGCTAGAATGCAAAGCTGCATGCAATGGGTTTTTAAAAAAAGGAAATATAAAAAGGTGAATTGTCAAAGAAATTTTAAAGATTGCAACTGGTGTCCATCATGTAAGCTAAATGTTATTTTGTCTTTTATATATCGTAAAAGAAAGACCACACTAACACAATTAATGCCATTCTGCAGCAAATGCAGGCACTAAAGCAGAGCTTTGTTTAAGGCAGGTCTGTCCAGCTCATAACTCAGAAAGCTCAGATAGACCACAGACCAGGTTTGGTGGTTACAGTGTGGAAGGGATCGACAAACCTGTGGGTGGGGTTGCCTGTGGGTGTGCAAAATTCAGGCTCAGTGTGGTGGGTCACACATTTTACAAACACAGTGTAGTGTAGAGGGAGAACAATGCAGTTTGACCATGTTTGCCGTATTGTGCAGTCAAGACAAAATCTCAGCATTTCAACATTGCTTTGCTCAGCATTTTTATCCTCGAGTGGGCCGGTGTACAACCTAGGAGACACATACACACTGCATTTTAGTGGACCTTGCAATCCTGCTGTGAAGAGTTGGAAGACCCAAAATGATATCTTTGTCTATTTCCTAGGGTTAATGTTGGATCTTTCCAGGGGCCTCCTGTTCTTTGTGGTTATGTCACTGCAAATTTTAAGGAAAAAGGAAAATATAATGGTCAGGATGGACTGAGGCAGGGGTCTCCAACCTTAGCAACTTTAAGACTTGTGGACTTCAACTCCCAGAATTCCTCTGCCAGCAAAGCTGCTGAAGTCCACAAATGTTAAAGTTGCCAAGGTTGGAGACCTCTGGACTAAGGCATTGTTGAGTAAACCACAGTGATGGAGTTTGCATATTGGATTGAGCTGCAAACTCTTGTCCTCCTGAAGCACAGAAGAGGTGAGGTTCAGAGAAACACAGAATCAAAAAACTTATGAGCTGTTATGGATGGTCTTTGGCGACTTTAAGACTTGTGGACTTCAATTCCAAAGAATTCCTCAGCCAGACAGCCATGCAATCTGGGGAATTCTGGGAGTTGGAAGTACACAATTTTTTAAAATTGGCTAGTTTGGAGACAACCTGTTATATTATGGTTGTGCCAAGTTTGGAGACCCCTGAGCTATATTATGGTTGCGAACCCAAGAAGGGGAGCTACGAAGAAGAGAATGTGAATCTCCAAGGAAACACAGATGTAGCTACTTGGTCAGCTGAAAAGGCATGACTTCACCTGGGGCAACCTTCTTAAGAACATCAACCCTATAGTGGCTTCAAGGTCATGCATTTCCCCATCCATGTCTTTGTCACACTACTCAAGTCCTTCACAAATAAACTAAACAGCTGCTGAGCTAACAAGGGCACCTGGAGCCTTCAGACCATCATCTCTGGGACCACTGTGTGACAACCTAAAGTGGCTGCTCGTCCCCATTTCCCAAAACCAGTGGGATTAAGATCTTTACCACTTTTTTCCTGAGCAGCTTATTCCAGCTCTTTTTGCTCTACATGATCTATGTGTGTATATATATATAAAAAAGCAAATTCCAAAGATGCAGTAAATTTTCTGGCTTCCCACCAAGGAGGAAGGAGCACTTCAGAGCTAGACTTTATACCTATAATCATCTTTTAAGGGCTTAACGCTATAGCAGCCCTAGTCCAATCAAGAGCATAAAAGTCTATGGCTCTCGAGAAGGACAAGATGTTCAAGCTTGTTACGGGAACGGACAAGGATGCTCAAGGAGAGCGAGCAACGGGCAAAATTACAAAACAAGAGACGAGAAACAGCTCTTCGCTTTGAGAACACAACAAACTCCTGTCAGGCTAGGAGGCTGCGATCCTTGGTGCTCATCAAACCAAGGCACCCACAAGGTCACATCGTTGACCACGGAAGAACAGGCTGCAGAGAACACCTTGGATCGCGGAGGACACCGATCAGCTTAGGCAACATCCACTCGCCAAGTTGAGCTCAACCAATCGGCGGTTTTGCTCGTTTTTTTAAGGACAGTCAAGGTTTTGGTGGGTACAAAATTGTAATTAACAGCCTGGACTACAGCGTACGCCTCCGGTTTTCTTGTTTTTGAATGTTCTAGAGCAGGGGTCTCCAAACTTGGCAACATTTAAGACTCGTGGACTTCAACTCCCAGAATTCTCCAGCGGGCCATGAGGAATTCTGGGATCTGAAGTCCACAAGTTTTAAAGTAAGAGATATCCGGTTTGGGACGAACTTGTCCCTGTGTCACCAAATCCACCCTGAAGGCCCATTTAAAGTCAGCCCCACCTCCCAGACAATACTGCTAGCACATGGGACAGAAAAAAGTAAAAGCGGCCTTGCTATCATGTTTAATTGCTTGCAGGAATAAAGAAAGCATTTAAAGGGATCAGATCTCTTTAGGTTTTTTGATGTGAGATTACTGTTTCAGCAGGGCTTAAAAAACCTGTCCTTAAAATCTTTTCCCCATCTTTCTAGGGTAGAAAAGCAGAGGTTTGCTCTTTTGCATGCTTCCTATGCAGCAAGTTGTGCAGGTTGTTTTAACAGGAGGCGCCCGGCCTCTTGTGAGTGTGCAGAACAGATTCGCATGCCCCAGGGTGGGCTTGCAGCTTCATCGATTTAAGGGCATTTGCACGGCATCCAAGCCACAGAGATACTATGTGCTCAACAAGGCTACCCAAATGAGGGATAACAGGTTGGGTTTGAACCAGCGGAGCGAGTGCTCGGTATTGGTGAACCCCAAGGCAGGTGTGAAATCTCACAAGGCAGGAACGGGCCAGACCCATGCAAAACCAGACTGGGCTTCATCTCTTCCAAAGTGTATTAACCCTCTACACCGGAGTTCCCCAATCTTTCCGGCTTTGTGGACCAGGAATTTGGGGGGGGGGGGGGGGGTGGTTCCATGTGAATGGGCGGGCAAGGGGGCACGCCCAGCTCCATTTACACAAGCAGTAGGCACACGAACCGGCTGCTCGTACAAATGGAGCGTGTCCATTCACACATGGCTTCTGTGGCCCAGCTGCGAACTGCTCGTGGGCCAATAGCGGGCTAGGGCCCAGGGGTTATACGCTACAAATGCGTAAGTTGCATTTGGTGGACTTCTAAACCTCCCTCCCCAGAACTCACCTGAGTCTCAAAATGACAGCTACTACAGTGCATAGCCGGCTTTGGAGGTGCGAAGTGCGAAGGAGTCAGTCAAACAGCCGAACATCTGTCAGTGTGCTACAATTCACATACAGTCCTGGTTACAGAAGCACCGTTTTATTGGCTATGTCAGAATGCCCCTGATATGGACACAGGGGTCTTCTTCTAGCTAGCCATAGGCCACCGCATCCCTCCCTAGAGACGGTCTTCCGAAGACCCCGGAATTTTTTTTTTTTTCTCTTCTGCAGCTACTGCGGCAGTGTGTTAAAAAAAAAAAAAAACCAAGACGTCCCACCCGTACCCCACCCCAAATCCCTTTCTAAATAACGGATGGTTTATAAATTAAGCAAACAAAAAACTTTTTTAAAAAAAAAGTTAAATAGAAAGTACTTTGCAGGCGCGGTCCCCAGACATCCACATCTCCCGTTTTTTTAGACTCTGCACCTGCCCCCCCCGCCAAGGGTCTCCTGGGTCCTAATGTCAGAAGCAGCTGGCTGAGTGGGGCTTTGCAAATTTTAGGCCATTGGGTCGTTTCCCTAAAGAAGCGACTGAGCCAAACAACTGCCACAGGGAAGATACTGCTACATTTATGAGATCCGTTTTGCTCTGCTCCTTTCTCAGGGTCGCCTTTCGCCAAACTTAGAACACGTGGTTGAAAGTAGTGTCATCCTTTTCTGCATCACAGTTTGAACGGTCCTGTGCGAAGAATACTAATCTTAGATCACTCTCCACCCAAAGCCTGTTCTTTTCCTGGCCTTTGAGGGGGAGTGGAAGTGAATTTATTTATTATTTGCCTTTCCTTTTTCAAAGCAGCACTGATTCGTTCCTAGACAAGCCATCTGCTTGGTGCCTGTAATGGTGGTCGGGGCCAGGGGAATTCAGATACTGGTAGAAGGGCGGCCCAAGTTCCCCCGAGGCTGTCCTGTATCTCAGAGGCCTGTCCATGGAAAGGGTGGGAAGATTGGGGTCTTCCAGAGGCTTAGCCTGAAACACTGGATGTCTCTTCAAGTCACCAAAGTGACTTCGGCCACCGTCTCCACCCCAGGATTGTCCGTAGGCTCCTGGCCGGTACACGAAAGGAGGATCCGGCCATTTGTTATGATCCGGCAGATAATCTACTGGAGGAATCGCAGGACGGAGGCCTCTGGGACTGCTTGGGAAGACCTCATCTGGGAGAACCTCTAGCCGACTGGAAGGCGTCACAACGAGATTCTGGTGAAGGGCAGAGTAATTTCTAGGCGGCTTCTCAGAGAGCACCTGATGAGTTTCCATCTCTGGTGGGAAATCAGGAATATACAACTGAGTGGCGGAGCTGGTCCGAGTCCCGTGATTATACTGTGTGGCTGCGGAGTTGCCTACTTTGGTCACATGCTTTGGAGAATACCCTTGGTAAACAGGTGGATTATTGTAGGATGGGGGTGGCTGTCTCATATGAGGTCCAACCACTGATCCGTCAGATTGGGAGGAGTATCTGGGGACCCTGGGTTGAGAGCTGAAGGCATAACTGTTGGATATTTTGGGTGGACTAGATCCTTTCTCGATCTCTTTTCGGGAACCGCTGGAGAAAGCTGTGCTCCTTGGACTTGGCACAACCACTCTTTCCGGGACGTGCTCCATCAAGTTTCCGTTCTCCAGATCAGCTTCGGGAACGTTGTCGTACTGCGAGGCATTCGACCCACGCTTCCTTTCATCCACATCCCAAACCCTCACTTTTTGCTTGAGGTTGAAGAGCTGAGCTTCGTCCTCCGGGGCAGGGCCTGTTCCTGTCCAGCCCTGCTTTGGGGACCTAGCCTTAAATTCCATGGTGATTTTTGTTGTTTTTTCAATTATCTTAACATCGGAAGGTTTAATCCACCTGGGTACAAACTCTTTCCCTGTAGTTAATACTGCGTTGGAGTTTTGGTTCGCAGTCGCATTGTGTTTCTGCTTGGGGTCAGCCTCTGCCTGTGCTTCGGGCTTCCTTCTGGGGTTCTCCCCATCATGTTTTGGCAACGCACTTTGTGTGTTTAGTGTTACTGGCTTTTGCTGATGTCTCAAAGTAGGCCTCTTTTCCAGGGAATTTTTTCGTCTTTGGCGGTTTGGCGAGCTTTCTCGGCCTCTCTCTGCTCGTGGTGTGGGTGAGCCTTCCCGGTCTCCCTTTGTCCATGCTGTGGGTGAGCTTTCTTGGCCTCCTTCTCCGTATCTCTTTGGTGAGCTTTCTCGACATCCTTCTCCACTCCTCTGGCTTGTCCGGGCCTCCTTCGGTACACTGTTGTTTTTTTGTCCATTGACGAGATGGGTGAGATTCAGCATGGCTGGTTGACTGTCAGCTGGAATTTTCCCCAACTTCTTTGGAAATTCGTCCTCTTTACCTAGAAGACAAATAAAAGGAGCAATCAATATGTCTGCCAGTTAAATTGCTGTTATTTATTAGCTTTATAAGGTCTCCCCAATCAAAGGCTCAAAGCAGCTCGTAATTAAAAACTCAACAAATAAGAAAATTCTCACCGTGATCTCATAGATAGATTGACCTGTTTTTGTTATTATTATTTTTTTTACATAATGCATTATAGGCTGTGAAATAGATAAAAAGAAAGGAACAATGCTGGAAGGTTTAAAGATAAACCCAACCCTTGGAGGTTAGAAGTTACTGCCAATTTTACGCTCAAATGCAAACCACTCTCCCTGGATGGTAACAACTGCAGGCAGTATGTCTGATTATAAAAAGAAATCTCATTCAAGCTAGCAAGGATTTTCTGGAAAATGTAATCCAACCTTGTATGATCCAAACTATACCGACTGGATACCTTCTTTTAAGTGGACAAGTCTGGCTTCCCGGAAACCACAGCAAGTCAAAGTCTTAATTTAAAAAACAAACAAAAAACTGCTGAACCCCATTTCTGAAAATTTGGCATATTCAGCAATTACTTGGGAGTAAAGGAAGGGAGAATTTTTGTCTGCTGTGAATTTTATAGATGTGCATCTTCTAACAGCCACAGGGTTGAAACAGAATACTGGATGAACTGAATGATATTATATTTACGGGGAAATCATGACCAATTTCAAATCGCTGGCTCTCCAAGAGTAGAATGCACAATCAACTATTCTCCCCCCCTCCAAAAAAAACCCCAAAAAAGAAACTGGAAGAGGAGAGGGACTTAATCATTATGCTTTCTCAGAATTGAGTGTGACCAAGCCTTTCAGCTGCTAAAAAAATAACCACCATCTGCAGCCACAGCCCTTTCTCTGATTTCTAGCAGGACAGCAGCCCCTCCTCTCAAAATCTTGGCTGCCATACCCTACAAGACCCTTCTGAAGTTACCACCAAATTGTAATTTTCAATATAACGCGAGGGTAAATTATTAAAGACACGATCATTTTACATTATTAAAGCCATCGCATTAGAAGCGTTTCATTTTAAATAGATGGAAACAGAATGAAATAGGAGTTCGGTTTTTTTATATTGATCCTGCATTGGGAAGGATGGACCCCGTCATGCCTGTTCAAGACCTAGTAGAGCTGTTCAACTGGAAAAAGGTTGGGGATCTCTGCTCTGGAATTATTCAGCAGGGATCTCCTGTCGTCAGAGGGAACAAAATAGGATATTCTTTATTGGCCAAGTGTGTTTGCACACACAGGCAATTTGTTTCTGGTGCAGAAACGTACGTATAAACAACAAAGTAATATAATCGCAAGATGCCAATAGGAGAAGGGAGTAGGAAAAATGAGAAGGATAATCATAATAAAGCCCTAGTACATGGGTAACTATTCTTACACATAAGACAATACTGAGAGAATTAGGTATTTAGCAGAGTGATGGCACAAGGGGGGGGGGGGGGAGAACTGTCTTTGTGTCTAGTTGTTTTGGCATGCAATGTTCCCCCATGGCGGCATCCTGAGGGGAGAAGCCGAAACAGTTTATGTCCAGGATGTGAGGGGTCTGCAGATATTTTCACAGCCTTTTTTCTGGTTCATGCGGTATAGAGGTCCCCAATGGAAAGCAGGCTGGCTGTGATTGGTTTTTTCTGCAGTCCTAACTATGTGCATATGTGTAGTCCTAACTAGATGTGGATGCTTTATGTCAGAGAGGTCCAACTTTAGTGACTTTAAGGCTTGTAGACTTCAAGCCCCAGAATTCCCCAGCCAGTTATGCCCAGTTGACTGGGGAATTCTGGGAGTTGAGGTCCACCAATCTTAAACGTTGCCAAGGTTGGACACCCCTGCACTCTGCTTAAGCTTGCAGTAACTTTTGCAAAACACGAAGCTGAATTCTCTGGTAAGACACGGTCACGTGAAACAGCAGCCTGGCAATTTGCCGGCAAAAGCATTCCTGCTGCAAATAATTTCGCTGAAGCTTCCATTTCAAGCTATTCTCTGGGCCACCTGTGGATTATACAGAAAACCGGATTTTCGTCCGCACTCTGTCAGGTTGCAGATCAGTCGCCTCAAGCACCTTAATTTTGCAGGTGGCAGATTTCCCTGTATAGTCCAGCAACAAAAACTGACAGGCTTCTGTCCTTTGTAGCGAGACAGTAGCTCATCTGGACTAGCTTCGGGAAAGAGTTCTCCCTTTTGCCCTGGTGAATTAGGGATGAGAAAACAACTGATAGGAGAACATTTCTGTTCTGACCCAAGCCTCGCTCAAATCAAACCAACACAAAGTACATATAAAAGCAAACCTTTTTAATGCATCTCTGTGAATTCTGTTCATTCACAGCAAAGAGTCATTAAAACTAATTGTCCCAGATAAGAGCAAGCTCTGGTTGTGAAAGGCTGCCAAGAACACAAGAATAATTGCAGAGAAATATCCAAAGCCAAAAGTCTCCAAAAACAAACTAGAATAGACAGGACTTCCACAAGAATTTTGAGTTCAAAGAACTTCTTTGCTTCCTGCAAAGAACCCAACCCCGACGGCTGGCTTTTATTCCTTATGGGAGGGGCCATCACCTTGCAGCCTTACTCCCGAGTCGCCCGTGCTGCTGCAGCTGCTCTTTCCTTCTAGCAGCCCTGCGCACATGTGCACTGGGCACAGGCTCCTCGGGGTCCTCTGCATCACTGCTGCCAGACTCCACAAGCTTCAAAGGCAGCACCCCACTCTCTGATAGTCCTGGTTCCATCCCTGCATCACATGCAGGCCCTTCACCCGAGTCCTCGCTCTCCGAGACTTCAGCCATTTGCACCTGCTGCCGGTGAACCAGAACAATTTCAACGGAATACATAAAGGAAGGGCACACAAAACAAAAACCCAAACAAAAACAACTCTAAACTGACTGTCAAGTAGTTAGCTAGCTTTGCAGATTTTACATGGTGTCACAGTGGTTAGAATGCAATATTGCAAGCGAACCTAATCTGCCCGCTGCCAGGAGTTCGATCCTGACCGGCTCAAGGTGAACTCAGATTTTCATCCTTCCCAGGTGGGTAAAATGAGGACCCAGATTGTTGGGGGCAATAGGCTGACTCTGTAAACTACTGAGAGAGGGCTGTAAAAGCACTGTGAAGCGGTATATAAGTCTGAATGCTATTGCTATATGGAGGCAAAAGATTTGTAGAATCAGCGTAAGCTGTGTTTAAACAAACAAAACAAGGAGACCTAAAGGAGGACGCATGGGGGTGAATGATTGGTTTATGGAAGCTGCAGTCAGAAAGATGGATGAAACTCATGGAGAATACGGCATCATTAGCTCCAAGGTTATAAAGACCCTCAGCTTGGAGGCATCTCGCCATCAAATGCAAGCTCCTAAGACCACAACACATCTATCACCTTCAGACATCTAGTAAGGTGACAAGCTTCCCTGTATGCAATCAGTCCTTTGACCCAACGAGCTCAGTGCTTGATCACTGAAGAGATCAGAGGTTTTAAACCTTTTGCAAATGGCCTGAACACACTCTGCTTGTCTATATCAGTGGTGGCGGACCATTTGGGTTTGGCGTGTCAAAAATTCAGAAAATGCCTACCTTGACTGTTCTGATGAGTCTCTCTCTCTCTCTCTCTCTCTCTCTCTCTCTCTCTCTCTCACACACACACACACACACACACACACACACACAGAGTCTCACAGACACAAAAGAGGCCTCTCCTCTTCTCGGAACCCTCTGTAAATCAGGATCCAAGGCCTCTACCACCTCAGAAAATCATGTGAGAACACTTGCACAATTTTTGGACACCTCAGAAGCTGTGCGAGAGCAAAGTCCTCTTGCACAACTTCCATACGATCCAAAGCCTGATGCGTCAACAGTTGGCAGGGGGTATCACCTATGTGACACGCACAAGCCAGGTTCCCCATCACTGCTCTCTATATGTTTATTAGGGAGCCCACAGGAGTATTTTAAAACACGTTCTGTGCCTCTCATGCTCGCAACCCAAAAACACCCGTTACCCTTCGTGCCTATTTCTATCCAGGTATCTACATTTTTGAGGTTTCAATAGCATCAAGAACACCTCATCATATAGTCACTCTGATTCGTCCCCTTTTTAAAATTTTGAGTCAGTGCATACTTTCCCAAGAAAAAAAAACACTGAAATGTTCCTAGGTTGATTGATAAGGCAACTTTTATTTTATTTTTAATTTAGCACGCTTAAGATCCCTTAATTACCATTAAGCTTTCATGCCATCCAAGGGAAAAACAACATTTTTACTGAATCCCTTCTTGCTTTGAAGATTGTTTTCTGTAACATCTCTCCCTCACATGCCAGAGCGAGGGAAAGGGCATTCGTTCTGGTGTGCATGATTCAAAGCTGTTTAGATGTTGGAAGCGCAACACCTGAATTTTGAGCAAATGGGAAGGGCAGGCAAGATCGAAGCTAGAATAACCTTGAACCAGGCTGCCAGCTCTCCAATTAAGAAGCGGGTGTTACAATTGAAGTATTAACCATGTATTAACAGCCAAAATCACAACTGTTGCCTGGGAAGATCAAAGCCTCTGCACACAGCAGGGCTTGTGATTTTTTTTATTAGATGTTCAAAATAATTGGACAGATATTGCACAGCCCACAAAGGCAGACTCAGGGAAGGGCTCCACACACAAAAACACGGTTTAAGATTCTCAGGGAATCTGCTTGTTGGGGGTCCCATTGATTAATGATTGTCATCTGGTGGTCCCACAAAAAAGGTAGCCTTCTCGGTGGTGGTGGTGGTGGCTCCTTATGGAATATCATTCCCCTCAAGGTACAGTTGGCCCCCACCCAGCTGTTTTTCCGGAAGGCCCTAGAAAGTGCCTTTGTCAGCTGGCCCGGAAAATCACAAAATGGAGAGAGAGAGAGAGAGACAACTAAGTGGCTGTTTTGATTGTTTTGTTGATGCCATGGGGATTTTCATGATATGGTGGGTTTTAAAAAAAATTGCAAGCTGTCCGACAACATCAATGTGTCTGTTGGGTGGCTATATAAATTTGCTTAAAAAATACAGGTAGTCTTCAACTTACAACAATTTGTTTAGTGGCTACTCAAAGTTACAAGCTCACTGGAAAAAAAAAAAAAGACTTATGGCTGTTTTTCACATGGCCTTTGCAGCCTCCCCATGGTCACATAATCAAAATTCAGGCGCTTAGCCACTGATTCATATTTATGACGGCTGCAGTGTCTGTCCCGAAGTCTTGTGATGACCTGACAAGCGAAGTCGATGGGGAAGCCAGATTCACTTAATGACCTGGGGACTAAGTTAACACCCGCAGCGATTTACTTGACGGATGCCTTGCTTGGCGACATCAATTTTGGGCTCAGTTGCGGCTGTAAGTCAAGGACGACCAGCAATGAATTTCAATCTCACCAGGCTCAGAAGTCAAAGGAGATATAGCCTGCCAATGTTGTTGATACTCCAAACTGTGCACACATCTAAACCATCAAAAGGCTGTTTGGCCAAATGCACAGCCGTTTGCTTAAGCTCAGATGCAAACTTTCTACTCTTATGACTTGCTTTCTGCCAAGGCCTCTTAAAACAGGGCAAACACATGACTCTCCCAAGGAAGAGGAAGGAAAGAGAAACCTAGAAAGAAAGGGGCTGGTTAATTAAAAGAGGGAAGACGAGGCCAGCTCTTTTTCCTACCCCTCTGCATCAGAGCTGTCACTGCCACTGGTTCTACTCAACCTGGCTGTCTATTGACGCTGCGACGCTGGCTGAATTTTTTTGGATCTCGGTTTGTTGTTAGAACTTAACAAGTGAAAGGAAGGAGACAACCTCTCCTGGGTGTTCTGCACCATGGCTCTGCGACTGGCAGAGCCTTGGCCTCCTTCTCCAACACTTGACAGAGATGGTTTGAAATGCAACTCCCTTGAAATATTTTTTTGGAGGGGGCGGGGGGGAAGGGAGCTTCCTTTCCGTGACAAATACGTTTACAGCCACGGTGAAAAGCCAAGTTCCCATGATGCCTTTTGCACAAAAGCACGTTGCCCAATTTGCAACCCTGTAATTACAGCGGGAGGGCTAGGAACAATGTGAAAATGACATTCATGCTCATAAGGCATTGTCTTCTTTTTTTTCAAACCAACGACAGGCTTCGAGCTCAGGGTAAAACAAAACAGCCGGGACCTTGAAAGCGGCAGGAATTTCTGCTCAGCTGAGCTGGAAAAAAAATAAAAATAACCTGGTATGCTGGGATTTCTTCAGGCAGCCGGGGGGGGGGGGGGGGGGTGTTCATGAAACTCTGCAATTGTTGAAAGATGATATTTTTTAAAAAACTCATCTTCTACAAAGGAGCCTCGGAGACATAAGACAGGTAATCCTTGACTTAACAGCCGTATTTGAGCTTGGAATTACGTTTGTAAATCATGAGGATCATTATGTACAGGGCATCTGGCAACTGATAGGGTTCTATGATATTTTTGTGTGTGTGGCAGTCACTAAGCGAGTCACCGTGGTCATTAAGTGAATCCAGTCAATAAGCGAATGCCACAATCATTAAGCAAACCCATGAGTCTATCTTCTTCTAGAAACTGGAAGCAAATGCTGGTTTTCTGGCCAAAAAATAAAAATCCTAAATCATGATTACGTAACCATGGCCACCAATGAAGGTTGGTTGCCGAGCACCCAAAATGTGATCAGGTACCCGTGGATTATTCCAATCCCAGTCATAAGTAGCTTTTGGGGGGTACGTCATAACTTTGAGTGGTTGCTAGGCAACTAGTTGTAAGTCAAGGACTATCGGTGCATGCAGTTGCAGGCTGTTACCTACTTCACCACATTATTGACATGCTGTTTGAACATGCGTGATGCCCATGCATGAACCATGACTTAATATAAAATATTAGGGTTCTTCATAGAACAAGGGCAAATGGGGTGTGGGAAAGGCTCCCAAAATAGTGTTTCTCAAACTTGGTGACTTTTAAGACGCATGGACTTCAACTCCCAGAATTCCCCAGCCAGCAATGGTGGCTGGGGAATTCTAGGAGTTGAAGTCCATATATATATCTTAAAGTTGCAAAACTTGAAAAATGCTGTATTGAAGGATAAATCTTGGTCCCACCCACTCCAGTGACATCGGCCAATCTTCCACAATCAGGGCTCGTTCTTGTATAAGAGCTCCAATCTTCCATAAGAAGAAAAAAGTAAAGTTTTACATTTAGGCAAGAAAAACTAAATGCACAGGTATGGTATTATAGGAGCTACCAGGCTCAATAGTAGTAGCAGTGAGAGGGATTTTGGAATCCTAGTGGGCAATTGTTTAAATATGAGCCAGCAGCTGCCAAAAAAATCAATGCAGTCTTAGGCTGCATTAACAGAGGGATAGAATCAAGATCACATGAAGTGTTAATACCACTTTATAATGCCTTAGTAAGGCCACACTGGAAATACTGCATCCAGTTTTGGTGGCCATGATGTAAAAAAGATGTGGAAACTCTAGAAAGAGTGCAGAGAAGAGCAACAAAGATTATTAGGGTAGGGACTGGAGGCTAAAACCTATGAAGAACGGTTGCTGGAATTGGGTACGTCTAGTTTGATGAAAAGATGGACTGGGGTGACATGATAGCAGTCTTCCAATATCTCACGGGCTGCCCCAAAGAAGAGGGAGTCAAGCTATTCTCCAAAGCAGGACGAGAAACAATGGATCAAGCAGAGAAGCGACCTAGAACTAAGGAGAAATTTTCTGACAGTTAGCATAATTAATCAGTGGAATGACTTGCCTCCAAAAGTTGTGGATGCTACAACACTAGAGGCTTTTAAGAAGAAATTGGACAACCATTTGTCTGAGATGGTATAGGATTTTCTGCCTGAGCATGGGGTTGGACTAGAAGACCTCCAAGGTACCTTCCAAGTTGTTATTTTGCTATTCTGTTAAGATAGTAAGGCACCCAAGGTTTATAAGATCTACCTTTGCTCCTTCAGGCTGCCTTAAGCACCCATTACTCAAACTGGCTTCCAGTGAAACGCTCCAGTTCATGACCACAATACTCACTGATGCAACATGGTGCCCATGTCACCATTCTTGGATACATGGCTTTGTGTAGGGTTCAATTGTGGCTTGAAAAGAATCAAGGATTAAGAATTCATCTTTTTTTTTTTTTTCTAGAGAGGAGGAATGAAACTATAGACAAGGCCAACCATGACTCATGCTGGTTAGTAAATAAAAATCAATCTTTGTTAAACTGCAGTCACCCCCAAATGTTACATAGATGGTAAAGGATGGAATACCAAGAGACACTGGGAGGATAGTAGCGAACAGGAAGACCACGATATCGGGTGCTGGCAAAGGGAAAAAAAAGAAAATAATTCAGAAAAAAATAGGTTCATTACTACATCAACAAAAGCCTGCATTACAATCAACAGACAACAAAAAAACAAACCAAGTTCCAAACCAAACGAAGCGAAGCATATAAAGCCAGCCAGGGCATATATAGCATAAAAAGTATGCGGAAATTGCCTAAAAGCCAAACTTTCTATGGGATGAAGCTGATTGCAACGTGACCACTGTAGTTCAACAGAACTCTTTGAATCTTAAATGTTACCACCATCACTAGAGAGCAAGTATGATTGTGTTTTGGAAAATATGCCTTTATTTTTATTTTTTTAAATCTAGTTCTGCTACTCAAGTTGCTTCGATTTGAATAATAGGCCAGCCAAAGTCAAGGGAACAGAAGAAAACCTGTGGACTCTTCCCCCAAAACACTCTTTGAATTCGGTTTGAAGAATTTTGCCGAATTATTCTTGATCTTTGTCACCACCCAGTGGAAATCCACCTGAACTGCAAAACCTCTCAGGTTAATTGTTCCAAAACAATCCAATTGGTTCGAACAGATGCAACAGGAGTTTTTAAGCACTTGATTTTATGCCCAGCCTCGACCTCGTTTCAGAATACTAAATGCTTTAGAAATGATACAACGGCAAGAACATATACGAGCAGAATTAACCATATAGGTAACTTGTCAAGCAAATTGTGGTTTGTTTGTTTCTTAATTTTTAAAGGTAATCATTATGCTATTCGCGTGACTTAAAACTGTACTGAAAATGGAATTTTAGCTTTTTCTAAGTGTTCACAACACCAAGCAGATCATTGCAATCAGTGACGTGGAAATAAACGCAACATTAAAGCAGAATCTATCAGATAGAAGGAAGACCTGCCTTCACAACGTGTTCAGAAAAACCTTGAGTGTCTCTCTCTCTCTCTCTAAAACTAAACTGCTTCTGCTTTTCCTTCTCCTTGTTTGGGTTATTTTCGTCACTAAAGGAAAGTGCAACTCCTAGCTTGTAAATTATCACATGCTGGTGTCTATACAATCATGCTGTTTTTACTGAGTTTAAAAATGTTGATTATATGCCACCATGTTTTGGAAATTCCTCAACCGATTAAAAGAAAGACAGTGAAAGGAAATAAATAATGACATCGACATTTCTGGGGAAACTAGATCGCCATTCAGCCCAGGCATGCATTTAAATGCTGCATGCATCTATAACAATTCTAAGTGGTTGTCAGGAAAGTGAGTAGTTATGGTTTGCTACTCTAAAGACACAATAAGAACTACAGCGGCATAAATCACACAGCTCAAAACATTCCAGGGAAGCAAAGATGCCACATCAACCTCCAATTTCACACCCCCTTGGCAGCAACTCCCCAAAATCAGAAAGAAGCCCGTCAGCGCAGAGACCCGCTTGAGGATTAGTCGGTTAACTGAAATAAAATGCAAAGCTGAGAAAAATAGATACGTGTGTGTCCTCCAAAGGTATAAATGAAAAATCCCGTATTCATCTGGAAAGGAAAAACAAGAGGAAGTCTAAGGAAAAGCATAGACAGAACAAAAGAAAAAGCGAGGGCTGAATTGAGGATGTTGCAGGTTTGCCACTTTAAAAAAATTTTCTACGGCTTTGCAATCAGGCCTTTTGATTGAACAAATGCAGGAATATCAGCAGAGAGAAACGCGGGGGAATGAAGTTAGGAGGCACATTCTGAATTTGTACAGGAAGCTGAAAGAACAAAGAAAAGCACATGAAATCAACAAATTTTGAAGTCGTGTTCCAACATCCCAAGAGATGCGTCCCCCTTTTAAAAGCACTTGGGAGAAAAGAACCACGATCACTTGAGTGTCCTGGTTGAATGCTGATCTCTCTGGTAACACAAGAAGTGGGGACAAAGGACTCCGAAGACCGCTGGGTTCCCCCGCCTCCTTTCACCCTGTCCAGCACCCATCATTTTAATGCTGAAATGAGAAGGGGCGGGACTGCACACAGAAGCTCCTGCCAGCTCCTGTCACTCATCCATGGTGAAAGCTGCAGGCAGCTGCAGTTGGCAAACTCTTTAAGGAACTCACAGATCCCAGTTTGCCTATACAAAGATACGGTTGAGCTGTTTGTTGCAAGGTTAAGTTTTCTTCACTTCCTTAGCTTTTCTCTATTCTTTTACCCTTGCTAATCATCCTCTCTATTCTCTTGAAAGATTCTATTCACATCTGAGGCTGTCAAATACCTTGGATATTTTAAATTAAATCCAATGGTATGTGAGAACAGGGCTAGAATCCTGCTGGATTAAACTAAAGCCTCTGGAGTATAACTTCCTGTTCCACCAAGAGACCGAGTTACTTCATCCACCAACAGCGATCTTCCCTACTGTCGCTCCACAGAGATTTAGCAGTCCCTTTTCAAAGACAAGGAATCCCTTTTTGTTAAACCTAAGAAGTTCTGCCAGTAAAGCAAAGGTGGGTGGTTTATACCACAGGAATCTGGTGCATGTTTAAGAAGCTCTCCACTTGCCTTTGTTCTTAAAGATGCAATTTGGTTGGTGCAGGGACACGAACGGGGAAAGAACAAAAGGTTTCAGTAGGAAATATATCACCAGGGCTCTACATTTAAGGGCGTCCTTAAAACACTCATCATCTATAAAAAAAAAAAAAAAAGACCAGAGATCCATTAAAGGGTTTAAGGGCTATCAAGGGGGGAGAAATAAGACCATCTGGATGTCTCCAACAGTTTTCTACTTCTTGAAATATGTTTCACAGAGAAATATTATTTCTTCTTGAAATATATTTCAAGATACACTTGAATTAATTAATTAAGCTATTTGTCTGGAATGGTACAAGGCAGGGGTGGGTGGGTGTCCAATCTGGACAACTTTAAGACTTGTGGACTCCAATTCCCAGAATTCCTCAGCCAGCACGTTAGCATGGCTGGCTGGGGGATTCTGAGAGTTGAAGTCCACAAGTCTTAAACGTTGCCAAGGTTGCATCCTCCTGGTATAAGGCCTGCTGCTGAAGCAGGGGGTTAGACTAGAAGACCTCCGAGTTCCCTTCTGATCTTGTTATTCTATGTTCTATATCAGGCTTAAGGAAGCTTAAGGACTTGGTGACACAGATGACAACAAATACTCTGTCTTTAAAAAAAAAAAATGCATCTTTTTTATTTAAAAAAAAAATAACCTTTTTTTCTGAATGCCCCCATTTTCCTGTACTAGAAACGGGATACCGGGGATGTATGTCTTCTCCTACAACTCAGATGCTATAAAACAGGGGTATCCAATGCTGGCGGGGGGGTTCTGGGAGTTGACGTCCACAGGTCTTCAAGTGGCCAAGGGAGGAAAGCTCTGCTTTAAACAGAACTCTTTCTTCCCACACGCAAAGAGCAAATCCTCAAAAACCAATCTCTTCCATCCCATTCTGAAGGAGAAAGGATTAGAAAAGGATAAAGTCTGCCCAACCAATTCCCTTCCAGATGGGAGTTTTGTGCACAGCCCCTGCCCTCACAACACTGCGTAAAACCAGTTCTCTTGCTTGATAAGAGACCAAAGTCTGCCCAGGCAGCTTCTTGCAGCTCAGAGCATCATAAACCATCTCACCAGATGGAGAATTCTACCAAGCTTAATTAAATTCCAGAGATGTTCTGATGGGACGGACCCAGGCTACAAGGAAAAGTTGAGGTTGGCAAAGCTCTTTTCAAAAGAGTTTTCTTCCCAGAGCACTGAATGACAGATTAAGCAAAAGAGCAGGAAGGATTGGGGGCTAACTTTATGCTGTAGTTCTTAGCTTGGAGCTCTGGTTTGTTCAGAAGCAAACACTGCTATGTTTCAAGGGGATTATTCACTGGTAAACTGTCTAAGAAAATCCTGTAAAAGCAGCATTTTTCCCCACACTGAAATGAATCGATTTTGCTACTTCACCAGGGAGTGTATCACAATCATTATCATCTTTTAATGACCCCGTAATCCCTTGCGGGGTGGAGTCTGGGCAACTGAATGGAGCTGAGTGTTTACTGGCCGGATGCTCTTCCTGTCACCAATGCGGAGTTATATTCAGCAGATATATATTCATTGTGCCCAGAGACAGAAACATCTGCCTCTACCTAGGATCGAACTCACAGCCTCCTGATTGTGAGGGGAGAGCTCCACCTCTAGGCCACTGCACCGCTCAACCCAGGAAATATCACAATATAAAGAGAGAGAAAAATTGAGAAATCAAACTGAAGTCATTCCCCCAAGTATTGTGTGTCCTGCTGAGGTTGGGCTTTCAGTATCCAAACATTATCTGTTGCCAGCGAGATGTACTAGACTACAATTCTCGGAATCTGTAACCAACGGGGCTCCAGGTCTTGTTTCAATTCATGTTTCGGACAGGGAAAGTTTGGTCTTGTTTCATGGTTGCCCATGCTTCAAAGGTGGAAGGCACCAAGTAGAGAACATCTGAAGCCTTTCATATTAGTTTGCAAGCCTGGAGACCAAGAGTTTACACTGTCAGAGATCAGATTTTTTGTTGAGAAGACGACTGAAAAAAAAAAACACTAGCCAGCTATATGTCCAGACAATTGTGATTTTAAAACGAAGTGCATACAATTTAAAGATAAACGCTAGGAAGAAGTTATCACTGCCTGGGGACAGAAAGAAAATAGCCAAATTCCTTAATCAGGGTGTTACAATGGAGAAAGCGTTCTCCTGGAGGTAATCTCATTTTCGTGATTTCCCGTGAATTATTTTCTTCTAACTTCAATATCCAAAAAGTTTCATATTTGCTGTTTGTTGAGGAAATGATGGCACACCTAAGAATCCTGAGATCAGCGTATTTTCCAGGTGGACTCTTCAAACCTATGATTCTTTGTAATTCAAAAGGTCTCAGAGAAGCTGGATCAAGGAAAACTGAGCTAGAGATTTCCTCGGCAAATAAAAGAGTAATTTAACCGTCATCGGGGTTCTAATGAAGTCTATCTTCGAACCAGAAACGTTTGTTTTGGTACCCTTCCTCCTACTCAAGAGAAGCCTGTTATCTGATGCATTCTTATTTCATCTTGTCTTCTAAAAGGTGTCACACAGAGAAGTATCAGGGCACTGAAGACTGAAGTTTCCCTGCCCAATTTCTTCCGCTGGCTCATTGTCATTTTTTGGTCCTTCTCTCCTACCCTGAAACCCAAGACTTTGCTAAAGTTACACATCGGCTGTTCTTCGCTTGCATATGCAAACGGCAGGCTCGCCCTGCAGTTGCCCTTGAGACAGGAGCCCAACCTACCTGGGAGAACTTGTCTCTGCACTGAAGTGAGGTAATGTCTTTAAAAAAAAAAAAAAAAAGGCAGACACACATCCTTAAGGATGAGTAAAATTGCTTGTAGGTAAGGATTAAAGAAAGACGAACCTGGGATGAGAAGATAAGACTCCAGAACTGATGACACTTAGATAAAGGGAGCAGCTACTCCCTGGATCAAATGAACAAGACAAGAAATGGGCTGGATGTTTTGGAAGGGAGACAAAGACGTTTTTGTGACCGTTAAGTAGAAGAAGAGACTCCAACAAGGAAGTGGAGCAGAACGTACCACCCACCTGATTCCCAAGTAGGGTACATCAAAATGCCTGTTTTGCAACAATACAAACTCAGATAAAAAGGTACGCCTGCGTGAGAGGGGTGTGCAAACACACACACACACACAAACCAGTGAGAATGTTCGTAGCTCAGGGTTGAAATGAGAGGTTCTTGCTGCTGTAAGCGTGATTGTTTTCTTGTAGACGTTTCATTACCCAAACTAGGTAACATCGTCAGGGCTAGCGGTGATGATGCTATTTAGTTTGGGTAATAAAACGCCTGCAAGAAAAACACCTAAGTTCACAGTGCACCAAGGGCCTCTCATATGCACAAGCTTGCAGAGAAATTGTGGGTAGTCAGAAAATCACATTCCTTCCCCCCACCCCTCCAAAAATAATGCTTGAAAGCTGAGGACAGCTAGTCTTAAGTTCTTTCTTGCTTATTCACCTAGAAATATGGATGCCTCTCCGCTTTCTTTTAATCCATTTCTGCTGGAGGAGTTTTGGAAGCGATGGACCTTATGCTCCAACAGAATGTAATGGACTGGACAAGAAAAGAGCCCGGCTGCCTTTCTTTCCTGCCATTCAAGCTAGCTGTAGGCATGTCTGTATTCTAAAGGCATGGAGGAGGGGAGGAAAATAACAACTAGGTGGGGGGAATAAGATGAGCAGGAAAAAACTGTGAAGGGAGGTTAAATGGAAGCAAGTTTGAAATCAGAAAGCAGATGAAGGGAAGGGGGCAAAGGTCTGAAATGTTTTGTTTTCCTTCCAGGAAGCATGTTTTGCGGATCCCGAGAAGCCCAACAGTGTTTATATTTGCTATTAATGATACTCAAGGCATGCTAGAACATGTTGTTACAGCACCGTTTGCTTTAATCTCCAGATTTAAAATTCTGATTTTACAAGGGAAGGGAAGGACAGCTGTGACAAAGTCTTGAAGGTAAGAAAACTGGGTTCTTGCACAGGGTGGCAAATAGATGTCAGGAGTTAAAAACAAGATAAGTGAAAAATCTGGGGAAAAAAAAGGCTGAAAAGGCCAGCTGCCATCACCATGGGGCTCCAACTTGAGATTGGGGTCTTTCCGATATTCTTAAAATGCATTGCACCTTCAACAGTAACCCCAACGGGGTGTAAACTGATGGTAACA
>NW_020769308.1:1534863-1564278 GCF_900518735.1 Pseudonaja textilis
GGAGGAGGAGGAGGAGGAGGAGGAGGTGGTGGTGAACAGTGGTGGTGGTGGTGGTGGAGGAGGAGGAGGAGGAGGAGGAGGAGAAGGAAGAGGAGGAGAGAGAGAAGAAGAAGAAGAAGAAGAGGAGGAGGAGGAGGAGAAAGGAGAAGATAAGAAGGAGGAGGAGGAAGAGGAGGAGGAAGAGGAAGAGGAAGAGGAAGAGGAAGAGGAAGAGGAAGAGGAAGAGGAAGAGGAAGAAGAAGAAGAAGAAGAAGAAGAAGAAGAAGAAGAAGAAGAAGAAGAAGAAGAAGAAGAAGAAGAAGAAGAAGAAGAAGAGGAGGAGGAGGTGGTGGTGAACAGTGGTGGTGGTGGTGGTGAAGGAGGGGGAGAAGGAGGAGAAGGAAGAGGAGGAGAGGGAGAAGAAGAAGAAGAGGAAGAGGAAGAGGAAGAGGAAGAGGAGGAGGAGGAGGAGAAAGGAGAAGATAAGAAGGAGGAGGAAGAAGAGGAGGAGGAAGAGGAAGAGGAAGAGGAAGAGGAAGAGGAAGAGGAAGAGGAAGAGGAAGAAGAAGAAGAAGAAGAAGAAGAAGAAGAAGAAGAAGAAGAAGAAGAAGAAGAAGAAGAAGAAGAAGAAGAAGTTGTTTCACTTCTCATCCAAGAAGCATCAGTTGTCATTGGATGGTAGGGGGAGGGAAGGATAGGTTCTTACAGGATGGTGAAGGGGGAATGGAAGGATTGTATTTCTTTGTAGTCATCTGGTCATTAGACAGAGGGGCAAGAATATGACACCACCCCTCTCCTGTCTACAGCACGGCCCTTTCAGCAGTTCCAGGAAGATTCCACAGCCATTTGCACCCTGATTCCGATGGTCCTGACAGCACAGATAAAACCCCAAGGGGCCTCAAGGGCTCTCAAAGAGAGTGCTAATGACCAGATGACTGCAAAGAAATACAATCCTTCCATCCCAGCACCACCCAGGCACAACCGATGAAGCTTTTTGGATGAGAAGAAGAGAAACGTCTTCTTTCTCTTCCTCAAACAACAGTCCAGTTGCCTTTTTGGGAGCCGGGTGAGGGTGGGGAAGCACCTTTGAGATAGTAAAACTAGAGGTCTTCAGGTTTTCAACAAGCTGGCACTGAAAAAAGGTGCAATTTTTTTCATACTACACAGGGATGGGCTGACGCAGGGGTGGAAAACAACCTAAAATTGACATATAAGCCCCTAAAGGAGAATATTTGCAGCTCAGGATTGAAAAGAGGGGTCCTTGGTGCTCTCTGAGCTTGGTGGTTTTCTTACAGACATTTCACCACCCAAACGAGGTAACTTCATCAGCACTGAAATGCCTGCAAGAAAACCACCAAGCTCAGAGAGCACCAAGGACCTCTCGATATAAACCTGCGTGGCGCATCGCTCACGGCACAAATGTCTTCCCTGACTTGCAAAAGAAATATTTGCACCTGGCATTTATTTATTTTTTTAAAAAAACTTGCTTGCCTTTGGCCCCGTATGCTGAGAGGCCTCTTGAAGGCTTCTCTCTTGGTGAAGAACTGAAGCAGAACATTCAATGCCTCCTCCCACTTCCTTCATTTAACCACACAAAAACCTCCTTAGGATGGCAGGATCGGTTGAATAAACAACAAGGGAACTGGAGACTCGTTCTGCTGTTTCTGCAAAGACTGCTACGGCTGGCAGAGAGGGTCTCAGCTATTTCCCCATCATGCGGGGAGGGGGAAAACGCCTTTCCCCAGCCTGTTGCCTCGATGTTAACACGACCTCCCTTCTAATTAAAAGGATGTAAAGCTGCCTTCAAGAATCTGCCAAAGTCCATGCCAAAAGGTAGGCTGTTTGCAGGGAAACAGATGCCTCCTACGAAGCAAGTGATTAGGCATATCCAGACCCTTTATCTCTATTCATGGGTTGGCGAGTAGACATGTCGGGGGGAGGGGGGAGGAATCAGGGGGTTACTGCTTTTTATTTTTATTTTTCATGTTTCCCTCCCATTTTTGACAGTTTGTTTCTGAATTTTTCCTGAGAAAAATGAAATAAGCTGTAAAATTGCTAGAGTGCACCTTATTTAGAGCTGACAGCATTCCCTCCAAAATTAAGAAATAAATGAATATCTGATGTCAAAGTGACAGGGCGAGGGGGGGCATTTTGCTTCCAGAAAGCCATGAAAATGAAGAAAGGACAAAAATAAGGGCTCAGTTGCAGAGGAATCCACTGCTAGGATGCAGAACATGATTGATTAGATGCTCGATTAATGTATCAAAATGGGTGTTCCGCATTATTTTCTGTTCTGTTTTTCTGAACCTAGATACATGTTATATTTAAAGTATAGCCAGAGGTGTCCAGAATATACATTTTCCTCCTTACTATCAACTTGGTGGTCTCTTGTTTTCAAAGATAAATTTATGTGTGCTGGTTTTAACTAAACAAGACCAAAATGAAAAGATGTTATAGTCCTTAGAGTTTGACAGACCCATTTGCTAAAAAGAAAAACCCTAAACATTTAGTGTAAATTAAACCACTGCCATTTGTCATTATCCTGTGAATAAAAGCCATTATTCAACTGCATACACCAAAGACACATTTATGAAGAAATGAAGCGTTTGTTCGCATTTCATTTACAATAAAGCTGCAAATTGTACAGGATTTTAAACAATAAAATATGCCTCCATTTTCTCCCAAATTCTACTTAACTTTTAAAGCGGGGAGGCAGGCAGCAAAATAATAATAATGAAGTCTTTCCTACAGCTTCAAAATTTGCGGAAATGTTATCCTGAGAAGATGGAACATACCTTGAAGCAAGGTAGCAAAATCTACTGAAGTACCTTAGTGCACAAGTAACAGTTACCTGGATGTGTCATTTTGGGAAATGATCATGGCTTCTAAGGAGATATATTGAAGTTCTTCCAGACTTCCCTTCCTGGTAGTGCAATTCTACAATCCTTGCCAACAGGTGAAGAAATTTCATAAAGGTATGCAAATAAACATATCACCATGAGTTACTGATATCTAGAAGAATTATTTACCTGCTACAGGGACGTCCATCTTTGCTCGTTTCAGTTCTGCCATGGAGCTCTGGAGCTGTTCTATTACAAAATCATCATCAAAGAAGAAATCTTTGGAAAGAGCCTCCTGAAGAAACTGGACCAGTTCTTCCATCTGCAATTTCATCAGGTGTTCTAAGATGGCACGGGGGGGGAAAAAAAACTACAGGTAGTCCTCAACTTACAACCATTTTTTTAGTGGCCAAAGTTACAACGGCACTTATGAATGTTTTTCACACTTACGACCCTTGCAGCACCCCCATAATGTCACAAAAAAAATTGGATGCTTGGCAACTGGCATGTACTTATGACGGTTGCAATATCCCTGGATCAACGTGAATCGCCTTTTGCTACCTTCTGAAGAGCAAAGTCAACCAGGAAGGCCAAACATTAGTAACAAACATCTAACTTATCAACTGCAGTGATTCACTTAACAACAGTGACAAGAAAAGTTGTAAAATGGGGCAAAACTGACTTAACAACTGCCTGGCTTTGCAACAGAAATTTTGGGCTCAGTTGTGGTTTCTGAATATCTACAGTACTTTACATTGGGAGTTTTCAGCCACTCTGAAGTCCTTGGTGAAGTCCTTCTCTCAGCTTGGCTGTTTCCTTGCAGATGTTTCATTGCCAAGCTGTGTGCACTGATGATGTTACCTAGTTTGGTAATGAAACGTCTGCACAAAAAAAAAAGCAACCAAGCTCAGAGAACACAAGGAAGTTCATTGTTCAAGCCTGAACGACAAACATTTTCTTCTATCACTTTTTAGCCAGCGAGAAATAAGAATTCCCCCAAGTCTGGTCACTCAAAACAAGGACTGACCATGTCAAGGTGGCCAGAGAGCATTTAAAGGCAAGGCAAAAGCTCTTACTTCTGTGCAATTTCAGAATGGTGTAGGCCATTGCAGTAAGAACTCGCTCTCCTTCAAGTACGTAGATATCCCAGATCCTGAGGGTTAACCTAAAGGGAGTCTGCAATGAAAGAACAATGTGGGTGAATCAGCAGATAAAACAATATAATTCCCCTCCGGCCCAGAGGGCCAGCTGGGCTGATAATGAAAGCAACAGCTAGGGCTACTCACACGGTCAAGGAAACACTGGAAAAACCACTTCATTGTGTAAAAGCTGGTGTTGACCTCCTGGGAATCCTGCCAAGAAGACACAGTTCACCCATTTTAGAAGATAAAATTGGCACAGAGCAGAATGCAGATGCGGAGTTAAATGCACGGTGTGTTCAAAAGTGCATTTCTCCCTCTCAGGGACCCCCTTGTGCTGTCTTGTTGGATAACTAACAGGTAGTCCTCGACTTACAACAGGCCGTTTAGTGACCATTCAAACTTACGACGACACTGAAAAAAGGTGACTCGTGACCATTTTTCACCTTATGACCGTTGCACTTGGTCACTTGAGCAAAATTCAGATGTTTGGCAACAGGTTCATATTTATGACAGTTGCTTGTGTCCTGGGGATCATGTGATCATTTTTTCCGACCTTCTGACGACAAGCAAAATTAATGAGGAAGCCAGATTCATTTAGCCATCTTGTTATTAACATGACAGCTGCAGCGATTCACTTAACAACTGTGGCAGGAAAAGTCATAAAATGGGGCAAAACTCGCTTAGTAAAATGTCTCCTTCAACAACAGAAATGTTGGGCTCAATTGTGGCTGTAAGTCGAGGACTATCTATACTAGCAGGCTTCTTGGAAGTTTTTTTCTTGGCAGCATTCGATACCAAGCTCCCAAGGTGCTTAACTGGCAAATCATCACTTTATGGTAACCTTAGTGACAGAAGTGTTGGGAAACCATTGTTCAGCTTCTAGACGTTTTCTTCAAGGTGCTTAGAGCAGGGGCTCCCAACCCCTGGGTCACACAAGCAAGCCAAGCTTCATCTACACATGGGTGTGATCTAAATAGCGTGTGAAACCATCCCCCCCGCTATCTGTGGAAAAATTGTTTTCCATGGAACTGGTCCCTGGTTCCCCAAAGGTTGGAGACCACTGGCTTAGTGTGTTTGTCTATCATCCATCTATCCATCCATCTACCCATCTATCTACCCATCTACCTACTCAACTATCTACCCATCTATCCATCCATCCATCTTCTGTCTATCTATCTATCATGTATCTATCAATCATCCATCCATCCATCCATCTATATCTATATTCATCTCCATCCATCCATCGCATCTCTCTCCCTCTCCCTTCCTCCCTCTCTCTCTCCCTCCTACCTACTTACCTACCTCTCCTCTCCTCTCTCTCTCTCTCTCCTCTCTCTCTCCTTCTCCCCCTCCTTTAAGACAAAGCACATATTTTATATCATTTCTAAACCCTCATTATGGATCAGCTTGAAGTTATTTTTTTTTTTGGGGGGGGGGTGTTACTCTTCCTTCTTATTATCAGTATATTGAGTCAATTTTGACTACAGGGACCAGCCACTGCTATATAGGGTGCAATATTTACTGAAGTATTTTGCCAATATTTTTTACCTGAGGCTGAGACAGTGTAATTGGCTCAAAACTGACATCTGCCTAAGTCAGGATTAGAATTCACACTCTGTTACCTTCAAAGACCTGTTACTCTTTAAAAAGCCTTGATTTTTAAATTTTTACAAAATGATGTACTGTTGGTCCTTAACACTGGCTAAACTGTCAAAAAAGTGTCAAGGTATTTCAAATGTGTGTTTTAAATGTAACGAAGAAACATCTCTGATGGATCTGCGACAAAGCAAATATATATATATATACAGTACTGGGGTAAGATTTGTATTTTAATACAGAAGATTCTTAAATATAAAAATAAAAGCAAATATCTTGTTTAGGCTTAATGGACAAAGAACTTTCTGGAACTTTGTTGTTATATATGTTGACAGGAGCAAGAATGCACAAAAATGGAAAAATACTTCAATTCCCACAATGGGAGATTGGCTGGAAAAACTGATGGGACTAGCAGAGATGGCCAAATTGGCTGCTTTAATCACAGAAAAGAACACTTCCAGCTTTGTTCCTTCTTGGAAACTGCTTCTGGATTTTGTGCTTGAGATGGCAAAAAAGGAAACTTTGACTTCGGGTTTTGCTGATTAGATACATTTGTTGTTATAGCACATATTAGTATATAAAAGTAAAACGTTGAGAGGCTGCAATGTTACTATCTTATTCTACTGTACTAAAAAGAGTAGGGAGTCAATGCTTTTATTTCTCCCCGCCCCCACTTTACCCTACACTCTTTTAAATCCTTCCGTTTTTGCCTTCCCGTTTTCCCACTATTTTGATTTTTTGTATTTTACATCCTGATAAAACTTAATGAAAATTTGAAAAATAAAGACTTGCTTAATACAAAAGCGACGTTCCTAGTTATTAAAGACTCTGAAAAAAGCCAAGAATGCCCCAAAGAAGTCACGATGGTCTCCACTGATTTTGTAAAAGCATTCAATTGCATCAGATATCTCAAGCTGTTAAAAGTGCTTAGAAAAAGGGGAACCCCAGAACATTTCATTGCCCTCACAAGAAACCTAAAGAATAACAGAATAACAGAGTTGGAAGGGACCTTGGAGGTCTTCTAGTCCAACCCCCTGCTCAAGGCAGGGAATCCTATACCATTTCAGACAAATGGTTGCCCAATCTCTTCTTCAAAGCTTCCAGTGATGGAGCACCCACAATGTCTGGAGGCAACCTGTTGATTGTTCTGTCAGGAAATTTCTCTTTCGTTCTAGTTGCTTCTCTCTTTGATTAGGTTCCACCCATTGGTTCTTGTCCTGCCTTCGGGTGCTTTGGAGAATAGGTTGACCCCCTCTTCTTTGGGGCAGCCCCTCAAATATTGGAAGACTGCTATCAGGTAACCTCTAGTCCTTCTTTTCATTAGACTAGACCAGGGGTAGGGAAACTTGGCTCTTTTATCACTTATGGACTCCAACTCCCAGAATTCCTGAGTGAGCCATAAAAGGTTCCCCATCCCTGGCCTACTGGTTTTTCAGTTGTGGGGGAAATCAGTTTTTGACTTGAATGGGACTGTTTAATATACAAATTTAATATTCCTATATGTGTATATTAAACAGTCCCATTCAAGTCAAAAATTGATTTCCCCCACAACTGAAAAACCGGCAGGCCAGGGATGGGGAACCTTTTATGGCTCACTCAGGAATTCTGGAAGCCAAGTTTCCCTACCCCTGGACTAGGCATATCCAATTTCTGCAACCATTCTTCGTATGTTTTAGGCCTCCAGCCCCCTAATCATCTTTGTTGCTCTTGTCTGCACTCTTTCTAAAGTCTCAATATCTTTTTTATATCGTGGTGACCAAAACTGTATGCAATATTCCAAGGCATAAAGACAGGTCAGGAATAAAGATATGTCAGAAAGCCACAGAACAGAAAACAACACACCCCAGAAAGACTGTTCTATGCTTGCAAAGGAATGTGACAAGATTGAATACTCTCCCCTTATTTATTCAATCTATGTGCTGAATGTACCCTGAGGGAAGATGAATATGGTTTTAAAATTGGGAGAGGAAGATCAATAACTTGCATTATGCTGATGACACTATTCCAAAAGCTGAAAATTCAATCGCTCTGCAAGCTCCAGTAATAAAAGTCAAGAAGCACAGTGGAAAAAAAAAATGGAACTTTAATTTAAAAGACCAAACTACCGCAATGACTACAAGTAAAACAACCAGCCTTAGAATAGCTAATGAAGATTTCAGAGTGGTAGATTGCTTCTGCTATTTTAGGATCAACCATCCACAGTAAAGGAACATGCAGTCAAGAAATATGCCACAGGGTAGCACTTGGTAGAGTAGCCATGAAAGACTTTGAAAAGTTATTCAGATCCCATGATGTGTCTATGTCTATAAAGATTAGAATCGTGCGAGCTGCGGTGTTTCCTGTGACACTCTATGGAAGCAAAAGTCAAATTGAAAATTAATGCCAAAGAAATTTCATCTGTGAATGGTTCCCTTGGATCAACATATTCACATTGGCATTTACTTACAAAATGTTGCTTAAGCTTGGACAAAAATTTCTTCATTATTTTGTCATGATGCTCTTGAAACCTCAACAGCTTAGGAAAACCAGGAATAAAAAACCCTAAAATTGGGGAAAGTAGGGGAGGGAAGAGAGAGGTCATCATGAATAAGCAACTATTTATCTCTATCATCTATCTATCGATTTATTTATTTATCTCATCACAAGGCGACGCTGCATCCTGAAGTAACTTAATAAGTAATGTTAAATAAAAATATACCACTTAAATAGGATTATTAATCTATACCTAGGCTAATGAAGCATCCAAATCTGAGCTATAAGAATGGGAAAGATGAAAAAGGAAGGGCAAGTGGGAGGAAACAGAAAAGAATGACCAGCAGGCAAGGTGAATTGTCTCAATTATAGTGGTGAAAGGTGCTTTGCTGGAGGACTTAAAGATGGGGACAGACCTAGGTGAATAAGGTCTAGTTATGTAATCACTAAGAGCTGACCTCAATTTGACGGTATGCGATCAATAGGCTTAATGCAGCTGGCTGTTCAGTATCTTTTGGAAGCGTGTTATGCAAACCAGACCACCACTGCATGAAGCCATACGGATACTTCCTCAAATTGTAACCATAACAGAGATGGCCCATTATGGTTGTAAATCACAACAATGGTAAAGCAGATCATCATCTAACCAGATCCAATTTTACCACCTTTTCTGTGCCTCTTGTTAAGCGAATGATAAGATCATTCAGCAAACTCATTGTTCACTAGAGGGTATGTTTTGCTGGAAACCAGAAGTAAAGATCTGTTTTCAGCAAAAACATCATAAATCGGACTTGTGACTATAAGACAATGTGAAAAGCCATTAGTGGGCTGGTTGCTGAGTACTTGAAATGTGGTCAAACAATCCAGAGGGGTGTGTGTGTGTGTGTCACAATTTTGTAAGTATTTGGGGGAGATCCATTGTAACTTTGAACAGTTGTAAATCAAGAACTAGCTGTGATACCATTTGTTTCAGCTCTATGTGATACCCATAATATTTTTGACTTGTCAATTTGATTTAGGAAAGTGGTGTGAACCCAAACGTAATGTTACAGACAGAATTGAAGAGCAAAATTCTAAATACAATGCTTAAAAAAAAAAGTTTGCTAAAAAGGTTTAGGGTGAAGGGGCCAGTTTACCTATCATGACATTGAATGAAACTTCAGACACCTACCATGCATAGCATGCTTGGGCCCCGACAGTAGTTTCACCAAAGCCCAGAAAGCATCTTCTTCATTCATGTACATTAGGAGCAATGCAGTTATGTGGCTCATCCCTTGACAATATCCAACCTCCTGGGAAAAAGTAGACAAAACTGTTACAAAATTTGTTTACACCTGCAAACAACCCTAAAGCAGTTGCATTCACTTTTTTGTAGCAAGGGTAGATAGAGTGTGAATTATGAGATGTCTGGAGGAAGGGGAGGATTAGTTCTCTATCTGACTTGCACAGAGAACTGAAAAGGAAAACGAGACTGGTATAACCAAAGCTTATACAGGACAAGCTATCATGATTCAATTTGATTCACACTTTTATTGTCAGAGTACAACATGTGTACAATGAGATTGGCTGAGCTTCCCTTCTTGCACCCCCTCTACACAATATAACTCACAGTAAAAGACAGAAAAGCCCTAACCCAGTGAATCCTACTAACAAGCACACAATCCTATTGCACCAATGTGAACATATTGCACATCGCGACGGTCCCACAAGTCAATCCTACTACACTGTTGTTGTTGTCTAATTTTTTATCCTGAAGAAGTGGAGGGGCCCCTAAGGCAGTGTTTCTTAACACTGGCTACTTAAGAGCATGCTGGATGTGGAATTCTGGAAGTTGAAGTCCATGTATCTTAAAGGAGACAAGGTTGAGAAACACTGCCCTGAGGAAATGCTGACTATAAAGTTAGAAGAGGACAAAGGAGTCCTTTCTTTCCATGTTCTGAACTTTGACATGTTGTTATTCCGTATCTTTAGCTTATTCCATGTAATCTTTAGCTCTTCTCCCATTTAGATGACTAGATGAACCCTCATGATGAAATACTAGTTAGTAGAAAACTGTCTTCAAGACAGAGAATTTGTACTTCAGAAAGAAGTCAATGCAAAACTGATTCATTTGAACAAAGAATTTGGACCTAGCCTAAAATGTCCAGCCTATTCTGAGACGGTGCTATCTTTTAGGGTTTATGCTACTTTAAAGAATTTTGTTGTGAGTTTCATGGAACTCAATCTGACACTTCTGAGTAAGAAGCCACAGAATTATACATAAAGTGAGCAAGTTGTGGATTTTAGTCCACTAAGACAGTTTGGCTTATCCTAGGATTGCTACTGAGCAATTCACTTGTTCTGCTCGATAGGTTAAAATGCTTATCCCTCTTCAACCCTTCACATTAGAGGTAAGAAGGAGACCACTATTGTCTTTTCAGGAACACTTGTAACTTTCTGCTCCAGAATTTCACAACTATATGTGACTCAAATCGATAATGCTGCTAAAACTTATTAAGCATAACATGTAGCATTTTATTGGGTGAGTGAATTTATCCACCACTGTTTTTACGGTTTCTGATCTTGAATGGTTCCAGGCTAGCATTTGCAAAACAAGCTTTAATAGCACCTGGCCAAGAATCAGAAATATTTGCTTTTACACCTGATGGGCCAAACAATCCAATACAGAATTATGCCTATTCAAACTCGCTGTTTTCATGTTGCCCTTGAGAATTCTATTTCCATGAATTCAACATCGTTTAAGAGTGACCTATGTAACTGACTGCGTACAGATGCAGAGAAGCATACGCAGAGCATCTTACCGTATTATAAACAGAATATGCAGCTAAGACATGGAACAAAGATTGTTGCCTAGGGGGGAAAAAAGACAGAATGTAACTATACAAAATCAAAATGTGTTTTGGAGCCACTTTAGAGGAAAAATTACTTGTGATCTAAAATGTTGCTGGCTCAATTTCATATCAATCCTATTTTGTACATCTGTATAACCCTGTACAGTGGTTATAACTATATGACCCTGCACCCTGGAAACAGCCTACTATTTACAGAGATCGGCTATCTATCTATTATGTATGTGTGCGAGTGATAAAAGCAAGAACATTAGTGTTCCATTATATGATAAAATATTTACAAAAGTTCTCTTTGGAAGGAAAAAAAAAGATCATGCAGGGTGCTGCCTATCTGGAAAAGAGCTCTGTTATAACCAAAGAAACCGAGCACTGGAGGAAAGGGACTGTTGTAGAACAACATTCATGTTAGAAAATGTAATATGGCATTTGTAAAAATACGATAAAACCTGGATACCTGCAAAGTTCAACAAACTCCAGTTTATTAGTGAAACTTCCGGTATTCTTCACTGTCCATTTTTTTAAAAATTAAATCAATAGAGCAGAGCAGAGTAGAGTAGAAGTAGGAGTAGAATAACAGAGTTGGAAGGGACCTTGGAGGTCTTCTAGTCCAACCACCCACCTAGGCAGGAAACCCTAAACCACTTCAGGCAAATGGTTATCCAACATCTTTTTAAAAACTTCCACCTGGGGTACATGTTTCTAGCTTGTCCTTCCATTCACTCTCATCCACATTTTAGCCCCAATCTGCTTTTTGGGTCCAGGGAGAATGCTGAATCCTCACTTAATTTTTTTCTCACTTTATTTATTTCTAGAAATAACTTAAGGCAGCAAATATATTCAACACACCTTTCTCTTCCTATTTTTCCCACAATAATCCTGTCAGGTGAACTGGACTGAGAGTGTGCGACTGGCCCAAAGTCACCCAGCTGGCTTTGTTGCCTAAGGCAGGACCAGAACTCACCATCTCCTGGTGATTGGCTCAAAGTCACTCAGCTGGTTCTCATGCCTAAGGCAGGACTTGAACTGATGGTCTCCGACTTTCTAGCCTGGTGACTAAACTACGAGACCAAATTTGTTTTGACTTTCTTTCTTTCCCATTTACTAACTTGGTTTCCTTATCCTTACCATAGAATTCCTCCTTCTCTTGTGCATAGATATAGTCACTCTGGCTATGTAACAACATCTAAGTTGAAATTTTGACATCATCACCATCCTGACAAAATGTATGGACACTTGCCAGAGAAAACATGCCATCTTCTAAACTCTCTGCAGTCCAAGAGAGGCATCCACCAAAGAGGAAACAGCACAGGTAGTCTTTGAGTTATGAATGCAAATGAGCCTCACAATTCTGGTTATAAGTCATGATGGTTGTAAAGCCAGTCACAATGAGACTAGGCCTGATTTTACCACCTTTTTTGCAGCAGCAGCAAATGCCACGGTTGTTAAGCGAACCCATTGTTCATGATGGGACAGGGTTTTGACAGAAACTGGATGCAAACTCCAGTTTCCGGCTAAAACCTAAGTCGTGATCATATAATCATTACAAGACTGCAAACTGTTGTAAATGCGGCCAAGGGGCCGAGCACTTAAACTGTGCTCATGTGGCTGTGCGGTTGTGTGCAGATGTTAGCACTTCAAATTCAAATCATAAGTCCCATTTTAGCGATCAACTGTAACTGCCAGTCGTAAGTTGAGGACTACCTATAACCGAGGGACATGGAAACAACCCTTGGTCCCATCCTTCTGGAACACTCTGTCCTTGGAAGATAGAGCGGCTCCTTTCCTGTTAATCATCAGGAGCAGCTCAAATGCTGCCTTTTGAGGAATAAATGTTATTGTTCTCTCCAAATCATGAGAGCTATCTGACAAGTTTTATTGTGAACATTTTCTCAAGTTATTACATCTCTTGTTGCCGATTATCAATCTGTTGGTTTGATCACTGTTGTTCTTGTCTTGTTTATTGTATTGAGACATTCAAACAGAAATTGTGTAAACAAACCAATTGGGGACATGCAATTTATTTATTTTTAAAAAGAGCTTTGCCTGCACACAGCTTTAGTCATAAGAGGTTGCAATGCTAACCTACGGCACAGTATTTCATCTGAATCGTCCCAAAGTGAAGGGAAAAAAATCATGTTCAAAAATAAGAACGGGCAATTTAGATATATCTAAGAGTTTGGATAATGCTCTTAGTGGAATTACTGACATTTCATTTTTCCATGATGCTATTTCACTAACTGTTCTGGTAATTCTCCTGAGGTTAAAAAATGATTTTTAAAAAAATCTTCAATTTAATCTGCTCGTCTCTCAGAGAGGGGGTACAACTGTCTAAAATAATCACAACCCAAAGTCTACTTAGAACACTGTCACAACTAATGAAACAATAATTTTGTTTATTCAGTTTTGCAAAAGGGAGCTTGGGCAATACTTCACAGTGAACACAAGTTGACCTGTAACACTTCACAAGCCATTTGCAACCTGGTGCCCTTCTGGGGCTTCGGATCTACAATTCACAACTCTGGTGGTGAATGTGGAGAGCTGTAATCCTACTGAATCTGTAACTGGCTCTCTTAATTTCCAAATATATTTAACCTAAAAACAATACGGAAAGAATATTGAATTTTCTTCATATGTATCTATAAAAGTTAAAGTTGCCAAGTTTTTTGACCTCTGTTCTAGACAATAAAAAAGCAACAAGATCCACATGAAGGGAGTCAATTCAGTTTCACTCACTTTACTCCATATCTATCTCTGAACATGATGTGATCCCGATAGGTCCGATTAACATCAAGATCAATTTGCCGGATATCTGGAGAGATTCCTCTTGCTCGAGTTTTTAAAGTCTAGGGGGAGAAAGAGAGAAACAATCAACAAACATATATACACCAAGACTTCACTGCTCATCATAGCTCATCATCCTTTTGTCATGACTCTGCACTTCTCGCAAAGGTCACAAACCTATCCAGGACATTTGGCAACTGCTTCATAGTTATGACGGTAGCAGTGTCCCAGGGTCATGTGATTACCTTCTGCAACCTTCTCACAAGCAAAATCCATGGGGAGGCCGGATTCACTTAACAACCGTGCTAGTAACTTTACAACTGCAGTGATTCACTTAACAACTGTGGCAAGAAAGGTCGTAAAATGGGACAAAACGCACTTAACAAATGTCTCACTTAGCAACATACATTCTGGGCTCAATTGTGGTCATAAGTTGAGGACCACCTGTACAAGCAGCCAACCATAGTGAATATCCCTCTGAATTGCAACGACAGGGAAATTCACATGGGAAAGGATATTATATTCACATCCTTCTGCTAGCCTCCGTATTTGCAACTGGGAGGAACCATGGCAAGAAATCAGTCAATGCTGTGGAAAGTCAAAGGTGGCGTGAGGAAAGAGAAGCGGCTGCTTCTGGAGTTTTTGCAAGTTGCAGAAAATTATACCTATCAGTCAAGCCATCCAGATATTTAAGGACTATCAGAATTGTACAGATCATGCTCTAAGAAATTTTGAAAGCTGCAGTCCCAGGACACATCAGTTTAGGAAAAACAGCGTATGTAACTGTGGGGCTGAAAGGAAACTACCAAGCTCACTTAGACAGCACCAAGAACCCCTTAGTTCAGCGCTGAGCTACTAATATTCTCTTCTATTGGCAGCATCCTATGTAAGTTTTGGTCTACAGGGCAGGTATCTGCCCTAAATTACAGCACAATTTCCTGCTGATTTTCCTGAGAGTGAAAGGAAATAGGTACATTGAATATCTGGCAGGTTTAAATGTAGTTATTAATTTCCCAAGCAAAACAGTAGCAGATGAACTATGTTCGCCACCCGCTTGTTTCAAAACTCCTCTGGATTTCCAAATTGAAAAGTAACAATTTAAACATAAATACAAAATTCCAACAGAGAATGTAAAAAACAGAATAAGCATGACACAAGACTGTTTCTTGATGTACCGACAGCATTTACTTATCTGTTTTATTAACTAGAGGCTGCCCAACTCAAACAATGTGACTCTGTATGGTGCACAATATGCCCATGCATACACACAATGAACACAATGAACACAATGAACCAGGGCAGATAAGGGAAAATCTTGCAAAATGATCCTGAGAAACTACTGTGGTTCTGAGGATAGCATCAACATCTGGTATAACCAATAGTGAAACCTGGGATCTCTTCAGTAGGAAACAGAAAAGCTCTACAAATCTTCAGGCATACAAAATAAGTAGGAGTTGCACTCAGGTTCTTGCCTAATGGATAATTTTAATTTAGGGTACCTATTACTCAGTACTTTTCCAGAAGAAAAAAAAGATTAAAGATTTGGAAAGAATGGCATTTATTTTACCCCTCTTAAATGGATTACATGTACTATTTGCTGCATTGTATAAAATAAAAGCTCTATGTTTCGCTTTCTGGCTCGGAAACTCACATTATAATAACCTCTCATTTCTTCTTTCATTTTTGGGACGTCGAGTAACAGGGACCAGATTTCACCTCTCAGCTGCAATGGAATTCCTTTATAGATTCTTCTATGAAACTGTGCCCGAAAAAGAAAAGCAAATGTAATTAACATGTACCGAAGTAAGTTTGAGTGAAATCATTACATGATTGCTATTGCAACAACAACAGGTACAGGTAGTCCTCAACTTACAACTACAATTGAGCCCAAAATTTATGTTGTATGGGGAGACGTTTGTTAAGAGAGCTTTGCTCCATTTTATGACCTCTCTTGCTGCACTTGTTAAGTGAATCACTGCAGTTTAGTTAGTAACACAATTGTTAAACTGAATCTGGCTTCCCCCATAGACCATAGGATGCTGCATTGGACAGAAGTATGAAAAATGGTCATGGGTCACTTTTTTCACTGCCATTGTAACTTGCAATGGTCACTAAACAAACTGTTCCAAATTGAGGACCATCTGCATTAGTGATATGTTTTCAAAGCAGAGATGGCTCTTAGGATTGGGTTGGAGGCTACAGCCAATCCAAAATTGGGCACTACTGAAAATTGGTTATGCTGCAGATCTCATCCACCAAAGACCGCTAGCTGGTAGGGATCAGAAGACAGGTCTTTACTGCAGTGGCCTCTGCTATGTGGAATATCTTCACCTTAGAGATTAGTTGCTTTCTGTATTATCTCTATTTTTACCATGAAATGCACTCTAGGCATAGATCAGCTAGGACTATTTAAATCAGGATAGATGCTAGATGAGATATCCTTATTGGATAAATTATGATTTGGAGAAAAAAAAAGTTTAAACAAGTCAATAAATGAAATGGATCTTTAATCTCCTGATTTTAGATCGTAATTTACAAACCAAAGATTCCTAACGAATTTCACAATTATAAACCTATAATTATTATGTCATGTAGCATATGGAAAATATTGGATTTTGTAAACCAGCCCAATATGGCTCTTATTTTTAAGTATGCAGTCAAAATTAAATCCTTCAGAACCACGCTCTTTTTCAAGCCCAGGCACTTGAGAATGAAAACGACTGTGATCCTTCAAATATCAAATTTATAGGAGTTAATAAACTACATTTTTATCACCTGTTCCTAATAACATGCAGCCAATGTACATACAAATGACATGTTCACCAGTCAGCTCAGACACAGTATGTGTTCACTTTATCATTGACATCATCACTGTTCAAATTTCCTATCCTAATTACTACTTTTGAAATTGGAATACAGGTTTATTGATGGTTGTGAAATGTATTCTTGATGTGAAATAAATAAAATTTAAGAAAAGCTAGTAGGCTTCACCTGGCACCTGGCAAATTGATCAAGATCAAAATCTACTATTAAAGAACACTGAATGAGCAGATTTGTGGGGCAGGGATATCTGTTTTGTTTTATTTTTTAATATATTTCTTTTATCACACAATAAATATTTCAGCCTTGTATTTTAACCAATCCTTAAACCATGACCACATAATAAAGCATTCATCAGTCTTTCTACAGTGTCAATAATAACAAAATCCATCCAAATAAAACTCATGAAACAGTTTTGAAAATGTCAAAGTGCTTTATATTCTCCAAATTTATCCATACCAGTGTTTCTCACCATGGTAGCTGGGGAATTCTGGGAGTTGAAGTTCACACATCTTAAAGATGCCAAGGTTGAGAAACACTAATTTACAATTCTTTGGGGCAAGTTATTGCTATATCCATTTTTCATACGCAAATTACAGCTGACACTGTGATTTGTCATACTACAAATCACTATCAGATCTAGAGAACAAGAGTACAATTATAGCTATTCCCAAACCAAGACTTTAAAAATTAAAATTGCGGCCCCCTATAAAATTAGAATTACAACCTCTTTAAAAAAAAAAAAAGAATCAGAACTTCAGAATTCCAATTAAGGGAATGTCAGAATTCAATATAATAGCCATGCCTTCACAATTGAAGCCCCTGCCCCTTTGTAATGTGTGTGAACAAGAAACAAACAAAAAAGATGCAGAATTCTGATTGCGTGGCCATTGTTGCCTTATTGATATTCCTTAGCCTGCTCCCATCCTCATGCCATATAATTGAAGCAGGACGGGGAAGGAGATCTGTATGTTATCCGTGGTTTAAGTAGGTTTTAAACATGGAATATCAATTGCTGAGCGTGAACACTGCCCTACGCAGAACAAAAACAACACTGCCTGGTGCAAAAAGGAGAGGGATTTTCTAACAAAGGTGCCTACTAGACATCCAAAACACTTAGAACATAAAACATACAATAATCAGGTTGAAAGGGACCTTGTGGGTCTTCTAGTCCAACCCTGCTCAAGCAGGGGACCTTATGAGAAACTGGGATTGTTGTGGATTGTTTTATGATTATAAAATATTAAAAGGAATGTGTAAAATGTTTAAGACTTAACGATAGAGTTTAATTTGCTATGGATTATTGAATTATATTATAAACTTACTATTTTTTCTTATTTTGAAATATAGTACATAGCTTTAGAATGTACTAAGCAGAATCCGAATGAAAATTATATATTATTTTAAGTATTAAATTTAGGGGAAAGATATAAAGGCGTCATACTTCAATCAGTGATTACAGGAGAAATTTTGTGTTAATGAGAAAAGATAATAGATAATTGGAGCAGAAAAAAGATATAAGCATAATGATTTAAATTGAGATGAAATAAATAAAACAGAATTAAGAGAGTGAAAAGAGGGGAGAGGCTATATAGAAAATGTAGAATGGTAAATAAGATATGAAATGGTATATAAAGTGAGCATGAATTCGAATTTATGTCTGTACAAAAAGATGTAACCGGGGACTAAGCCGCTTTCCAAAAAGAAGTTTTATGTTTTCATGTTTTGTGTTTTGTTTGTGTATGTTTGTTTATTGAAAATTAATAAAAAATTAAAAAAACAAAACAAAATAAAAGCAATCCACAGGTACTGGACAGGGACAGCCAAAGGACCAGATGTGGCCCAGGGGGTCATAAAAGGTGCCCAGATCTGCCCTGTGTCATTCTGGACAAATGGTTGCCCAGCTTCTTGAAAACCTCCAGTGAAGGAGCATCCACAGTTTCTGGAGGCAAGTTGTTCCAATGATTAGATTGTTATCAAGGAGAGATACAACCTGGAATTAAGGAGGAATTTCCTGACAGGGAGAACAATTAATCAGCGGAACAAGCCGGCTTGCCTCCAAAAGTTATGGGAGCTTCATCACTGGAGGTTTTTAAGAAGAGGAGACTAGACAGCCACTGGTCTGGAATGGTATAGGGTGGCCTGCTTGAGCAGGGGGCTGGAGTAGAAGACCTCCAAAGTTCCTTTCAGCTCTATTCTGATTCTGTCAGGAAACTTCTCCTTAGTTCTAGGTTGGATCCCTACGTTTCCATCCTGTTGTGATATTTAATTCAGTAGCTGGAACAGTAAAATTGTACAATGGGCCAGAAGACACGGTTGGAGTTGATTGGTTGGCTGGCTCCTGCGTGAGCCAACTTACGCTATGATTGGTTACCGTGGGGGTAAAGGGGGCGTTTCCCTTTTTCCCGTCTTTTTTCTTCTTCTGTGTGCTATTTTTGGATTTACCTCATGATTTTCCTGACTATCCTGTCTCTGTAAATATAAATGCTAAATATATTTATATAAAACTAATTATAAAACTAATAAAACTATTTTCTATCTCAATGTCCCTGACACATCCATTATTTCTTGCCCTGCCCTCAGGTGCTTTGGTGAACAGGTTGATTTTCTCTTCTCTGTGACAACCTGACTCTGTCAATCTATCTATCTGCTTCCTTAACTCACTCTTTTGGCTAATGTTGTACTCTGCTACTTTCCTTAGCTAAAATTTTTTAAGTCACTTATACACAAACGTCTGCATTTCCTGAAAATCAAGCCTTCTTTTCCTCATCTTACATTATTAACTTCATTATTTCTCCAACACATTTTAGTTTAAAAAAAAAATAACTATACTTCTTCAGCAGTCTCTATGTTATGCAATCCTTGACTTGCATTAATGCAACCTTAAGTAAAGAATGTCAGTTTTATGCTTGTTCTGACTTGCTTAGGCAAAGAATTCCAGAGCAGACTTTCTGCATCCATTGATGGAAACATCAAATTAAAAATAAAAGCCTACAAAATTAATAAAATGTAAAAATAACATTTATCAGTGTTAATAAAGATAATCTTAAGGAGAACAGTTAAATCCCTTCTTAAATTTCTCCAATTTAACATTCTCTGACTGCTTTAGGTGAATAAAGGATTTTTTAAAAGTACTTTTCAGGAGGTGAGATTGAACAATCCATAATTCACAGAAAGTCTCCTAACATTTAACAGTCTTTCAAAAGCCTGAGATTCTGCTATCAAAAACAAGGAGAACCTATTTTGCTAAAGCAGTCATCATTTAAAATATTCACTTTCATCTTTCCTTTCAAACTCTAATAGTTCAAAAGAGAAAGCTGCCACCGTAGCAATCCTTGGGAAGAAAGAAGGAAGGGGATTACAACAAACAAGTGTACTTGTTTATCTACCATTAAGCCATGATTCAGCACACATCAAACCACAGTCTGGCATCATGGAAACAAGCAAGAATTAGGTTTTCATTCTGGGAGCATTCCTAATCTAATCCTAAAATCAGACATACAGATCAACGGTTATATGAAGAGGTCCAGTGGCTTTCCATAAAGGGAGATCAGTTCTGAATCAAGATGGGAAACCAATTTACTGTCTTTGCCAGCACTTAAGTCCCAGTGAAGATATGATGATTTGTTTAGTTGCAATAAACATATGAGAAGAATTGTGTGCTCCATCTTCTGTGCACAGATTATGGTCTTCTTTTTTGGAAGCAATAATGAGCATCATATTGGCACCAGTCTTAATGCTCCCTGTGGCTAGCTGAAAATTACATTGAACAGCACAGAATCGGGTTAGCACATTTTTTTTCCTTACAACTATATGGTCAAATATACTGAAATTTTGTCAGGAATTGCTTCAAGGGGATAGAAAATCAACTCTCCGTACCTTAGTAATTTTATAAGAGCTTCACCATACCAAACACTGTGTTTTGTAATATTCAGGAGTACGTATTTATAGGCCATAAAATGGAAAGATTCCTATAAAGGAAAGAAGTTTAAAGCAGGCTTGGAGTAAAGCAATGCCGCCAACTCAGCACTGATGGGTATAGGATGCTAATTCAAAACGCCCCATCTTCCTTCCCCACAAAATAAACTACCAAGGGGGATGAGATTATAGCCCTCTCCCATTACATATTGGCCAAATGATGGCATTTTTCGAAGAAGCACCTGAGCCTTTATATGAGCGTCAGGGATGAGCAGTTTCTACTATGAAAGAAAGGAAGCAGATGGATTTTGTAAAAGTCGTTTTTTTAAAAGTCTTTGTTTATTTATTCAATTTCCCACAGCCACCCATCTGAAATGACTCGGGGGAGGGGGGGAAGAGGGGGAGGAGGGGAGGAGAAGAGAGAGGGGAGGTGGAAGGAGGGGTGGGGATAGGAAAGGGGGAGGAAGAGAAGGGAGTGGGAGAGGAGAGGAGATGGGAGGGGAGGGGAAGGAAGGGGAGGAGAGGAGAGAACAGAGGAGAGAGGAGGGAAGGGGAGGGCGATGAAAGGAGGAAAGGGATAAGAATAGGGGAGAGAAGGGGTAGAGATGAGAGGGGAGAAGGGGAAGGGAAGGAGGGGGAGGACGGGGCAAGGAGGCAGGAGAGGAGAGGATAACCAAGAAACCAAAATTATATATACCAAGAACATTATAACTCAGGGCTCCAAGCCTGGGCACATAACCAGGTCTTCATCACCTTCTAAAAGATCAACAGGGTCAAGGCCATTGCAATCTAAGAAGGGAGAATATTCTGGAATATTCTGGTGCTACAGCTGAGAAGACACACTATCTATTGCCCACCAGCTGACAGTTATTGGATGACAGGCTTGTGAAATGTCGAGCCTGCCAGACAAAACTAGATGGGCGGAAACAACTGGGAGGAGATGGTCCCTCCGGTAACTCAGCCCCAAGCCATGAAGGGCTTCAAAAGTGACAACCAGCACCTTGAATTGCACCTGGAAACACTCTGGCAACCAATGTAATTCACACACCAGTGGTGTTATATATGCATTTACTGTCCATGCAGCTGTGTTCTGTTCTATCAATGGTGGCTAACCTTTTTTGGCTCCTGTATTGATAATTGCTTGCGCGCGCTTGCGTGCCAGCACCCAGAAGGCAATGCGTGCTCCCCCCCATGCCTCCTGCGCATGATCCTCGTGTGCCATGCACCTGTGCATGCAATTCTCCCCCTCACGCGCAGCGCGTCCCTACGCATGGGCGCGCATCTCCCATGCACCCCCTTCCGCCCCTGCACATGTGCGCCAGATGCCTGACAATCAGCTGTTGGGCGGCGGTGCACGCATGCACAGTGGGTCTCTTCCAGGTGACTTCTTGTGTGCTGGGGGAAACGCATGGCATAGGTTCGCCAACAGGTAGTCCTCGATTTACAACTGTTTAGTGACCGTTCAAAGTGACAACAGCAATGCATAGTTACATGATCAAAATTCAGGCACATGGCCACTGACTCATATTTATGATGGTTACAATGTTCTGGAGTCATATGATCACCTTTTGCAGACTTCTGACAAGCCACATCAATGGAGAAGCCAGATTCACTAACTTAAGTGGTACTAACTTAACAACTGAGAGTGATTCCTTAACAACTGTAGCAAGAAAGGTCGTAAAATGGGGCAAAATTCACTTGACAACTATCTTGCATAGCAACAGAAATTTTGGGCTCAACTGTGGTAGTAAGTGAAGGACGGCCTGTAGTTGAAGCTTCCGAATGCTCTTCAAGGGCAGCCCCATGTAGAAGAGACTGCAGCAATCCAAACGTGAGGTCACGAGGATGTGGATTTTTCCACTCCTACTCCACAATTATAAGCCAGCATTTCTGAAATATTTATAATTCAGAAATTCTGAAATCCAGCTTCTTTGCACTTTGTTCTTTCAGCAAATATCACAGTAGGTGGGTAAAAAGTCCAAGGCTACACCACCTGATTTGTACTTTTGCATTCAATAACTACAATTGCTGAAGGAAGTGCTCAAACTTACCTTATCTGTGTTTTTGTATTTCTCCCAGTTTTTTAACATCTTCAACCATTTTGTAGTTCTTTCAATCTCAAGCTGCTTTTGCTGAAATAAAATCAGAGGCCATTATTCTCTCCACTTCAAATACTCTCAAGCATTCTTTTTTCAACATTTGCTAAGTATCTAGGAACAGACATTGTGAAGTTTTTTTAACAGCCTTAAATCACTAGCAAATATTTTAAATCAAATGGAAGGCCCACTCAACTGAACAGACCCCTCTCCTAGGTTTTTGTCTTAAACAGCACAGCAGTTGCAATTTCCAGCAAATGAGGAAGTAGTTATAGCTGAATTTTTGTGTTTACCATCCACTCCAGATGAAAGGCCTTTTTAAACCAAATTTTGTACAAAAAGAGTTCAACGAAAATTTAACATATTTTTAACAGTTGGATTATTTTCTGTACCCTGGGCAATAATACTTACAATTCCAAGAAATATGCTGGGTTTCTCCAACGGAAGTCCCTGGGTATTAAGGAATAGGTGGCAAGTGATTCCCCAGCCTAACCAAGCTCTATTTTTAGATCATCATCACCTTTTTTTGGAGACCGCTTGTGAGAGATTAAGGCTCCACTTAGCATAGCAAGATCTTTTCACGATTGCTTTTCTAATGATAGTACTTCACACTGCTACCTGTATTATCACCCGTATACTTCCAGGAATCGGTGTTCAGCCACTGGCAGTAAACTCAAGGAGGCTTGATGGACGGGGAAAGAGCTATTGAAAACTTTTTGTGCTGCCATCTATTAAATACAGGGGAATCATCAACTTACAACTGTTTGTTTAGTGACCATTCGAACTTACAATGGCACTGGAGAAAAGTGATTTACGACCAGTTTCCACCCTTATGACCGTTGCAGCATCCCCATGGTCATGTGATCAAAATTCAGGCGCTTGGCAACTGGCATTTAGGATGGTTGCAGGGTCCCAGGGTCATGTGATCACCTTTTGCAGCCTTCTGACAAATGAAGTCAATGGGGAAGCCAGATTCGCTTAATAACTGTGCTGTTAAGTAGCAATAACAGAAACTCTTAGACTTATATACTGCTCCACAGTGCTTTACAGCATTCTCTGGGAGGTTTACAATCTCAGCCTATTGCCCACCAACAATCTGGGGTCCTCTTTTGACCAACCAGGGGAAGGATGGAAGGCTGAGTTAACCTGGAGCGAGCCCTGTCAGAATCGAACTACAGACTGTGGGTAGAGTTTGCCTGCAGTACTGCATTCTAAACACTTGTGCAAATGCGGTGACTCACTTAAGAACGGGGGGGGGGGGTGTTGCAAAATGGGCTAAAACTCATTTAACAATTGCCTCGCTTAGCAACAGAAATTTGGGGCTCAATTGTGGTTTTAAGTTGAAGACTACCTGTATCTGGATTCTTGCAGCCTAGGTAAGGGATTCTTAATGTTTAAGCCAGCATTTTACAACTTTGGCAACTTTAAGGTGGAGGGACCTCAACTCCCAGAATTCTCCAACCAGTCTGCATATCTGAAAGTTGCCAAGGTTGAAAAACACTGCTTTAAGCAGTGGAGCCTAACCAGACGGGCTCTTTTTCACCAACCTTTCCCTCGTAAGACAGCCAAAGACCTAAGATTCCTGCATGATACCTTTTGTAGAAGTGGCTCTGCTAAAGCATCATTTTATACGCTAGGACCAAACAATGCAACCGAATATGATAGTGTTTGGAGACACTTCTCCCTTGAAGCCTGCCAATTTCAGAAATATCCTTTCAAGTAAACAGTTTGATAATTTAAGGCTTTGTGCACAAACCTCCCTCAATAATTTCTAGATTCTAGCCATGCCAATAAAAAGCAAAGAAATGAAAATTATGCAGTTCTTCGGCCGCACCCCTTCGAGATGTGTAATTTAGTTTAAATACTTCGGTATAGCTAGGTATGTCGGTTAAGATATACTGAGTAATGACTGTGTCAAGAAAGACATCATTATCGTAATTCTAGAGCACTTCACAACACTTCAATAAACTCAAACTACAGTGCCCGCGATTATCTATCCTCCCGTTGAGAAATGACTGTGGAAAGCATGCATTAGCTCATCCAGGTTGGTAATAACAAGGTTTACACAACTCAATCATTTGCAAAGTTGTAGAAGGAATCCTAGAAGCTCTACAGTTTTCTAGCAACTTCCTAATCTGTTAAGGAGAACCCCTATTTACATATCCTCTTGATCAGTAAGTACAAAGTGTCGGACTGTTATTAGAAGAATTTGAACCCATTCGTTGTGATGAAGTGGTCCTTGGGGTACAACTGGATTTGGGTAGTGTTGGTGGGTTGTGTTGACCACATGGTCACAATATACAAAACTAATCAGTTGCCCCCTAGCCATTATCAGGGAATGTCTTTGCTACTACATCTTCCTACTACATCTTCCTAAAAAAGAACGTATCGCCTGACCAAAGCCAGAAGGGGTGGCTAAGATTAGCAAAACTAAGTTTTGCTGTATTTTTTTTTCTAATCATATATCTTAACTTCTGTGGCTTATTCATTCTTACATTCTTACACTTTGCATGCTGGTGCAAAGGGTGTGATGAATAAAAATAAAATAAGCTGAAAAAGAATAGATACTTGTAAGGCAGGTGCTTAAACTACAATGGGTTCCTAGTCAAACTGTAAGTGATAAGCAGGAATTACAGACTTTCTTCATAAACTAGAATGTGGCAATATTTTTGAGAAGAACCTGTAACTTACTAAAGGAATTACAAAAATAACTTCCTCAAAACCTTAAGTCATGCACATGTCATTACATCTTTCCAGGAAAAGAATCATACTTTTTTACAGTAATTCTTCATTTAAAAACAAAAATATTGTACAGTGGCAAAATGATTCTGTATTTTTATTTTACTTATTTATTTTCCAACTTCCTTTTTTTTATAACTCAGGGCGGAAAACATACATATTACTCCTTCCTCCTATTTTCCCCATAACAACCACCTTGTGAGGTAAGTTGGGCTGAGAGAGATCATGGTTAGCCCAAAGATACCCAGCTAGCCTTCATTGCCTAATTCAGGATTAGAACTCATTACTTTCTGGTGATTGGCCTCAAATCGTCCAGCAGACCTTAACTTTTAACTTAACTTGTACCTCGTACAACAAAATTAAATGTCATCTTCAGTGTACATCATACATAAGAAAATTATAAAAATAAAACAAAACCACACAACCTATACAATTGATATACTCTTTCATACCTAAGGTGGGACTATAACTCATTATCTCCTGATGATTGGTCCAAAGATACCCAACAGGCTTTCATACCCAAGGTGGGACTAGAACTCACAGTCTCCTGGTTTCAAGCCAGGTGACTTAACCACTAGACCAAACTAGTTCTGGCTTCTGTAATCATTCATTAGGCAACTGAATATGGAATAGTCTGTTTCTATAGACACATTTTTCCAAATAGTAAGCAAACTTTTTTTTCTCTCTGAGAGAAAGCTTCAATGATTTAGAATTAGACAGCATTCAATCTTGACTTACAGAGCTTGGGTTATATAACCTCTGATTTTTCCTCAGTGTCAAATATACAAGAGATGCTCTGATTGTTCAGGTTGCTGAATTATTTTGCAAATACCACTTGCTGACAACCTCATTCATCCCTCTGACTCTAACTTGGCAACACTTCACTGCATAATTACAGTCACAGCATATTAGCCAGTAATTGAGCGCAATAACATCTGGCATTTCAACATTTTAAAACAGAGACAGCATTTCAAATGACTTCCATCCCCTCTCAATTACCTCCTTTCTCAAATATTAACTACTGGTCGGAAAAACAATGTTTATTCCAGAAAGGAAGACTATAAACTGACAGGAAAGGATACACTAAATTAAGGAGGGCAATAATTGAGAGTAGTTTTCTTTACAGAGATCAATATTTATCATTGCATTTAACAAAGAAGGAAAGCTTGGCTGGGCAGTATTTCTCAAGTTTGGCAAGTTTAAGACGCGTAGACTTCAGTTCCCAGAATTCCTCACTCCACCAAGCTAGCTGGGGAATTCTGGGAGTTGAAGTACACATACACCCCTACCCCTCTTAAACTTGCCAAGTTTGAAAAAAAACATTGCCCTACATCTAGATTAACTTTTGTTTAATGCAGACCAACTGGAACTGGGATTGAGGTTAACCAGCATTATGAATGGGAAATTTCAATTAAAAGAATTAAAGGCAATCACTAGACAGAAATCCTCTTAGAACTAATTCAGAAATACTAATATCCGCAACACACAATGCCATATAGAAGCATGGATGATTTTAAAGTGGTGCAGGGCAACCAAAATTGGTTGTTCATAGGGATGCCACTTATAAACAATTCAGTAGGCCCATTCTTATATGTTAGAAGTAGCAACCATCCATGTGGTTGCTATTGGCCAAAAATTTACTTCCTGCAGACATTTATTTCCTTAAAAAATTTACTTTCTACATGGTGCTCCAAAGTGCTGGACTACATTTCCCATCACCTTCCAGGCAAACTCACACTAAACAGTTAGAACCGAACAGAATGCCAGAATATGTCAATGGAAACTCAAATGATCCAGGCCAAAGGTGTCTACAACTGAACCATGGCAACTGGACCAAATTTCGTTAATGTGAGACATTTCATTGTTCATCCAAGCAACTTTATCAGTCAGAGCAAAACTAGTTAGTCAGAAAGACGTGGGAATGTACCAACTCTTGCTACAGTGCCATACCAGCTTCAGTTGCTCCCCAAAATGCCGGAATATTTTTTTAAAAAAATGATCTTACCCGATCTTACAGGCAGATTCAGCCAAGCCACTTCAGTACCCAGCGTTTTTGCATTTTGGCTGACTACTCCGATAAATCAGAGCTCTCAAATTATTGCCTCCTTTACATCTCAGACATGCTAGGTCATAATTTTGAAGGCGATGGCTCAATACATTTGCAAAGTGTGAAGAAGGCTGGTAACGATGGACTCAATGACCCTGACTTGGCATAAATTAGAATCCCATATCCCAGTTTCTATACCAAACTTCTCCAAAACTTGGATAAAAGAGGAGGGTTGGGCTAGGCAGGTTTTCCATTAGAATGATCAGCAAATTAGCTTTGTTGTTGTTGTTGTTGTTGTTGTTGTTGTTCAATTCTTAGCCACGCAGATACTGAGTACATTTATACTGAGTGCTTTCACATGCAGAACAGGTCTAGATGCTTCTAAAACATGCACTGCTATCTACCGTGTATCAGCACGGGGCTGCTTACCTTCTCAGATGCTGCATCGTGGACTGGTAACTCCTCCTGGCTAAAAGGAAAAAGGGAGAACATCAGTTACAGGGACAACAGATTGCAAGGCAGAAACAAAATACAGGTAGTCCTTGACTTACAACAGTTCACTGAGTGACCAAATTTACAACAGCATTGAAAAAAAAAGTGGCTCATGACCACTTTTCACACAACCGTTGCAGCATTCCCCATGGTCATGTGATCAAAATTCAGACACTTGGCAACTGGCTCATATTTATGACGGTTACAGGGTCCTGGGGTCACGTGATCCCCTTTGACAATGGGGAAGCTGGATTCACTTAACAACAGTTTGACTAATTTAACAGCTACAGTGATTCACTTAACAACTGTGGCAAGAAAGGTCGTAAAATGGAGCAAACTCACTTAACAAATGTTTCACTTAGCAAGAGAAATTTTGGGTTCAATTGTGGTTGTAAACTAAGGACTATCTGTAACTGGTTCCGGAATAGCACCTCATAGTTATACAGGTTAGGAGCACCCACTGGGCTAAGCCGCAACATAATGTGGTTTCTTACTATGAAAGAAGTCGCTGCAACCATGATTTCTGAGTTAGCATTAGCCACCTGGGCTTTATTTTATAAATTAACCACAAGCAAACAATAGCTAAGAATGATATTCTAATCATCATCATCTTCATTTAACGACCCCATAATCCCTTGCGGGGTGGAGTTTGGGCAACTGAATGCCGCTAGCAGAGTGGGGTTTTTTTTAATGACCGGATGCCCTTCCTGTTGCCAATGTGGAGTTTTGTTCAGCAGATATATTCTCGGTGTGCCCAGAAAAATATCTGCCTCTACCTAGGATCAAATTCACAGCTTCCTAATTGTGAGGCGAGAGCACCATCTCTAGGCCACCTCACCAGTCCTAAAGTGATAACGGTGATATTCTAATCTGATCTGAAATTTTTGGAATACACTTCTCGATACAAAACGAGCCTTATTCAAGGAAGCTACCGCACTGAGCAAATATGCATAGAACTCCCTTTTTTACTGCAAATTAATCTAGAAGGTCTTTCGGGTGATTACTTCATGGGTTTACAAAAACATAGGCCTTCTAAGGCAGAGAAGTACACATTCATTGCATAAAACAATCAAGCATTTATTGGGCTTACATTCCCAAATTACTTGGCTTTATGCCAAGCTGAACCATACCTGAAAGTTTAATAACTATGCCAGATTGTCACTTCAATCAGTTTTAAACATAGATCATTGCCCAAATTAGGAAGGTGAGAACTTCTATAATTGGAAAGTATGAAAATAATGAATAATTAATCCATCTACTAATTATATTAGCAAGATGTTCAGCATCCAAATACTGTATGTTTTATTGTCTGCCTCCCCACAATCCTATGCTTACTAATTAGGAACCAAACTACATTAAGGATGATAGGATTTTGTTCCCAGTAACTGAGACTCACTATACTATGGGGATTAAGGTGCTGAACAAGGACTAGGGTTCAAATCTACCCTTAGCCAGGGACATTCACTTTGCGACTTTGACCCAGCTGAACCTCAGTTTGAAAGACCTCACATGGCTGATGTTAAAATTAAAGAAGGTCCCCATATAAGAGATTTGAGAGTGTGAGGAGCCTTGGAGATGAGCCAGGAGAAGCCATTCGGAAAATATTAAGACAAGAACTGATGAGGGAGCATGTGCTGATCCTAG
>NW_020769308.1:1569278-1586102 GCF_900518735.1 Pseudonaja textilis
GAAAATATTAAGACAAGAACTGATGAGGGAGCATGTGCTGATCCTAGGGAGGCATGGAAATATTATTAAAATATTCAGACTCCCTGGGGTAGGTACAAAAAAAAAAAAGGCTGATCAAGAAGAGATTCAACCTAGAAATAAGGAGAAATTTTCTGACAGTGAGAACAATCACTGTCAAAAGTTGTGGGAGCTTCATCACTGGAAGCTTTGAAGAAAAAAAACTGGACTGCCATCTGTCACAAATGATGTAGGGTCTCCTGCTTGGGAGAGGGGTTGGACTAGATGACCTATAAGGTCCCTTCCAACTCTGTTATTCTGTTACTACAGCCAATAGTTCCAGTCATGTGGCTTCTTTCTTGACTGGGTTTACCTCACAGGGCTAACAAATCTTAGGTTGATATGTGTATGGAGTTTCTCAGGCATTCAGGTCTTGGTTGTCCCAAAGTTGCTTCCTTTGTTTTCTCTTGAAGAAGTTTCACTTCCCATCCAAGAAGCTTCTTCAGTTCTGGAAGCTTCTTGGATGAAAAGTGAACTGTCTTCAAGGAAAAACAAAGTTCAGTTGCCTCTTGAAAAAGCACCTTTGGGATTTAGGCTGACATTTTTGTCCCAATTCACACACCCAATGGTGGGCATAAAAAGGTTTTTTCTTCCTTCTCTGTAAATGTGCAGGTCATTCCTCTTGGAAAAATTATGGGGAAAAGATTGCATCTTACTGTCATAGTAGAAAACCTAGCTTTCAAAATAGATATTTAATGGGAAGAACCATCCTAAATAAAGTCCATTTTGTCAGCTAATTGGTGCTGACATTGGGATTATATCTGATTTCAATAACTAAATGTGTGTTTAGCAGCTTTGACCTTGTGTTATTCCTTCCCACTTCCTTTCTTAGGACTCTGCATTTCAATCATGTCTCCAATTAACTAATTAGTATAAATGATGACTTGTGGATTTCACTGTGGTGTCAAGAAAGCAAGAGGGAACAGCCACTATGAAAACTGAATGTGATATTAATCATGCATGTCTCATAACCAAAATAAAATAATTCTCTCCAGTGTTAAATTAGATTTTGGTTATTTTAATATAGTATACTGCTGACTGGCTATTCATATGGTTTGAATACTTCTAATGGATACATTCCAGTGAGAATTCAAAACACATGGAAATGGATTAGTCAGCGTTCATAATAAACTCCCTCTGCTTCTATTATATCATCAGTGGCCTTAAATATTTCAGTACTGCTATCTGCCATTAAAAGCACCTGGTTGGATTGAAATTTAGACATAACCTGGACTGATGTGCTGAAATTAGAACTCACACTAAGAATCAATGTATCTAACTTTTAGAATATTTGAGGTCTGGATTCAATTCTTTTCTAATGGGGATGAGTTGCTTTAGCAGTCATTCTTTTGATATCAGGCATCTGTGACAAATTATAACCAACTGTGAGAAATTATAACCAGCTTCCAAGTCTGTTGTTCTGTATTGTCCTTTCTTCTACAAATATAGTGTAAGTATAAAGCAGAGGTCTCCAAACTTGGCAACTTTAAGACGTGTGGACTTCAACTCCCAGAATTCCTCAGCCAGAATTCTGGGAGTTAAAGTCTATACGTCTTAAAGTTGCCAAGTTTGGAGACCTCTGGTATAAAGTGTCAGAGATACAGCACTTATTTTACATGCAGGGGTTTCCAGTTCAACGCCCACAATCTCTAGTTTATAAGGCCCAGAGGAGAAAAGAGCTTTCTTTGGAGATCCTGCAAAAATGCTACCAATCTCAGTTAAGACTTTCTAGGAGAAAAACTGACCTTCCAAGATCTCTCTGGATTAACCAGACCAATATGGATTGACCTGCTCAATGGCCGTAAGAACAAACAGGCAGCGGGAGATTTCATAGACACTATGTGTGGTGCTACATGTCTGTTAGGGCTGCAATTTGCAGCATATTTTGCACAGAAGCAGGACATTTTGATCAATGGCTAATACAGAGCATGTGAATGTACCTGCAGAAAACTGCAATATTACTATATTGCGTTTGGAGGTTCCTACACAAACGGGGAGCATAAACCTCCCTGTTTTTTATGGCAAAACAGCAACTTTTAAGACAAAGCCGAATTTCTTAATGTATATGCTTATTAAGAAAGTATATTTAAAATAAATGGAGTTGGGTCTTTAAATGTATTCAATACCCTGATGCAGCTGATGTCTATATTTCTTTCAAAAACACTATCAAAGGATAGCCATTATTCATCCATTAAGACTAACTCAAATAGTGTGACATACCAAATCATGTGGCTGGGATCATTATTTGCATGGGATTATATGTTACAATCAAGGGGCTTTGTCCACGTGAGTAAAGTTATTAATGGAGCTCTAGTAAAAGCAAGGCAAAGACTTGAACATTGCAACAACTGCAATAAAAGCTCAAGCTTTTATTTCAGGCGGAACATTGCTCCCAAATAGAGACTGGCATGCTGTCAAATATACCAATCTCTATTTAGTCCAGCAGATGGGCCGACTCCATGTAAATCCTTCACACATGAGCAAAGAGCAGGCCAAGAAAATATTTAATGGCATTTCACTTCATTATCTTGGTTTAGGTACTGAAAAAAACTATTATAGTAGGTTGATTAGAGAACAGAAGTCTCTAATTAATATTTATTGCCTGGATAAGTTCCAAATGTGTAGACTTCAAGCTCCAGAATTCCTCAGCTAAAATAGAATTGTTGTGAATGCTGGGAATTAATGTCCTCATTTCTAAAAGTTGCCCAGTTGGGGAAGTCCTGCTCTAACACACCACTATAGTACAACACTCTAAATTATCTCCTTTACACAAAACCCCCTGCAGAAAAGGCATCAGATGAAAACAGCTGATTTGTTCATATAACTTAGAAATGGCTTGTTTATCCATTTATATCCATTATCCATTTGGGCACATCTTTTGGGGCCCAATTACAAGTCCCCCGTAGCCTGTAGAAAGCAAACACAGTCTCATAAACAGTTACAACATGAAAATGCTCTGAAGTTAAGTACAGCAACTGGAATGCCAACTAGCTGGATAGCATTTGGCTCTTCCACGCAGGTGAGACAAAAGATTGGAAGGAGAGAATGAAGATAAGGCTTTTCCAAGAAAAACGTGCCCCACATCAATGATGGCAGATCTTTTGGGCTCAGGGTGCCAAAAAAATCAGAAAATGCCTAGACCAGGGGTCTGCAAACTTGACAGCTTGACTTGTGGACTTCAATTCCCAGAATTCCTCCTCCTGTTATGTTAGCTCAGGAATTCTGGGAGTTGAAGTCCACAAGTCTTAAATTTGCCAAGTTTGAAGACCCTTGGCCTAGACGTAGAAGAGCAGGCAGAGCTGGGGGTGGTGGAATTAAACTAGCCATCAGCCTGAAATCCTTATGTTCTCACAAATGGTCTAAGTACAACCCTCTTGAATTCTATTGATCCTTATCTGGTGCCAATTTAGTATTGAACTTTAGTGTATGGTCCTGATTCTTTGGACCTGACACTACATTGACTCTTGGCAGGTCACACATATATAGCCAACAAAAGAAGCTTCTCTGAGCCTCCTTTTCCGGATTTTCCTCTTATAATTTTAACAAAGAAAATCACTTACTTCATTTGAGCATTTAATGTAATTTGGAATAGGAGGATATTCTTTTGGTTTCCCCATCAGCTATGGCAACACATGTTTAAAGATTATAGGTTTTTGTAAATACACACACACACACACACATATCACCATGTTGGCAAGATGGATAATAGATTTCTACTTCCTGAAACGCATAATACAGTTTTAGTATATGTCAATAAGAGGGTGAGCAATGCTTCCACAAATGGCCACAGAAGATTGACACCAGGAGTGTCAAACTCATGGTGTCAAGTTGTTGTCACATGACATATTGCAACTTTTTTCCCCTTTGCTAACCCCGGGGTAGGTATGGCCAGCACATAATGCATCCAGCCTGTGGGCCGTGAGTTTGACATCCCTGCCATAGACCAAGCTGGCTCAGGAATTCTGGGAGTTGAAGTCCACAGGTCATAAAGTTGCCATAGTTGACCTAACTGAAGAAATCACTTCAAAAACGTCTTACCAAAAAATCTGCAGGCAGTCACCAGTATTCAAAAACTGACTCAAAGGCACACACAAATAAAGAAAAGCAACAAAACCCAGCTAAATCCAAGAGAAAGACCTTTAACAATTGAATATATATTAGCTAAAATCATGTGAAAGTCCCACATTTCCAATAGCAACGGGTTAAATTCTTATGCGTTTCCTTTTATTCTTCAAAATGGTGAGCTCTTTTTTTTTTCCCCCAGATAAGGATGGCTGCATTGCTAACATATTCTCTTCTTCTGAATTGTTTCTCATTGATTCCAGGGGATCGATCAGGTTTCTTGATAAGCTTATCCTCTAAGGACAAGTTCATATTTTGAAGAGCATATACTTCTAAACCAAGGGAGCAAGGACAGAGAATCTCATTCCTTCCCAAGGGGAAAAAAATGATTAAAACGGAGAAAATCGACTTCTTGAAAACAAATCCTCGGTTAAGAAAGTCAGGCACATCAAGTGCTTCAACATGGACTCAAGCGAGCTTGTACATTGTTCTCTTCTAAACTGTTCTATGAACTGTAGAAAGAAGGCTACTATAGCATTTTGATTTTTAGAAGGATATAATTTCATAGAATCACTGGGTTGGAAGGGACCTTGAGGGACTTCTAGCCCAACCCCTTAAAGCGGGGGGGTCAAACTCAATTTCATTCGCATCAGGGTTGTGTTTGACGTTGGGAGGGCTGGAGGAGGGCTGTGACTAGGGTGGGTGTGGATAGCATGATGTCACTCATGCCAGGGGCGCCTATGTGCTCTGCCAGCGAAAACGGGCTCCCAATCTCCATTTTCAGCTGGGACGGCCTCCTGCAACCCCTCTCTGTAAGTGTTCTGCCCTCCCGAGCTCTGTTTTGGCTGGCAGAGGGTTGCAGGAGGCCATCCCAGCCGAAAATGGAGATTGGGAGTCTATTTTTGCTGGCAGAGCCATTGCTGGCTGGTCCTTCGCTGTTTCCAGGACAGCCTGCGGGCCAGATCTAAGTGCCCCGCGCGCGGGCCAGGCCGGCCCGTGGGCCTTGAATTTGACACCCCCTGCCTTATAGAGACCTTAAACCATGCCTGAAGGATCTTGCAATAATGAAAAGGAGAAAATGGTGTGAACTGGGAACTTCTCTCCTCTGCCTTAAATACCAGTCAATACCATTAGATTCATTTGGAAACGTTCCATAAATTATTCATGAAAATTAAAGCTACTTTTAATATAAATTAATTCCTCCATGGGAAGGTGGGTCAAAATTAGGCAAACAGAATATTATAAAAAGCAGAAGGAAGGCAGCCGGCTTGCTGCTATTCAGTTTTACTGTTTCAGAGTTACAGGCGTTAATGTTCCCCATTGATTGTGCAGATGTATCTGACCCACATAACAGTCTTAGATTTAACATCGCGTTTGAGAATTTTATTCTAAAATAAGAGTACAAGGAGAAATAACCCTTTTGCCCTTGCACAGTACCAGCTACCATATGCAAACGCTGTGCTCTAAAATTGAATTTTAATAATTGATAACCCAGAAACCATGTACTTACAATAGCTACGGACCAAATATGAGATGGCAAAACTTTTTACTGTAACGTTCGCACAAAGGCGAGAATTATATAACCATCCTTGAATGGAATTCCACCCACAGTTACCCAGAACTAATAGTTTTTTTCAGCTCTTATTCACATATTTTACCCATGGGATGAATGATAATAAGCCAAGAGATGATTCTTGCAATACCAAAGTACCTCAAAAATTCTATTTATCATGTTAAGCTAATAAATCCATTCCATTAAGGCAGGGGTCTTCATGCTTGACAGCTTTAAGACTTGTGGACTTCAACTCCCAGAATTCCTCCTCCAGTCATGTTAGCTCAGGAATTCTGGGAGTTGAAGTCCACAACTCTTAAGTCTTGCCAAGTTTGAAGACCCTTGCATTAAGAGATAGCTATTTGCCTGATTCATTCACAAATGTAAGGTAGGTTAACAAATCAGAATTAATGGTAAACTCGCATAAGAAAACACAATAGAAACTAGAAATCTGGCCTTAGATCGGTCTGGTCCTAATTTGAACTGGCACATGTTGCCTTGGCAACCAGGCATAGTTAATGCTTTTGTATGAAAACAAGACACCCCCTATACACACATCTACACAAACACACGAAAGAAGTAACTGTGGCCAGGTTGCTAAGCGCCTGAAGGATGAAGCGGGGGCACAGGGGGAGGCAACCATTGGGTCATAAGTGCTCTTTTTCGGGTCAATTGTTACTTCAAACTGACACTAGGTGGATGGTCATAAGTCAAGGACTATTTATTCAGATGACTCTGATAATTTCATATAGAATTTAACTATTTTTTTTCCAATCAAGGACAAAAAATACTGCAGCTATTATCTTTAAATTATTCTAACATGTCACCAGTTTTTTGTTTTTTGTTTTTGAACAAAACATCTCTACGGTCATTTTACACCCAGCAAAAAAGGCAAAAGCCGATACTTTTCAATTACCAAGTCTGGATCAATTTTAAATCACCGACTAAGAAAAATGCTGTGCATATAAATAAATGAAAAGCGCAGTGCGAGACCATTTGAATTTTATTTGCCAAATGGAGCCCTAGTCACAGAGCAATTTTTTTTTCTGTAAGGTGCACGATTGATACTCTGAGTAAATAGGCATGGCAAAATCACAACGGAGAATAAAAGGAAGCCAACAGTGAGCCATTCCTTTGCCAAGCTACGAAACTTACTGCAAGAAACCAAATCTGTCAGTAACTCTGTAAAGCAAGTAGTCAGCATCTTCCCAAGGCTCGATCTGGGCTCCTTCACGTCCCTATAGAAAGCAGAGAAGACAGATAGTTAATTCATTTTATTAACTTTGCTACTTATAGTTCCACATAACAACAGCTGCTGGCATGCTCTCAATCTCAGAATACCTCATTTTTACCCACAAAAGCTTAAGGAACCATGGGTTGGAGTGTCTTTCCCACAGCTACCTACATCTATGCATATTCAAACTTATATTCAAAGCTAATACAATCCTGGGTTGTATGAGGCATAGAATCAAGATCACATGAAATACTACTATCGCTTTATAAAACCCTAGTGAGACCATGCCTGGAATACTGCAGCCAGTCTTTTTCTTCCTTCGAGACCTCCTATCTTTTGCAATATAGAAATTATTACAAAATAGTTGCTGTTGTTAGTTGCGAAGTCGTGTCTGACCAATCGCGACCCCATGGACAATATTCCTCCAGACCTTCCTGTCTTCTACCATTCTCTGGAGTCCATTTCAACTCACACCTACTGCTTCAGTGACTCCATCCAGCCACCTCATTCTCTATTGTCCCCTTCTTCTTCTATTGCCCTCAATCTTTCCCAGCGTTAGGCTCTTCTCCAGGGAGCTCTTCCTTCTCATTAGGTGGACAAAGTCTTTCGAGTTTCATCTTCAGGATCTGGCCTTCTAAGGAGCAGTCAGGGTTGATCTCCTCTAGGACTGACCAGTTTGATCGCCTTGAAGTCCAAGGGATTTGCAGGAGTCCTCTCCAGTTCAAAGGCCTCAAATCTTTGGCTCTCAGCCTTCCTTATTACAAAATAAGGTAGGCTCTATTTCCTACCTGGAATCGGGGCGAATCTTTTTATGCTATCCTGCTCTTCCCCTTACAACATGTTGGTACAACAGCTAATTAAGAAAACAATGATTGGCTACGAGTGAGATAATGGAGCAGGTGTTGGTGTGTATTTGTTTGTTCATCCTCTGATCATCTGAGCCGCTCCTTACTCAGTTCAAGAAAGCAGAAGAGCCCATGACACAATTATTTAAGAATTACACAAACTTACTCGGTCGTACTTGGCAACTATCTCAGCACGTTCTTGAGCAAGTTTGACAGCAGCATCCTGTTCAACATCAGAACCTGGGGGGAAAAAAAAAAAGGATACAGTTGGGCAGGTTCTATCTATCTGTTTTTTTGACAATCAGCATTTAAAGAACTATATAAAAGAAATGTTTCTTCTTTATCAACATAATACTGATGGTTTCAAAAAGGGTGTCTTTAAGCATTGGACGTTTAAACTGACAACTTTTCATCTGTCGCCTTTTGCAATATTTTTGCATACCTATTTTGGTAGTTTTGGCAACCTATAACACAAAGCGTTTTGTTTTTTCAAAATACTGTATTAGTAAAACTGATTCAAGTTAGCGCTTCAGAAAATTAAAATCTGTGGCAAAATGCATCTTATTTAAAGAATATAAGCAGTAAAGCAGAAAGTTTGAATAACACTTCCAATAAAATATAAAGATAATATATCATCAATAGCAAGAGATGCTTGGCTTATTCTTAAGCCTTCATTTATATAGGATAATATCTGGATTTCAATCTACTGTTAACAATGCATGATTTATAACAAAATTCCTTAATTCTAATTTCTGAGTTTGAATTTCTATGTACAAAAAAACTATCTGGAAGATATTTTTTTTGTAATCAATTTAAAGAGAAATAGTCCCCATGTTATTATTAATCATATTGGTTGAGTTTATATAATATGCTTAATAGTTCAATAAAATAAACACGCAACTGCATTTGTACAATGTACTAACAATGGATAGTTTCATTTCATTTTTAATTTGTGAGATACGGAATCAGGACACAATACATTCACAGACACAGGGGACTAATTAGCTTATTTGTGAATCCAAACTATTTGACTACCTCATACCTCAGTATCCCATGCAGTCTCAGAAAACGGGCTAATTCGATAATCAAGTTTCTTGTTTGACTCAAGCTAAAGACGAACTCAAGAAACCAGAATGTCTTTCTTTTGTATCCACCCCATTCACAAGTTTTCCAGACTCTCATCTGTAACCTTAGAGTTTAAGAAAACCTACCTTCTTGATGGCATTGAACTACCACTAATTAATTCCCACCTAGACGGAGGGCTCCAATTTAGGAGAGGCTAGCTTCATTCACCAAATATGCCATTAAACTAGCAACAACACGTATCTATGCAATATGGAATAAAGAAAAGATTCTACTAAAGGACAGAATTTGAAGTGACTCTGGTTAGACATACAGCTATATGGCCATACTGCTGGAATCTCTGGACCCCAGATAAATTCACACTGAGACCCTCCACGAGATGGCTAGCAATGGTGGGAAGGAACACCAGTCAATACTCAACTTCTTCTCAATATTTTAACACATAACAGACAATCAGGGTTGGAAGGGACCTTGTGGTTCATCTAGTCCAACTCCGCACCCAAGCAGGAGATCTTACACCATTTCTAACTATTTTGTGGCACCATAGTTAGGTTTGTTTCATTAAGAAACTTTTTTTTGCAAAATAGGTAGTCCCTGACTTATAACTGTTCATTTAGTGATTGATCGAAGTTACAACAGCACTGCATAAAGTGACTTATGATCATTTCTCAGATTTACAACCGTTGCAGCATCCCTGTGGTCACAAGATTTACATTTGGATGCTTGGCAACTGACTCACATTTGTGACGGTCGCAGTGTCCCAGAGTCACGTGATCACCTTTTTGCAACCTTCTGACAAGCGAAGACTTTGTGGGAAACCAGATTCACTTAACAACCGGGTCATTAATTTAACAACTTCAGTGATTCACTTAATAAATGTTTGCAAGAAAAGTTGTAAAATGGAGCAAACTCACTTCATGAAGGTTTCACTTAGCAACATAAATGTTGGGCTCAACTGTGGTCGTAAATTGAGGAATACCTGTATCTGTTAGCGGTAAAAGGGAACCAGGCCACCAAAGACACCCTCAAAGCTAACAACAGCCAGAGCATAGATCGATTCATCGCCGGAGTTTTTAAGAAGAGACTGGACAGTCACTTGTCTGAAATGGTATAGGGTGTCCTACTTGAGGAAGGGGTTGGACTAGAAGACCTCCAAGGTCCCTTCCAGCTCTATTCCAGTTAAATTAAGCAATAATGCCGACGTAATAAACCTGCTAAATGTTCTAGTGATGTAGATCACTTTCCCACTGAGATGCAAAAAGTGTTTTGTGGCTAAGGTGCAAAGATTCCTCGGCAGACCAACTAGGGAAGCAAAGATTCCCGACAAGGCAGAAACTTTGAAAAGCTCTCGCTTTCACCAGCCCTATTATTTCTGCCAAGGAATGAGTAGGTCTCATGGCTTCTCAGAAGCACGTGCTCTATTTTTACATTCCTCCTGGTTGCAAATTGGCCGTGCTTGAGGTAGATAACAAAGCGCAGCTATTATCCATGCTGGAAGCGGCTGCCCTCCAATGCTGAAAAAAAAACAAATCAGATCAGATTCAGAAAAGCATGAAGATCAGAAAATTTTCAGGCAGCTCAAGGTGCTCTTGTTTTCTCCCTGGATCACTGGGGTCACCTAATGATCACAGGCTGCTGCTGAGCGAGAAGACATTCAGTCATCCAAAAAAGGAAGAAAAAAAAAAGCAGTACATATAAACACAAGTGACAGAAATAATGGTCTGACTCACCAACAGAGTCAACAGGGAAGTGAAATGAAGGAGACAGGGAGACATCAGACTCAGTGAATATTAATCAGAAGATAAAGGAAATCTCATTTCTCCAATTCCCCTGCCTTCTTCAGCAAAAGAAGTAAACTGCAGAGTCTGGCAAATTAGAGGTCTCAGGGCCAAGCCTGAATCCCTGAAGCTTTTCAATTAGCCAACGTAGGAATAAAGAGTCTTTATGCAAATAGGATTTTTGCAGATTGCTATAGGCTGGAATTAGAATTTTGGTGCAGCACAATTTAGGAAGTTGATGAGTAGCTTCATGTTTCTATCCCACACTCTCTGCAGGATGTTCTAATGAGCCCTTGACAGAAAAGGCTGTCAATCCTTTTGTTAAATTATTTCACTGTAATAAATCGAGCCCATTCTCAGTTTCAAGGCACTGGCCAGCCCACCTTCCTCAACATGCTAGTAAGTGTCTAGATCTGTTGGAACGATCACTTTCAAAATTCCCAAATGAACTAGCCAAATGTGATTCTGGATCCCAATGCTTAAGACTATATTAGATTTGGTTTAGATCTGGTTTAGGCTCATCCCTAGTTTCTAAGAATATATGACACAATAGCCAGAAATCTTATGTAATAACCATACGTGCAGGTCATTTTTTAATCTGCAAAATGTTATCGATCACATGTTACTGAGAAAAAGCATGAGACAGGTGCTATTCCTGATAGCTACCGTGTATGTATTACACTATGTAATAATCTGACATAAAATCCTACATACTCATGTAATACTAATTAGTGTTAAAATTGAATCTTTTTTGGTGAAGAGAACGAAGATGAAGGTTTAATAGTTCACTATTATACTACACTTCTCACAGCAAACTAAAAAAAAAACCCAGGAACAATATAAATACAACACATAGAACAACCCAACATATCAGTGGTGGAATTCAATTTTTTTTACTACTGGTTCTGTGGGCGTGGCAGGGGAAGGATACTGTACAATCTCCAGGCAGAGGTGGTATTTGCCAGTTCTCTGAACTACTCAACATTTCTGCTACTGGTTCTCCAGAACCGGTCAGAACCTGCTGAATACCACCTCTGCAACACATGTTCTGGAGAAAAAGGAATTTCCCTGACAACGCGCTCCATCCAGCGCAAGCCCAAAGCTTGGAAGAACGAACTTTTGGTCCCGTTGACCAACTTAGATTGGATCCTGTAAAAAATAAAACATGAAACATCCAGCAGATCATAAGCTGGGCTCAGTGTATTCAAAAACTTGTTTCGTGCAGGCTTCACAAAAACAAGCTATATAAAATTGTGTTAGCTCTCTTGGAAATACCCAAACATTCCAATTCTGACTTTTTCAACCCTCAGCTGCAATCTGCATTGAACAATAGTAAACTATAAATTATGTGGTCACTGATAAACAGAGCGGGAAAGCAGCTGCATCTATCTCTAAGCCAATTTGTTTGAATATGGCAGCTATTTAGAGGCAATAACAATCACTTGTCTGACTCCTTGAGCAATGACTGTGTGCTTAGATTTATGGTGGCATCATTCTGTTCTGTTTGTTCAACAACATTCTTACCATAATCTCATGTACTAACATTCTTAGGTCATAAAGCCAACACTCTAATCAGGAAATTGGTAGTAAATTGTCTCATTCCACTTCGCTTTGTTATTTAAGCCTACCATTGTTATAAAGGAAGGATAAGTGAATTAACCTTATTAACAAAATGAGCACGTTTACCCATCTTGCCAAAATTGAGCAGATTAAGGGTAGCCCCCATTCCTTTCTCCCCATAACGACTTCCAGCACTGTTCTTGGCTACTTCTGAAGAGATGTTGTAGAGAGAAGTGCCCGGTACAGCTTTTATCCCAACCACTAAGAATCTTCCACAGGGCTCTATGACATAATACAGGTTCCTTTTGAGAGAGCAGAGAAACCTTGCAATAATGATAGCTAGTTAGGCACTCCCGTCTACCATGTTTTCCTGAAAATAAGACTGTACTTTTTGGGCCCCCAAATAAGCACCAGGTCTTATTTTTCAGGGGATGTTTGACCCACTTACCTTATACAGCCGTGCCTCCACGCCCTAACACCTATTGTGCCACTCCCTGACTTCTGCAGCCACTCATGGGCAGATCCTAGGTGGCTTATCACATTGATGCAGCCACTTGTGGCAGGACGTTGCATGGTGTATTGTGCCATTGCTCTCACGAGCAGTGGCACCAGCGCAATGAGCGTCACGGCATTCTGACACAGGCAGTTGCAGAAGGATTTGGGCAGTGGCACAACAGGTGTCGGGGCGTGGGAAGCCTGGGTGCAGTGGTTCTAGCTTGATTTTTACACTGGGGACTCACCCCACCTCGTACAACCATATGTTGGGCAGGGCTTAACTCGGGCATATTTTGGGGGGTATGGCTTATAATAGGCCCAGGCATGAAAATAAGGCTAGGGCTTGTTTTCAGGATAGGTCGGATTTGGGGGGGGGGGGACACACAGTATTTATACCAAGTCCTAGGCATATGGGCACAGGATTTCTTATGGATGCAAGATCTGTCTGCAAAGGATACAGAAAAGAACAGTGGACTAGTCCCAGAAGAGGCACCAAAAATACAAAACTCAACAATGAGACAAAGAGACAGAAACTAATGTATTTGAATTAACCGTTGGCATCTTCCAATAGCTCACCATTTACCTCTAAGGGTCACAAACTACATGCATAAAATTACAAAGCTCTCACTCCATTGAGAAAAGTGAAGCTACTGACACACGGATCAGCGTAACTGTTAAATCTACCTCTGTATGTGCTACCTTTAAGTGTGGGAAGAACCCCTTCTAATGATATGAGAAAGCAGTGAAGTACTGTAATTACTGGCATGCAACATTTTCTTCTGGAATGCTGCTGAATTTGCTGCCTTCCTCAATCTCTGGAGTGGATCCATTTTAATTCCATGTAGCATTACCAAAATTCCTTGTTTCCTCATTTATCCATTAAACAATTTAGCGGCATAAACTCCTGACCACCAGCGCACCATTAAGATCTTTGTTATTTGCAATGCTGTTTTCAAAGCCTTCCTACCAGGGGACTAAAATTCCTTAGGATGACAAAGGAACATAACACAGGGCTTGGGTGAAACTAGGCAGATCTGAATCTGGTCAGAGGTTGGACGGGAGATTAAGGGACATCCCATGGATAGATACTACCTATGCTTTTCAGTAAAAGAAATGGGCAGATCTCAAGTTTTGGATATCTCCTGGAATTTTCTCCAGCCCCACACCCCAAAACAATACCAATACAAAACAGTACCTGGCAGGTTAAGCCAGATACTACACCATGGCTCAGAGGGTGGAGCAAATGACTTACTGAAGATAATTATTATCCACAAATTACCTGAGTTTCTGTAATACTTGGGTTTTAGCATTAGATTTCACAATTAGCTAGCACATCTACAAGAAGGCTTGATTGATGGCAGTGAAGTGAGCACTTCATATGGTTGAGAAACAAGCAATTTGGACACCAAAGCTAAAAGAGTCATGCCCCCCCCCCCCCAACATAGTCTGGCTTGTGATAAACCATGTAGTTATCTAGCAGCTGATTCCATAATTCTTCCATTTAGCATCATCCACAAGAAAATAAGGATTACAAATTTTTTAAAAAGGTATTATGGTAGAAGATTATTGGCGCAGTGCCTGTGTTTTTTCCTCTCTAGCATTTTATACAGAAAGGTCAATGCATAAAATACTTTTAAGAGATATGGAACCAAATCCACTCCTCTTTTAAAAGTACATTTTGAGGTAAACTACATACAAAATACATATCTTACACTGATAATCATTTCTAAGTAAAGTTATCTGCACAAGTCTTATTTTAAAGGAAAGCAGTTGAAAGAGATAGACCAGAAGCAAAGTGCTTCCTTATGATACTAAGAATAAGTCAGTAAAGCATGCAGTTTAATTTTGGAATTGTATTTTACCATAGAAGTTCGCTTTCCTTGAGCGGCCCTGAATCCTATTTACAGTTTTAGTCCTCATTGAGCAAGAACCTCTATTTCCAGATCGCCCCGCAACAATCAATCATACAAAGTCCATTCTGTTCATGCGTGCAGAAAAATCCAAAGCAAAGGAGGTGACCCCCGTCTTTCTTCTTTTGCTTGGGAAAAAAAAAAAAAAACGAGACCTTCAAATCACTTGGAGAGTTTGAATATCAAATTCCTTCGAACACTCGGCTCAATGTAGCCCCGCTTTGCTGTCTATAGAGCTTTAAAACAATGGTGCCATTGGTGAAGCGTGAACGACGCGCAAGTATTTCCCATCCCAGCCTACACATCCAGCATTCCACTCCAGAAGAAACAAGTCTTCAGTAAACGTCTTTTGCAACAGTTTGAGATGAACCAACATCAAGGACAGCAATGAATACAGCAACAAGAACAGAATATCAAAATGATATTGTCCTGGGATAAAAAAGTAGTTGGGTTGCAACTATTAAATATGCACATAAGACAGAATGTTCCCGGTCAAAAAGAAAAAAAGAAAGAAAGAAAAAGTAAAACAAAAACAAAAAACTTGTTCCACGCAGGCTTCCCAAAAAAACAAGCTGTAGAAGATTGCGTTGCCGTGTGCTAGCTCTCTTGGAAATACCCAAACATTCCAATTCAGCAAGTATTAAAATTCTTGTGGGCGGCAACTACAAGACTTGATGCTGTTTTAATGAACGTTGAGGGATGGTTTTTAAAAGAATTAAGCTAGAAAGCATACACGCCTATCAGAAAGCCTCTTCAGAAGTAGAGTAGCTTTGGTACAGGTAGTCTTTGAATTGCAATCATTCATTTAGTGACTGCTCAAAGTTGCAAAGGCACAGAAAAGTGACTAGTTTTCACGCTTTATGACTGCTGCAGAAAAAAAAAACATGGTCATGTGATCCAAATCTAACCGTTTGGTGACTGATTCATATCTGTGATGATTCGCAGTGATATCTGCTTAGTTTCATACCATGCTAGTCTTCTTTAGAGGGATGGGGTGGCTCAGTGGCTAAGACGCTGTGCTTGTTGATCAGAAAGGACGGCAGTTTGGCGGTTCAAATCCCTAGCGCCATATAATGGAGTGAGCTCCCATTCCTTGTCCCAGCTGCTCCTGCCAACCTGGCAGTTCGAAAGTACGTAAAAATGCAAGTAGAAAAATAGGGACCACTTTGGTGGGAAGGTAACAGCGTTCCATGCACCTTCAGCGTTTAGTCATGCCGGCCACATGACCAGGGAGACGTCTTCGGACAGCGCTGGCTCTTCGGCTTTGTAACGGAGATGAGCATCGCTCCCTCGAGCCAAATACAACTAGCATGTATGTGCGAGGGGGACCTTTACCTTTACCTAGTCTTCTTTAGAATTCTTTCAAGATCCATTAACTGATGGGTTCTCTGCCTGGTTGCTGGGTGTGCGTGGCCATGGTGGGCATGGCCTAGTCGGCCTCCTGCATCATGGTGGGAGAGCCGTTTTTGCCCTCCCTGGGCTCTGGAGGATTTCTTTGAGCCTCCGGGAGGGCAAAAACAGCCTCCCCAGGCTCCAGAAGCCATCTGGAGGCCCGAGCCTCCAGGAGGCCCATTTTTTGCCCTTCCAGAGCTTCCGCGTGGGGCCTGTACTTACCTGGGATCCAAAATGGCCCACATGGGGACTCCTGGGAGAGGAGGGGCCAACCAATGGTGGGATTTGCCGGTTTGCCAGACTGGCCATAAAATTAGCTATCGGTTCGGTACAGGTTCACCTGAAACAGGGTGAACTGGTAGCAGCCCCCACCACCCCCGCTTCTATTTACCCAGCTAGTGACTGATAAAAATGGATAAAACAATTTCTTAAGCGATGTTATCTAACACTGGGATTTCTTCATTTCAGTTACTCCAGGGTAACTTTTGATCGTTGCTTGGTGACGCTCACCAATCATTCACAGATCAGATAATCCCACCATCCTTGCTTATTTGCTCATATTACTGCATGGTGTCAATCTGGTATAATCACAGCAGCTGAACACTTGTGAGCAAGCAGAAATTGGAAGAACCATGGAAACCAGGGGTGTCAAAGTTAAGACCTGGCCCGCGGGGCCTCCCTAGAAACAGCAAGGACCAGCCCGTGATGCCTCTGCCAGGGAAAACGGGACTCTGTTTTCGCTGGCAGAGGGTTGTAGCAGGCTGTCAGGGAAGAGGGAAGGAAAAAAGGGAAGGAAGGAAGGAAGGAAAGAAGGAAGGAAGGAAGGAAGGAAGGAAGGAAGGAAGGAAGGAAGGAA
>NW_020769308.1:1586112-1645563 GCF_900518735.1 Pseudonaja textilis
GAAGGAAGGAAGGAAGGAAGGAAGGAAGGAAGGAAGGAAGGAAGGAAGGAAGGAAGGAAGGAAAGAGACATTGGTCCCCCAGCTCCACCCAGGCCACCAGAGGTGCCCCCGACATGAGTGATGTCAAACTGGCCACGCCTACCTCAGCCCACCCCACCCAAGGTCAAACACAACCCTGATGCCGCCCTCAATGAAATTGAGTTTGACACCCCTGATTCAAGTTGTTTTAAGGGCCTTGCTGCAAAAGTGGAACAGGGGCATAAAATAAAGACTTATGACAAGGCCCCTGCTGAAAGCACAGCTTATGGCCTGAATATTATTGGGAAAATGCCCCTGGTTAAATGTAAATGAACGAGTAGTGCAGAAAATTTAGAGACAATCAGGGTGAAGGTAGGGAACTGGGAAAATGAAATTGTGACTGTCAACAAAAGAAAGTAAAGATCAGGATCTGCCTTGAAAGGAAGAAGCAACAGAATCAAATTTCACCTGATTTCCTGATCACTGATCCTGCGTATTAGATCGATGTGAGAGACGGAACCCCCCACAATAATTTAACAGCGCCACCAGAGCGATGTGCCATCGAAGTGCTCCACATGCATTGCCCTGAATGGCTTCTAAGGTTCCATGAACAAGGAGCACATACAGAGCTGAGTAAAAACTAAAGTCTGGCAGCAGCTGCAAACTTTCTCTTTCCAGGAATAAGTTCAACTACATTTCACCTTTTGGTGGAACAAGCAGAGAATGAAATATAAAACAAATCACACTGTTCTTCCCCCCCCCCCCCCCACCTCCAGAAGACAAAACCAACATGTAAACTTTGGAAAAGGCAGAATTTATGTATTTATTTGCCACTTAGGTACAGTATTTATTTAGCATATCATACAAAACACAACAGGCTGTAAAAGTCCTTTAGGGTTTTTTTTTAATGACTCCTGGAGTGTCTTGAGTTTCATCTAAATAAGCAAAGGCCTGATATTTCAAATGCCCTAAAATGTAGGGATCTATCCTCAAACACAAATAAGAAGTGGGTACTTTTTACATTGCTTCTACAGCAGGGGTCTCCAACCTTGGCAACTTTATGACTTGGGGACTTTATCTCCCAGAATTCTGGGAGTTGAAGTCCACGAGTCTTAAAGTTGCCACGGTTGGAGACCCCTGTTCTACAGTATATACAAGTTGTCCTTGACTTATGACTGCAATGGAGCCCAAAATTTCTGCTGCTGAGCAAGATAGTTATTAAGTAAATTTTGCCCCGTTTTACAACTTTTTTTGCCACCATTGTGAAGTGAATCCTTGGAGTTGTTAAGTTAGTGACACGGTTGTTAAATGAATCTGGCTTCCCCAATCACTTTGCTTGACAGAAGGTCCCAAAAGGTGATCATTGACCGCCCCCCAGGACAATGCAACCATCCTAAATACCTGCCAGTTGCCAAGCGTTCGAATTCTGATCACGTGGCCACGGGGATGCTGCAATGGTCATAAGTGTGGAAAAACAGTCATTAATCCCTTTTTTTGGTGCCGTTGTAATTTTGAACGGTCACTAAACAAATGGTTGTAAATTGAGGACTACCTGTATAGACCATCGCTTGATGTCACTAGTTCTATGCTACTTCTGGATGCAGTTTGCATGACAGAATACAGCGTGTATCTTGTCTCTGGACAGAGTTCTCCAACTAATATGGCCCATTTATTTATTATTAAATGTGAATGCGGCCTAACTCCCACGGACTGTATAGTTCGTAAACTGCACTACTCCAGCCACTTGTGGAATGAATCGGTGACCACATGGGCAGCATTAGAATTTTTACAGTGGAACATGTTACATGGAAGTGCCTGTTCCCTAATCCCTGGGAAAGAACGGGCTGTTTTTGAAAGAACTCCAGGTTCAGAAGATCCAGATATCCCTCCCTCACTTGGTAAATGGTTAGCTATGTCTCCTCTTCATCAAAGACTGTTTTTCAAAGAATGAAAAAAAAAAAAAAGCTCTGCCTTTGTAAACTCAGAATTAAGCAGGTCCTAAAGGTAACAGTATAGGAGACGTGGTGGCTCAGTGGCTGAGATGCTGAGCTTGTCGATTAGAAAGGTCAGCAGTTTGGCAGTTCGAATCCCTAGGGCCATGTAACGGAGTAAGATCCCCTTACTTGCCCCAGCTTCTGCCAACCAGGCAGTTCGAAAGCATGTAAAAATGCAAGTAGAAAAATAGTAGAAAAATAATTTCCCCCCTTTGGTGGGAAAGTAACAGCGTTCTGTGCGTCTTCGGCAATTAGTCATGCCAGCCACATGACCACGGAGACGTCTTTGGACAGCGCTGGCTCTTCGGCTTTGTAACAGAGATGAACACCGCCCCTTAGAGACGGAAACGACTAGCACGTATGTGCCAGGGGAACCTTTACCTTTACCTTAAAAGTAACTATATTTAGGTTTTGAGATTCAGGTTAACATTAAGTTACCTCTTCCAGCTAGTTTCCTGATAGTTTTTCATCAAATACTAATAAAGCCCAACCATGCTTAGCTTTTCAAACTCACTGGGTTCTCTCAGTTGCCAGGCCATTCTATAATGCTGAGAAATGATTAATGAAATCATTATGCAATCCACCTATATACTCCAATGTAAGGTTATTACCGACAGCTTATTAGTACATATTCGTCGTTATGTACACAAACACTTGTTTATTTCGTGCTTCTGTCTGAATAAACAAGCTAGCAAATGAAGCTCCAAAGATTTACGCAAACAACAACCTGCTCCCCTGCAACCCTAATCCAAAGCACCTTGGATCGGACTCTTTCCTATACGATACATCTAGAGAACATGGGGGCAAAAATCAAAACTAGGAAGAACACACTCCAGAAATTAGGTTGAACTAAAGGGGAAACCTCAGCTGCCACCCTCAGGTCATCGGCATTAGGGCTGGTCCACTTTGCATTAGAATATTGTGCCCCTGGATGGCTTAACAGCTGTTAGACACCAGACTCAAGGACAACATGAGGATGCATTAAACAGATGCATTAAAAACACCATTTGCTGGCTTCCTGTTCTGAGCCATCTAGCTCTGAAGGCAAGATACACTAGTAAGAGAATAGCTAGCTCGATACCTGTGCTTTGCTACGAAACTATGTGGTCGGGCTTAGTTTTTGGGGAGGAAAATAAGGGGGGCGGGATTCTGCCTCTGCCTACCAGCATCTGTCCGTATTCATCTGGCTAGCAGACTGTCAGTATGTGAGAGTTGAGGGCTGTTTGGAAACTGAAGCAGTATTTGCTGTATGAGCAAGGAGGCAGCAAGGGGCGTAGGCGTGGCTTAGCTCAACTGTTCTGTACTAAAGCTGTTTGGTGCTCTGAAACTAAAACTGAAACTCCTCTCCTCTGCTGGTGTTTTGATTTGGAACAGATTTCTTTTCAGGTAGGGAGGGGGAGTAGAACTCCTTAGCATCAGAGCATGTTAATAATAACAATATAGGAAATGCTAATGCTCATTTTGAAAAATCCTTTCTTAGTGAGCACCTAGAAGCCAAGAGGAGCATACGTGCCAAATATCAGGTTTGTAGGTTTTACGGTTCTGGAAATTTTGTGGTGAGGTGTGAGTGGTATTTCGCTTTATATATATAGATTAGGAACAACTCTCTCCTTGTGGACCACAGAGACCTTCCCCACTTATCAATTAGAAGATTCAAATCTATGAAGCTCTCGCTGCCACTTGTACAACATCTGCATAACAACTTTAACATCGATTCCCAATGGAAAGCCACATGGGTTGCTGAATGCCCAGCTGCAGGAAGCTATACAGGTTGCCCCCCGACTTACAACACTTCCTTTAGTGACCGTTTGAAATTACAACGGCACTGAAAAAAGTGACATATGATCATTTTTCACACTTACGACCGTTGCAGCATCCGTATGGTCATGTGATTTGTATTTGGATGCTTGGTAACTGAACTCACATTTGTGACGGTTGCAGCATCCTGGGGTCACACGATCCCCTTTTGTGACCTTCTGACAAGCAAAGTCAACGGGGAAGCCAGATTCACTTAACAAACGTGTGAATTAATTTAAGAACTGTAGTGCTTCACTTACGAAGAAAAGTCATAAAACGGGGCAAAGCTCACTTAACGAATTTCTCACTTGACGTAAATTCTGGGCTCAATTGTGGTTGTAAAATCGAGGGCTACCTGTATAGACGACGCTACCCAAAAGTTACTAGGTTCTGAACTGCCACACCAGCAATAAATGGGGCATAGTGTCGTCCCCCCTCAGTGTCAATGCGAAGTCCCACTTCAAACAGTAGATCACATCGTGACTGATTGTAAGCTGAGAGCAGAGGTCTCCAAACTTAGACCAGAGGTCTCCAAACTTGGCACCTTTAAGACTTGTGGACTTCAATTCCCAGAATTCCTGCAAGTTGAAGTCCACAAGTCTTAAAAGTTGCCAAGTTTGGAGACCCCTGGCTTAGACTTTAGTATATCTGTACGTAGATCTGTTTTAACATTCTTTTTTTACTGTGCTTTTAATTTAGGTGAAATGCTAATATGCATGGTACATCCGTGTTTCTTATGCCAAATGATAAATAAATAAATACAAATGATTCTACAATGTCAAAGTTGCTGGTGCAATTCCAAACAACAGGGAAAATATAAGATGTTGAGAAAGGGAGTCAGAAACTCAGACAGGGTTTGGATTGTATACAAAAACAGGAGGGGCCTTAATTACATATTTGTGACCACTACGTTGACTTTTTTAAAATCACATTTTGGAGAAGACACTCCTAGCTTGGTTTAGCATGCCTCTATACCAGGGGGTTGGCACCTACGGCCCTTTTACAACCTGTGGACTTCAACTCCCAGAATTCCTGAGCCATTCCATGCTGGCTCAGGAATTCTGGGAGCTGAAGTCCACACATCTTCAAGCTGCTATGGTTGAGAAACACAACCCTACACAGAGAAAGGGCAAGATAAATACTTGTTCTCATGATGCTGTAAGGGTTTTCAATGTTTCTGGATTAGTTTGGCTTGTGAATCAGTTGTGTAATCTATTCCTCCCACCAATCCAGTGGAAATTAAGTCGTCCTTTGCTATTTCCCTCCAAACCACACTTCAAAACAGGTGTGGTAGAAACTGGTCCGTTTTGCCAAGCAAACACTTTGGTCTTTATGAAGTAATCAGGTATCGCTTCCTCATTTAGATTTACACAAATGAAAGTCAACCCCGATTGCCTGTCATTTAAAAATAGCTTTTAAGAAATAATGGGCAGCGTTCATTGCCTGCTTTTATTTTTGGACTCTCTGAACAACCATCTAATCCCTACCTCAGCCTACTCTGACCAGTGCGATATTAGCATTATACTTTAGAAGACTAGATAACGTATTCAGTATGTACTTACAGCACTTTGATCATAAAGGGGATAGGCATTTATTGGCCAGAGGAGAAATCCAGCTCAAAATATATGGACAAATGAAGATAAAACTGAGAGGTGATCAGGGGCCTCAATATTCAAGGTTTCGATGTGAACCGCTGCAGAATCAGAACCCGCCCTTCTACAAATGAAATAATGTTCCTTTCATATTAAGGAGCTTTCTGAATTCAATATTTGGCATCCAAGTGGACGATTCCTAGTGAACAAGTATTTCTGGAGAGCAGGCGGACAATTCAGGCAGAATGGATACCCACAAGCATTTATTACAAGATGCCTGAGCAACACACAAGGGAGAGAAAGGAGGAAAGAAGGTACACAACAAACTATATGGCACACCGTGCCATACATCAAAAACACTTCGGAAGCAGCAGAACAGTTTCCGAGATCGGCAAGTGGGCATCGCACATAGGCTACCATAAGAGGCCAAATCATGCATTACAAAGATCGCTTGGAGGTGTGAGATACTTCAAATGTAATCTAGCAAGATTTCCTGCATGGGATGCCCCTGTGGCTATCAAGGGAGGAAGCTAAGCCCCAGATTGCAAGAACGCAAGTCAACGGTCGGATGAAAAAACCCAAATTCATTGGTAGCCTCACATTGCAGTGAATTAAGAACATACATTAAATTTCGCAGCTACTAAGATTGTTGGCCGAGTAAGAACAAAAATAGCCAGGGAAACGATTGAAACCTGGGAAACAGGCCCCGTGTCAGCCACCAGGAGTGCTTGATTTATTACCAGCTTATCAGGTACTTAGCAGCCCAGGACTTGGCAGCACAAGCAAACAACAGCTAATGATTTAATAGCTGGCCATCAACACTCCAATCAACAACTAAAAGGCCACACACAATTAGGCACACGCAGAACAGTCCAAAGAACACACTCTGCAAGAGAGAAGTTCCCTGAGGATGGGCTCCAACCGGAGTCTGAAAGCTTGGAAGATTAAATCTCTGGTCCCGAATTGGATCCTGCAACATTATCTGGATATGTATATTCACCTTCATTCATGGGAATAAATACTCTTATAAATGTTCTAAATAAATAAAGAATAAAGGGCTCATCCGATTTTAAAACTGCCCTTCTGAAAAAGTGCATTTCTTCCAGTGTTTACTTTTATTCTAAAGACACTGCATACTAACCATAGCAGCAAAGCTTTAGATACTATAAGCTACTGAAAACACACCACGTTCAAAATAAAAACCCCATGATTTGATATCAGTCGACACACCACTGCAACTGTGATCCACGTTAGTATTTTAACACTCAAAATGTTGAATGCATGCTGGCGGTTTTTTAACACCAAATCATCACATTCACAATTTCTTAACCAAGTTCCAAAATACATTATCCCTGAACTTTTCTGAGTTTTCAAAACAGGCTATGTAGAGCGTGAAATGGTTAAAGGGGGGTGGGGGGGGCAAGTAGCAGATGTGCAGAAAAAAATGAAAAAACTTGAAACAGGAAACCAAGGGAATTGATAGGCAAGATAAATCTAGCAGCCATCTGAAATTATTCTCAAGCCATATGAATGCTTCCCATGGAAATATGCTAACATCTTCTGAAGAAGCAATTACACCCTTGGAAGGAAATAATATGAGTCGTATGGCACCTTAATGTCTAACAAATCTACTATAGTACTGCATAAACATTACCTCATCGCATAATTGGGGCAAAGTGGCCCTTTTCAAGCAATCTGAAGCACTGAAAAAGGAGGTTAGAGGTGCGAAAAAGGAAAATAAGCAAAGTTTTTTTTTGTTTTTGTACAAAAATACATCTCCCCACTCACATTATTTTTTTCATTAGTCTGTCCATGCCTACATATATTTTGGAAAAACAATATTTAGGGTAGGTTTGATTAAAATCAAATCAATTTAAAACAGCATTCAGATCTTCTAATTACAACTTTGATTAATTATTTAAATCAATATAGGCAACCCTTGACTTACAACAGTTCAGAGTTGCAACGGCACTGAAAAAAAGTGACTTAGGACCATTTTTCACACTTACGACCCAATGGTCACATGATTTACATTCGGGGTGCTTGACAAGCGGTCCGTAGTTACGAGCAAAGTCAATGGGGAAGCCAGATTCACTTAGCAACCATGTTACTAATTTCACAACTGCAGTGATTCACTTAACAAACGTGGCAAGAAAAGTCGTAAAATGGGGCAAAACTCACTTAACAAATTTCTCTCTTAGCAACATAAATGTTGGGCTCGATTGTGGTTGTAAGTTGAGGACTGCGGTATTTATTCATTTATTTAAGATTCTAATAGCGTTAGTTTATTACGTGAGTACTTAACTCACTTAGGAAAAATATGTGTTGTAAAACAGGTCAAAGTATAAATACGGATGTGGATTTACCTAATACAAAAATGAATCACCAGGACAAGTGAGATGTTTGCTGATATAAAGAGAATAGTAATCAAATAGAATTAGTTTGCAGGGTATATCAAAACACCGATAATAAAGCTATCATACTTAAGGGCAGAATCATTTTCCCTTGATAAAAATGGTATATATATTTGTCTTTATAACTATTCCAGGGAATGGTTAACAATTCAGCTGTGAGCAATTTACTAGCCTTAAGAGACCCTGAACTATTACTTACAACTCTCTCTACAAAAACAATTCATGCATTTGAAACAGAAGTACAGGACTCCAAAAGTTAACATGTAATTCTGGAACACTGCAACCATTATAAATACAGGCCAGTTGCCAAGGATCCAAATTTTGTTCACGTGACTACGAGTTTATTGCATTGGTCATAAATGTAAAAAAAATGGAAGTGTAAAATGGATCATAAGTCAGTATTTTCAGAGTTATTGTAACTGAATGATCACTAAATGAATGGTTGTAAATCCAGGATTACTTGTAATCCCAAAGCAGAGCCAGTCAATATTTTTGGAAATATGTCAAAAAGCTTCACCAAAAAGGAAAATTCATAATACGTACTGGCAATAGCATCTTAATCTATTGATCAGTATATGTTACTCTATCGGCAGTAATGCCTTACTTCTCTCCTAATACAATATTATTGCTTGCTAATATTCAATGCATCTGATGATTACATGCTAAATAGAACTGGATATGGTTGTATTGCAGAAAAGTTAAGCAATCAACCACACTGGGGCAGAAAGGTATCTCAAAAGTTATTTAAAATCCAAGTGACAAATCAAAATATTATAAAAAGAAAAATAACAGCACAGCTAAACAAAAATTGAGTGGAAGTCAGAGCCGGGATGAAGGGGAAAAATAAAGAATTCCTAAAATTGTCATGTTGTTGTTGTTGTTGTTGTTGTTGTTGTTGTTGTTATATGTCCTCCAAGAGTTGCATTTTTATGAGTTGGGAAATCTTTAAATCAATCAGTCAATTAATATGTAAATAGGGAAAGAAACCTGGCAGCTTTCTTCTTTCTTTCTGCTAAAACTGTCACTAATAAGCCATCTGGAAAGTAAGCCAAGCCAAGCAAAGTAACATGCCTGACAGTTGTCTTGGCTTACAAATTCTTATAAAAAGATGCCCAATAAATAGCTAAAAGTTCAACTTTTTGACTTTACTTGCTAACAAGGAAATGGGAGGAGGGGGTTGCCTATTGCACCATGCCCAGAAGTCTTCATGAAACATTATTTTCTTCATAAGACTGACAGGATGCCTCTTCTGAAAAGGTAAGCAGCCCGTCTCTGCCAGCTTTAAAAAAAAGGTTATACTGAAAAGAAAAGAAAAGAAAAGAAAAGAAAAGAAAAGAAAAGAAAAGAAAAGAAAAGAAAAGAAAAGAAAAGAAACTGAGATCCTAGAAAAATGTTAGGGAAAACAGACTATCTTCAATTCGAGAAAATGCGTAATTTTTTTTACTGGTCCTGAGACTCTCCATTTTAATATATAGTTAAAACAGATACAGTCTTGCACAATTTATGATACAGCTAAATTGGAGTGTAGGCCAACCGTATTCACAGGGAGAAAAAAAAGAAAATGAAGAATTTGAGGAAGAGAGAGAAAAAAAAACAGAACTGCACGGGGCAGACAAGAGAAGAGACAAACAGGGAATGGAATTATTTCTTTTGGTGGTGTAATTTGGACCCATCTGTTCCAGAACAGCCTCTCTTTATATTCAAACACCTGTTCTTTCTTAATTATCATTCCTGTATTAAATCTGACAGAAACAACAAAATGCAAATAACAAGATAACAGGATGCTCACCCAAATAGATTTTAAAAAGTTCACTGTTCCCGGAAAAAACTAATCCAATCTGAACGTGTCCCCTTCTCCGAGAGTTGTACTATTTGCCAGCCGAGGCTTCTTATAATGCTGCTCTAAAGCTTAACATTCTCAGTTAGGATTTATCCATTTCTTTTAAACCACTTCTTCTGTTCAACTGAAGTTCCTACAGTAAACATGTTGTATAGGGTTTAATTCTTTTCAGAAAATAAGACAAATGCAATCATCAGAAATCTGAACTTAAAAAAAACCTGCCTATTGTTTGCATTCAAAGAAACCGTGACATAAGACACAATAGCTACCTTTGCGCATCATGCTAAGTCCTAAATTATTGTTTACAAAGTACCACGGCTGGGTTCCTTCGTCACGTTACAGTGAAATCAAACAAACCAGATTGTGAGATGGGTGCCCGAAACTAGCCACTGTGACCTGCTTCTTATTTTGACTTTTGTGTTCCCAAGAAGCTGAATGGAACATAAAAGGAAGAAATAACCCGGACTTCAAGTGAGTGAATACAGCTAGTCTTCAATTTACGAGTATAATTAAGCCCCAAATTTCGATTGCTAAGCAAGATCGTGATTAAGTGACTTCTGTCCCCACACTTGCAAAGCGAATCACGGCAGATTGTTAGCAACACGGTTGTTAAGCAAATCTATGCTTCCCAGGTCGCTAAAGGGGATCCCATGAACCCGGGATAAACACATGTCAGTGGCCAAGCACCAGAATTTTAATCGCGTGACCATGGGGATGCTGCAATGGTCGTAAGTGTGAAACACGGTCATAAGTCACTTTTTTTCAGTGCCGTTGTAACTTTGAGTGATCACTAAATGAATGGTTGTAAATTAGGAATCACCTGTATATGCATATATCTGATGATTACATCTGTACAAAAGGGTTGCTGGACAGTATAGTATAGGATAGCATAGCACAGCACAGCACAGCACAGCATAGCATAGAATTCTTTATTGGCCAAGTGGGATTGGACACACAAGAAATTTGTAATATTCTTATTTTTGTGATAATTTTGATAGTTCAACATTCATTTTATTTATTTTGGGTAGGCCTGGCTCAACTGTTGAGTCATCTATATGCCTACCCGCACATTACTACTCCAAATATCTAATATACTTCTCTTCAGACACTGCCATTTTCTGTTTAATATAAGGTCTGGCTCCAATTTGTAAGTTTTCTGGGAAAAGCAGGATGGCAAACAAGAAACAGACTTGAATAAGACCCTTTGTTTCTTTTCAAGGGTGGACTGGCCCACAAAATGGAATTTCTGTTGCGGGAGAAGAAAACTTCTTCCACTGTAAATTCCAATTTTTATTCACGCTACAAACCAAGCACTGAAAACAGTGAAGATACTGTTTAAAGCCAACTGATGAGAAAACTCCACATGATCCAGGAACTAGGATACCAGGCTATGTCCTAGCTACAGAGTTACTCGAGAGAGACAGAGAGAGAGAGAGAGAGAGAGAGAGAGAGAGAGAGAGAGAGAGAGAGAGATTCATTTTGGTCAAATCAAAAGATAGCTCTACATTAGAAACCTATCGAGAGGGACGACCTAATTTAATCCAATTAACTGTACCAAAAATATGACCTGCATGTAATTTTCCTTTTACTAACAAAAAAGGCAAGGAGCTTACAGCAACCAAAGGTTGAAGTGACACAGAATTCTTAAATCAAGTGTGGAATGCACCAGTGGTGGGATTCAAATTTTTTTTACTACTGGTTCTGTGGGCGTGGCTTGGTGGGCGTGGCAGGGGAAGGATTCCGTAAAATCTCCAGTCAGAGGTGGGGTTTGCCGGTTCTCCGAACTACTCAAAATTTCCGCTACTGGTTCTCCAGAACTGGTCAGAACCTGCTGAATACCCACCTCTGGAATGCACCACCAGCTCTCCATTCTCCTGTCATTTAAGTTTGACCACAATTGAGCCCAAAATGCATGTTGCTAAGTGTAACATTTGTTAAAAGAGTTTTGCCCCCATTTTAAGACCTTTCTTGCCACAAGCTATTAAGTGAATCACTGCAGTGGTTAAGTTAGTAACACGATTGTTAAGTGAAGGTGGCTTCCCAATTGACTTTGCTTCTCGGAAGATGATCACATGACCCAGGGATACTGCAACTGTCATAAATATGAATCGGCTGTCAAGCACCTGAATTTTGATCACATGACCACGGGGTGCTACAAGGGTAAATAGAGGAGCAATCTAGCAGCCATCTATACCAGCTGAGACTGAATAGAAGAACTGGGGACGGTGGCCCGAAAGCCTTGCATTTGCATTTCCACGTTTTATTTAGACCTGGTTAGATTTTCTTGTGCAAAGTTACCTATTGAACTTCCACATGCTTCAGCAATTAGCACTTACTAATTACATTAATATTTATTTTATTTTTTTAAAAAACCGATTAATGCAATTACTTACCACCCACAGGCACTCTTTCTGCCTCATGCTACCCAAGGCAAAAATCCCCATGTTACATTTGTACTGCATCTATAACATTTCCGGTTATTTTAATCAGTTATAATTATGAGCGAGATGTTTTCCTCTTGCTTGCAGATCAGAGGTGGGTATTCATCAGGTTCTGACCAGTTCTGGAGAACCGGTAGTGGAAATTTTGAGCCGTTCGGAGAACCGGCAAATTCCACCTCTGACTGGAGATTTTACCATATCCTTCCCCTGCCACACCCACCAAGCCACGCCCAGAGAACCCGTAGTAAAAAAATTTGAATCCCACCGCTGTTGCAGATGGTAAGCCAGTGTTTTTAAACCTTAGCAACATAAAGAGGTGTGAACTTTCAATTCCCGGAATTTCTCCCAGAATTCTGGGAATTGACGTCCACACATCTGGAAGTTGTCATGGCTAAAAGAACTACTGTGGTAAACTAAAGCTGCCTGTTCACCCATTGTGCCCGTAGTTGCGTACCTTGTGTTTTTTCCAAATCCTTTGTACCGACAAGATAAAAAGCGATAAGCATATTCATCCAGGAAAATGAAAAATAGCAGCTGGGTCACAGGGGGGAATAAAATATTTTCTGTCTTTCAGAGGGCAGCCACCATCCTTCAGCGTCAGGAAACTCTCAAGTGGCACCAGAAAGTGGCAGATTCCCTTCAAATTGCCAGCTACGCTCTTCCAACAGCAGCTCTGTTCTGCATTGCTGAGGCAGTGGCTGGATTTCACTGGGTAAACAATTGCAAACCCACAACTGGCACAGATTCTGCCACAATTCAAGCCTGGAGCTGGGAGGGGAGACACAGCTGCGCTGTGTTTTAGCAGTTGGGACAATGCAGCTGCCACTCTTTTGTTTTGGGAGACACAATAGGAAGGAGGCGCTGAGTCACAACCCAAAGCCTCTGAAAAGCTCTTTCTCTAACCTCAGGTGAGAGTTTCTCTCTTCGTTTCCGGTGTGTCGTTGTGGTACGTTGAGACGATACAAAACTTCAAAAATCATTAACAGCAAAGCCAAGGATTGGAAAATGTATTCCTTTTTTATATACATATATATTTAGATTTTATTTATTTTGCTGAAACCCCGGGCACGGTGCGAGTAGGTGATAGACCATTTGTTTACAGGTAGTCCTTGACTTATAACCGTTTGTGTAGTGCAGGGGTCTTCAAACTTGACAGCTTTAAAGACTTGTGGACCTCAACTCCCAGAATTCCGTCCTCCAGTCATGTTAGCTCAGGAATTCTGGGAGTTGAAGTTCACAAGTCTTAAACTTGCCAAGTTTGAAGACCCTTGGTGTAGTGAATGTTCAGTTACAATGCCCCCTCCCCCCCAAAAGTGACTTATGACCGTTTTTCGCACTTAAGACCGTTGCAACATCCCCAGGGGCACATGACCAAAATTCAGCCACTTAGAAACTGGCACGTATTTATGATGGCGGCAGTGTCCTGAGGTCACATGATCATCTTTTGCGACCTGCTGACAAGCAAAGTCAATTTCCACTGCTAATCAAAGTAGTTGTTCAGTGAATTTTGCTTTATTTTACGACCTTTCTTGCCACCGTTGTTCAGTGAATCACTGCATTTGTTAAGTTAGCAACACGGTTGTTAAGTGAATCTGGCTTCCCCACTGACTGCTTGACAGTAGGTGAAAAAGTGCCTTAAGTCATTTTTTTCAATGCCACTGTAACCTGAACAGTCACTAACCGAATGGTATTAAATCAAGGACAAAGCTTTACATGATTTGGAGCTTCTGTGTATGACATACAGTATGCAGAACATATATACTGCAGATATGATTTGGAGCTTCATCTTACACTTTTGTAAACAGCTCATAAGAGCAAATTCACTTTAGAAAGGTCCTGCTAGATCAGGGGTGTCAAACTCAAGGCCTGCAGGCTAGATCCAGCCCACTGGATTCTTAGATCTGGCCCACGGGATCGCCCTGGAAACAGTGAAAGACCGGCCTGCAATGCCTCTGCCAGCTACAATGGAGCTCTGTTCTGGGCTGTGAAAAAGCCAGCGGAAACTCAGCTCGAGCTACATTTTCACTGGCATAGCGCTTGGGCCCCCACAGGCGCCCCTGACATGAGTGACGTCAAGCTGGCCACGCCTACCCTGGCCACGTCCATCTGGCCCTCTGAGGTCAAACACAACGCTGATGCGGCCCTCAATGAAATCGAGTTTGACACCCCTGAGCTAACTAACTATGGCCAACCAGAAGACCCGGAAAGTTCACAAGACAGTGACAGACATCTTGGTTGCTTTGTATATATTTTTTTTCTGCATCTGGTTGCATGTGCTCTTTCAAAATGGCTGTCCCTAAGGACCTATCCATCTCCATCCTAAAATGGTCCTCGCTGCCATCTCCCCCGCCTGAATCAAAGGCAACGCGGGGCGGGGAGAGGAAAGGCCAGCCGAAAACAAGGCAGAGAGCTATAATTCCCTGATGGCATAAACAAGAATTGCAAGAATTCAAAGAAACAGTTAGTGACCGGCTGTCCTGACAAAACCACGTCCACTTGGGAAGTGAGGAATCAGAGGTAATGGAACAACAGCAACCTGCCCACTTGGTGTTTTGTAGATGATGATGAAGACCCATGTGGTGCTCAGGAACATCCTTGAGATTAAAAAATGATGTTGGAATCTAGCGTTGTACAGTATCTTAGTTTTCATTTTTCTAAAATTAAAACGTTTTGCTTAAAGGTAAGTAAGATAGGAGAGACAAGGACTCTGAGGCTGGTTACCAAGGTAGTAGGTCATAAGTGCATGTTCCTGGCACCAAACTGAATAAGCCAGCCAGAGTTTCTACGATATTTGGAGATGGTATCTAATAGATCTTCCGCCAGAAAATCTGAGCTACAGCTATTCTCCTTAACTTTGTGCACCTCAAGCACAAATAGATAAAGGTTTCTCAACCTTGAAGATGGGTGGACTTCAACTCCCAGTTGTGCTGGCTGAGGAATTCTGAGAGCTGAAGTCCACCCATCTTCAAGTGCCAAAGTTGAGAAATATTGATGTAGCGTATGTCCAATACATATGTATTCTTTACAGCTTTTTACTGAACATTTTAGCCCTTCGCAGTTCAGGAACCCTCTGCAGTTTCCCCACTTTGAAATACATAAGAGCTCCTGACAAACCAAGCATACGCCGTTGACTTTTAAAGAATTAAAATCTGCAATGCTAAATCCATCTGGCTATACCAGGAAAGGAGGAGAAAAGGAAGCAAATTGCACATGAGTTCTGTCTTTCCGTCAAAATGGCCAGCGGGTTTAGTGTCAACTGGTTTTTGAATTTTAACCTGAGCTTGTTGTATATTCTGAGGAATGTCACAAAGGATCAGCCAGCTAAGTTCCTTAAGGTTTCATATGAATGGAATTTGCAGCTAATGCCTTTATAGAAGTTATCTCAATTTTGACTGGCAACGAATGAGCTACTGTCTCAACAACAACTGTCAGAGGAAGTTCAAGACTTTTCCTCCAAACCAGAGAGTTGTGCTGACAGTTTCCTTCATTTCTTACAATCGCTCTTTAGTGCAAGACAAATTAAAATCCCCATACAGGATTTGAGTTAGAGCAGGAAGAGAGAGAGAAAAAAAGATATATCCTAGTTTGCAATACAAACTACATAAGCCAATACAGCCTACATAAGCCAATTGGATGTAGTGATTAAGGTACTGGTCCAGAAACCAGGAGACAATGAGTTCTAGTCCCACCTTAGGCATGAAAGCTGACCTTGGACCAATCACCAGGAGACTGTGAGTTCTAGCCAGGCATGAAAGCCAGCCACTTTGGGCCACTTACCAGGAGACCCTGAGTTCTAATCCTGCCTTAGGCATGAAAGCCAGCTGGGTGACTTTGGGCCAGTCACTTTCTCTCAGCCCAACTCACCTCACAGGGTGATTATAGAAACCATGAAGAAGAAAAGGCATTATGTATGTTCATCACTTTAAGTTGTTTATAAAAATAACGGTGGGTTTAAAAAATAAAAAATAATCAAATCAAATCATGCAGGTTTAGTTAGGCTAAATCTAGAGAGTTTTACACTCTAACCTTAATCATGGAAAATCACTATGCAATCTGAGCTCCTTATTCTCTTTCAGCATAGTCCACTTTACTGAACTGTTATCAGGCTGATAAAATATTGTAAAGCGGGAAATGAAAGCTATCTTTGGTACTCGGGAAAAGACAGGATAAAAAAAAACTAACAACCAACAAAATGGTGGCACCCAGAAATAGTGGAACAGCCAAGATTCAGTAAAACTTGGTAAGAAGCGAAGCCAGAAGTGAGACTTCAAAGGATCTTAACTTGCAGGAAAAACCTTTTTTTTTCCCCTCACCAAAGGCAGAAAAAGCAATATTCTGGGTTTCTCATCTATCTGAGCAGTTTAGGAAAACACACACACACATCCACAAACACACATAAGATTCTTCACAGCCCTGAGGAACATTCTTCTATCACAACCTCACATCAAAACCAAGGGGAAAAAATGCTAATCAAATCTGTTGATGAAGCTAACTCCTTACCTGTCTGCTAAGTATCATGAGCTTACTTCATTGTTTAAGAAACCAAATTTTCCGGTCATGGTCTAGAATTACAAAATCCACTGGGTTGGAAGGGATCATTTAATCTCCTATGTCCAACTCTTTGCTCCAGGCAGGAATCCAGTCAGATGGCTGACCAGCTTCTACTCACACACACCCAGAGAAGGAAAACTTGCCACTTTCCTGGTGGTTTCACAGTGATACTGAAATTGGAATTGGATACAGTTCCACAGAGACACTGCTCTTATTCCTAAGAAATGCTTTCCTAATATTTAATGGGTATCGCCTCTCCTTCACTACCACCTCCATCAATAGCAGGTTATATTGTCAGCCTGCTCCTACCTTGGGAAAATTTACCCTCGCATTTTGTTGGAATCCGAATTAAGATCTATATTCTGGGTCCTTCCCTCTGTGATAATAAGACGGCAAATCTGGCACTTTCTTTTGTGTGACCACTTTTAAAACAGAACAGAAAAGTGTGTTTTCCTCAAGCCAAAGGTGCTTTTTCAAAAGGCAATGGGACTTTTCTTGGTTTTTTTTTCCTTGAAGACATTTCGCTTCTCATCCAAGAGTCAGAACTGAAGCTTCTTGGGTGAGAAGCGAAACATTTTCAAAGAAAAAGAAAGAGAAAGGGAAAAGAAAAAGCAATTTGCTTTCTGAAAAAGCACTTTTGGGACAACCATAACCTGGATGATGACTAGGTGGGGAAAAGTGTCCATTAAAGAGGAGTTGTCCATTAAATTGAATGGATATCATTTGTGTCATTTGGGTAATCATGCAGGTGACATAAATTTGACTCAAATATGTTTTGTTTAACTTAAGTTAAAAACAATCAGCTGCTCTGGTCTCCCCTTCTAGGACTAAATATCCAGTGTCCTCCTCATCCTAGTTTCAACTTCTCCTAGGTCTGAATCATTGATCCCTTAGGTCTGAACCATCTTCAAAATTCCAGACATGGATGCACAAGTCAAGCTGGGATTTCACCAACACCGAACATGGGGGTGAGGGGCTCTTTACTTCCTGTAAATTGGAAGAAGAGCCTTTTAGATCAGCTTTCTTGTCCTTCATTGGCACAACGATAAAAGAGGTCTGAGCAACAATCTGTTCTGAAAGGAAGAAGTGATTTAGGTCCAAAGTATGCAGCCATGATTGGGACCAGTTGTGATGGCTAAACAAATGGTTGTAAATCAAGAGCTACCTGTAACACACACAACACACACCCATTGTCACACTGAGATCTGCACTCAAGCTCCAAGTTGTCTTCTGGCAATACATCCCAACAAGTACTGGGTGAAGTTAGGTCAAAAACTAAACCCAATGTCATTTATATTGATTTCTAATTAGAATTAGCTGCAGTTCGTTTTACCCTTCAGTTGTATGCTTAATAACAATCAAGTTGCAAATAGGTATTGTCTGGAAAGGATCCAAGTTCTTTCCAAGGTCAGCTTAAGTACTTTAGGCTGAGAAATACTATTCCATCCTTTACGTCATTGGATCATGATGCTTATTAATTGAATTCAGAAGGCTGCACTTTCATGGTAGTGGAAATGCAAGTAAAACTGTCATTCTACAGACCAGGTGAGGAAAAGTGTCCATTAAAGCGGAGTTGTCCATTAAATCAAATGGATATAATTTGTGTCATTTGGATAATCATGCGGCTGACATAAATTTGACCCAAATATGTAAATCACAACAATTTACAGTAGATCTTTTGGGAGTGGTCGAAGTTGAAGTTAATATGTTGCCTTTCCATCGATGGGAAGGGGAGTTCTATAAAAATCACTGTTATTATGCAAACAATATGTATATACACATTTACGGATGCGCAAAGCTAGAATGAAATAGCACTAGCACTAGCATTTAGACTTATATAGCACTTCATAGTGCTTTACAGCCTTCTCTAAGTGGTTTACAAAGTCAGCCTATTGCCGCCAACAATTTGTCTCCTCATTTTACCAACCCTCAAAGGATGGAAGGCTGAGTCAACCTTGAGCCGGTCAGAAACAACCTCCTGGAAGTCAGCATTATTAGCCTGCAATACTGCATTCCAACCACTGCGCCACCACAGCTCTGAAATAGCTGAAAAAAAGCTACACTCAATCTCACTAGAATAAAGCAACTTAGAAGATCCTTGCTGCTTTTCCAAAGAGATGCCTTCTCGTCTTCCAGGCTCAGAAGCTATCATGTGATGTGCTTGAAATTAACTCAGTGTGAAGTATGAACTGAGCTGTTGTAAAAACGAAATTAGGGTTCGGGTTTTCAACCAAGGTACCCCAAATGGACTAACTTGTAAAGTGGGTTAGAGAACATGGTAGCAGTGTGGTAGCATTGAAGCAGTGGCGCTGAATCAGCCACAAATTTGTCATATTTCAGGATGGGCTTTGGACACATTCTCTAATACAGCAGCAATCATGTGATCACCATCTCCAACACCCCTTGACAGTTTCCCACAAGTCAGTGGGGAAGCTGGCAGGAAGTCCAAATTGAGAGGGAGGGAGGGAGGGAGGGAGGGATTTTTGATGCTCCCTACCAGCTTCCTATAAAGAAATTCCATGGGGAATCTGGAAGGAAGTTGCAAGTTGCTTCCACTTCTCTGTTTCTTAGGGTCATCCATGGTCATTCTGAGAGTAAGACAAGAAGCAGTGGGTGGAAACTAATCAAGGAGAGAAGCAACTGAAACTTAGAACTAAGGACAAATTTCCTGATTGAGAGAACAATTAACCAGTGGAACAACTTGCCTCCAGAAGTTGTGAATGCTCCAACACTGGAAGTTTTTAAAAAGATGTTGGACAACCATTTGCCTGAAGTGGTGTAGGGTTTCCTGCCTAAGCAGCAGGTTGGACTATACAACTTCCAAGGTCCTTTCAGCTCTGTTATTCTATTCTATTCTATTCTATTCTATTCTATTCTATTCTATTCTATTCTATTCATTCTGTTACTCTATTTAGGCAAAGCAATATGGCTGAAACAATGACCCAACAGGTTACAAGTAATCTACCACGTTTCTATATTTCCAAACATCACAGAATTCTTTTAAAGAATATAAAAGATTAGGACTGAAACATTTAATCTGGCTCAATGGCAAATTAAAGTGATGGAAACAAATTAATTTTCAGCTATTTTGGCTCTATAATATAACTGAAAAGAAACAAAAAATAAGGACGACCTTTTAATAATGAGCCACAGCTTCTATTTTATTAAACTGCCAGTTTTCACATAGTTGCTCCCATATGTTGGAAAAGAATTGGTACTAAAAAATTCTGGGAATATGCCAATTTATTTAAATAGAAATGATTACTCCATTTGTGTAATCAATCAGCTGAAAATTCTATAACCAACTAATAACTCTTAAAATTGTTAGGCCTAATGAAGACAAAATGTGAAGATTGAATTTAAAAAAATCAAAAGAAAAGGAAAGGTTTTAATAGATCTAGATTAACTGGCTTTCATTTTTATTGCACTAGTAGTTTTAATCACAGATCAGGGCCAAAACAATATAGCACTTTCAATGCTTGATTTAAATCAATGGTTGTTATCTCATTTTCATTACAGCAATGAATTACTATTTTTCTTCTGTTTTCCTTTTTTCTGATTCTCATCAGACCAATACAGGAAAAAAAAAAGGAACAAAATTACACCCTGTTAAAAATGTCTAGAAAGATTTGGCATTCAGTTACATTCCTTAAAGACTTAAGTCCCTATTTTTTTCCACAGATACTGCCAGCTATACCCTTGAAAATTTTAATTATCCTGGCTTCAGGTAGAATGACCCTTGTAACGAAGTTACATCATTACCAAATATAGGAATATTATCAATTCAATGGATCAAGATACATATGCTTACATGTATGTACATTTAATATACTACAGACACAATACTTACATATGGACTGCCATTTGTCAGAAATGGTGTGGGGACTTCCGCTTGGGCAGGGGATTAGACTAGATGACCTATAAGGTCCCTTCCAACTCTGATTATCTGTTATCTGTTATATGCATGCATACACACACACATGATAGACAAATACACAACTGCAAATGTGCAAGGCCTGGGCTTTAAATACAGCCACATAGTTTTAAAACTATTTTAAATCACAGGTGATTTTAAATCCTTGGAAAAGGTACACAATTGTTTCAACCATTGCTGAAAAGTAGCAGAACAGATCAGACCAGAAAGTTCTCCATACAGGAAGTCCTTGACTTACATCCATTCACTTAGTGATTGATTGAAGTTACAACCGCACTGAAAACAGTGACTTGTGACTGCTTTTCACATGACGGTTGCATCATCTCCCACGTGTCAACTCATAAAACATTTTCTATACACGTTTTATAGTTGCCAACAGAAAGCAAGTGGAAGGGCTACCCCTTATCAGAGGCGTCATGGGTAAAGAGTAGGAATCTCCAAGCTGACCACCTTGTAGCAAGGTTCCATGCAGAAAATCCAACCAAGCCTGGGGGAGAGAGGGGAGGGGGGATTCGTTAGCATATCTTTCTATAACTGCAATCAATTTGTTTTTTTGTGTGTGTGCCATACAGGTCACTTTCAAGAAGTGAGGGGAGCCGAATGTCAACTCATAAAACATTTTCTATACACGTTTTATAGTTGCAAACAGAAAGAAGGGAGGGAGTTTCAAAGAGCCGGCAGCAGTGTGGAATCGAAAGTACATTCCATTCTTATTTTCTTCAGAGACTGATTAGATGACTGAAGCTTCTGCCACACAAAATTCTAATTGGAGAGCATGATTGATGACCCTTGGCTGTGGACGTATTTCGCTGGAGAATATGAATTATGATACACCCAGAGGGATGTGGGGGAAAGCAGGGTCAAGGGTAACAGTGAATTACGTGTCTCAGAGTCGGCTATGCCCAAGTCATGCAGAAATGTTGACTTCCAATAAATCCTTTGAAGTTATGGGAATTTGACTAGAGACTCATGATTTAATTGGGGTAACTGCCGGAATCCTGACACCATGGTCATGTGATCAAAAATTAGACCTTTGGCAACTGGCAGGCATTTACGATGGTTGCAGTGTCCCAGGTCTTTTGTGACCTTTTGACAAACAAAGTAAATGAGGAAGCCAGATTCACTTTACAAGGGTGTTATTAGCTTAACAACTGCAGTGATTCACTGAACAACAGTGAGAAGAAAGAAAGGTTGTAAAATGGGGCAAAACTTAAGTAACTGTCTTGCTTAGCAACAGAAATGTTGGGCTCAATTGTGACTGTAAGACAAGGACTACCTGTAATGGTCTTTAAAAGGAGAGAAGATGGAAACTTGCCAGACACACACCTACTTCACATTAGTGATATTCAGTGTGTTCTTGTCAAACTTAAGTCCCAAAGACAACACATTGAGGTCTGATTGAATCCAGTCCTTCATTTGCTTAACAAATTAGACAGAATCTTGCCAAACTAAAACTATAACCTTCTAACCCTGTGATGGCAAACCTATGGCACATGTGCCGGAAAAGGCACACAGAACCACTTCCGCTGGCACGCGAGAGGTTGCCCACTGCGCATGTGCCGGCGCTACCCATCTGACAGTTGATTATCGGGTATCTGGCATGCATGCACAAGGGGCAGGGGAGTTGGGCGCGCATGTGCAGAGACACGTGACGGACGTGGGGGGCAGAGATGCATGGTGCACGGGGGGCACACATCCACAGGGAGCATGGGGGCCCCACACGCATTGCCTTCTGGGTGCTGGCACACGAGCACATGCACAATTTTCGGCACGGGAGACAAAAAAGGTTAGCCACCACTGTTCTAACCTAACAGCCTCTTGTCTAAAAAGTGCTCTCCTCGCCTCCCAACTTCTGTTCCCCATAACTTCTCCTTCAGCTGCACATTCCATCACAGCTTTTCAATTAAATGAAGAGCATTTATTTCAAATGCATATATGGCCTTAGCATCCCAAGCTCTAGTTATATGCATACATTTCCATACACAGCCTTTTCCTTCCTTAATTCATTCTTAAGCAACTTTCTTAATTGTCCCATTCTTTTCTTCCCTTGTTCCTATAAATATTCCTTATCACAATCCCTTGACTTACAATAGTGCATTTAGTGACCTTTCAAAGTTACAACAGCTCTGAGAAAAGTGTCTTACGGCCGTTTTTCACAGTTATGACTTTTGCAGCATCCCCGTGATCATGTGATCAAAATTCAGGTGCTTGGCAATTGGCTCATATTTATGACCGTTGCAGTGTCCCAATGTCACGTGATCACCTTTTCCAACCTTCTGACAAACAAAGTCAATGGGAGAGCCAGATTCACTTAACAACCGGGTTACTTATCAACTACAGTGATTCACTTAACAACTTTGGTAAGGTCGTCAAATGGAACAAAACTCATTTAACATGTCTCACTTAACAACAGAAATGTTGGGCACAATTGTGGTCATAAGTCAAGCATATTTACTTTGTTAGACAGAGTGAGTATTTTCACAAACCTGCTTTTATCCTGGAGAGGAGGTGGAAAGGAGAAAAACAACTCGTTGCAAAGTTTTTCTGGGGGAATTCCAACACTTTTATCAATCTCTCTTTGCTGACATCAAGTTTATTCTTTCCAAATGCAGTAGATTTAGCCACCAGCCAGTCTGTTCTGCAGATCTCTCTTTCTGATCCTGCTGGATCCTAGGCTGCAGATTCTTCTTCCCCCTACTGTTCCATGTAGCATTTCCAATCCACCTAGCACGGATAAACTTTAGCAACGTCTTGATTTTTTTTTATTTTGGGGGAGTAGAAACATACATTCTGAAAGGAAAGTGTAGCAAGGAAAGTCTGCATTCACAAAGTCGGACCATTACATTGTTATTTCAGAATTGTCCGCTTTGATCAGGCAGCGGCCTTCCCAGGTGATCGGCATAGGGTGTGCAAAAACATGCCATTTTGCATCGGTGTTAGGAAAAATTCGGAATGTCCTATTTTCTTTAACAAGCCTACTAATCTGGCCATTCCCAGGAGGAAGTCTGGCAGTTGCCCAGAAGACATTCTTTTGGAACAGGAAGTGGAGCCAGGCCTTTAAAAAATGAAAGACACTCTATCATGGGCTAAGATTTTGTGTATTTCAGTCAACTTCTTCCAGCACAAAATAAACTGCAAGTTCTCCTGAACTACTTGGGAAAATTATAACCAGTTATATCAATGCCTTCATCATAGTTTTATAATCCGCACACTCCCCGTTTAATTTAGAATACTACCTTATTTACCTGAAAGTGGTCCTATCTTTGACAAGCTCTCACTTGCTTTTGCTACAATCGATAGCCACCTGAAGCTTCCTCAGATACCTAAGGATGTTCCCAACATACAAGTGAGATATCTTGAGCCAAATACTCCCATGAACTTTGGAAACTCTTGGGGTTCAAGCCCCAAGCTCCACCTCACAAAGTTCAATTCAACAGAGCAATGGGAATAGTCCGATTTATTGGTTGGTTTAGAAGTCATTGAACAATAATAATTTTTAAGATCCCTTCTTTTTGGCCATGAGTTTATTTTAAGAAGAATGCTAAACTGTTTGGCAGCGGGTGCGGGGGGAGGTTTGAGCATGCACATACTGTCCATGCACAAAGGTGGTCATGAAAGGAGCACCCAGATTTTATCTAGCATAACCAAAATAATATGATTACTTTTTATCAGCAATGTAAGGCAAAGGAGGAGAATGCATAAAGGCCACTTGCAAGAAACTTTCTGAAACCCGTAAAAGTTTACTTGCCATTCTTTATCCTGATTGAATTAACCTTTTGCTTTAATGTCCTGGAATTCTGAGCATCAAGTCATTTACAGTGGGGAGGGTTTTAATTATTCAAAATGTTAATTAGGCTGACTTATACCACACAGCATTGTCTTGGCATATTACCAATGACCAAGGTCATGCTCAATTAGAGCCTTGAGAAAAAAAACAATGTCTCTCTATGTAGTGCGTTCGGGGACTGCTTAATTCATATTTCTTGCCATTCCTTTGGAAATATTACATAATGCCATACAAAACAACCAGTGACATTATCTTGTGAAGGATGGCTTAGGTTTTTGGACATGATAGAGCCAAAGGGTAGAACCTGATAATTTCATCCATCCATCTTGACCGAAGTACAAGTCCCCCTGAGTATAAAGCAAGCTAACTGCCATGTAAGATCCATCCATTACAAGAGGGAAAGCTCATTTGTTCCAGTGACAAAGCACTTGTCTCCTGCTGACTTTAAAATGTTGGATCATTGTACATCCACAATAAACGTTTGTAAAATCAAAGAGTTTTTCCTGCCCCAAATATAAAACCTGATAATGACTGATACCAAAGACAGAACTCTGACTAAGTAAATCAGGGCTCTCCAACCTTGGCAACTTTCAGACTTGTGGACTTCAACTCCCAGTTTCTCAGCCAGCTTTGCTGACTGAGGAACTCCGGGAGTTGAAGTCCACAGGTCTTAAAATTGCCAAGGTTGGAGAGCCCTGAAGTAGATTATGGGGTCTTGGAGAGAGGGCCTAAGAATGCTCTTAAAATGTCTTCACAGTGACTGAAAAACAACTTTTGATTCTGGTTGGCATGAAAGGAGAAGCCTCTGCAGTCCACATTTTCACTTTTACATCAATCCATGCTTGTTCCATCACATACCCATATACAAATGACTAATGCTCTCAATGTAAAGGACACAACTCAGTATTAACATCAAGAGCAAAGTTAGGGAATGGCTCCAACAGAATATAAATGAATGAAGGGGGGGGAGGGGGGGAGAGCGAGAGGGAAAGGGAAAAAGAGGGAGAGAGAGAAAGAGAGAGAGAGAGAAAGAGGGAGAGAGAGAAAGAGAGAGAGAAAGTGCACATTATTATGGCATGCCAAGTTATCTAAAAAGCAAGAAACTGACCTTTAACATTTTTATTATATAATGCCTACTGCTTACATATGGGTTTAATTAGAGAAACAGCTGTTTAATAGCATACACTTAACCATACCTGATTAGAAATAAAGTCCAGTTCAGCCTCAAAGCATTATTTGAGAAAGATATATTCATTTTAAAGATGTGACCAATTTAACAAGTACTTTGATTTGTGAGAATACAGCTTTAATTACTTGGGTAAGCAATGCCAGGGAATTCTAAACACGTTTCCCTAGGGCTTCAATTTTTTTTCCCCTTACCCATGCATCTATAAAAACAATTACATATATTAAAAAGGACAGCATTTTTACTTATGTAGAATCAATAAATGGAAACATAAAAATTGAAAACAGAATTGTATCAAAGCAAGTAGTGTCATGGGATTAAAGACACAGATTTTTGCAGCTTTTTAAAAATGTACAGTGGGATTTTACTGAGAAATACAGATACTCGTCCTTTATTTAAATATAATATTGCAGCTACAGGGTGATCTGCCCAGTATTCATGTATTCCGAGAAATTTAGTCTTCTCATCAGTTGCCCTGACAGCTTTGGCTGGAGAATGGGGAAGAGAAAAGAGAATACGATCCTTGCCGTTATATATTATTAAACATCCTTAGCATCCATCTTTGGGTTTTTTTTTTTTAAGTGATTAAAATTCTCTTTCATTGTTAATCAGACCAAATTTATCACTGCTCCAAGCAAAGGCTGTAGCAACGAAATCCGACATGCAAACTTGAAATAAAGACAGCCAAAGCCCCAGGCAGGAAGTCAATCGCCCAACAGCCGAGATCAGGTTCGGGCAAGAATAAATTAGGTGAATGCCTTTAACTATGAGTTTTGGGGGGGGGGGGGGGTGTTTAAGGACTTTTCCTACCTTTCTTGGCAGTGCCTGATCTACGCCTGGCTGGCGATACCAGCTCCTTCACAGTCTGCAAGACCTGAATCATCATCGCTGGTTAACCAAATCAAAGCCACCAGCTGCTCTTCTGGAATGCCAACAGGTTTCATCCCTACACAGATCGCTTCACGGCTGCCTCCGGATAAGCTGGAACCACAGCAACGCAGCAGCTCCCCTACTTTCTGAGCATATGCGTGACCAACAGTACGGATGCAGGAGCAGCACCGACTGGGCACTGTCTATCAGACCTCTGCAAAGCGCTTCAGGATGGAGCTCCGAAGTTCGCATGGCCCCTTTGCAAATAAAGACTTCTGAAACCGACACGTTTCTCCCCACTTCAGGATGTGGACTTCTGTTCTTTTCCACAACAACAACAACAAAGCGTAGATCAAACTCATACAGGAAATCAATTCTAGCGATGGGTTGAAAAATCAGAAGGCTCCGAGGTACCTAAAAACTTTGAGCCCAAAGTAACGCTGCAGTAAATTGAAAAGAAAGCACTCTTAAATGTGTTGGGAAAAGCTTATTTGGCTTCCTCCTTTTGTGCACATCCCAGCCTCTCTCATTCTTACACATATGCATCATGCTGCAAACTGAAAACCTTAGGAGCCTTTCAGCAGCGATTAAATCTTCCCACCGGGGAACGGAATACATATTCACCTGAGCCATCCCTGTTGCGGCTGCCAGGTAATTTGAACCACAGAGCATCAACAACTCAAAGTTTCCAAACCATTAACCTAATCGTCCATGACACCTGCTCAGGTATACATCACTGTGATAGTGAAACGGGGGAAAGGACTTTTCCCCTCTCCTTCTAAAAACCTAGTCTTGTTAGAATCTTTTGAAGCAAAACACATTTTAAAAAACAGGGTATGCAATCTTTGAGTCGGAAAAAGACGTAAGGGTAAAGCCAGCATTTTTTTTTTTTTTTTAAAAATGTATCTGTGATAAAAGTATGAATATCATACTTAAAGTGAAATCGGTGCCTTTGGGGCTTTTGACAGTACGAACTTATCTAAAGCCACAAATACAGTTACTCCATGATCCACACACACACACACACACACACACACAGCCGAGAATATCTTGTTGAGAGGAATCCCCCCTCCTCCCCGCCCCCCCCCCAAAAATGTGGATCTTGTACCTGACCTAATGTTGCACCTGAACCATTGCAGATGCTGTTAGTGCAAAGTCTATTCTGGAATGCTGCGGCTGGAGTTGAAACGGGGAATTCCGTCTGCTGCCTAAATAAGCCATGATCACCAGCACGGAGCAGAGCTGGAAAAACAGACTCGTTTTTTGGGTTCTCCTGAACTTGGGAACTATAAAGCCCAAACAACCCCACAGCATTCAGTCTGACGTCGTCGATGCTTTGAGAGAAGAGGAAACCTGCCCTTGCTTTCTCTTTAATTCCAAGACGAAGTCTTGGCTCATCTCAATGACCAATGCCTCCTGGGCCCTCCTCGGTGGCAAGGCATAAAGCAATGTTAGTAAACCTGCATGTAAATGCTTTTTTTCTCTTAGCCCTTTGAGAATGCAACTGGCAATAAGCGTTATTCCCTTTTGAGCCTGTCGCTCCAGATCCAGCAAGCTCTTGAGATTCAAAGCGCAACAACAATGCGAGAAAACACCGGCTCCTAACTGAAGCCAATCACAGGGAGCAAGATGAACTAAAAAATCTGACCTACTTGTGAGGCCTTTTTAAAGAATTTTAGTTATCCACGCTTCTCAGTGGATTCTCTCATGTGTCCCTTTTGCTGAGCAACAGTTCTCCCTCATTTACAGTTTTATTTTTATTTTTTAATATTTTTTTTTACTTCAACCTGAACAGTGGGTCGAAGAAATTGTCCATCAGAGAATCCCCCTTAACATAGGGACATGAATCTCCATCACATTCAATGTATTCCACGTGAACACTTTCTTTACACAGCGTCACCAATTTCAATGTAAACGTGTGGTTTTTGGATAAGCAGGCAGGTTGAACGGTATTCCACCAATCACACTGTACTGCCTATTTATATTCTCAGCCACAGCAACTAGGAGTACGTGGGAGTGGAACAGAAGAGGAAGGATATAGGGTTTTTTTTTTGCAGTGAATAATTATCAGGGAGTTCTCTACATGTTGCTGTTCTGCCAGATGATCTCAATTACAACCGCCAATGCTGGCTGGGGGTTGAGAAGAAATAGCATAATTAGAAAGTGCCAAGTTGAGGATGAGTGATTTAAAGCTCATGGAGAAGACCATTTTGGTCTGCCTCCAGCAAACATTACCACTTAATCCTATCACTGGGAAGAGCCAAAGAAACCCGATGCCCAGTTGGTTCCATCTGGTTGTTAGATGGGCAAATACTTTGGTGGGAATGCTTCTTCTCAGTGGTTACCATGGAAGCCTCGAAGAGCTGTACTATGGGATGCAGCTGCATCAGCATCAACTGCAGCAAAATCGAAGACTAACGCAGGAGGGGGCAACTATGCCAACTTTACAACCTGTGGACTTCAACTCCCAGCATTCCTCTGCCGGCCATGGGAGTTGAAGTTCATAGGTTGTAAAGTTACCATAGTTGCTCACCACCAGACTAATGAATAGGAACAAGAATATTTCTTTGACGACTTGTTCCAACCTTCTCAAAGAGACTCTTCAGATTTACTGGATTCTACCATACCTTCCTAGCCCGCTAGCCTGAACCAACCCTTAAGAAATTTTCATTTTCCTTGACCCCCCTATTATTTCCTTAATTCCTGGTTTTATCTAGTCCTCTGAAAGCAACTCCCTCTCTCCTGCATTTCCACAACTCACTCCAAAGAGATTCTGATAGGCTCTCCTGCTTGAGCAGGGGGTTGGACTAGAAGACCTCCAAGGTCCCTTCCAATTCTGTATTCTATGTTCTAACTTTTCCAACAGACTCTTGCTAGTTTCCTAAGCATTCTATTCTCTCTATAAACAGCCACTTCGAAATCTTGCAAGGGACTTTGTTTTCTGACCTCTGGCTCTTCCCAAAACCAAAACAAAGGAAGTTTGCATCTTTTGAACCCTCTGAGCATTTTTTAAGTCTGCAAAAATAACTTTTTTTTTTTCCTGGTCCATGGCCATCACAACATTTCCTAGGGGTCTGAGGGTAGCCCTTGGCTCTTGACTTCTTCTTATCAAGGAATTCTCATACTTCCTGGCCGGCTGACTTTCTTTGTGGATTCCCTTTCATTTATTACATGGCCTTTTCCAAAATGCCCATGGTAACGCTGGTCACCATTTTTATGGCTGAAAGGGAAATTTATATCGGGACATGTTAGGCAGCCATCATGGGGATTTTCCTCTGCATATTCTCCAGGGACTACTTGCCATCTGTTAATACATTTGTATAAAGATAGAACCTTTAAAAAATAATTAAGATGATACAAGAAGGGGGGGGGGGAGTGAATTACTGTAGAAGAGTGTTTGTTTCCTGAATCTTTTATGGCATGATTCCATGGTTGTTTATATTATAAACATCCCATGTTCCTATCTCTTTTTGAACAGTAAGCCCATTCCACTCCCCAAAAGGGCAAAACATTTAAAATTAAAGGCATTTCGGAAAGAGGCCAGAATATTAAATAAACATCCTGGCTGCAACAACCACAGGAAAAAAATGGAATTAAAAAAAAATCACGAAATGAAAGCAAATGGCTATTTAGCTCTTACAATAAACAAAATAATGAATAATTTAGGCATGCTCAGACCCAAGCTTTACACGTCCATATTTATAAGATGCCGTTATAGGATGCTTCTATTTAAAATCATCAGAGAAAAAGGATCTGAAAAAGGGACAGGGACAGCTTATCAATGGATTGGGCCACTCCCAACATTAAACCAACCTCATTTAAACAAGAAGCCTTCAAGAGAAAGAAAAAAAACAAGCCAGAAAAAGCAACCTCTACTACTATCTGGAAAACAAAAGCTTTAACAGCCATGCAACTTTATTTTCCATCACTGATAATTTTTCTTTAAAGGTGATCTGACCACAGGCAGGTACCAAAAGTTTCAGCAAAGTACAGGGAAGCGAAAGTGAAACTGCTTCACAGACAACAGGATGTATTCCAGGTAAACAATCTACACCAGGTGTGTCCAACCTGGGCAACTTTAAGACTTGTGAACTTCAACACTCAGCATGGATGAATGGGGAATTCTGAGTTGAAGTTCACAGATCTTAAAGTTGCAAAGGTTGGACCCCACCCTGATCTATACACAGTTAAGGAAAGGTAAGCTAAGTATCACTTGATTGGGAAGAATAAAACAAATATCCACAGCTGACATATTCTAGACAGGTCCTTAGAACCAAGCGCATCTTGAGACATAAACCAAGTTCTTGGGTATCATATAATACCAACTCGTTTCACCCGTGGTTTACAAAGATTTTGGCCAAGCTTTTTCAGCTGGGATGAAATAAGGAATGTAGGACACTTACAACATTCTGGTTTCCAACCACATCTTCAAACTTTTTCTACTGCAGTTGGAATGAGAAGTGTACACAGCAGTTTAATTCTAAAGGAAGGAGCCCCGAGAGAAGATTCAGAGCCTTCTTCTTGCATCCCATTAATCCTTCCTTCCGCCCACCTGCTCATTTATTATGTGCACAAACCACACCTTCATCAGTATGCAATCATTTATTAGCTGATTTATGGACTTGCTCGGTTCATAATGGGTAAGGCACACTGTGCAACAAAGCTGAAAAGGTAAAATCATAATCTAGGTGGAACATGCATAAGTTAAAACAGGCCACAGATAAGCAGACTGAAGCTTAGCAAAATCATCTGGATTTAGCCAGTCCTTATCACAGTGGAACCGTTGTATCAACTCCAACTGACTCCAACTTTTACCTTCTTGATAGAAAAAATCAAAACATTTGCAAGTTTCCTATGTAATGGATGGAAATATAGTTGTTTTCTGAACCTTGCATACAGCAATCCTTAATTTACATTCTTTTGCGCAAGACAGCTAGCTGTTGGCTATTTCTGGTAGCAACTGTGGTGTTTATCCAATTATTGTGCTAGATTAATATCAATTTAAGCTTGTATCTTGGTGTTTGGTAATTTCAATGAACAACAAAAAAAATCTTTCACCAAGTTGGAAATGAGTATTTAAGTTAAAGAAAAAGAGAGACTGAGAATAAAATACTCATTTAATTGAACTAAACATGTTTCAGAGGACATACTATTACAGTAGCTGCATCTTATTTATTTTTCCAGCTTCGGACAGAAGTCTAAAATGAAGGGGGTGCTTTAATGAACAGAGAAATGCTGCATTTCTGCAAGATCCAAAATTTTCCAAATCATTAAGACCCAAACTAAACCATTCGACTTTTTGATGTTTGCAACACTGGTGCATAAGAGTGCAGTGAACTTCGGTTCTGATTATTCAGCTGTCATCAGTTAAGATTAAACAAAAAATGCCTCCATTAACAAAATTAGAATTAACTGTTCTTAACAAACAGATTTTAGGGATTTTCTTGCCAGACGCCTAATATATTTACAGCACAAAGCAGAGCCAAAAAACTGTTATTCAATCCCATTGCTCAGTGGGCATCTGTTGGAAAATGCTTGCGGGGTTGACTTGCACGTTGGAAGTCATTGTAGCAAATCACATTCTTTCTTCCTCACTGGAATAAATGGGAAATTTTCCCATCATCTACAATTTAGAAAGGTCCTGCTACCACACAGCATGCAGCAATTAAGATAGTCACTCGAACCTGGGGAAAATATGCCATGATTGCTATTCCGGAAAAGAAAGCACTTACCAGAAAACCTATTACTAATTGTTATTTCTGATACTGCTATTCCAAATCAATCCACTTCAGGATAAAAACCTCTGGACCTGATTATGGACCTGTCCAAGATTATGGATTACTATACTGCTAAGTAGCCTAAATTTACCACTATAAATGCCGTACGCCAGGGGTGTCAAACTTGATTTCACTGAGGGCCGCATTAGGGTCAAGTTTGACCTTGGGGGGGAGGCTGGGTGGGTGTGGCCAGGGTGGGCATGGATGTGGCTAGCTTGATGTCACTCATTGAGGATCCGTTTTAGGCTGCGACAGCCCTCTGCAGCCCCCTCCAAGGAAAATGAAGCTGGGGGGCGGGGCGCTTGGGGCATGGCCGTGACTAGCTTGATGTCACTCATTGAGGCTCTGTTTTGGGCCACAACAGCCTCCTGCAACCCTCTGCTGTGCGGGTTCCATTTTCACTGGCTCCATTTTCCTCCCCGAGCTCCGTTTTCACCAGCAGAAGGTTGCAGGAGGCCGTTGCAACCCAAAACAGAGCCCGGGAGAGCTGCATGGGGTCCTCCCAAGCTCCCTTTTTGCTGGCAGAGGCACCGCGGGACAGTCCATCACTGTTTTCAGGGTGGACTTGCGGGCCAGATCTAAGCACCCCACGGGTTGCACCTGGGCTCCGGGCGTTACATTTGACCCCCATGCCATATGCCAAATAAATAAGTAAAAGTCCTAGGAAGAAAAAGGCAATGGCGAGCCAGTTTCAAAATCTTGCGTAAGAAAACTGCAGACAATTGTCCAGACAGTCATCAGCAATCAACAATGACTTGGAAGGGCAATATCAACAACAACAACAACAACAAAGAGGCTATAAATGCAATTTCATGCGTTTTGGGGGGATTCTGACCGGATTGCTATGACTTCCTTGACAATCAACACACTGAAAACTGAACTGAATATGATCTAACAATGCACGTTATAAACGGGACTCCTCTATTAAATTTAAAAAAAAAATCAAACAATAATTTCAAGGACAGCACATCACTACTAACCTACGCGTCTCCCACTGAAAAGCGAAGTGTTTCTGTCAGAAGTAAATGAATCAGGGAAATGCCGAGAAACGAGGAAATTCAAAGAGACAGCAGGGAAAACAGGGCAACACTCCCGAAAAAGATGCGAGGGAGACCAAACCCCCCCATTTTTACATCATCCGGAAAGCTAAGGCTAACCACGCAATTCCACCTGACCACTTTGTTGGCAAGAATCAAGTATTTGGCAGTGTGCAAATGTCTGTGGCGGTTCTAATCCCAGGTGTAATGAGACACACAGCCACTACAAGGAAGACCTTCTTCAGCTGCTGGGGAGAAAAACCCAGATTCATTAGCAGCTCCAGGCGATTCGCCTGTTAAAAGTCTGCATTTTACTTTATCCGATAAAACCCCAACACAGTAAAAGGCAAACCTTCCTCTTAAATACATTGTCTTCTCAAAGCTTAGAAGAGAAAGGAATTTCTCGTTCAAAGGTAGTTCAAAAGCTTCCTCTAGACAATGATAAAAGAGAGGAAAGCAGGCATGTGGGGAAAGATATATATATATATATTTTTCCTCCTCCTAACCTAAGGGGAAAAAATGGCTCCTTCAGTGAATGGACCTATTAAGGAGGATCTACAGGGACTAAGCAGCCGATCAGCAAATGGAAAATTAATGGAAGGGCCGCGCATCAGCAACAAAAGTATGCCATATATTTATTTTTTTGAGCAAATGAAAACTATGGCAGCTGAAAAGAGGAGTGTTATACTGTTAGTAATATTTATTAGCAATAGTTGTTTACTACTGCTTTCTTTCAGGATCTTTTTTTCAAATTCCCATCTATGATCTAACTGCAGGTAGTCCTTCACTTACAACAGTTCAAAGTTACAACGGCACTGAAAAAGGTGACATACGAACCATTTTTCACACTTACAACCTTGGTAGCATCCCCATGGTCATCTGAGCAAAATTCAGACTTCTTGGCAACCGACTCATATTTATGACTGTTGCTGTAGCCCAAGGTCATGTGATCATCTCATCGTGACTTAACAAAGGCCTCACTTAACAACAGAAATGTCTGGCTCAATTGTGGTCCTAAGTCGAGGACTACTTGTATAGCACTTAAGACTTAAATATCGCTCAATAGCGCTGGGCCGTTTACAATGTAGGCATTATTTGCGTATTGCCTCCCCAACAATTTGGGTCTTCATATTTCTGACCTCGGAAGAATGGAAGGCTGAATCAACCTTGAGCCGGACAGAATTATAACAGATAACAGATAATCAGAGTGGGAAGGGACCTTGTAGGTCATCTAGTCCAACCCCCTGCCCAAGCGGGAGACTGCTGGCAGTGGGCAGAGTTAGTCTGCAATGCTGCATTCTAACCATTTTGCCACCAGAGCTCTATTAAGCATTGTTTATCTCAAATATTATGAAAAAAGCCTGATACACACACGCAATAGAGTAGGACAACATCAAAAATAATTTCGAGATGACACCCTGAGACCCTTCAGGAAAAACTAATCCGTGAAACAAAAGTGGACAGATTAAGCCTTTCAGAAGGGACAGTGAGATATCACACCAACATGACTGCACACAACACACTCCGTAAGCCACAGATTCAAGAAACAAAAGCATTTTGTTAGATTTACAAGCATCACAAACATTGGTCATCCCCTTACATCATATCATATGAATAATTCCATTCTGCTTTTCGATCATATACCCAGGCATAGGGATAAAATTCAAAACCCACGCAGTCAAAAAAAATAAAATAAAAAAGCAGAATGAAGCAGTCATTATTTTAAAGAGAGCCAGCTTGACCTGCTGCAGTGTTTCCCAACTTTGGCCACTTTAAGATGGATGCACTTCAACTCCCAGAGTTCTCCAGCCATCTATGAAGTCCATCCATGTTAAAGGTCCCAAGGATGAAAAACACTAGCCTAGGGGTTAAGGCATCAAAACTCCTCAATGAAACTACACAGTAAATCCTCAATTCGTGATAGAGCAGGGGTCTCCAAAAGGTGGCCACTTTAAGACTGATGGACTTCAACTCCCAGAATCCCCCAGCCAGCATGCCTGGCTGAGGAATTCTGGGAGTTGAAGTCCACAAGTCTTAAAGTTGCCAAGGTTTGGAGACCTTTGTGACAGAGGAAGATCTATGGCCCAAAGGCTCCCTGAAACAGTGATGCCTAATATATAAATAGCCATGAATGTATAGACCAGAGGTCCCCAAACTTGGCAAATTTAAGACTTGTGGATTTCAACTGGCTGGAGAATTCTGGGAGTTTGAAGTCCACAGATCTTAAAGTTGCCAAGTTTGGGGACCCCCTGGTATAGACTGACAGCAGTGTTGATTGTCTTCACAAAGGAAGGCTTTTAAAGAAACCAACCTGATGGCCACTGATGGATTCGAGTTACAAGCAAGGCACTGGCTCTCCAGAATTCCCATCTGCTCTTCTACACAATGAAACTCTCTCTATTCAGAAATAACACAAACACAGGAACGGTGAAAAGCTGCAGCACAGGTTCAAGAAAAACAGCAACAGCTATTAAGACTAAAAATAGCCTCAGCTATTTCACATAATCTTCCAAAATAGGAACAAGATATCAGTCTTTTTTTAAAAAAATTGAAAAATAGCCATGCGGCCATGAATTATTCAAAAACCCTGATAGGAAACATTCTACTCCATCTGTCCAGGTAATGAGTTTCCTCAAAGATACACATAATGACATTCTCTGGCTCATGACAGAGATTAACCTCCCAGTGGCTCCTTCTGTCAACTTGAAAACCATACTAAACCTGCTCTTTTACAGAATAGCTTTCCCGCACTTTAAAAAAAAAAAGAAAAACAGACAGTAAGACAGGGGTGTCAAACTCGATTTCATTGAGGGCCGCATCAGGGTTGTGTTTGACCTCAGGGGGACGGGGTGGGCGTGGTGGGCATGGCCAGCTCGACGTCACTTGTGTCGGGGGCACCTGTAGTGGCCCATTGGCTCTGCCAGCGAAAAGGGGCTCTCAAGCTCCATTTTCAGCTGCGATGGCCTCCTGCAACCCTTTGTCAGTGAAAACAGAGCTTAGGAGGGCTATATGTGGCCCTCCCAAGCTCCATTTATTGCTGGCAGAGGCATCGCAGGCCGGTCCTTCGCTGTTTCCAGGGCAGCTCCACAGGCCAGATCTAAGTGCCCCACAGGCAAGATGCGGGCCCGGGCCTTGAGTTTGACACCCCTGCACTAAGGCTTAAGGATCCAGCAAGGGCCACACATCAAAAGTGAGTATTGGCCATGCCTCCCGGGCCACCATGATGCTGGCTGGAGAATTCTGGGAGTTGAAGTCTACAGATCTTCCAAGTTGCTAAGGATGGACAAACCTGGTTTAAGCTCTCTACATATTCTCTATTTGCTTCTTCTATAAAAGGGACCTCCAGTTCTTAAATGCAGCACCCTGCTATGTCTAAATTGGGAATGATAACATCCAAAGAAGCCATGATTTCCAGGCCAGCTTGAGAATATGATTTCACATGCTGGCCTGCTGAAAAGCAGCACCTCAATTTCCTGGCTTAGAAATTACAGGCCTTTAATTGCGGCTTCCTAGCAAGTTTGCCCATTTGCACAAAAGTGGAAAGCAACAGGTGGCATGTAAGATAATCCAACCATCAGGAAGTCACCTCAGAAATACATATTTCATGCGCTTTTATGTACGAAGGAGAAAAGAAGTCTTCCCCAAAAGATCTCAGTTTGGTGCCAATAAATTATTTGGGGAACTGCCAACCTTTCAGGGACAGAGATCTCAGGATATAGATGGCTTTCAATGGAAGAGAATATCTGAAGTTCAGGGTTGAACAGTGGGATCCTTGGTGCTCTCTGAGCTTGGTTTGTTTTCTTGCAGACATTTCATTATCAAACTAGGCAACATCATCAGTGGTGGTAGGAGTAGGGTTCGAGACCAAACTGCACTCCCTGCTAGCATTGATGATGTTAACAGTTTGGTTGGACACCTTGCCCAAAATGATTGCCCAGCCCACCCTGTTATAAACTCTAACCCACATTCTTTGGATTGTTACCTTACAAGAAGAATTTGCAGACAGTGATAAGGCAAAACTTACTTCTTGTTGCATTATTCAACTCCGCTCTAAAGGTTTTCAGTTCACATTTTCTGTGTCATCTCCAGCACATTATTAAAACACCCAAGGAACAATACTAAATCATTTGTCAAGAGGCTGCCTTTCTGTATCTGTCTCTTAATGGCTGACCTTTTCATGAAGGAACTATGCCTGCAAACTCCTAGATTATTTAGGGCGAGGGGAGGAGGAGGACTTAAAAGGAAGGGTGAAATTTTATTCTCCAATTTTGGCTGGTCTGCTTGTGGCCTCCAACTCCCACAAGAGAACAATACCTCATTGTAACTTCCCCCCCCCCACACACACACTTTTTTTCCTGCCAAATAAGATGCCCTTTTGCCTGTTTTTTTTTCTATAAGGCAACCAAGAAAGAAGCCCTAACTATCATCGTTTTATTTGGATGGTAAACGCCTTCTGTCATTCTCTGATGATACTAAGCCAAACAGACAGTAATTTATCTACCCATCTCCTTTTCTCATGGATCCAAAAATTACTGGTTTCTTCTTAAGTAATCTCGACCCCCACCTCTCCCAAAATAGCATTTATGGAAAGAAATAATGGAGCCCCTCTAAGCTAGAGTACCAATCTGGAGAAAGAAACAGATACAGGAACCATGTCAGCTAAACAGCTATATGATAGCTTGTTCCACCTTGAACATCAAGAGATCCCTGTTTACAAGTTGGAAGCAAAGAGTAAACGACAAGAAGAGAAATTATCCTGTAATGATAACTTTTAGGAGCACATGAAAACTGGTTAAGGTAAACAGGAAAATTCCACTCCAATGCTACGTAAAGCATTATTTCCGACAGGCAGTCAGCAATCTGAAAGGAGCTATATCAAAATCTTCCTGAAGGCCACCATACACTCTTACATTTTTATTAAGTTTATGTTCTACTTTTCCTCCAGGATTTCTAGACATTTCCCCTTCAATAATAATCCTGTGACACGGTAAGGCTGAGAGAGAATGACTGGCCCAAGTCACTATGGAGCCCTCCACAGTTTTGGTTAGATTTGAACCCAGGTCCTCCAGCCCTAGCCCAACACCTTAATCACTAAGCTACTCTGCTCCTTTGTCTTAAGAGAGTTGAGGATCTCATGCTAGGAAGCTGTAGGAAAATTGTGAAGTCCCCATTGATGGTGACACTAATTCATGGTGGATATTCCCAATTCTGTCCTCAAGATACTTGTATTGATTATGGCTTCATGCAGCTCCCAATCGCTTGATGGATTATAACCCGTTCAATAACTGGGAGGTAAATAGGAATCTTCACTTGTAGTTTCTGTTGCAAGAAAATTACAAAGATGTAATTCCCAAAGACTCTCTGAGATAGCCACGGAATGTAGAATGAGCTTTGAGGGACATGTGGTCCACATGAATGAACAACACTCAGCAAAGACTGCAATTAATTGGATACCATTAAATTGGGGGGGACGGGGACACAAGGACAACCAAAGAAAACCTGGCACCAAACATTTCACGAAGATTTGAAAAGCATCAACCTTAAATGGAAGGATGTGGAGACTGTAGCAACAGACTGAAAATTGGGGAGTATGCTTGTAGCCCAATGTGCTTAGCACAGGGCACGACGAAAAGGGAATCACCAATTCCTCAAAGCAAGTATGGATTCTTCTCTTTACAGATGTCACTACCACAACGTTTGAACAGCTAAGAATGTTTTTAATACTGGACAATTTTGATAATTGACGAATCCCTTCCAAGCTTTTTACTTACTCATGACTGGTTGTCTCTTCTCATATAGTTCCAGATAGATATAAAATTAAGGCAGCTTGTCCGAGAAGATCTCTCCGAGGTATACATGTCCTAACCAAGGGAAAACAAAAACAACGAAAACAGTATTACTTCAAGAGTGAATCCATCTGATGACATAGTTCTTTTAGGAAAAATTTAACTGTTGAATGAGACAGTCCAAGGAATTGTTGGGACCAAGAGAGCTAGTTCTTAATCAATCCTTCACAAATGAGTCTATGATGTAGTCTCAATACGTAGCAATGACTTTTGGAGCGTTCTTGTTTTGTTTTGAAGAGCATATAGCAGTGAAAGGAACTTTAAGGAAACTCTTGATAAATAACCGTGGGGTCCTTGGTGCTCTCTGAGCTTGGTTGCTTTCCTGCAGCTGTTTCATGACCCAACTAGGCAACACCTGCAGGAAAACAATCAAGTTCATAGAACATCAAGAACTCCACAAACAACCACTTAGCATTCTCACATTGTTCCTAGAACATTATGCAACCCTCTCTTGATTTTTCAGCTTATATTTTTATCCTGAAAGAGGATGTAGGCAGAATAATTTCAAATTCGGAGCACAAAGATCCTGTTTATCAGCTTGGCAAGATGTGAATCTAGTACCAATCTTTGTCGGTGAGAAATGGGTCAAGCCTGCAACAACTTCAGGCCTTGCCCACTTTTAAGACTGCTCAGACTAAGAGCTAAATTGTCTGGGATAAGCTACAACAAGGTTACAATCTTAGCCTTTCTCCTCTTTTTCCTGAAAGAAAGATAGCAGCTCTTTAAAGTTGGAAGAAAGACACTTCTACCAAGTATAGATAGTCCTCGACTTACAACCATTCATTTAGTGGCCGTTCAACGTTACAACGGCACTGAAAAAAGTGACATAGGACCATTTTTCACACTTAAGATAATTGCAGCCTCCCCATGGCCACGTGATGAAAATTAGGACGCTTGGCAACTGGTTCATTTTTATGACAGTTGCACTGTCCCCTTTGCGACCTTCTGACAAGCAAAGTCAATGGGGAAGCCAGGTTCACTTAACAGCAGCAGCGATTCATTTAACGACTGTCTCGCTTAGCAACAGAAACACTGAACTCAACTGTGATCATTAAGTTGAGGACTACCTGTACTGGAAAAAAACTTACGCTCCCATAACAGTCAACTGCCTGATTTCCAAGCAGCTATTTTGGAGGACAATGTACAGGAAATGCAAGGGAATTGGTAATCATCGCAGAAGGAAGCCGTCAGTGAGAGGAAATAACTCATTATCATTTGCCAACATTTTAGGTAAAATGCTCGGCGGCATCTAAACGGTAGCTGTAAAGATCCAAAGTACATTTAAAAAAAACCAAAGATTCTCAAACCCACTTCTAGAACTTGCTTTAGATTTATGATGTCTAGCAAGGGAATTTGTTTGAGATGCTTTGCTCCAGCAGTAGTTCGTCTGAAGTGTATCGCCCTGTTTGAAACAACTCCCAGAACAGCTTTCAAAGAAGTACTAATAAAAGTTAAGGTAAATATAAACCTGACTTTAAAATACAAAAGTAGATAGGGATGAGAACAGAAAACACGCCAGCTTAGAGATCTATTCAGAAATAGATACCTATTCTTAGAAAAAGTGGCAGGAACAGGAGGAAAAAATTACAATGAAGCTGGACTCCTGTGGAGCTGACAGGATATTTGTGTTTTAATCTCTTATCAAAGTGCACTTTACTGGCCTTGTTTAGACCCTCCTTTAGCTTTTGACTACAAAACAAATTAGCTCATGTTTCTCTTCTCTGATTCACATGTAAACAAACACTTGGTACGTAATTATATTTAATCTTAATTTTGTTAAAATGAAGAAATACTGTCAACATGCTACTGAAACTCTTATATCTGAGGGGTTCTTCGTGTTCTCTGAGCTTGGTTGTTTTCTTCTTGCAGACATGTTCTTGAACCAAACTGGATAACATTCTCAGTGCAAACCCCTCCGCCTTCTAGCACTGAGGATGTTACCTAGCTGGGTCATGAAATGTCTGCAAGAAGAAAACAAACCAAGCTCGGAGAGCACCAAAGAGCCCTCATCTCAACCCCGAGCTACAAATATTCTCTTTTATCAGTACTTCTATATCTGTTGGTTAGTAACCTTCAATTGGACAAAGTGGAGTACCGTAGGGCAACCATTATGAAACCAAGGTAGCTCAAATGGGCTAGTATACAGAACGCTGGGACCCATCGCTGCTGTGAGAATGAAATTTGAGAAACAACCCAGTCAGATGCGGTCATGTGATCCTCGCTTCCAACACTCCCTGACAGCTTCCCATAAATCAATGGAGAAGCCAGAAGGGAAAGTCACAAATTTCTTGGATAAGCCTTGCCAACCTGCACAGCCTCCCCAATTTGTACCCTTTCCTGCCCTCCCCATCCCCCACGGACCCACGCCGCACTTCCCACAGGCGCACACAGACCGGAGGTGGTATTCAACCAATTCTGACCAGTTCTGGAGAACCGGTAGTGGAAATTTTGAGTAGCTTGGAGAACCGGCAAATACCACCTCTGACTGGCCCTGCCCCCAGCTATTCGCTGCCTCCCGACTCTCAGCTGATCTGCTGGGTCTTCTTTTGTTGCCCTGCCCAGGAGAACGGAGCTGGAAAGCAGGTCAGTAGGGTGGGGAGAGAATGGGGATTTTGCAGTAACCTACCACTGCCACGCCCACCAAGCCACGCCCACAGAACCGGTACTAAACATTTTTGAATCCCACCGACACAGACCCAGCTCCCTGTTTCCAACTCCCACCACACCCATGCACCCTTGACCCACATGGCAGCTCCCACACTCCTTCCCAAACCCGTGCCACATCACTGCACGCCCTCACCAACCTACCTGGCACTTCCTGCAGCACCCCCCCCACAACACCCCTTCTCAAATCACATCACATCCCCATGTACCTTCACCAAACGGCATAGCACCTCTTGGTCAGAAAAAAAAACCCAGAGCTAAATTCATTAACCAAGAGTTTGCACCGAATCTAAGCAATGCAGCTTGTCCTTCTGGCTTGATGCAAAAAAAAATAAAAAAAATTGCAGCCCATCTCGGCATTAACATCTGCAGAGAAGGCCCTTCTGAAAATGCCAGGCGTGATAACCATGCCATTTACCAGGCCACATTTAATGCTGCTCGTTATTAACATCGCATTTAGAAAACCATTAAGCAAACAGAAGCATTCCTGATCTTTACCATCGACCCAACTTGAATTAATTGGATTCCAACTTACCTTCATTTTTCTGGGGAAAAAAAAAACAATTTTCTGAATCTCTGAGAGGTCTCTCAATCAGTTCATTTGTCCCCAAATCAATATTACAGCCAGTTTGTTCCACTTGGAAACTCCCTCATATACGAAAGAAATGTAAAAAGGGAATCGATACAACTTCACCACCCGTCTAAATCCAAGCCAACTAGATTTATGCCAAATCTCTGATTTCTTACAATTTAAGAATAAGAAGCAAGCATAATTATCCACTTCCTTAGAATGCAACTTAACATTTGCAGATCTGAAACAAATCCATGAAAATAGCTGGAAAGCCACCAGGTTTTTCAAATAGAAGGCTGCCAGTTCGTCAACGGCAAAAATTAGCAAAGAACAGTAACCTGATGCAATCATAGCAACAGGAGAAATTCAAAGACAATATTTAGAAGAAGAGCAAGTACTGGAAACTAACTTTAGATAAGGGGTTCCCAACAGGTGAGTGCGTTTTATCTGTCTACCTATAAGCCCACCAAACTTAAGGAAACGTTTCATTTGAGTTGCAAGACACAACTATTCATTAATATTGAGAATTTTGACCTTTAGACTGTCTCCACATGAAGTAAATGAGAAATCTTATATTAATGGAAACTTCAATAATCATGGTACATACTGCAAACTCTGGCAGAACCAAACGCATTTTATTCCATTCACCTTTCTCCTTTTTACTCTGCAGCACATCAGACAAATTCTTTCAATAAGCATTTGCAAATATTATTAGCCAGTGCACTTTATTATTGAGTCCAGTGGTCGCCAACCAGCGGGCCGTGAGAAAATTTTGGTGGGCCACAGAGAAATCTCACCCCCAGAGCACCCCCACAAAGCAATTAATCCAGGCTGTGCAGAAACACAAGGCTACTCCGCCCACATGGCCTACAGGAACCCTCCCCGCCCACTCACTCCTTACCTGGTAAACCTGCCTGCTAAATTGCTATTTTTCCTTTTTCTGAACATCATCTGTTCTGCTGTGCCGGGAGATTTAGATTAGCTAGGAAGCAGGAAATGGTTGGATTTCTTGCTTTCTAGCTAGTCTTTAGATCTTCTGCTCAGCACAGCCGAACCTCCTTTAGGACTGAAGGTTTGCTTGCAAGCAAATTCAGTGCAGACTCATGGCAAGCAAATTTGAGAGACTGAGCTAGCCGATGGCAGATAGATAGATCACTGAATGATTCTGTGAGGAACTGATCTGCCTGCTCTGCCTGATTTTGGGTAAAAGTTGCTCTTTTTTAAGAATAAAAAATTCAATATTAATATAAATATTAATATAAATATTATTATTTATAATATTTATATACAAGCCGTGCCCAGCCAGTCACATGACCACCAAGCCACACGCACAAATTAGGCTACACCCACAAAACCGGTTATTCCCCGGAATCCAAAATTATGAGTTTGGTGGTCCCTGAAGTCCAAAAGGTTGGTGACCCCTGATTTAGTCGATTCCTTGCTGTCTGTTCAACCATATTGATTCAGTACTACATATAGCGCTCTCACTTGTACTGGTTTAGAACATGTAGAACAGGTAGTCCTCGACTTACAACAGTTCATTTAGTGACTGTTCAAAGTTACAATGGCCCTGAAAAAAAAGTGACATGACCATTTTTCACACTTACGATCATTGCAGCATCCCCACAGTCACATGATCCATGATCCTTTTGTCACTGGCTCATATTTATGACGGTTGCAGCGATGAATGTAATCACATGAAGGATCATGCAACCACCTTTCGTAACCTTCTGACAAGCAAAGTCAGAGGGGGAAGCCAGATTCGCTTACTAACTTAACAGCTGCAGTGATTCACTTAACAACAGTGGCAAGAAAGGTGGTAACATGGGATAAAAATCACTTTACTATCTTGCTTTAGCCACATAAATCTTGGGTTCAGTTATGGTCGTTAAGTCGAGGATTACCTATATATGATTTCTGCAGAAAAATGCAACCTATCAAAGGCACAATGAACTATATTACTGTACCATCTCAAACCAGAAAAAGCTTTTTTAGTCAAAGGGATTGCTCAGTGATTGAATTAATTCTCCCACAGCTTTTTCTATTCCTTAGGAACTGTAATTGCAGCTGTAAAAGCAGGTATGTCTTTCATTAGAAAGATGTTGCTTTTTTATTTTTTGAAAATTGAGATTTTGGATAATCTGCTGGACACTACACAACACCTGCCCTCTGTTTTGGCATTTACTCTGCTCCAAGCTGTCTGTCTTGAGCTATAATTTTGACGCAGACATGATAAATATCCTAAGAAACTTAAACCAAATTATACATGCTAAAAATGGGTTCTCCTGCAGAGTTTGGCTACTACCAATATTAATTGCAACTCTACCCAACATGAAAGCAACTGCTACTTCAGCCTAGGTGATGTCTCTTAAGCAAAGTCTAAATTTCCACAGAACTACTGGACTTTTTATTAAATCAGTAAAGTGTAAGGGTTTTTTAAATTATACACAATAGGTCTTTCTAAAGTTGGGTATAGTGTGCCTTTTAAATCTCCTAAATTTTCAAAAAGCAATCAAAACTCAATTTTTGTAGCATGCCTTTGAGATCTGTGGTGCTCTCTACTACAAGGAAGAATGTTATATATGATAGGTTGGTAGAAGAGCTTGGGATGTTTTGAGAAAGACAGTGAGAGAATTCTTGTATGTTTTGTTTTTAACCCAATTATTGTATTAGGTATGAATGCAGTTCGGCTTCAATTATAATCAGAGTGCCATATAAGCCCAGTAAATAAAATAAAGATAGCTGTGACCCAGCAGCTACAGAAATGATCATTTACCTCAGCAATGGCCATAGTGGCTGGAATTCTGGGAAATGTAGTCTCAACATATCAAGAGGACACAACAAGTCAGCTTTTGCCAAAAGGTACTGGATTTTATAACCAGTGTAGAATCCATCAGAAAATAAATGAAATCTCTATCACGCACAACTTCTTTTCACATCCGGGGCCTGAAGTAAATCCTCAAATCCTATTTTCTCCCTCTTTTCGTACACATTTCTAGGCATTGTCCTTTTAAGTACTATTCACACACTATCTTGAATTTACTAAATCATTGTCATTAACACTTCAAATTTCTAGGAAACAAACCTCCTTCATTTCTAAATAAGGATTCTCCTATATATAGTTCACTGTCCATTAGAGGGCCATAAATAGATTCTGTAGCTAATGATAGATTCTCTGCACTTTGAAAACTGTTCCTGCCAAACGTAAGAATATAGTGGACAACACTTTTTTTTAGAGAAACATCTGTGCTAATTTAATTCTAAGGTGTGGGTTTATGACTAATCCAGAGTTAAATCTATAAAATGAGACCTTTTGTCCAAATTCCAAAGTCAACTGGTTTATCAGTGGGAACATCTTTCTCCAGGTATGTATGCTGGCCCCCTTAACTGTGAAGTCTAAGATATGGCCTTTCTGTGGTCACACAGAATAATGCCGCCTTTAAAATTTGCACAATCCCGAAAGGCCCTGGACAGACTTCCATCACTGGTTGCAAAGCTGTCGTATTTACACAACTGTGAATGTTCATTCTGACTAGAGGGACGCTCCACCAGCCGGAATAAACATTCGCAGACATATAAATGCAACAGGAAAAGGGAGTCAGATCAAACTATCACCATGCAAGATGCACATTTCTGCACAACACATAGTTGGGATTTGAGAGGTGTGTGCATCGGCCCAACCTATGCTTATCCATCTGTGGAGGTAAACAATGATGCCTATGCGCAGTTGTGCGCAACTCTAAATCAAGCTTAACACTATCCATCATTTAGGAAAACCTTTAAAACAGAGTTCCTTCTACATCAGGGGTGTCAAACTCGATTTCACTGAGGTATGCATCAGGGCTGTGTTTGACCTTGGAATGTGGGGGGGTGGTGGTCAGGGTGGGCGTGGTCAGCTCACTTGCCTTGGGGGCACCTGTTGTGGTCTGAGCACTCTGCCAGCAAAAATGGGCTCCCAAACGCTGTTTTCGGCTGTGACAGTCTCCTGCAACCCTCTGGCAGCAAAAACAGAGCTCGGGAAGGCTGCACACAGCCCTCCTGAGCTCCGTTTTCCCTGGCAGAGGCACCACAGGCTGGTCTTTTACTGTTTCCGGGGTGGCCCCACAGGCCAGATGTAAGCACCCTGAGGGCTGCATGTGGCCTGCAGGCCTTAAGTTTGACTCCCCTGTTCTACATCAGGCAGAACATGACATAATGCATCACATGGGACTCCATCCCCATGGACACAAGATTTTCCCCCACTTTAACACTGGAAGATTCTGGGCCTGGGGATCTGGAGGCCTCGAAGACCCTGGGCTTGGGGACACCAGAGTGAGACAGAGTCCATCAAGCGCATTTGATTGTTGTTGCCCAGGGGGTTGTGCACTATTGCTCTTTCATTGTTCATGCATTGTTCATGTACCTTTGCATGCTGCCTGGATTCACTGCGCATGAGTTGGGTGGCCATATAAATTTTCTTAACTAATCCTGAGGCAGGAACTCTGTAAATCTGCGCTCCTTGACATTGTATTTGTTTGGCTCTGGTATTTCCTCCCTCTCCATACAAGCATATAGCTCTCGGTTGTTAACTCATGCTTTATTTACTGAATTTACACAACTGGCCATCTTACCAAAGTAACTGTGGGCAGCTAACAAAACATGTGGATAGGAATAACAGTAAAAGCCATTAGGCAACCCAGAATGTTTTTTTTTAAGATTATTAAAGCACCTCACAGTCTCATAATGGAGTACAGAACACACATTTTGGCCTCCACTAACAGATCCTAGCACTTGCATTTAACTTTTTTTTAAAGTTAGTTTAACGTGTTATACATTACCTAGAAGGGCAGGAAGGATTGAAGCAGCTTAAAAATCAAACAAATAAAGAGCAGCCTTAAATAAAGAACAGAACGTAGAAAGCTGTGCAGAAAAGCCATTCTTATCCAGTGCCATTATAATAAATGCAACAAGTTTCAAGTTACAACTAACGCAATTACACTCGATACTCATTCAATAGCCATTTCTAAATACCTTATAAGTGAAACAAAGGATTTCCAAAGACACTCCCTCTTTTCAATTCAGTTTCAATGTATTTACATATCAAAGAGTCATAAGGAAAACTGCATTTCCTGGCTGCCAAGTCATGAGCTTCAGAGAGAAAAAAAATGAAGATCATCAGGTCTTGGCAGCTAAAATTATTAAAATTTCTATTCAAATAGCAGGTGGCAGCTCCTACTAATCTTAGGGTTGAGTTTAGAAAAAGATATAGTCGTGGACACCTGTAATTGGCAGGGGCTTACACCAGTTCAACCTTTTAAGGTGTCAGGATTTCAAGTCACAGGATCACCCAAGAGTTCGAGAAACACTCCTTTAAAATGATCTCCAAAATCCCTTCTAATACCTATACTTTATGACTTAGGACAGGTTGTTTTTGGATGAGACACCACCTGGAAATCCCAGGGCCACAAGCCAGAACAGAAAAGCTAAATCAACTTCCATGAATCCACAAGGAGCGAAGTTCAACTTGAAGTTCAACTTGAAGGATGCTTTACCTTTACGGGATTTAGCAACCGTTCATAATTACCACAGACCCTTCAGAAGATACTTACCATCCTATTTCCAATGGCCACACAATGACCCCTATTTCATGAGATTGCATTTGGGGCATTTATCAACTGGCTCACTTTTATGACTCTTTGCAGCATCCTGAGGTCATTTAACCACAATTTTCAATGTTTTACACCAATTTCCGTCAAAAAACAAACAAACACCCACTGGGATAAAATTAATTTGCTTAACCACCTTAATGATTCCTTAATAGCTGCATCAAAAAAAATGCCAAAAAACCCAGACAGTCCATTCATCAAAAATAGCCCTGTGAAACCTCAATTTATGACAATGATTTACAACCATAATTCCAGTTGTAAGTCAATGACCACCTGTACTATTCAATGGTACAATAATGTGCACTACTGACCCCATGCATGTTATTCAAAACCAGCTTTCTTACTAGAGCTTCCTCTTTCCAGGAAACCCAGATGAGGCTGCAGAGCAAAAACTACAAAATTTATCTCTTTCAAAGCACGCAGAATTAAGCCGGAAGAGTTCCTCCATAAATTTAACACAACACACTCCAATTCCTCTCCACTTCGTTTAAGAGAGACCTTTCTTGGCAACAGAAGTTGAAAAGGCAGGATTTTTTCTTTTTTTTTTAAAGCTACCTCAAACTTCAAGGAATGATACCGTGAGGCACGCGTGGCTTCTCATTCCCAAACAGCCATTCGAATCAGCAAAATATTCAGCGGCCGAATCCCAGTTCCCAAAGAAGAGAATAAATCCATCAAGGAAGGAAGGACAAAAAACATGAACCGTCAGCATCTTTCTAAACGAAACCAAATAGCATCCAGAGCTAAAATCTCAAATTCTGCTGAGGGTTTTGGTTTTTGGTTTTTTTTTTTTTTGAAAGGAGCTTCTCTTCCCCTCACCCCAAAGCTAATGGACAGCTCCCTTCCTAAACAAGGGTGTCCAGAGGGTGTCAATCACAGCTTTTTTTTCCATTCTCAGAGCCTTTTAAGATGAGGGTCACTTCAACCCCCCGAATCCCCCCCCCCCCCCCCCCCCCGCCCCCCCCCCCGCCCGCTCTTCTTCCACTGCCCTGCTGCAAAACCAGAGACAGTCCATTCATCCAAGGGCCACACCTCCCTCCCATCTTTTGAATTTTTTTTCCTTCTCCTCCTCCTAAGGAAGCCTTCTGCCAATAAAGGAGAAATATTTGTAGCTCAGGTTTGAAATGGTTGGGGTCCTTGGCACTCTCTCTGAAGCTGGTGGCTTCCTTGCAGATGTTTTATGACCTAGCTAGATAACCTCCTCATTTTAACAGATTGACAAGAGTTGGAAGGGACCTTGTAAAGGTCATCTAGTCCAACCCTGACCCCCCCCACCGCCTCCAAGCAGGAAACCCCTCTCTACACCATTTCTGACAGGTGGCAGTCCAGTCTCCTCTTGAAAGCCTCCAGTGATGAAGTGCTAGAAGAGAGTGGGGGGGGGTTGCTCTCGGTTTGTACCCATTCCTCCCTAGCACGGATGGCGTTGCCTAGCTGGGTCATGAAACGTCTGGCTAGGAAACAGGCAGGTTCAGAGAGCACCAAGGAACCCCCCCCCCAAAAAAGAACTCTTTTTCCCTCCCCAGGAGAAAAGGGAGAATGAAAGCCCCCAGCCCCATTACTCCCCCTCCTGCTGCAGAACCCCCCTCCCTTCAGAAGCCGACTTCCCGACACACTGCCCAGACAACCCTCCCTGCAAGGGGGGCACAGCCCCCTCGCCACTAAGTTGCTGTTGCTCCCCTGTTCCCCCCTCCCTCCCCGCCCCGATCACCTTATGAGGATCCCCCTGCCCGCCCCCCTCAAACCCACCGTGGAGGACAGGGGCGCCTCCCCCACCGCCAAACGAGGGGGGAAGCCTCAGCCCGGCCCCACGCCTCCTTCGGGGGGGAAGGGCCCAATGCCGAAGAAAGGGGCGCTTCTCCCCGCCCTCGGCCCAGAAAAGCCCGCGCCGTCCTGGGCTTGGCCACGCCTCCCCGGGCCGCCGTGAGGAAGCGGCCCCTCGCGCGCACCACGACCACCCCTCTTTCCAGGAATGGAACGGTCCACCTTTCCCTCTCCACACTGGCCGGATCCAAAGCATATGGGGGAGAGGGGGATTTGTTGGAGGGAAACGGCTCCTCGGGGGATTCCTCAGCCCCTCCTCCCCCCCGTCGTCTCACCTCGCGCGCTTCGGCCTTCAGCTCCTTCCCGCGCCTCCGTCCGTCTCCACCGCCGCCCCGCGGTGGTGCTTTTCCCAGCTGAGCGGCCGGGACCTTGGCCTCCAACCAGGAAGTGGCCCGGTGTGACACCTACTCCTCGCTGCCATGACAACGCTCCCCCGCCCGCCGGGCTCGGGCCAGGGAAAGCCTCGGCTCTTGGCCGCACGCCGCCGCCTGGCAGCGTCGAGGGCGTTCCCAAGCAGGGCGCCATTTTGCATTCCAAGGAGGCTACGGCGGCCGGCAGGGGCAAACCGGTTCCCGCTTTCTCTCAGCCTCTCTGCCATCTTCAGTCAAAAGCTAGGCGGAGGTTCCGCCTCTTGCGGGAAAAGAGCTGCAGGATGTTGCTCGGTATGGACTCCAATTCCCAGAACTCCTTAGCCTGCCCTGTTGAGTAAGGAAATCTGGGAGTTGAAGTCCACCCGTTTTAAAGTTACCTTGTTTGAAAAATACTGATCTAAATAAATGCCTCACTTTAAGGACCAGTCCTGTCATTGCACTTAAAGCGTAAACAATCTAAAATAAAGTTCAATAATTCGTTATCGGAAAAGCAAACAGAAAGATTAATGATTCTATCTAGCTGATTTCTTTAAAAGGCTGGTGTTTCCTTGTGTTTTGAAATCTTGTCTGAAAGTTCATTTGGGGAAAGTTAGAAGTTGTGAAAGATGAATATAACCCACTGTACCTGAATGTTGCATGATACACTCAGCCACCAATGGGAACCAAAGTAAAACGCAACTTTGGATATGGACAAAGGCTTAAGATAATTTATTTATTTATTTTTTATTTATTTGGTTTGTCAATTGCTTACAAGATAATAGGTGTAAGTAAAAACATAGTTATGAATACATGGATAAATATCAGAAAAATAAAAAAAAAGAAAACAGTATGAACCCAGTCAATTCTTCACACTCTGGTCTTACAACAATCCAGGGCAGAAGTGGTATTCAGCAGGTTCTGACCAGTTCTGGAGAATGGGTAGCGGAAGTTTTGAGTAGTTCGGAGAACCAGCAAATACCACTCCTGACAGGAGATTTTACAGTATCCTTCCCCTATCACGTCCACCAAGGCACACCCACAGAACTGGTAGTAAAAAAAATTGAATCCCACCCATCCAAGGCAATCAGTTATACTAATTTTTGCAAAAACAAAAAAAAGTGGGAAATATTGAAGAAATGGAAAAATTAGATTGTCCAGACTTGTTGGCCCTATCACCAAGAAGCATCAAGCCGATAAGCATCAAGCAACCCTATGACTATTATTAAGCGTTGTACCTTATGATTCTTGGTTCTTGATGAATGTATCTTTTATGTACACTGAGAGCATTTGCTCCAAGACAAATTCCTTGTGTGTCCAATCACACTTGGCCAATAAAGAATTCTATTCTATTCTATTCCATTCCATTAACTGATATTCTTTTAGATTTTCTTGCAGCTTTAAAAAGGAACAGTAGCACCAGCTCACCAGAGAATGTTTGTACAATGAGTGCAACTATAAGGGAAGCCCTAGAGGGGGGGTCTATGACAATTTGCCATGGTCAAGTCGCCACAGCCAACTTGCCACTGTCAACTCAATGAGGGACAATTCACTACAGCCAACCTGCCATGGGACGACATGGGACAAGAAGTACACTAATATCGACGAAATGGTGGAATGGAATCATGAAAGGATGCAAAAGAACGACAAAATGAAATGTCAATGGCAAAAATTGAACTATTTTTTATTTATTTTAAATAATTAAATAGAGTTGTTAAATTGTCCCACAGAGAGTTGTCTCGTGGCGAGTTGGCCATGGTGACTTTGCTGTGGCAAGTTAGCCGTGGCGAGTTGGCCGTGGCGAGTTTGCCGCAGCCAGTGGGAAAAGAGAGTGCACTTCGGGGAGCCAGCCACTCTAACAGTGGTTGGGTGACACATGTGTGAATGCAAACCAAATTTCTGGTAGGGCTACAGATTTCAAAGCAGCTGGAATTTGGAGTGACTGACAATGAACAGCTCTCAGATTCAAGAAGGAGACCTCAGAGTGGGGGAAGTATTTTCAAGAGAAAAAATGGTGTTTCCACTGAATAAAGCCTTATTTCTTTGCCATTGCTATGAAATGGCTGGGGTCACTTGCATTAGAACATAGCAGGGCACGAAAAAAGGAGGGAAACAGAAACTCCACTGACCTCTATGGATCGGTGAGTCAGTGGCAGCTAAACCAGTATAACCGAAAGAAAACAATACACCTCTGGCCAAAACTTTTGGCACCCTCTCTTGGGAAGCTAAGAACACATTCCAGAAGAAGGCGATGGCAAACCACGATTGACATAGTGTTTATTTATTTATTACATTCATATGCTGTCCATCTCCCTATCCAAAGCGACTCTGGGAGGATGAGAAAATAATATTTATTTATTAAAATGATAAATAATTAAAATAAATTTCATTTATATTTATATATCAGATCTGGACACCACCCATCGCACTCACAGAGCAACTATGAGTTTGGTCTGTTGGTAGAAATACTGGGGTGAGATTCATATTTAAGATTCTTAAAGTGAATACAAAAGAAAATACAGGTTGTTCTCAGCTTATGAGCATAACTGAGCCCAGAATTTATGTTGCTAAGTGACACATTTATTAAGCGAGTTTTGTTCCATTTTACAACCTTTCTTGGCACAGTTGTTAGGTGAATCATTGCAGTTGTTAAGTTAGTAACACAAATTGTTAAGTGAATCTGGCATCCCCATTGACTTTGCTTGTCAGAAGGTCGCAAAAGCGGATCATGTAACCCCAGGACACTGAAACAGTCATAAATACAAGTCAGTTGCCAAACAGCTGATTTTTGATCATGTGACCATGGGGATGCAACAGTCATAAGTGTGAAAAATGGTCATGAGTCACTTTTTTCAATGCCATTGTAACTTTGTACGGTCACCAAATGAACTGTGAACTACCTGTAAAGACTCGTTTCTTTTACGCTTAGTGGAGAAAGAACTTGGAAAAAAAATGGGATTTTGCTGTTTTTATATATGTATATGTACAAAAATGTACATTTAATTCCCACAACGGATAATGGGCTGGAAAAATTGATGGCACTAGCAGAGATGACTAAATTCATATCCAGCTTTGTTTCTGCTTGGAAACCGCTTCTGACTTTTGTGCCTGAGATGAGCGGGGGAAAGAAACGTTGACTTTGGTTGTTTTGGGGGGGTGGGATTGGATAAGTTTGTTGTTATAGAAATCGCTAACACATTTTAGTATGTAAAATTAAAACGCTGAGGCTATTATGTTATTATCTTAGCGGGGATGAACTAGAACACCTCCAAAGTCCCTTCCAGCTCTGTTCCGATTGATTGAAATGGTCTAGGCTCTCCTGATTTAGCAGGGGGTTGGACTAGAAGACCTCAAGGCCCCTTCTTCCAGCTCTATTCTGATTGCTTGTAGATTGCTTGATTGCTTATTATTCTATTGAGATAAAAAGAGTTGGACGTCCATATTTTTCTTTTGACCGTACCCTTTTTTCCTTTCCGCCTCTGGCCGGCAGGGGTCCCCCTTGAGCCGCTCCCGCTCTGCGCCGCTGTAACGAGGCCATGGCCGCCGCTGCTGCCCGTGGAGGGCTTTGCGGGGCGAAGTTGGCGCGGCTCGTCCTGGGCAGCCGGACTGTTTCGACCGGCAGCTCCGCAGCCCCAACGCCCGATGGGGAGCGCCAGCAGGAGCAGCAAGGGAAGCTCACCCGCGTGTGGCAGAGCGAAGGCATCAGGTTGGGCAGAGAATGCAAAGCTCGGGAGGTTCCGGGTTAGAATAGAATAATAGAATGGTTAGGATAGCATAGCATAGCACAGGAGAATAGGATAGGATAACAGGATAGCATAGGATAGGATAATAAAATAGGATAGGATAATAGGATAGGAATAGAATAGAGTAGTAGGATAGGGCAAGGGTCTTCAAACTTGGCAAGTTTAAGACTTGTGGACTTCAACTCCCAGAATTCCTGAGCTAACATGACTGGAGGAGGAATTATGGGAGTTGAAGTCCACAAGTCTTAAAGTGGTCAAGTTTGAAGACCCTTGGGATAGGGTAATAGGATAAGATAATAGGATGAGATAGGATAGCACAGCATAGCATAGCATAGGATAATAGGATAGGATAGGTCCTATTCTGTTTCCTATCCTATCCTATTACCCTATTCTATTACTCTATCATAAGATAATAGGATTGGGTAACAGGATAGGATGATGGGATAGGATAATAGGATGAGATAGGATAGGATAATAGGATAGGATAGAATTCAGAATAGAATTGGTGGGGCAGAAGTGGGGTACCCCTCCTTTGGCAAACCCGAACATTGGGTTTTGAACTACAAGTTGCAAGCCTGCAAGGTCACCAGCAAGTGTCTGGGATGGGGTGAAGTGGGAGGAGGATCCGTTGAGCACCTGTTCGGATATAGAAGCGATTGGGACTTTTTCTCGGCTTGCTTCCCTGAGAAAATGTTTTAAAGCGGTGTTTTTCAAAGTCGGCTGCTTTAGAAGGCATGGACTACAAATCCCCAGAATTCCTCAGTCAGCTTTAAAGCCAGGCTGGTTTAAAAAGAGGAAAACGCTTGCAATGCCTTTTTTTTTTTTTTTTGGCCCTGATGGTAGGTAACCTTGCCTTACTCACTGGGTCCAGGGTCTTGCAAGTGGACGCAATCTGGAATCTGGACAGGGCTTGGCCATCACTTGAGACTTTCAAGAAAAAATTGGACTCCCATCTGTCAGAAATGGTGTAGGGTCTCCTGCTTGGGCAGGGGTTGGACTAGATGAGCTACAAGGTCCCTTCCAACTCTAATTGTTATCTGTTATGCCATTTGCAAATGAAACAGATTTTGTCTCTTGAATGTTGCTGTAATTGACTGACCGTAGCTTGTCTAGATCTGAAAGAGGAATTATAATAAGATCATCTGGTTTTTTATTTTATTTTCTGGTACAACTCAAGATGTGTACATATGTTTTCCCCACAACAACAACCCTGTGAGGTGGGTTGGGCCGAGATAAGGACTGACCCAAAATCATCCAGCAGGCTTTCATACCCAAGGGAGGGCCAGAAGCATTCTGACACACACACACACACACACAGATATCACCTTTTAAACCAGGAGTGGGCATCTAATGACAATTTTATGACTTGTGGACTTCAGTTCCCAGAATTCCAGAGCCAGCAAGAAATTTGGGGAGTTGGAGTTCATTGCTGGTAAAGTTCTCTCAGTTGCCTATACCTGCTTTAAACCAATGCATCTTTTTACATGGGTTTACACAGTGTGTAAATTCACCCCAGCCGATCCAAGTAGAATTCAGGTGGCAGGCAACAAAATCCACACCAGTAAAATGCATTTTGTGCAGCCTCCATAATCCAGGTATGGGTAGTCCTTGACAGATGACTTGGGACTGGAATTTCTATTGTTAAGCAAAGCAGTTGTGATTTGCACCCAAATTTACAACACTTTATGCCACGTTCTTTAAGCAAATCATTGTGGTCATTAAGTAAATTGCACAGCTGTTATGTGAATCCCCTGTTAATTTGGCTTGGCAGCAGCTGGCTGTCACAATTGAAGGGCCCAGGACGCTGCAACCATCATAAATATATGCCAATTGTCAAATGCCCAAATTTTGATCATTAGGCATCATAAATGTGAGGATAAATACATTTTTTTTCAGCATTTGTAACTTTGACTAGTCATAGAGTCTGTTTGTAAATGATAAGTCAAGGACTACCTGTACTGAATTATACTTTTACAGTGTCTGAGTCAATACAAACCATCAAACCATTAACTAAGTATTTGGAATGGAATCACATAACGTCCTAAAACGGCCCCTGTTTTTCCCATAAGGTCAAGTTTACCAACTGCAAATTTAGCAAGCAGCTTTTTTCAAAAACATCCTCTCCCCCACCAGCACAATTAATTAATAACTAATAGTGCATCAACAAGAAATTCCTTTTTGGAAATGCTAAGATAATGATCAGTTTCTAAATAAGTGAGTGAACTGAACTGGGCAAGGGAACGAAAAGAAAAGGGGATGAATTAATAGTGGATTAAATTTAGAGTGGAGGAAATGGTTGAAAAAGTGATTTCAGAAGAAAGCCCCATTTCGGCCTGAGTTTATTATCTGGGAAGCAATCTTTTGAGATGACCTCAAAATCAGAAAATCCACTTTGCAAAATCCATTTGCAAACCATGCTTTGAAAGGTTTGGGGACAAATCACTTCCTAGGCCTCTCATTCAGGGGAAAAAAAACATCCTCAGCTTGCAAATATATTTGATCTCAATCAGGGAACTGCAAATATAAGAGCAAATTGCCAGTTATTCAGTCAAAGAACCAGATTGTTTCCCTTTAAAGTGCTTTGTTGCTTCATGCAAGCCATCTACAATTTTAATTATGCATTCTTTCTGACCCAAAAGCACATTTCAAATACTGAATAGTATTGTGGATAAGCCCATTCACAGAGAAGCTGTCTTTTGAATTTTTTTATAGATTTTTTTTAAAAAAAATCATGACTTTGACTATGTGATGACCCAGGGTGGGATATAAAATAAACAAAGTCACAAAAACAGGAATAAAACCCTTTTATTCCTTCAACTTCACTTCAAAGCTCCAAATATCCTTGATTGGAGACAAAAAAACTCCCCCTCAAACAGTTATGGAAAGGAGGAAATGCCGTTTAAACTAAAAATGCCTATAAATTATAAAGAGTAGAAACAACACAAACCGCACTGAAGCAATTAAGGGAACCAGGCAAGGTAAGGGCTTGAAGACGTCCACAGAGATCGAAACACACACTGGGAAGGACACCAAACTCAGATAGGAATGACAGACTAGAGATATTTTTCCATGCTTTGTTTCCAGCACTGGCCCATACGCATGTCCATCCTTTTAAACTGTACTCACAGCTACAGCCCATGAAGAGGATCAAGGCCCTTTCCTCCCCTGTAGAACACGCCATTCACGTCTTTCCCTTATCCTCCCTTCCCTGCGTGCCCTAGGATGGAGAGGGGATGGGCCTGGATCTTCCTCTGATTGCTCAGCCGGCCTCTGCCCTTCCCCAGCCTCCTCCACAACCTCCGGAGCCGCACTTCCACTCCCTGTTGGCTGTTCCTCCTCTCCAGTCTCTAACTGGGGCATGACAGACTAGCTTTTTCTGATTTCAACCAAATTAGCATGAAAAATGTGTTACCTGCAGATATGCCGAACTTCTGCAGCAACAGGTGAGAAGTTGCAAACGGCTACATCATCATTCATAAAACGTACAACCATTGCAGCCATTCCCCACAGTCATGTAATCAAAATTAGAATGCAGTTGGAAAAAAAAACCTCTCTTTCCCCCTGTGGTAGGGCTTCTCTCATTCCTACTTAGCTGGTTTCCAGGACATCTTACAAACGTTCATTTTTCTTTACAGGAACATTGTCCTCAGCAACCCTGGGAAAAGAAATGCCCTCTCCCTCTCCATGCTGAAGTCCCTCCGTCAGGATATTTTGCACAATATTGACAGCACGGATTTGCGCGTCATTATCATTTCAGGTAGGTTGTTCATTCACGATTCAAAAAACGAATGAAGATGGAATTTGGTAGAGGATTTCTTCTCAACTATCTGCATCTAACTACCCTGTTTCCCTGAAACTATGACCTACCCTGAAAGTAAGTCCTAGCTTGATGATTACACGTGAGCCCAATATAAGCCCTACCCCCAAAACAAGCCTTAATTAAGATCCCACCCACGGGTAAAAATTCAGCTAGGGTGGGGATGAGGGGTGGAGCTGCCCTACTACTTACTCTTGGACAGTTGTAGCCAGGCCTCGCACACCCCGATACCTGCCTTGCCGGCCCATTTCTTCTGCAGCTGGCAAGGCTGGCAAGGCTTTCCTGAAGGCCTCTGTAGCTGATAACAAAGCTCCGGATCAATCCAGAGCTCTGTTATCACCTGCAGAGGCCTTCAGGAAAGCCTTGCTGGCCGCAGAAGAAGTTCCTGAAGGCCTCTGACAGCGAAAAGGAGGCTTGGGGCGACATGCACAAGTTAGATTAGTCCATGGATGACATTCCCTGAAAATAAGACCTGGTGCCTTTTTTGGTGGCAAAAAAAAATATAAGACAGGGTCTTATTTGGGGGGAAACACGGTGTTATTTGTCTAAAGCGGAGACTCAGCATCTACAATCTCCCGTTTTAAATCCATGAGGTTTTTAAGTTATACAGGTCATCCTCAACTTACAACTGTTCATCTAGTGCAGGGGTCGCCGACCTTTTGGACCTCAAGGACCACCAAATTCATAATTTTAAATCCCGCAGACCACTAATATGAATTTTGACTGATGGAGGCTCACTGACGTTGATGAGAAAGTCGGTCCCATGTTCCAGAGCTGCAGTAGTCACAGGACTGGCCATTTGGTTATCTGGGAGCAGCTCCTCCAGTCCATGGCAGGCCGGTGCTCCAAGGTGGAGGAGCAGCTGCTCTGGGATGACCAAAGGGCCAGTCCTGTGACTACTGCAGCTCTAGAACATGGGACCGACTTTCCCACCAACATCAGCAAGCCACCCCGGGGCGGATTTCCCTCCCCCGCTGTTGGTCTTACCTTCCAGTTCCAGCTCGCGTGGCTCTACTCAAGGTAAGGTTTGCGCTCAGCCAAAGGGTGGGGGCCAGCGGTGGGAGGGCCATGAGGGCAGCACAGCCTTGTGTTCCCGCACAGTCTGGATTAATTGCTTTGGGGGGGGGCTGGGGGGGGGGGACATTTCTCTGCGGACCACCAAATTTTCTTGCGGACCACCAGTGGTCCCCGGCCCACCAGTTGGCAACCACTGCTCTAATCAACAGACCATCAAAAAGACTCCCACCAACACTAGCAAGGCAAGCCACTATTATATAAAAATAAAATGTAACCCTTGTAGTACTGATGATGTTACCTAGTTTGGTAAAGAAATGTCTGCGAGAAAACAAACCATCAAGTTCAAAGAGCACCACGGACCGTCCAATCCAACCATGATGGCTTGTGAATCATGTTTCAGCCCTTCATGCGAACACAGTACAGGGGTATTTTTCTACAGGACATGTTTAAGCATGTTCTAGTTCAGTGTGTTGTGTGAACTAGGTCATTGTGGTATCCTGTGCAAACATCTCCTTATTTTTCCAAACTTCTCTGAAGCTGAAGGCCCTGTGTTCTCCTCTGGACATGACTTGAAGGAATTGACTCCAAAGGAAGACACAAAACAGCACATGGAAATCTTCAAAACCTGTTCAGAGGTGAGTTTCCACATTGACTTGGTCAACCCTGTGAAAAATTTCTCTCTCTTTACAATTGGCTGACTTCTCTCTCTCTCTCTCTCTCTCTCTCTCTCTCTCTCTCTCTC
>NW_020769308.1:1645963-1661122 GCF_900518735.1 Pseudonaja textilis
GACCACTAATATGAATTTTGACTGATGGAGGCTCACTGACGTTGATGAGAAAGTCGGTCCCATGTTCCAGAGCTGCAGTAGTCACAGGACTGGCCATTTGGTTATCTGGGAGCAGCTCCTCCAGTCCATGGCAGGCCGGTGCTCCAAGGTGGAGGAGCAGCTGCTCTGGGATGACCAAAGGGCCAGTCCTGTGACTACTGCAGCTCTAGAACATGGGACCGACTTTCCCACCAACATCAGCAAGCCACCCCGGGGCGGATTTCCCTCCCCCGCTGTTGGTCTTACCTTCCAGTTCCAGCTCGCGTGGCTCTACTCAAGGTAAGGTTTGCGCTCAGCCAAAGGGTGGGGGCCAGCGGTGGGAGGGCCATGAGGGCAGCACAGCCTTGTGTTCCCGCACAGTCTGGATTAATTGCTTTGGGGGGGGGCGGGGGGGGGGGGACATTTCTCTGCGGACCACCAAATTTTCTTGCGGACCACCAGTGGTCCCCGGCCCACCAGTTGGCAACCACTGCTCTAATCAACAGACCATCAAAAAGACTCCCACCAACACTAGCAAGGCAAGCCACTATTATATAAAAATAAAATGTAACCCCACTCCCTTGTAGTACTGATGATGTTACCTAGTTTGGTAAAGAAATGTCTGCGAGAAAACAAACCATCAAGTTCAAAGAGCACCACGGACCGTCCAATCCAACCATGATGGCTTGTGAATCATGTTTCAGCCCTTCATGCGAACACAGTACAGGGGTATTTTTCTACAGAACATGTTTAAGCATGTTCTAGTTCAGTGTGTTGTGTGAACTAGGTCATTGTGGTATCCTGTGCAAACATCTCCTTATTTTTCCAAACTTCTCTGAAGCTGAAGGCCCTGTGTTCTCCTCTGGACATGACTTGAAGGAATTGACTCCAAAGGAAGACACAAAACAGCACATGGAAATCTTCAAAACCTGTTCAGAGGTGAGTTTCCACATTGACTTGGTCAACCCTGTGAAAAATTTCTCTCTCTTTACAATTGGCTGACTTCTCTCTCTCTCTCTCTCTCTCTCTCTCTCTCTCTCTCTCTCTCTCTCTCTCTCTCTCTCTCTCTCTCTCTCCCTCTCTCCCCTTCTCCCTCTCCCTCCCTCTCCCTCTCCCTCTCTCTCATTGTGTGCCAAAATGTTAACTTTAAATCAGGGGTCTCCAACCTTGATAACTTTGAGACTTGTGGACTTCAGCTCCCAGAATTCTTCAGCCAGTTCTGGGAGCTGAAGTCCACAAGTCTTAAAGTTGCCAAGGTTGGAGACCCCTAATCCAAATACTGACTGCATTAATGACTAATTAGCCAAATCTGTCCATTTTCCCCATTGTTGAATGACTAAAACCTCCAACGTCAGAGGCCCAAAGTTAAATTCCATCCTGGAATAAGGAGAAACGTAAATAGACCAAGTGAAACATTTTGCTTCAAGCAGTAATATGGAATGTACAGTGGCTCAGAACTGAAAGGGAAAAAAGAGAGGAGGTTTATTCCCCTATGGGAATTTGCAACAAAAATTCAGAAAGTCACGCGGTGCCCCAGAAAAAAAAAATGCAGTTGTTATATATAACTCCCAAGAGGTGTTTGTAGGATCTGAGCATCTCTTTCTTCTCAAATCTCCTGAGCATTTGGGTGATTTCTTGTATCTTATGAAGCGGTGCAAGATGCAGGGATATCTGGAAATTGGAAATAAGTCATAAGACTCTTTGGACTTTACATTCAAGCATTTCTAAGGAGGGAAGGGACCTTGGAGGTCCTCTTGTCTGACCCTGAAATTTTGATACCAGCCCACACGAAAGAGCTGTCCCATCTTGGCTTGAAGATCTCCAGCGATGGACCTCCCGAAGGCTGCTCCATGGTTTCATAGCTCTCATGTTTACAGATTATCAGAGTTAGAAGGGACCTTGTAGGTCATCTAGTCCAACCCCCCTCCCAAGCAGGAGGCCCTACCCCATTCCTGACAAATGGCAGTCCAGTCTCTTCTTGAAAGCCTCCAGTGATGAAGCTCCCACAACTTCCGAAGGCAACTTCTGTTCCATGGGTTGATTGTTCTCACTGTCACAAAATTTCTCCTTATTTCCAGGTTGAATCTCTCCTTGTTCAGTTTCCATCCATTATTCCTTGTCTGGCCTTCAAGTGTTTTGGAAAATAACTTGACCCCTTCCTCTTGGTGGCAGCCCCTTAAATATTGGAAGGCTGCTATCCTGTCTCCCCTGGTCCTTCTCTTCACTAGATAATGTTCTGGAAGTTCTTTCTGGTTCCGAGTTTGTATCTCCACCAAGTGTTTGTTGTCCTACCATTAGGACAAGATGGAGAATAAAGCCAAACTCTCTTCCTTGTGATATATCGCCCTTTCAAACAGTAGAAGATCGCTATCCTATCTTTCATTTAGTCTTCTCAATTCTTTTCATCCTTTTTTTTCCCCCATAGGATTTAGTGCCTAAGCTAGTGTTTCTCAACTTTGGCCACTTAAATATGTATGGACTTCAACTCCCAGAATTCCCCAGCCAGCCACAAGGGACCATGGGCTGTTGTGGCCCACTCGGGCAGTGAGGAGGTTGGGGAGGAACACGGGCCAGTCCTGGAATCTGGGGAAGGTTCTGATGAGATGAAAAGAATGGAGAAGACTACACGAAGAAAGAGTAGCAATTTTCTGATGTTTGAAAGGAAGGAAGAGAGTTTCGTTTTATTCTCCATCTTGTCCTAATGGTAGGATAACAAACGCTTGGTGGAGATGAAAACTCGGAACCAGAAGGAACTTCCAGAAACATTATCTAGTGAAGAGAAGGACCAGCGGAGACAGGATAGCAGTCTTCCAATATTTGAAGGGCTACCACAGAGAGGAGCGGGTCAAGTTATTTTCCAAGGCACCTGAAGGCCAAACATGGCTGGCTGGGGAATTCTGGGTAATGGAGTCCACACATCTTCAAGTGGCCACAGTTGAGAAACAGTGGTGTGAGGCCTTTTAGCCGGTTCTGGAGTCTTCTTCACAATCCTTCCAGTTCTTCAGGGTCCTTGACTTGGGTTGACCAGAGCTGGATCACTGTATTCCGGATGTGACTTAAAATAAAGGGTAAAGTGGAATTATCACTTCTTCTGATCTCCATGCATTAAGATGGACGCCTCTTGTTTCCTTTCTTTTTAAAACACTTCCTAACAGGTCATGACCTTGCTTCCAAAGCTACCCGTGCCCGTGATTGCCAAAGTGAACGGCCTTGCCACGGCCGCTGGTTGCCAGCTGGTGGCCAGCTGTGACATTGCCGTGGCCAGCGAGAAGTCCAAGTTCGCCACCCCTGGAGTGAACGTGGGTCTCTTCTGTTCAACACCCGCAGTGGCCATTGGAAGATCCTTGCCTAAAAAGGTAGGCCTTACCAACCAGTGGGCCGTTGATCTGGCCTAGGCTTCCCAAGATCACGAAGCCGGCTCCTTGTCCCAATAAAACCCCTTTTATTTAGGTGAAAGGGAATTCCTCTCCAGCAAAGTCTTTCATGAGATTTCACAACTACAGACCTTTCTCGGAGAGTTGCCAGGGCGATATCTTCCAAATGCCATGCTGTAGCACCAATTACTTGGCAAGAAATCAGGAACAGATCTTCACCCTAATGAATTGAACTAATTGTCTCCTGCCAACACCACTCCTCTTTCGCTCCTTTTTATTCCCTATGGGAGGGGCCATTCACCATCCACCTGGCAGGGGAAGGTTACTGCAAAATCCTCATTCCCTCCCCACCCCACTAACCTGCTTTCCAGCTCCGTTCTCCTGTGCAGGGCAGCAAAAGAAGACCCAGCTGATCAGCTGGGACTCAATGAGAGGCAGAGAAGAGATGGGGGCAGAGCCAGTCAGAGGTGGTATTTGCTGGTTTTCCGAACCACTCAAAATTTCCGCTACCGGTTCTCCAGAACTGGTCAGGACCTCTGACGGTGGCGCAGTGGTTAGAGTGCAGTACTGCAGGCTACTTCTGCTGCCTGCCGGCTGCCTGCAATTTGGCAGTTCAAATCTCACCAGGTTGACTCAGTCTTCCATCCTTCTGCAATGGGTAAAATGAGAACTCAGATTATTGGGGACAATATGCTGACTCTGTAAACCGCTTAGAGAGGGCTGTAAAGCACCGGGAAGTCTAGATGCTATTGCTATTAGCTATGAGTTGCTACCTCATTCGAAAATCAAAGGAAAAGTCCTACCTGTATCTCTTTAAGCCAGCTCACTTCTTCAGAAACAGAGGTAGCTGGAGAAGATGCTCCCACTGGTAATTTTAATGCATGCTCAAATTCGTGCAAAATATTTGTCTGGGGATGTTTCCTAGCTCAAACCTGCCCATCAGATGGGTATCAGAATCTTGAAATGAGCTAGGTGATGAACATCAAATTTTCTAGCTCAGGTTTACAGATTAACAAAGTTGGAATGGACCTTGTAGGTCATCTAGTCCAACCCCCCAACCAAGCAGGAGACCCTACACCATTTCTGACAGATGGCAGTCAAGTCTCTTCTCGAAAGTGATGAAGCTCACGCAACTTCTGAAGGCAACTTCTGTTCCATGGGTTGATTGTTCTCGCTGTCAGAAAATTTCTCCTTATTCCCAGATTGAATCTCAATCGGTTTCCATCCATTGTTCCTTATCTGGCCTTCAGGTGCTTTGGAAAATAGCTTGACCCCTTCCTCCTCTCTGTGGGAGCCCCTCAAATATTGGAAGACTGCTATCCTGTCTCCCCTGGTCCTTCTCTTCACTAGTCTAGCCATGCCCAGTTCCTGTAAGGTATTTTCTTCCAGGTGGCACTGGAGATCCTCTTCACCGGCGTGCCCATGGCAGCTCAGGATGCCCTTCTCCACGGACTCATCAGCCGAGTTGTACCGGAGGACCAGCTGGAAAGCGAGACCCTAAAAATTGCCCAAAAGATTTGCCAAAGTAGCCGGGCCGTGTTAGCTCTGGGGAAAGCCACTTTTTACAAGCAGATGGAACATGACGTTAGCACGGCCTACCAGATAGCTTCACAGGTCATGGTGGAGAACCTGTCTATGAAGGATGGGCAGGAAGGAATTGAGGCCTTCGTTTCTAAACGCAAACCCAACTGGTTCCATTCTTGAAAGAAACATTTCCAAGGAACATTCTAGGCCAGTGTTTCTCAACCATGCCAACTTGAAGTTGCGTGGACTTCAACTCCTAGAATTTCCCCCAGCCAGCCAGTTTTGGGGTTTCCCAAACCTGCTTTGGAAAATCCTAGGACTTTCAGTTTGTTTTTTGCAGGATCCCTTATCGGCCTACGATTATTGGTTTGAAAAGGGTCTTGCACTCGTGTCTGTCCTAATCGGTTACTTCCGGCACTCTGATTTGTGGGGGGAAAAAACGGCCTGTGTATTTGCACAACAATCTTAACTAGCTGCCTTGTAGGTGCTATATCCGTACAATAGGCTTAGCATAATTTGGTTATTTTCTTCTCATTGGGTGAACTGTGTGAATCCAGACCATTGGATTAATATATGATTTAAGGCAGTGGGATTCCTCCCGCCCCAAACTTGACAACTTGGTGTAGACTTCCCTTCATGTAGAATTGGCAAAATGTGTGGACTTCAATTCCCAGAATATCCCAACTAGCATGCTAGGAATTGAAATCCTCACATTTTAAAGTTGGCAAGTTTGAAAAATACTGCTTTAAGCTATCACGTGAATCCTGAAAATGTATTAATACAGTTAAGTAGATTAGGTACATTGTACAAATTCACACACTATATTGTATGGTGTTAAAAAAAAAGCAGAGATTCATAGATGCCGAAATTACAAAGTCTACGTTTATATTACATCGTTATTCATTTAATGGTTACATGTTACTTCAATTATAACAGACTGTGATTGATGGTGCTAAACCATTGTTTGCCTAATCACAATTTACTAAATAAACCACCATATCTGAATGTACTAGTATATTAAACCAAAAACTGGCCAAACGTATAGTGACTTAATTGAATTCCTGCAGCACCTAGACTTATAAGTTGTGATTTCCTTGGTTTGTGACTTCAGATGTCAAGCGCAAAGAATCAGGATCTTTCTTGTGAGTCGTGCCAAGTGCCTGGGAAATCAGGACATTCAGGCAGTTCAAATACATATAAACATTTATTATAAGTTTAAGCTCTCTGCCAGAATTTGAACTACTAACATTCAAAGCAATTTGGCGGTAGATAAAGAATTCACGGTGGGCTGGATTTAGATCTCTTGTGGGTGCGCATGTACCCTGTTTCCCCGAAAATATGACCTACCCCGAAAGTAAGTCCTAGTTTGATTTTTACACCTGCGCCCAATATAAGCCCTGCTCCTAAAATAAGCCCTAATTAATATCTCACCCACTCCAGAGTGCACGGGTAAAAATTAAGCTAGGGTGGGGATGGGGGCGTGGAGTTGCCCTACTACTTGCATTTGGGCAGTTTTAGCCAGGCCTCGCACACCCGACACCCACCTTGCTGGTTCATTTCTTCTGCAGCCACCAAGGCTGGCAAGGCTTTCCTGAAGGCCTCTATCGCTGATAACAAAGCTCTGGACTGATCCGGAGCTCTGTTATCGGCTGCAGAGGCCTTCAGGAGAGCCTTGCCGGCCGCAGAAGAAAAATTTCCTGAAGGCCTCTGACAGCGAAAAGGAAGCCGGGGGCGCCCCGCGAAAGTGAGGTTAGTCAGTGGATGACATCTCCCGAAAATAAGACCTGGTGCCTTTTATGGTGGCAAAAAAATATAAGACAGGGTCTTATTTTGGGGGAAACACTGTACTTGTGACTTATGATACGTTTGACCCCCTCACTGCTCATCTCCTACAGCAGGGGTGTCAAACGTGATTTCATTGAGAGCTGCATCAGGGTTGTGTTTGACCTCGGAGGGCCCAGGGGGGACATGGCCATGGTGGGTGTGGCCACAATGGGCATGACACAGGACTCGTGTCAGGGGCACCTGTGTTTTGATAGCCCTCTGCAAGCGGAAATAGAGCCCGGGTGCCCCCCGTGCTCCATTTTTGACCCAGACAGCCTCTTACAGTCCCCTACCAGCGAAAATGGAGGTTGTGGGGGGGCTGTGTGTGGTCCTGCACCCCATTTTCTCTGGTAGAGGGCTGCAGGAGGCCGTCGTGACCATAAACAGGGCGTGGGGTGGGGATCATGTGAAGAATGATGACACATTTAACCAAAGCCGGCTGGGTGACATTGGGGCAGTCACCAGGAGACAATGGTGTCTAGAAACACTACACTATCAAGCAAATTAGTTTAGTTTAGTTTAGTTTAGTTCATTGTCATTGCACATCGTACAACAAAATTAAATACCATCTTCAGTGTACCATATAGTAGAATTCAATAGAGTTACTGCCCCGGGATAGAAGCCTTTTTTCAGCCTATTTGTTCTTCCTTTTATTATCCTGTACCATCTGCCAGGTGGTAACAGTTCAAAAAGAAAAAGGGTGCCCAGGATGTGATGGATCTTTGAGAATGTTTTGAACTTTCTTAAGGCAGCGGGAACTATAAAGCTCTTCTGAAGAGGAGAGAGGGCAACCCATGATCAAAATTCAGCTGGAATTTATCCTTGGCATTGATGACTCCTGAATTATGTCTCCCAAGCTAGAAGCATCCGGTGTAGAAAACATTTCTATATATATATATATATATATGGAGAAACGCTGGCCCTTCAGGTGTTCCTGAATGACAATTCCCCTACTTCCTCAGTCACCCTTCCTGCTGGGTGGATTTGAATTGTTGTTCAGGAGATGTTGAGCTATTTTAAGGAAGAACACCAGGAGGCGATATTCACATTCAAAACCGCCAGTCTGTTTCTTAATTCTCTGCAGCAGGAAGAATTCAGATCATTTTTCTGTGACCCACAAATCAGCCAGGAGCAAAATAAGGCAAAAGAATTCAGGAATTCATTTTCACTGTCCGGTTTTCAACATCTCTAAACACAATTCATCACTTATTAATCCCAAAATGGCACTTCACTAACTTGGAGGCATCCTCAGGAAGTCCAACATGGTCAAGATTATCCCTGTTAAACTTAATTCAGTTAATTTTCAGTGCATTACTCAGACGCCAAAGTATTCAAACTATGTTACCTGGAACCCCAGGGTTCTGTGAGACGCATCCTGGAGTTCCACTTGACAGTTTTTGCTTACAGATAGTCCTCAGCTTATGAACACAATTGGAACCAGAATCTCAGTGATGGAGCAAAATGGCCATTAAGTAAGATGTCACTGCTTCATCCAATTATTGCAGATAACAGATAATCAGCGTTGGAAGGGGCCTTATAGGTCATCTAGTCCAACCCCCCACCCTGCCCTACACCATTTCTGACAGATGGCAGTCCAATCTCTTCTTGAAAGTCTCAAGTGATGAAGCTCTCACAACTTCCGAAGGCAACTTCTGTTCCATGGGTTGATTGTTCTCACTGTCAGAAAGTTTCTCCTTATTTCCAGGTTGAATCTCTCCTTGTTCAGTTTCCATCCATTATTCCTTGTCTGGCCTTCGGGTGCTTTGGAAAATAACTTGACCCCTTCCTCTCGGTGGCAGCCCCTTAAATATTGGAAGACTGCTATCATGTCTCCTGTGGTCCTTCTCTTCATTAGACCAGCCATGCCCAGTTCCTGCAACCATTCTTCATATGTTTTAGTCTCCAGTCCCCTCATCATCCTGGTTGCTCTTCTCTGTACTTTTTCTAGAATCTCAACATCTTTTTTATAATATGGTGACCAAAACTGGATGTAGTACTCTCGGTGTGATCTTACTAAGGCTTTATAGAGTGGTATTAGTACCTCACTTGATCTTGATTGTATCCCTCTGTTAATGCAACTTAGGATCGCATTGGCTTTTTTGGCTGCTGCTGCACACTGCTGGCTCCTATTTAGCTGGTTGTCCACTAAGAGTCCAAGATCCCTCTCCCAGTTACTACTATTGAGCCTGGTTTCACCCAGTCTATATGTGTCCTTTTGGCTTTTCTTGCCTAAGTGTAGGACTTTACTTTTCTCTACATTGAATTTCATTGTGTTAGATACTGCAATCGCAGCACTTCTGGTTGTGGTTGCTCAATGGAAGGAGTTGGTGGCTGGTTGGGGGCAACGTCTCACCCCAACAGGCCCAGCCTCGTGTCACCCCTTGGGAAAATTCGTTCCCAGCCTCCGCTCTAAATCAAGCTGGAATTTATTTCCTCTGTACTCAGATAAATAAATGAGGATAGGATCTTTTTCTTAGTCCTTTTGTGTTTTTACCCTAAGGAGTAAAAAAAAAATTAACATATAATAGAAAAATATAAGAATTTTAGGCTTCACTATAAAAATATATTTTTATAGTATATGGGGACACGATGGCTCAGTGACTAAGGCGCTGAGCTTATCGATCAGAAAGGTCAGCAGTTTGGCGGTTCAAATCCCTAGCACCACGTAACGGAGTGAGCTCCTGTTACTTGTCCCAGCTTCTGCCAACCTAGCAGTTCGAAAGCATGTAAAAATGCAAGTAGAAAAATAAGGACCTCTTTGGTGGGAAAGTAACAGCGTTCCATGCACCTTCGGTGTTTAGTCGTGCCGGCCACATGACCACGGAGACGTCTTCGGACAGCGCCGGCTCTTCAGCTTTGTAACGGAAAGGATCACCGCCCCCTAGTGCTGGAAACGACTAGCATGTATGTGCAAGGGGAACCTTTACCTTATAAAAAATATAAGGGGCCTGATGGCTCAGCGGTTAAAGAGGCTGAGCTTGTCAGATAGAAAACTGACAGACCGGGTTCAAGACCCAAGTACCATGCAATGGGGTAAGTCCCCGTTCCTGTCTCCAGCTTCTTCTCACCTAGCAGTTCGAAAGCAGGCAAATGCACGTAGATAAATAGGTACTACTTCAGTGGGAAGGGGACAGTCTTCCGTGCACCTTTGATATATAGTCATGCTGGCCACATGACCACAAAAACATCTTCAGACAGTGCTGGCTCCCACGGTTAACAAACCGAGATAAGCACCACCTTTACCTTTATAAAAACACAGTTCACAAAACTTTTTTTTTTTCATGCTTCACATTTCAGACTTTACAACATAGATAGCTGAAACTTATTTTCCTACAAACTGCCCTTTTTGTACATTTTTCACAATTCTCCCATCGATGCAAGAAAGGAGAAAGGAATGCGTGATTAAGGTTCTACTACAGTATTGGGGTGAGGCTGTTTAGTTTGTGCTCTGGTGTGTCCCAGATACCTAGTTGGCTGGCGATCCAGGCGTGGCACAAATCCAGAAAATGAGCAAACCCTAATTTCAGTTAGTGATCACATGAATTGTTCACTTGCCAGTCCCACGCGGCTGTACAAAAATACATAGGGTACTGATTGCCACTGTGTGAATGACAGTATCTAAGGGTGATTATACGACATGGTTTTCAAAAACTTGCTAATCTTTTATTTATATAGGGGAGGGGGGAATCCCACGTGTGTGTTTGTGTGTGTATATATATATACACACACCATATGTAACTCACAATATTGCAATTCACCCAAAGCGATTGTATTTACAAAGGGAATAATAGTATCTAATGTCCCCAATCAATGTATACCACAGTTCTTGAGAACGCCAATATGTTAAATGCTTAAAGCATCCAATCTTTAGAAAACAAAGGTGTGTCTAATCACTGTTTGCACTTAGCAAAAAAAAATCTTGGAACTGGGCTGTTCCCTGGATTGTAAAAATGAAATAAAACTTTTCAAACCGAGCAGTTTAAAAAAGAAAAACCAAGCATTTTCTTTTAACAGAATCATGGGCTTGACCCGGGATGCTTTTTTCATTAAAAGGTAAAGCTTTTCCTGTCTAGTCATGTCCAAATCTAGGGCTTGGTGCTCATCTCTGTTTATTGGCCAAGGGAGCCAGCGTTGTCCGAAGACAATTTCTGTGGTTATGTTATCATTACCTTTATTGTCAGAGTACGACATGTGTACCAAGAGACTGGCCAGCATGTTGAAAGAAATATCCTTCTGGGTTCAGTTCCAAGTGGGGAAAAAGACACTGGAAACATGAACGCTGTTTGGAAAGATGGTTTAATGGTGGGCAGGACCACCTGGCTTGGAGCTCCAAAGGGAAGAGGATGATCACATGCTTCAGGATGTGGGGTGGAGGAAAAAAAAGGGGCAAGATGCTGAGAGACCCTTAGTTATTATACCCTCTGTTGGGCCCCACCTTAGCGTTTGTGGTTCCTGCAAAAGAAATGTATCCCCGTTGGCTGTCAGACTCCCAGGGGTGGGAGGGTCTTAGCTAACTTTGTAGACTTTGTCTGGACCACAGGGCTTCACCTAAGTGCTGGCTGATGCAATCTTTCCAGGCCATGTGGTGAGATGGGTAGAGGGCTTTGTTATGTAGAATACTTTGGCTTAATGGCCCATCCATTAACAAGGGTGGGAGGCTGAGCTTCTGCTTCTGAGGTGAGTTTCTGCTTCTGAGTTTCTTATTTTTTTAAAAAAGGGAAATATTCTGCCTTTTTAGTACCGTATATCCTAAAATATTTCATTTTCCTAGGAGAGGGGTGGGTTTTAACTTTCCAACAAAAGCTGCTATCTTCCCACTGAAGTGCTGCCTATTATTTACTCACATTTATATGCTTTTGAACTGCTAGGTGGACGGGAGCTGGAGCAAGGAAAGGGAGCTCACCCCGTCCCACAACACTGGGGTCTCGAACCTGGGCTCTCCGCTCTCCATCTGACAAAGCTGAGCCTCTTAAATCACTGAGCCATCGTGGGCCCCTTGCTTTTGCATCTCAGTTTGAATTGCAGAAATTGTGCCATGAACTCAGGAACAAAAGGAAATTCCCGTGGCCTCCAAATATTGTGGAATTCCAATTCCAATCAGTGCCAAGTATAGCTAGAACAACGGAGATAATGGGGGCTGAAATGCAATAAAATCTAGAGGGCTATTGATCTGGTGGAAATGCCATGGGTCTAGTTGGGATTATGAAAATTAAAAGCTTTGGGATACCTTCATAAGCTTCCATTCTATTCTCTCTCTATGCCACTTGATCTTACCCAGCTCCCCGAATGTGACAAACCCTCAAAGATTCCTTGATTAGGAGCGCCAGCCGCCCCGGCAAAATGTTTCTCTCTCACTGCAGGTTAACAAGTATCTGTCCAGCAGGGAGATGAATAGTTCTCTGCCACATCTATTCATCTCGACCCCCTGCCTTTTATCCCCAGTGCTAGGGTGGGGCTTCGTTAGCAGTAGTGGCTCTTTAGTTCCAAGGACCAGCCTGTAGATTCCCGCTGCTCTCCTCTCCTCTGCTTTCTGTGCATCAGGCACTGGACCCAGCTGTTCCTCTTCTTCCTCATCCACCACCTGGGGGCTGTCGACTCTCTATCTGAGGGCTAACGGGCAGCCCAGGGGTTCTCTCCTTCTCCCTCTCTCTCTCTCCCTCCCTCTATTTCTCACACATACACACAAACACTACCACTGCTATTAAGTGAATTACTGCAGTTGTTAAGTGAATCACATGGTCATTAAGTGAATCTGGCTTCCTGCCTTGACTCGTCGGAAGCTGCTGGGAAGATCACAGGTTGAGATCACATGCACCTGGCATGCTGCAAGACTTCTACTGTGTTTCTCAGATAATAAGGCCGGGTCCTATTTTTTTTTTTTTGAGCCGCGAAAAAATGGCTAGGCCGTCTTTTGGGGGGTGACTTAATTCCCCCCCTTGCATCTTCGGGCGGGCGGGCAGCGATGGCTTGGATGTTGACCTCGGTGTTTGGGGTCAACACAGGCAGCACCATATCCAGGTGTGCAACAAAAGTACTTCCTAACAGCAACCCCCCCCACCATTCCCCCCCATTTCACATGTTTTAATATAGGCCTTAATTGGGGGGGGGAGGGGCTTAATTTCATTTCATGCCTATAAAACATGCTGGGACTTCCTATTGGGGGAGGCCGTATTATCGGAGAAACAGGGTATATACATGCCAGATGCCAAGCACCTGAATTTTGATCACATGACTGTGGCGAACGCTTCAACAATCATAAGCAGAAGGACCAATTGTAGCTTATAAGTCACTTTCTCAGTGTTGCTGTAAGTTAGCACTGAAAATGGCTGTAACTCAAGGACTGCCTGTAGTATGAATATAAAGGGACTGAAGGGATCCTGAAATTTGCAACAGGGTAACTTGATTAAACCAGCAATTAAATTGAGGTAAAGGTTCCTCTCCTGCTGATCGTTTCCGGCTCTAGGGGGCAGTGCTCATCTTACAAACCCAAAGAGCCAGCGCTGTCCGAAGACGTCTCTATGGTCATGTGGCCGGCATGACTAAACACCGAAGGTGCATGGAACACTGTTACCTTCCCACCAAAGGTGGTCCCTATTTTTCTACTTGCATTTTTACATGCTTTCGAACTGCTAGGTTGGCAGAAGCTGGGACAAGGAACGGGAGCTCACTCTGTCACATGGTGCTAGGGATTTGAACCGCCGAACTGCCAATCTTTCTGATTGACAAGCTCAGCATCTTAGCCACTGAGCCACCATGTCCTGATTAAATTAATCCATCATTTAATTTACTTACTGAATAATAGCAATAGCACGTAGACTTTTATACCGCTCCACAGTGCTTCACAACCCTCTCTAAGCCGTTCACAGAGTCAGCCTACTGCCCCCCAACAATCTGGCTCCCCATTTTAACCCCCTCGGAATGAGAGAAGTCTTGAGTCAACCTTGAGCCTGGTGAGAATCGAACTGCTGGCATTCGGCCAAATCCACCTGCAATTCTACCTTCTGACCACTACGCAGCCACCACGGCTCTTATAATCACCGTTGGCTTGCAAGATCTGCTTTGCAAATTCCAACGGCCGCCTGGGGAATTCTGGGAGTTGAAATCCGTACATCTTAAAATTACTGCAGCTGAGAAACCCTGAACCACACCATTGTCTAACGTGGCCCTCAAAAGAGCCTCTTTGCAAACTAGCTGGGCAATAATGTTTGCTAAGATGGACCGTTCTAAGCATGGATTGTTCTCTGGCTGAAAGTAGGCGCTAAATGCCATTTTTGGAGAACTGGGGCATACAGATCTTCTTCATTCTGCAGAAAAGATTTGATAAGGAACAAATGGTGCTTGGCGTTTCTGTCCCGACTGTTTAACATCATCCCTATCAGAAAGGCTGTGTGTCTTTACTCCTTTTGTTAGGAGGCAGAATGCAGAAAACAAAGAGGAGGCTTACACTTGGGTAAGATAACCTTTATTGTCATTTTTTTTTCCCCTGTGGGTACACTGGCACACATTAAAAATGAAATTAGGTTGCCTGCTCTCAAAATTGTACACATACATAACACACTTATAGACATGCTATATACATACATATGTATGTGTGTGTGTGTGTATATATATATATATATATATCTACACCCTAACACAGGAGTGTCCAATTCAAGGCCCGCGGGCCAGATCCGGCCCATGGGATGCTTAAATCTGGCCTGTGGGATCACCCTGGAAACAGCAAAGGACCAGCCCGTGGTGCCTCTGCCGGTGAAAACGGAGCTCGGCAGGGCTGCACACAGTCCTCCCAGGGTCTATTTTCGGCTGCGATAGCCTCCTGCACCCCTCTGCCAGCAAAAATGGAGGTGGGGTGGCCTCTCTGAGCTCTGTTTTTGCTCGCAGAGGGCTGCAGGAGGTCAGGCTGAGTTTTCACTGTCAAAGGGCTAGCAAAACAAACTAAAAAGAAAAGAAAAAGAGCAAAGTTTCCCCTTTGGCATTTGAGTATCCAAGAAGGGACATGAAAAGAGAAAGGAAAAGAGGGGAAAAAACAAAGAAAAAGATGGGAAGGTGGGAAGAGAGCGAGGAAGGAAAGGGAAAAGAAGAAGAAAGGAGAATGAAGAGGAAAGGAAAAAGAAGAAAGAGGAGAGGAGAGGGAGAAGGGAAAGGAGGAGATGAAAGGAAAGGAGAGGAGAGGAAAGGAAAAAGAGGAGATGGGGAGGGAAGAGGGGAAAGGAAAGGAAAATGGAAAGGAAAGGAAAGGAAAGGAAAGGAAAGGAAAATGGAAAGGAAAGGAAAGGCAAGGAAAGGAAAATGGAAAGGAAAGGAAAGGCAAGGAAAGGAAAATGGAGAGGAGAGAAGAGGAAAGGAAAGGAAAGGAAAGGAAAGGAAAGAAGAGGAAAGGAAAGAAGAGGAAAGGAAAGGAAAATGGAGAGGAAAGGAA
>NW_020769308.1:1661222-1687516 GCF_900518735.1 Pseudonaja textilis
GGAGAGGAGAGGAAAGGAAAGGAAAATGGAGAGGAAAGGAAAGGAAAGGAAAGGAAAGGAAAGGAAAATGGAGAGGAGACAAGAGGAAAGGAAAGGAAAGGAAAGGAAAGGAAAGGAAAGGAAAATGGAGGGAAAGGAAAGGAAAGGAAAGGAAAGGAAAGGAAAGGAAAGGAAAGGAAAGGAAGATTATAATAAGAGTGAGGGAGGGTCTGAGGGAAGTCCTGACTTCAGCATTTGGCCACCACGGGTGCCTCCCGACGCGAGTGATGTTGAGCTGGCCACGGTCACGCTGGCCACGACTACCCTGGTTTGACCTCCGAGGTCAAAAACAACCCAGATGTGGCCCTTAATGAAATCGAGTTTGACACCCCTGCCCTAACACATGAAAACATAAATATGAATCATTCCATCTTGAATCCATGTCGGAAAGTGGAAGCTTGAGAATTCGCTCTGTTGATACGATAGGGTCCACAATTGTGACTGAATCTGGATGTTCTGCTTCGGATACCACAAAGCCCCCTCCCAGAAGGTAGCAGTGGTGAAGAGGATGTGTTCCAGGCAATTCTGCGAACCCTGCCCAAGCATCGCTTACGTGCCACGTCCTGGATAGAAGGAGGCGAGCTGCCAATAATCTTCCCTGCTGTCCTCACCACTCTCTGCATCGCCTTCCTATCCGGAGCAGTAATGCCTCCAAACTAGACAGTAATGCAATAGGACAGGATATTCTCAGGGGTGGGCTTCGAAAATTTTAGCAAAGGATTCTCTGCCCGGTTGCTGGGTGGGCGTGGGCGTGGTGGGCGTGGTCTAGTTGGCCTCCACCACAGTGAGGGGGCTGTTTTTGACCTCCCCAGGCTCCAGAGGTCTTCCTTCAGCCTCCAGGAAGGCGAAAATGGCTTCCCTTGGCTTTCTGGAATCCAGAAATGGGTCCATTTCCAGCCTTCCCAAACTTCCAGGAGGCCCATTTTTTGCCCTCTCCGAGCCTCTGCGCTTACACTTACCTGCATCCAAAATGGGCCCTGTGGGGACTCCGGGGAAGGGTGGGGTGGGTGGGTCCAGACAGGAGTGGGATTTGGGGATTCTTCAAGTCCACACATCCTGAAGTTGCTAAAGTTGAGTGTCTGCAGAAATTCTCGGTCATCCAGGTCATAGTTGTCTCAAAGGATGCTTTTTCAAAAGGCAACTGGACTTTCTTTAGGGAGGAAGAAAACTGGATCTTTCCCGCTCCTTCCTCAAGTAAAAAACAATCCAGTTGCCTTTTGAAAAAGCACCTTTGAGATTTCTGAGACTGAGAAACGCCGGGGTAGTGAAGACGACAAAACACTGAGCAAAATCAGATGCCCTTCGTTTTGTCCTTCCTTTAGCGGGCATATCCTTAAAATCAAACATTGTCCAGCTTTTTGAGTGTTTTGTTTTGTTTCTTCTTCTTCTTGGACTGTTTTCACAACAGTAGTCCGTCCAACTTTCATTTGTTGTGACCTTATAAATTGCCTCGAGGCTTGGCAGTCCAAATGTACATTATTTATTTCCTGATTCCAGCAATTGGCTTCAATCCAGACCCTTCAAACTGATCATCCGTGGGGTCTGCAGGTCCCATGACTTGTATGTTATCAAGAAAGTCAAACTGTGCGTCTTTCTTTCTCCACTATTTGTCCTTCTTTCCAATTGTCCATGTCCTCCTTTGCATGTTCAGATACCTGGTAACCCAAGGTGTACTTGACATCCAGGTGGATATTTTGGTTTTATCTGCAATATGGGATCGCCTCCCAACTTCTTAAAGAGACTATGATGAAGGTTGGGTGAGTGAAAATTAGGTCATCAAGGCAGGTAGAAAGCCACCAGCAGAGGTGGTATTCAGCAGGTTCTGACCAGTTCTGGAGAACCGGTAGCGGACATTTTGAGTAGTTCGCAGTGGTGGGATTCAATTTTTTTTACTACCGGTTCTGTGTGCGTGGCTTGGTGGGCATGGCAGGGGTAGGATACTATAAAATCTCCAGTCACAGCTGGGATTTGCCGGTTCTCTGAACTATTCAAAATTTCTGCTACCGGTTCTCCAGAACTGGTCAGAACCGGCTGAATACCATCTGGTAGTTCGGATACCACCTCTGACTGGCCCCGCCCCCGTCTATTCTCTGCCTCCTGAGTCCCTGCTGACTGGCTGGATCTTCTTTGGTTGCCCTGCACAGGAGAACGGAGCTGGAAAGCAGGTTACTGGGGTGGGGAGGGAAGGGGATTTTGCAGTAATCTTCCCCTGGAGTGGGGTGCAAATGGAGATTTTATAGTATCCTTTCCCTGCCGTGCCACCAAGCCACACCCACAGAACCGGTAGTAAAAAAAAATTGAATCCCACCACTGGCCACCACCCATCCTTCATAGACCTCCACAATCATGGTCGGATTTTGAAGGACATTTCAAGTTTATTTCCATATTGTGTTTATCCATGGATAACATGGGAACCTTCTACCTCAGCGTTCCTCAACCTTGGCAACTTTCAAGTCCTAGAATTCCTCAGCCAGCTTTATTGAAGTCCACACATCTTCAAGTTGTCAAGATGGGAGAACAGGTCCTCACCACCTTCTGAACTCTTCACGGAAGTCCTTTGAGTTCTTCGGTGTTCTTGATTTGTGTTGACCAGAGCTGCAGCACTGTATTCCACATTTAAACCAGGAGTGTCCAACCTTGGCAACTTTTAAGACTTGTTGGACTTCAACTCCCAGAATTCCTCAGCCAGGAATTGAAGTCCACACTGCTTCAAGTTGTTAAGGTTGAGAAATTCTGTCCAGTATGCAGGGCTGGGCTTCAAAAATTTTAGCAATGGGTTCTCTGTACAGTTGCTGGGTGGGCGTGGCCATGGTGGGTGTGGCCTAGTTGGCCTCCTGCACCATGGTGGGGGGTGCGTTTTTGCCCTCCCGAGGCTCCGGAGGCTTTCCTTGAGCCTCTGGGAGCGTGAAAATGGCCTCCCCAGGCTCCAGAGGGCCTCTGGAGGCCAAAAAACGGGCCCATTTCTGGAACTTCCAGAAGGCAAGTTTTTCACCCTCCCTGACCCTCCATGTGTGCCCTGTATTTACCTGCCTCCAAAATGGGCTGCATGGGGAGTCCTGGGAGGGGCGGGGCAGGGGGGGCCGAGGCCAGCCAGGAGTGGGATTTGGGGGTTCTCCGAAGTGCACAGAATCTTAGCTAGGGGCTCCCAGAAGCCCCCCCCCCGTGCCAGTATGCACACCTGGAATTATAACATGTAGAAGATCTCTTAATACCAGGATGCTCACTGCTTCACTACTTCCTGAGTTTAAATCTACTATTGTATCTGACAGTCACAACCTAAAAGGATTATTTATCTTGGATTCCTGATCAGTGCTGTTAGATTCATGTTACAACACGAAACCACAACACAAGAATAAAACTTCCTTTTAGCAAATCCAACTGAAATAGAAGCTGGGTTATTGTGTTTTATTTTATAGCGGTGTTTCTCAAGTTAGGCCACTGGAAGAAGTGTGGACTTAAATTCCCAGAATCCCCCAGCCAGCCATGTTAGTAGAGGAATTCTGGGAGCTGAAGTCCACACATTTTTCAAGTGGCCAAGCTTAACTGAATTAACAGAATTGGAAGGGACCTTCGAGGTTTTTTCTAGTCCAAATCCTATATCAGTTCAGACAAATGGTTGTCCAATCTCTTCTTAATAACCTCCAGTGTTGGAAAGCCCACAACTTCTGGAGACAAGTCGTTCCACTGATTAATTGTTCTGTCAAGAAATTTCTCCTTATTTCCAAGTTGGTTCTATCCTGGATTAGTTTCCATCCATTGCTTGTCCTGTCTTCAGGTGCTTTGGATAATAAGTTGACCACTCCTCTTCCTTGTGAAAGCCCCTCAAGTATTGGAAGGCCTGTTCTCATACCACCCCTAGTCCGTCTTTTCATTAAATTAGACATACCCAATTCCTGAAACCGTTCTTCATATACTTTAGCCTTCAGTTTCCTAATCATCTTTGTTGTTCTTTTAATCATTTTGTTGCTTGAGAAATACTGCTCTGCATGAGTACCATTTAGAATCCATATTCTTGTTTTCAGGGAAGAAGAAAAAAAACTCCACATTAATTGAAAGCACATCCACATAGATGCCATTTTGTGTTCTTCTTTGTCAAGGATGCAAGGATGGTTTAAAAGTTTTTCTACTTCTTCAATAATTCCTGTTTGCTAAGATTTGCTTTCAAATAGAGAGCTTTTCTTGGTGTGCTCATTGTAATCCTTTTCAATTTTCAGCTTAATTAGACCAACCAGGCTGTTTTAATCAAAATAAACAATCCACAAAAAGAAAAAAAATGAAATAAAAACCTTAAAAGATACGGTTTGTGGGGTCAAACAGTCTACCATAAATAAACCATAATTTTACTGCAAAAAGTCCGCATTCCCTTGACTTCTCCAGTAATTGTGTCTTTTAAATCTAACATTTCAGCAATGCTCAATATAATAGAACAGAAATTTTAAATCAGACATTTCTTGAACAACTTTAGCCTCGTTGAACTTTAACTAAAACCCCTCCTGAGGAAAAAAAATTGACAGTGATTGATAGAGGTGCTAAATCTAATAATTAGGCCACTTGGCTCTTCACTGATTTATCTATATTTAAGTTTGGAAAATGTCCAGCCTTCATTTTTTTCTAGCTCATTGTTATTATTCTCATTTCTTCTCTTGCCTGGGAAAAAAGAAAAAGAAAAATCATAGCTCAGTTCAGCAATTTATATTTAACCGTTTTGAAAAGCAAGCTCTGTGCAATCGTTCATCCTTTCCAGAATTGGAGATGTGGATGATGGGCTCAGGAACCCAGATGAAAACTACAAGTGAAGTGTTGTCAAATCTTTTCTTTAGATCGGGGTGTCCTACCTCAGCAACTTTAAGGCTTGTGGACTCCAAATCCCAGAATTCCTCAGCTAGCATGGCTGAGGAATTCTGGAAATTGAAGTTCACAAGTTTTATAAAATTGTCCCTGCTTTAAATATTCTTGCTGCTAACTCTGGCCATATTACATGTATCTTATTAGGTTCTGGCCTTTTAAGTTAAGTTAATTAGACCAACTAGGCTGTTTTAATCAAAATAAACAATCCACAAAGAGAAAAAAATGAAATAAAAACCTTAAAAGATAAGGTTTCTGGGGTCAAACAGTCTACCATAAATAAACCATAACTTAAATAAACTATTACTTTTTCCTCAGAATCCTAAGCAACCGTTCTATTTGTATTACAAAACTTGAACTAGCCAAGTAAAGTTTGGCTTACTGAGTTTAGAACATAGACCCTGCCCAGAGACCCTGGGAAAATCCTAAAAAAAGTTTGCAGGGAAATTCCCCACCCCGTTTTCCTACCAATTGATCATTCTTTATTTGAGATTGCAGGATACCGTCTCCAGCTCTGTTCTCAAGGAGAGAGAGAGAGAGACTTGAGACTTTTGGCTTCATGCAAGGAAAGCAGCAGAAGCAGCAGAAGTCTTTCTTTCTCTCCCCCAAACTCCGCCTGAAATGAGTCTTTGTGAGTCTTGTTGCACTGGCGCAGCCTCTTGGAGCAGGATGCCTTGCAGGGTCCCAAAGACTCATTTCTGACAGAGTTTAGGGGAGAGAAAGAAAGACTTGCTGCTTTCCTTGCGTGCAGCCAGAAGCAGAAGAAGAAAGAAGCAGAGAGAAGCAGCCCGATGACATGACCAGGCCAGGCACATAGGGTGAGTGGGGCCAGTACCCCACCACCCTTTACCCCTCCCATTGCTACCTGATGTCGTTCACAATGCAAGCAACACAAGCCTTGTGTTCCTGCGGAGCCTGGATTCATTGCTTTGGGGGTGACTTTTCTCTGCAGACCACCAAAATTTTCTCGCAGACCACCAGTGGTTCCCAGCCCCCCCGGTTGGGGACCGCTGTTCTAGTCCAACCCCCTGTACAAGCAGGGGACCTTACACCATTCCAGACAAAAGGTTGTCCAATCTCGTCTTAAAAACCTCCAGCGATGCAGCATCCACAACTTCTGGAGGCAAGTTGTTCCACTGGTTAATTGTTCTCACTCTAAGGAAATTTCTCCTTAGCTCTAGGTTGGATCTCTCCTTTAATGATCTTCCACCCGTTGCTTCTTGTCCTGCCCTTAGGAACCTTGGAGAATAGGTTCCCCTTTGACAGCCCCTTAAGTAAACTGAAGAAGCTTGTCACAGTTCCTACTGCTGAGCCAGGTACTACCTATAGTGTATCTATAAGGAGTATGGATTTGATTTTTCCTGCGTAAGTGGAGAATCTTACTTTTCTCACCGCTGAACTGGATCTTGGAAAGGACAGAGGAGGAGGAGGAGGAGGAGGAGAACAAGGCAAAGGAGAAAAAGAAAGGAAAGAGGAAAGGAGGAAGGAAAGGAAAGGAGAAAGGGGAAAGAAAAAGAAAGGAGAAAAGGGAAAGCAAAGGAGAAAGGAAAAGGAAGGGAGAAAGGAAAGGAGAAAGTGGAAAGGAAAAGAAGGAAAGGAAAGAGGAAAGGGGAAAGGAGAAAGGAAGGGGTAGGGAAAAGGAAAGGAGAAAAGGGAAAGGAGAGAAGGAGAAGGAAGGAAGGAAAGAGGAAGGAAAGGAGAGAAAACAAAAGAGAAAAAGAAAAGAACCAACTCACAGCCATCAGGACCTGTCCAACTGGTTTTTAAAACCATGCGTGGAATGTGCATTCTTCCTGTCCCAGAGATGGCTGGTAGGCCCGGGGGCACCATCTTGTTGTTCCTGAACTCCTCATTATGAGCTTTGGAGTGTGGTTATAAGGAGGTGGAACCGTTCCAAAAATAAAGAGCTGCTCTCTGCCAACATGGTTTCTCTATTGCAAAAGAACACTTGAGGCTGAAGAGAAAGGATTGAGGAGGATCCGAAAGAAACTTGGCTCTGGAATTGCTTCCCTCATCATGTAAGCATTTTTATTTTATTTTTTTTACCCAAGTACGATCAAGGGTTAGAGAGAGCTGTGAAACATGTAGAGAGAGAGAAAAAAAAATAGGGAATGAGAAATCCGTCTTCTTCCTGGCACTGCAATTAACAGGAAGGTAATTAGTTAGCTCAACAGATGGTCGGTAGGTTCAGTCATTTAATGCAGCTCTTGTAATTTTTGCACGGGGAGAAAAAAAATTACTTTAGCCAACCCATATACAACGCCTACCTGAGCTAGTCCCCTTCTCCCTCCAATATACTGTTGGAAGAAATATCCTTTTGAGTTCAGTTCCAAGTGGGGCAAAAGAAACACTGGAAACATGGAGGCTGTTTGGAAAGATGGTTTAATGGTGGACAGGACCACATGCCTTGGAGCTCCTGGGTGAAAAAAAAAAAAAGGAAAGTGATGCTGACAGTCCCTGGGTTTTATGCCCTCTGTTGCACTGGTGGGATTCAAAAAGTTTACTGCCAGTTCTGTGGGCGTGGCTTGATGGACATTGAGTGGCTTGGTGGGCATGGCAGGGGAAGGATACTGTTAAATCCATATTCTCTTCCCATCCCATTGACCTGCTTTCCAGCTCCCTTCTCCTGTGCAGGGCAACCAGAGAAGACCCAGCCGATCAGCTGGGACTCAGTGGGAGGCAGAGAATAGATGGGGTTGGCGGGGCCAGTCAGAGTTGTTATTTGCCGGTTCTCCGAATGACTCAAAATTTCTGCTACCGGTTTTCCAGAACTGGTCAGAACCTGCTGAATATCACCTCTGCTCTGTTGGGATTTGAATTTGGTTGGTTGTCAGACTCCCATGGGGGCCCTGCAGGGGCAACTCTGTAGGCTGTCTTCAGTCCCAGGCTTGGTTGAGCCTTGCTTGATGATGATGTAATGAAAGGGGTTTGGGAAATTCCTATGAGAGCTCTACCTGGAGGAGGTAGATCTTTGTTATGTAGAATAGACTGGCCCAGGCCTTAGTGGCCCATTAGCAAAGGTGAGTGGGGGGCGCTGAGTTTCCTGTCTCTCTGAGTTTCTACTTTTCTTTTAGGGGAAATATTCTGCCTTTTTAGTATATTCTAAAATGTTTCATTTTTCCAGGAGAGGGGTGGGTTTTAACTTCCAACAATGCCATTATAACAGATCAGCTGTGACCAGATGGCTGTAGCTGCTTGCCAGAAAATGCCTCGTTGAGGATCAGAAGGACCACTATCGCAGCCTTCCAATATCTAAGGGGCTGCCACAAAGGAGAGAAGGGATCACTCTATTCTCCAAAAGCAGAGGTCTACAACTTGACAAGCTTTAGGACTTGTGGACTCCAATTCCCAGAATTTCTCAGCCAGAGGAATTCTGGGAATTGAAGTCTACGGGTTGTAAAATCGTCAAGGTTGGAGGCCCCTGTTCTGAAGGACCTGAAGGCAGGACAAGAAGCAATGGATGGAAACTAACCAAGGAGAGAAGCAACTAGAACTAAGGAGGAATTTCCTGACAGTTGGAACAATTAACCAGTGGAACAGCTTGCTTCCAGAAATTGTGAATGCTCCAAAACTGGAAGTTTTTAAGAAGAGATTGGACTGAAGTGGTGTCTACGAGTGGTGTAAGGCAGGGATCCCCAGCCATGGCATGTCAGAAACCCCAGCAGTGCAAACAAGTTTAAGTCCCATCAATGGGATGCAGGCAACACACAAAACCATGCTACCTCCGGTCCATAGAAAAACCTCTCTCTACAGAACTGGTCTCTGGTACCCAAAAGCTTGGGGGGCCCTCTGATACAGTCTTCTGCTTAAGCAGGGGTTACACTAGAAGACCTCCAAGGTCCCTTTCAACTGTTATTCTGTTACTCATAGGTTCCTACTTTGCATTAAAAGCCATATTTTGTTGTACTATAGCCGTGTTGGCAAACCTATGCCACAAGTGCCGGAAGTGGCACACACCAGGTCTGGGATTCTACCAGTTTGCACCTATTTGCTAGAACCGGTTGTTAACATTCTAAGCAGTTCAGAGAACCAGTTGTTAGAAGACATTACTGGGCTAATCCTGTAAGGAGGGCGGGAAGGAAACATTTTGGTCTTGCTTAAAGGAACTGCCTCTCCGTTAACCCTTATTATATTCTTGGCAGGACTAGACTTCCTGTCTCAGGAACTTCTCTGGAGCTTTTTCCCCCTCCTTTGCTGGCACTTTGCTTGTGTGGAGGGACCATTCAAAGTTACAACGGCATTGAAAAAAGTGACTTATGACCATTTTTCACACTTATGACTGTTGCAGCATCCCCACAGAGAGAAGGAAAATAGAAAAATGGAATGTGCTTGGATTCATAGGTAAAGGTAAAGGTTCCCCTTGCACATATGTGCTAGTCATTTCCGGCAGTGCTCATCTCCGTTACAAAGCTGAAGAGCCAGCGCTGTACGAAGACGTCTCCGTGGTCCTGTGGCCGGCATGACTAAATGCCAAAGGTGCACAGAACACTGTTTCCTTCCCACCAAAGGGGTCCCTATTTTTATACTTGCATTTTTACATGCTTTCGAACTGCTAGGTCGGCAGAAGCTGGGACGAGGAACGGGAGCTCACTCCGTTACGCAGCACTAGGGATTCGAACCGCCATACTGACGACCTTTCTGATTGACAAGCTCCCCGTCTTAGCCACTGAGCCACCAGGCCTGAGGTTTCATACAAGATGGCAAGTTAATTCCAGCTTATTTTCAGTAGTAAATACACTAGGGTTGAATAGTCTGAATGATAAATTATTTTTAAAAAATCTGATTTAGCCCAAACAGGTTGTGTGTATTTGACTTTAAAAATAACCCATGACACAATACATTACTCACACAGCTCCAAAACGGGTTTCAGCGAACCCTCATTAACCCTAATAGGCATGTCTTGTGAACAAGGCAACACCTTGGTATGTTATCAGAAATAATCTCTGGATTGCGTTATCACACAGCTTTCCTTTCAGAGCTGAGTCAAATTGCACATTTTGAATGAGCCACATGTGAGAATGATTGTTGCCCATGATGGCATAATGGGATGAGCCATTCTTGCAAAAAAGGAGGAGGCGATCATACAGCCAGGAAGGTTTGCACACCACAATCAGGTGTTTAATACATTCTCAGTTCATGAAAGCATGATTCCTTTTTTTGTTGTTCTCCTGCGTTCAACGGTCATACGTGGTAACCCAAGGACTGGCATTCTGTCTATGCTAGAAATGTCATAGAACATTTTATTTCTTAATTAATCCAATTAAGCTATCCGTCCCATGAGAAGTGACTCTTCGTCCTAAGCCTTAATATCAGACAGGAGAAGAGTTGTTCCTGTTTTAAATCTGTTTAAATTTGAAATTATTCTTTTTTAAAGATTCCAAAACCAAATCCTTTATTTGCACAACTGTATAAATGTGCTCCAAGTATTTATGTCCAATATAAGTTTAAAAGAAACACGATAGACAGCAAACTTGGATCAGTTTGCTGCAGTGGTGGGTTTCAATTTTTTTTTACTACCGGTTCTGTGGGCGTGGCTTGGTGGGCGTGATGTGGCTTGGTGGGCGTGGCTTTGTGGACATAGCAAGGGAAGGATACTGTAAAATCTCCATTTCCTCCTCCCTCCTGGGGGAAGGTTACTGCAAAATCCCCATTCCCTCCCCACCCTACTAACCTGCTTTCCAGCTCCATTCTCCTATGCAGGGCAACCAAAGAAGACCCAGCCAATCAGCTGGGACTCAGGAGGCAGAGAATAGAAGGGGGGCGGGGCCAGTCAGAGGTGGTGTTTGCCGGTTCTCCAAGATCCCTTCCAGCTCATTCTATTCTAAATGTCCCATAGGTGACGTTGGTGCAAATCCAGCACCTTGACCAGCGGGAACGAAACTACAGTAACAGAACGACAGCAACGAAACTGCAGAAACTCCTCAACGTACGACAATCCTTGAGCCCAAAACTTCCACCGCCAAGCAAGAGAGTGAATTTTGCCCCACTTTACAGCCGTCCTTGCCAGGTTTGTTAAGTGAATCATTGCAAGTGGTCAAGTGAGTAACACCGTGGCTAAGTGAACCTGACCTCCCCATCCACTTTGCTTGTCGGAAGGTCAGAAAAGGCAGTGACAGCACCCTGCTGGAGAACGCTGCAAACCGTCACCAAAGACATGCCAGTAGCCAAGCCTCCCAATTTCAATCATGTGACATGGGGGTGCTGCAAGGATCTCCAGTGGGGAAAATGGTTACGAGTCATTTTTTTCAGCATGAATAGAATAGAATAGAGAAGAGAAGAGAAGAGAAGAGAATATGAAATGAAGAATAGATCTAGACTAGACTAGACTAGACTAGACTAGAATAGAATAGAATAGAATAGAATAGAATAGAATAGAATATGGAATGGAATGGAATGGAATGGAATAGAATAGAATAGAATAGAATAGAATAGAATAGAATAGAATAGAATAGAATAGAATAGAATAGAATAGAATATGGAATGAAGAAAAGAAATAGAATAGAATAGAATATGAAATGAAGAATAGATATAGACTAGACTAGACTAGACTAGACTAGACTAGAATAGAATAGAATAGAATAGAATAGAATAGAATATGGAATGGAATGGAATAGAACAGAATAGAATATGGAATGAATAGAAATAGAATAGAATAGAATAGAATAGAATAGAATAGAATAGAATAGAATAGAATAGAATATGGAAGGGAATGGAATAGAACAGAATATAGAATATGGAATGAAGTGGAATAGAATAGAATCCCCTTCCAGCACTGATGATGTTACCTACTTGGGTCATGAAACGTCCGCAAGAAAACAATCAAGCTTGGAGAACACCAAGGACTCTATAATTCAATCTTGAGCTACAAATATTCTACAGAATAGAATAAACTTTATCGTCACTTTGAATGTACACTAGTCGGCATACATTAAAATGAAATTTCGTTGCATACAGCTTTCCAAGCTCCCCAATATATACTACACGAACATGACTGAATAATTACATACATACATACATACATGCATGCACCCACATATATGACCCAGAGAAACAACACAGTCTAGCATACACGGCAAGTGAAACGAATCCTGTGAGTTTACCAGATGGGTGGCACATAGGGAAGGAAGCTTTTACAGAACTGGGAAGTCCTGCTAGAAATACTTGGAAACCTCCTCCCAGGGGGGGAGCAACAGAAACAGACTGTGAAGTGTGTATGGGGGGGGGGGGGGGGGGGCCCCACTACAAAGGGCCCCTAAACGAATGGCTGTAAGTCGAGGACTGTCTATAGTACTCTCCGCAATCTTGACCAGCCCGGTGGGGCTGCGAGGCAAAAGGCTGCCCAGTGGGCGGGATGACCGCGGGGAGAGGGGCGTGGAGAGCTTCTGCAGGAGTCCCGCCCCGTCCCGGCCAGACCAGGCGGAGAGAGCGCGCGGGAGAGACGCCGCGTTTCTACCTGCCCAGGCGTCGCTTTTACCTGCTTGGCTTATTCTCCACCTGTTCGCCCAGGGAGCCGCGACCCGTCCGGCGTCCCGCTCGATACCTCCCCGCACCTTTCCCCTCTCTCATTGCTCCGGGACTCCGAGGGTTTTTCTTCCACGCGAGTCAACTTATTCCCACCTGCGCGGCAGCGAGCCAGGTGAATTTCCCCCCCCCCCCCCCCAGGTAAGCGATGGCAAGCGCTCCGGGTGAAGCTGAACGGGAGGAAAAGGTACACCACCGCTTCGCTTGAAGGGCGTCTTCCCGCGGAAGGCGCCTCCTCGATCCTGATCCTGCGCTGGATCCTCTGGGAGGGCAGGCGGGGCGGGGGGGGAGGAACCACGCGATCCCCAACTTCTTTGAGCCGCGATCCGTCCCCCGAAAGGCGTTTTTTAGGTGGGGGGACTTAGGGTTTCTAAACGGTTGCAGTTTGCGGCGCATCGGAGGCTTTAGGATTTAGTGGATTTAGGGACCGGTGCTACCTTTGAGGACTAGTAACTTGTCTTGAGGTACAAGTTAGCCCCGCGGGCGGAACCTTTGCCCTCTTGCTCTTTTCTTCCGTTTGCTGGGTGTTTACATTTCCCTTTTCCTTATCCCGCGTGGGTGTCAAAAGAGCTGATAACCCACCGTACCTCTTGCTTTTCACGACCCGGTTCTTGACTGCGTGGTGTTTACTCTGTCCTTCGGTTTTTAGACATGATCTGCGACAGTGAGGATAGAATTGGATGAAGTAGCCTCTTGTCAATGAATTCATTATTTTAACCAGCTGCCTCCTTTTTTCACTCCCTTCTCTGGCTCTCTTTTAGCATATACAGTATATACAGAGTCTGGAAACTCAGCTGTATGTTCCAATAGCAGACCATTCAATTTAGGAGTAATATCACAACAACGACAATAATAGTTTAATGACACTCCTTTAAAATGTGTAGAATCCTACTGGAGCATAAAAGATTATGGCGGGAATAAAATCTCCAAACAGAACAGGTATTGACAAAGAGTCCACTGGATTTGGCCAGCTAATAAATTCAAAACAATAATAAGTCAGTTGTGTGATTGGAGACCTCTTAGGAATAATAGAACAACAATGACAATAATAATTTAATGGAACCTGTTTAAAATGTGCAGAATTCTATTGGGGCATAAAGATTATTATGGAGATAAAGTCTCCAAACTTTACAACGAATCGGTGGTTGGACAACTTATAAATTCAAAATAATAACAATTCAATTGTGATTGGAGTCTTCTTAGCAATACTTAAAGAACTTCTTCAATATTTAGAAATGTTGAATTTACAGGACTTGAACACTCTAATTTTACCCCAAAAAACCCCCACCATTGCTGGGAACTACCTATATTCTCAGACACTATCTGAGCCGTTCTTAACCCTTGGTTAGGGCTTGGATTATCAAACTCCCACCAGTATTAGGTGTAAATTTAGTCCTAGATTGTTATTATTATTGTTGTTGTTATTGTTATTGGTTAATCTTTAGTGAGATTCACAGCCTTTGGGGCTGGTTGGTAGCTCAACAGCTTGAGTCCTAACCAAGGACCTAGGAACTGTTCAGATATTATTGTTGTTGTTGTTGTTTGTTGTTTCTTCAGAAGAACTCAATTCATATGAAGGCCAGCACCGGCTAAAGAGCTGCCAGCTGGGATTCACATTGCTATTTATATAATAACATTTTTTAAAAACCTAATAATTCCTTTTTTAGAAATTTCGTTCGCCAGTCCTTCATTGGTTCCTTCCCGCAGGGAAGTTTGCATTGATAGACAAAGAAATTAGATTTGTTCAATTTTGCCTTCTGTTCGGTCAAAACAAGCATTTCTTTATTGATTTTACTGGTGGCTCAAACAGCAAAGTCGAAGGCTGACCACATAGGAAAGAGAGCTACATAAAAATGACATCTCTGTGTGTTTTGTTTTTGGTCTTTTTGCAATCTTGGTTATTCGAGGGCAGCAGGATATCCTTGTCTTCTTCTCTGAGCAGATCGTGCTCACTCACCCACAGTTATTTCTTTAACCAGCCGAAGAAGGACCAAAAGAAATTTCCAATCATATATTGCTCGATTGGGCCTTTCCAGTACACTACAGGTTGTCCTCAACACGACTACAGTTAGGATTAAAAGGCAGGGCAAGGCAGCTGTTAAATGAGCCGTGCCCGATTTTACCGCTACGGCAGTTGAGCAAATCACTGTAGTTTTTAAGTGAATCCTGTGCAGAGGTGGTATTCAGCAGGTTCTGACCAGTTCTGGAGAACCGGTAGCGGAGACTGGCCCCGTCTCCATCTATTCTCTGCCTTCTGAGTCCCAGCTGATCGGCTGGGTCTTCTTTTGTTCCCTGCACAGGAGAACGGAGCTGGAAAGCAGGTTAGTGGGGTGGGGAGGGAATGGAGATTTTGCACTATCCTACCCCTGCCAAGCCCACCAAGCCACACCATGCCCACCAAGCCACGCCCACAGAACCGGTAGTAAAAAAAATTTGAATCCCACCACTGATTCTGTGGCCGTGGAGAAAATCCACCTTCCTCTGTCGGCTTTGCTGGTTAAGGAAGGTCACAATGGCAATCCCCTGACTCTGGGATGCCATCACCCTTGTAAATGCGAGCACCCGAATTTCGACCCTGCAACCGTAGCAAACGCGGCAAAGGTCGTAAGTGTCAGCGTTCCAGCGAAACTCCCCGTGTCCATTCAGCACTCAGAAACAAAGTTCACCCAAGGAAGAATTTATTAGAGAGGTCATATTGGCGCATCTGGGAAAACCCGAACCTGAAAGTTCCAAATTTTCCCTTCCCCAATAGAAATTCAAAATCCATCCCCTGCACCCACCAGTCCATCCCATGGCCCAGTCCAATGTCGTCTCAGCTGGAGCCATTCTTCCAGACTCTCCTCTCCAGGTGCAGAGTGACTTGTCCTTGACTTCTAAAAAAGAATGTTGTTATGTCTAGACTTCTACCCCACTATGAAATCCCTCCTCCCAAATTCCCAGGCACTGAATGTGGCAGCCTCGAAGCTTCCAAGTAAAATATGGCTTCCAAAGCTGACCATAAGGGACGGACCAGTCGTAAGTCACCTTTTTTCAGTGTCTTTAGTAACGTTGGACAGTTGCTGAACAAATGGTTGAAAGTCGAGAACTGCCTGGAATGGAATGATTCCAGATGAGATGGTTCTCACCATTGATTTTTACAATCTTTTCACTAATCCTAGCTGCAAGGTAATCCAGATTCTGTTTAAGATCTGACGGGATTGAAGGAAGATTGGTGGTCCTTGGTGGTAGGCCCTCGTGGCTCTGTTCCTGGGGGTGAGCAAATGAATATTGAGCTTCGGTGGTGCAGTGGTTAGAATACCGTACTACAGGCCACTTCTGCTGACTATCGGCTGTTCAAATCCCACCAGACTCGAGGTTGACACAGCCTTCCATGCTTCTGAGTTGGGTAAAATAAGGACCCAGATTATTGGGGGAAATATGCTGACTCTGTAAAACTGCTTAGAGAGATGTAAACCACTGTAAAGTGGTATATAAGTCTAAAGCGCTTTTGCTATATGTATGACTTGCGTTTCAGAAGGTCCAGGCGTAGATTCACCCTTCAGGGTTCCTCATCGTGAAGAAATGTCCCTCAGAGTGCTTATTGTTCCCCTGTGGAATTCATGGCCACCAGACACCATAATAGCTACTGACTCAGAAGGCTTAAAAGAGATCGGATGGGATCATGGGGTGGAAGGATGGGAAGATGGTGACAAGCTCACCACACAAACCATAAGAGACTCACATCCTATGTCAGGAGGCAAATAGGGAGAGGCAGGGTTGCATCACAATGTTGTGATGTGTCTCCTTATTTATTTATTTTTTGTCGCTAAGATTTTCATTAGACATCTGTGGACAGTTATTACTCTCAGGGGCGTCCAACTTTGGCAACTTTAAGACCTGTGGATTATGGAATTGTGGACATGCTGGCTGGGGAATTCTGGGAGTTGAAGTCCACAATCTTAAAAGTTCCAAGGTTGGACACCTCAGGCTATCACCCTACATCAGGGGTGTCAAACTCAAAGGCCTAGGGGCTGCATTCGGCCCATGGGGTGCTTAGATCTGGCCTGCGGGGCTGCCCTGGAAATAGTGAAGGACCAGCCCGCAGTGCCTCTGCCACGAAAACGGAGTTCAGGAAAGCTGCTTGTGGCCCTCCCGAGCTCCGTTTTCACTGGCAGGAGGCCGTCACAGCCGAAAACGGAGCTCGGGAGCCCGTTTTCACTGGCAAAGCACTCGAGCCACCACAGGTGCTGCCGACACAAGTGTTGTTAAGCTGGCGGTGGCCACCCTGGTCATGCCCACCCTGGCCCACCGGGGTCAAATACAACACTTATGTGGCACTTCAACGAAATTGAGTTTGACACCCCTGCCCTAGATTGTGTGGGAACGAGAATGAGGAAGGGCTATATCTTCTGTTTCTGGACACCTTCCAGGCAACTGGTTGACCTTTATGATTAAGTAAACCATGGTTTCTCAATCTTGGCAAAGCAAGACCAGCTGGGGAATTCTGGGAGTTGAAGTCCACACACCTTAAAAGTTGCCACGGTTGAGAAAGACTGAATTAAGATACTGCACTAAAATGGCTCTAGGCCTGATCCATCAACTTAGTCCACACTACTACCTCTCTTGGTATGTGATATTTGATGTGTGGGTTGTTTGCATCTATTTAGTTAATGTTTACCCATTCTAGACTGAGGATACTTTGGGGGAATGTGTTTTCCCTCGGTTGATGAAAAAATATATATATTAAACCACGATATTCGAATTGCAGTTGGTAGAGAAGGATAACCACAAGTTTTTTTAATTTAATTTTTTTAATTTACGAGAGGAATGTGTGTCCTTTTGGATAGTAGTGTTGTTTGAAAACAGGCAAACCAGCTCACATCAGTCCTTGTAAAAGGTACAACTTTGCCTGTTTTTACTAACTGAAACTCTGGGGTGTAGTTACAAATTTGCACAAGCAAGGAATTTTTTTTTTGACTCAGAAGTAAAACAGCCGTCCTCTGAGGCAATTGCTCCTTTGTACTACTCGCATAACAAGATTTTATTCCTCTCTGCACATGTGTGCATTTATGGCCATTTGTGGTGTCCCGCAATCACCTGACCACGTTTATGCTGGCTTTGCCAAAAACTGACACTTATTTCCGGTTTTCATTAATACTGTGCCATCACAAACAATGGGTTTGCTTAGTGACTGCAGCATTGGCTTAACCACCATGATGTTCACTGTAGTATTTGCTTAACGATTGCAACAAAAAATCCTAAAATCGGTTTTTAGGACTGTTTTAGGACTGTTATGACTTAGGGGCTCCATTACGGTCATAACTCAAGGATTATCTGTAACTTCTATTTAGAGAAAAAGATACCACCCTTAAAACCATGGTTATCTAATTTAACCTGCTGTTAAATTTAAGGAAAGTGAAGGGTTACAATTTTCTCCTGGCTGGTTACTACTCCTTGTAGTATTTAACTCATCTCAACTCCGTGTAAAGATGTTCTAACCCTAGCGAGTAAGAGCAGAATTTTCTTTTTTCATTGGAAACCAAATCCAATTTCTTTCTATCCTTAAAATATTTTTGGCTTTGCCAAAATACAGCCAATTTTTTTTTCTGTCCATAAATGACTGGTTTGGGGTTTTTTTCTAGGGGTTTTTTTCTTTTTGAAACTTAATTCTAGTAAAGGAAAAGGCCATGAAAATTATTGGAAATACTAGCAACAGTCATTGAGATAATGACAGAATTATTATTAGGGGAATGACAGTAAAATTTATTGTATGCATAAAGATGGAAGAATGAAGAAACAGTCAGAAAGAATGGATTGTAGCATTGATGGAACTCATAGAGATGATCAGTTTGGTCAGGAAAAATGATAAAGAATTTTTAAAAAGATCGGATGGATTATATGGATTTTTTGCTGAAAGAAAAAAAAGGCTAAACTGATTATTTTAGAATTTTGGGTGGAGGAAGGCCTTTTAGAGATGTTGGCTGCCTTGAGTTATTTTTAAAAATAATAAAGACAGAGAATGAATGAATGAATTTGGGGATTAAAAGGGTGTAAGAAGGAACACAAAAAGTAAGATGGAAGTTACTTGATAAAAAGAAGGTTAGAAATCAAAAATCAATATTGAACTCTGTTTTGATTTTTTTTCTTATTTTTTTATAATTATACTGTACAACTATTGAAAGATACTATATGTAAATACTAACACATTTATCATTAGAATGTTAATTGATTTATTATCCTCTGAGCTTCTTGTGAGCCACACATTATTCTATCAGCTGCTTGCAGGAAATTGTTTTCTCTTGGGTTTTTTTCCCCGTTCCTTCTTTCTTATCTTTTGTTTTTGTGTTTCTCTCATTCACTCTCTCTGCTCCTTCTTTAAAAATCATGCATTTCTTTCCTCAGCAATGCTGTTTGGGGTTTTTGAGGGTTTGGGTTTTTTGGGTTTCTGCATTACCATTTGATAGAGAATTCTTTTTGGTTTTCGAAGTATGTTGGATTACCATACCTATTATTTTCTAACTATGTATGAAGGGAGTTGCATGAATTCAAAGCCAGGGTACAACCCTTCTTGTGTATTTCCAGAAATATGTTTGCTTTCTGGCCTTTAGTACTGGGTTGGTGTAGGTTTGCAGACATTAAAAAAAATTCTGGCAACTCCCAATCTGATATATAATTTTCAGTTTTGCTTTTACAGTGGTAGCTTTATAACAGAAGAGAGGATATAACAGTAAGTCACTGTGCTGATTCAGGAAAATGTTTGTAAGGTATGGCTAGGAAAAATTGAGGTGCCAAGAATTTAACCCCTTTGCTTTGCTTTTTCCACCCCTTTCCTAAAAGTGAGGTTTAATATCCAGGAATTATTTTTTCCCAGCCTTGCTAATAAGATTCTAAAATGATTGAAAAGCACCACTGCTTCTGCAAAATGAAGAGGTGGCTTTAAAAAAATAAATACAACCTCAGATTGACACCTGGTGGATAAATAAACAAAGTCATGCATTTTGGGGGGTGACAAAAACCAGTAGTGAACAATCACTTAAATATGAGCCAGTGGTGTGCTGCCACTGCCAAAAAAGCCAATACTGTCATAAGCTGCTTTAATAGAGGGATGGAATCAAGATCACACAAAATTTTAGTAGCTCTTTATAATACCTTGGTAAGGCCACACTTGGAATACTGCATCGAGTTTTGGCTGCCACGATATAAAAAGATGTTGAGATTCTAGAAAGCGTGCAGAGAAGAGCATCCGTGATGATTAGGAGACTGGAGGGTGAAACATATGAGGAACAGTTGCAGGAATTAGGTACGTCTAATTTAATCAGAAAAAGGACTAAGAGTGACATGATAGCAGTGTTCCAATATCTCAGGGGCTACCACAAAGAGGAGGGGGTCAACCTGTTTTCCAGAGCACATGAAGGCAGGACAAGAAGCAATGGATGGAAACCAATCCAGGAGAGAAGCAATCTAGAACTAAGGAGAAATTTCCTGACAGTGAGAACAATTAACCAGTGGAACAACTTGATTCCAGAAATTTTGGGTGCTCCATCACCGGAGGTTCGTAAAAGAAGGTTGAACAGCCTTTTGTCTGGAATGGTATAAGGTCTCCTTCCTGAGTAAGGAGGTTGGACTAGAAAACTTTCAAGACCTCTTCCAACTCCATGATTTTGTATGCTGTAAATCTGTTGGCATTTTCTTTCATTTCCTATTTGGCATTCAAATGATTTGGATATATATATGAATGACTATACAGAAGCCTGATGATGGCAGATGAGATTCTGCCGAAACGTTGCTACAACTTTGAACGCACAATTACAATGACGTGGGAAAATACCCGAACAAAGCTCCACACTTAATAACCAGTTACTTAGCAACAGTTCAGAGTTACAAAAGATCTCTCCAGAATTATTTCTAACCCATTTTTGAAGTTCTCATGAATTTCCTCTGTTTTGGGCATTTGGCAACTGGCTTGCATTTACAGCGGTTTGCAGTGTCCTGCGTTATATGACCACAATTTTTGTTGGTTTCTGGCGTTTACTTCCAGTTTTGGCAAAGCGTGCCCAAAATTGGGGAAAATAGATCATCTTTAACAGCCATGGTGTTTGCTTAATGACTGCTATAGAAAAGATCACAAAATTGAGCATGATCACAGGGCGACCTGATTAATGATTGACATGACTTACGATTATATTAGCAACTTCAATTATGGTCATAAGTCTTTCTTCATGTAACTTATTCAATTAGTCCTAAGATTTTGTGTAAGTCTAATCATCTTGCTTATAATTTAGCCGAATGTATGAATTCAGCCTATTATGACTTATTCAGCAAGCTGTTTTTAAAAAGTACTTAAAATTACACATTACTTAAAATGTGTCGGCCCATTTTTTAAAAATTTGTCTCGGAGTTGCTGACTGCAAAATCTTGTGTAATGTACGAGAAGAAGGACCAGGTTTGATAGGGAGAAAGGGATTCAGGATCAGGCAGTGAAGGTTGCGTTAACTCCATCAGCAATTCCTAAAGAAAGCTGTCTCTTCTTTTGCATTTGTGCACAATTGCAGACAATAATATTTGACTTAAGGAGGGACCAGCAGATTCACTCTGAATCAATCTAGGTGCGATGTCTTTCATTCATGAACTTTCTTATTGGTGAAATGCATGACAAGGCAGTATTTAAATTGTGTGCAATCATTTTAACCCCTTCCTAAAACCTATGGGAAAGGGCACTTGAAGTTTGAACTTTAGCTACAGGATTGTGTGTCAGATAGGTACACCATCCTCCAGAAGTTAGGTGTTTCCAGGTGCTATTATTGTGCAAGTATCCTATTTGGAGATAACCTTCTATTTGAAAAATGGGCGGGGAAGATTGTCCCCTGATAACAATCCCTTCGGTTTGGGTTAGGGTTAGGGTTAGGGTCACTCTACCCTAATTTCTTTTTTTTTAACAGTGCTTTTTCCTCTCTAATAGTTAAAGGAGGCAACCAAGTAAGTTTTTTCTGGAAAGCAAGATTGATAATGGTGTTTTAGATTGTGGCCTGTTGTGCAACTCTGCATCATCTTGGGAAAAAAAATTTCTGTAGGGTGGTGTTTTAGTACAGGTTTCAGATCATATAATTTCACCTTGTTCCACCTTGTTTCACCTTGTGTTTTCTAACGAAAACACTTTCCTGAGCTTCTGTCTGATGAAAAACAATTTATTACGGATTGGATTCCTAGGAGCTTCCTCTTGGGTCTTTCATTTATTAAAATATGTTGGATTTGTGTAGTGGCCTTTAGGTAGTTCTCGACTTACAGCCTCAATGGACTCCAAAATTTCTGTTACTAAGTGGGTCAGTTAAGTGAATTAAGTAAAATAAACCCCTAGAATCCTGGGAGTTGAACTCCACGCGTATTCAAGTTGCCAAATTTGAAAAACACGGCGCTAGAAGGTCTCAGTGGGGAACTTTAGGCCAGTGCTTCTGTCTCAGCCCATGAACCGGGGTGGTAAGGTGCTAAACTATGTGCAAGGATCTACTTTCTCATCCTGCTTAAGGCACAAGTGGATAACCTTGAGCCAGTCTTTCCCCTTCGGCCCTATTTATTGATTGATAAGCAATTAGTAATAAAGGACTGTTTGGCATTGCATAGTTCAGGGTTTTCCAAATTGGGCAATTGTAAGACTTGTGGACTTCAATTCCCAGAATTCTTCAGCAAGTCATTCCATGGGAAAAGCTGGTGGAGGAATTCTGAAGTCCAAGAAGTCATAAAGTTGCCAACTTTGGAGATTTCCTGGTATAGTTAAACAGTAAACTTTATTTTGACTCCTGGTCATTCGGTAAACACATCCCTGCAGTTTTCTTGGCAGCAAATTAATAATGATTTTTTTTGCCAAGTCTTTCTTGGATGATACTGTTCTCACTTACCTTGCCAAGCCAGCCATTCACAGTGGTCTCCCATCCATTTCTTAGCCAAGGCCGACCTTGCTTAACTTCCAAACTCAGCTTGGCTAGTCCTTCTGAGATAGGCTCAGAATATAATCCCTTAAAAATACAGTTCTTTGAAGCAGTGAGCCGTCCATTGTCCATCTGCATTGTGCATCAAGGTGTTTCAAAAGTCCTTTGAACCCCCTACCATCCACCTTCAAAATACAGGGGAATTTTGGACACCCATCCTCTCCTGGAATCAATTCTTCAGTGGTGCTTTGGACCAACCATCCAATCAAGGAGGCCTTTGATTCTGTGTTTCTGGAGCTTCGGTAGGAAGGCAGTTTCAAATATTGATCTGCTTCTAGGAAATATTAGCAGGGTGGAACGTTCAACCAGTAAAGTAAGCAGGGAAAAATGTTAGGAATTAAAAGTCATCATCATTTGAAGAGACTTGGCATCCCCATCTCTTGATGGACCATTTTTTTCTATAGGCGTTTTGTTATCTATCCTTCGCAGGAATGCATTTTAGAAATTCCTTTGTGTGTGTGTGTGCGCGCGTGTGTGTGTGTGTGTGTGTGTGTGTGTGTTTGCATCTCTAGCTGCAAAGACATTCTTGAAATATATTTCGATGGAGAAAGAAACCTACGTTAACTATGGAGAGTAGCTGGAAGATATCATACAACTAATAAGGCAGTTCCACCTTTCCCAAACAGCTACTTCTTCAGATGTGTTGGTACTCACAACTCCTAGAATTCCAAAACTCCCTGGGAATTCTTGGAAATGTCCTTCCAGCTCATTTCAAAGCCACCAGGAAGTGCTAAAATTGCAGGTTGTCCACATTTCCTGTCACAGTGCTTGATCTCAACTCAAAGTATGATGGCCAGTTAAAATTAAATTACTGGTCTCCCAAAATTTGTGGTTCGCTGATAATTAATATATGCTGTTCATGCTTCTGCCATGACAGAAGTTAAGCCTTGAGACAGAGGCTACCTTGTGACTTTAAAATGTAATGTTGGAGTAATCTCTCCAACCATAAAGTCCATAACTTTGTGGGTTTGTCGTGGTCTTCTCAGTTAGGTCGGCAAAGAACATGTCTTGAAAACCAAACAGAGTAATTTTCTTTGTGAGGTACTAATGCCACTCTATAAATCCTTAGTAAGACTACACCTAGAGTACTGCATCCAGTTTTAGTCATCACACTATAAAAAAGATGTTGAGACTCTAGAAAGAGTGAAGAGAAGAGCAACCAGGATGATTAGGGGACTGGAGGCTAAAACATACGAAGAATGGTTGCAGGAACTGGGCATGGCTAGTCTAGGGAAGAGAAGGACCAGGGGAGACATGATAGCAATGTTCCAATATTTGAGGAGTTGCCACAGAGAGGACAAGGGGGTCAAGCTATTTTCTAAAGTGCCTGTAGGCCAGACAAGGAATAATAGATGGAACTGAACAAGGAGAGATTCAACCTGGAAATAAGGAGAATTTTTCTGACAGTTAGAGCAATCAACCCATGGAACAGAAGTTGCCTTATGAAGTTGTGGGAGCATCATCACTTGAGACTTTCAAGAAGAGATTGGACTGACATTTGTCAGAAATGGTGTAGAGTGTCCTGCTTAGGCAGGGGGTTGGACTAGATGACCTACAAGGTCCCTTTCAACTCTGATTATCTGTATCTCTGTAATTTTGGAACTCCAAACTAAATAGAATACACTAATGGCCACCCTAGTCAGGAGATCCATGTTAAATGAATAGAAGAATGGTGCTAACTATTATTCCTAATGATTAGGAAACATCCTCTTATAAACTAGCCAGAAGGGAGGAAGAGGTGGAACCTCCAAATTCAAAGTAGAAAGAGAAGTTGTTAACATCTGGATCTTGCTTCTGTGGAGATCTGTACAGGTAGACCTTGAGTTACGACCACAACTGAGTTTAACATTCCTGTTGTTGGGTAAGACATGTGATTGATGCCCGATTTTACAAACTTCCTTGCCACCGTTGTTAAGTGAATCCCTGCAGTTGTTAAGTTAATGACATGGTTGTTAAGTGAATCCAGCTTTCCCATCACCTTTGCTTGTTAGAAGGTCGCCAAAGGGAATCACATGATCTCAGGGCACTGCAACCGTCATAAATGTGAGTCAGTTGATGAGCGTCTGAAATTAGATTATGTGACCATAGGGACACTGCAACGGTCAGCCTTTTTTTTCAGAGCCATTGTAACTTTTGAACGGTCACTAAACGAACCATTGTAAGCTGGAGGTCCTACATGGAGTGTTTCATCCAGGGGTGGGCTGCTGGGGGTTTGTAGGGGTTTGGGAGAGTCCCTAGCTAAGATTCTGTGCAGTTCTGAGAAACCCCTTCCCCAAATCCCACTCCTGGCTGGCCCCGCCCAACCCTCCTCTCCCCTCCCAGGAATTTCCACGCGGCCCGTTTTGGAGACAGGAAAGTGCAGGGCGCGCGCAGAGGCTCGGGGAGGGTGAAAAATGGGCCTCCCGGAAGTTCAGGAAGGCCGGAAATGGACCCATTTCCGGCTTCTAGAGAGCCTTTGGAGCCCAGACAGGCCGTTTTCACCCTCCAGGAGGCTCAAGGAAAGCCTCCAGAGCCCGGGGAGGGCAAAAGTGTCCTCCGCCGGTGCAGGAGGCTGACTAGGCCATGCCCACCATGGCCACACCAACCCAGCAACTGGGCAGAGCCTTCCAGCTACCCTCCATTCCGCCCAATTACTCCGAGACAGACATTTTCTCTCTCTTTTTTTTTAAAAAAATAAATTTTATTGAATTTACAGTTTAAAAACACATCAACAGTACATTTACAGAATAGAAAGAAAACGGCTGAGGGGAAAGAAAGAAAACACCCGGCCTAACACACCGGATAAGGGCCGGTTGGGGGGAAGAGAAAGGATATAGAGGGAGAGGGGGAAAGGGAGGGGGAGGGAGAATAGGGTAAAAAGTACATTTAAAAGCGAACGATATCTTTTTGTGACAGTCTGTAAGGATCATTTCTCTTCGTCATATCCAATCTACTCCTCTTTTCCATTATATTTAAGTTACTCTATATCATTTACATAATTTGGACAGACATCTTCTCAAGGGTTCCTTTTATTTTGGATAGTAACTGGCACAACTGTGGAATCCTGAATCTGAAAGTTTTAAGCTTCCTTACAATAAGTAAAAACTACACATCCACCCCCTGCACCCATCATCACATCACGTGGCCCAATCACCATCCGTCCCAAGTTAAGATTTCCTCTCACTTATGCGCCACACAACCCGACCTTGAATCAGAAAAAGAATGTTATTATGTCTAACTAGATATACTCCAAGAAATCCCCCCCTCCCACTTCCCCAGGGTCAAATGTGGCAGCGTGGGAGCGTCTGATCTCAATATGGCTTCTAAAGCTGACATAGAGAACCCCGTTGCTAAAATTTTTGAAGCCCACCCCTGGTTTCATCCCTCATAGCCTTCTGTGAGCTGGGTTATAATGAGAGGGAGAGCTGATAATTCACAGATAACCTTCGTGTCTTTGTGAGGAGAATTTAGCATCCTTGGTCCAAGCCACAGATCATCAGACTTCTTTTAGCTTGTGAGGCGAGGAGGACATTTTGAAATGTCAGCCTGTATACTGTAGTGGTCCCTCTTATAAAATAATCCCTATGGATGGAGAATTGTTCCTAAGCGGGGGGCCTTTATGCCGATGGATTTATCTGAATGAGGAGAGGCCCTGCTTTATATGCCACTTGCTGCGTTCCCAATTTTTTAAACTGATTGCACAAACGTTAATAACATTGCTTTTTATTCTTTAATAAATAATAATTTATTTTAAAAGCCAGGTCGAGTAGACCTCAAGGAATGTTTCCCAAGGCCTATACATGTCCTTGAGTATCATGCTGATGATTCCAGATGGAAGTCAAGAATTTGCTATGTGCCTTATGAGAATTCACTTTACTACATGGGTGTTCTGAAATTCTCTTTTCTTTCTTTCTTTCTTTCTTTCTTTCTTTCTTTCTTTCTTTCTTT
>NW_020769308.1:1687526-1726407 GCF_900518735.1 Pseudonaja textilis
TTTCTTTCTTTCTTTCTTTCTTTCTTTCTTTCTTTCTTTCTTTCTTTCTCTCTCTCTCTTTCTCTCTCTCTGTTCGTCTTTCTGCCTTTCTTTCCCTCCCTTTCTTTTTCTCCTGTCCTCCCTCCTCCCTCCCTCCCTTTCTCCCTTCCTTCTTTCCTTCCATCCTTGTCACCCTCAATCTCTTTCTTTCCCTCCCTCTCTTCCTTTTTCTCCTGTCCTTCCTCCCTCTTCCCTCCCTTCCTTGTCACCCTTCTTTCTTTCTTTCTTTCTTTCTTTCTTTCTTTCTTTCTTTCTTTCTTTCTTTCTTTCTTTCTTTCTTTCTATCTGTTTTTCTGTCTTTCCCTTTCTTTTTCTACTGTCTCCCTCCCTTTCTCCCTTCCTTCTTTCCTTCCTTGTCACCCATTAATCTTTCTTTCCCTCCCTCCTTTTTTCACCTGCCCTCCCTTCCTTCCTCCCTCCTTCCCTCCCTCCCTCCCTCCCTTGTCAGCTTTCTTTCTTCCTCTTTCTTTCCGTCTCTCTGTCTTTCCCTCCCTTTCTTTCTCCTGCCGTCCTTCCTTTCTTTCTTCCTTCCTCCTTCCCTCCCTCCTTCTCTTGTCACCTGTCTCTGTCTCTTTCTTTCCCTCCCTCCCTCCCTCCCTCCCTCCTTTCCTTGTCACCCGACTTTCTTTCTTTGTCCCCTCCCTCCCTCCCTTCTTTCTCACCCAACTTTCTTTCTCTTTCTCCTTCTTCTCTCTCTCCCTCCCTCCTTCCCTTCCTTCCACTTCCCTGTAATTATTGATTTATTTGTTCTTTAGGTGGAATAGACTAGAATCCTCCCTCCCCCTTTTTCACGCAATAAGTAGGCGATCAAATCGTTCCTGCCCTTCCTCCCCTTTACGCTTCATGCAATAGGAGGGCGATCAATCATGTTATTTCTGAACTCTGGTACACCAAGGCCTCTTGCAAGTAGCTTGTTTACTCTTGATAAACTGTTTTAGCAAGACAGCTGAGGTATGGGATAGACAGCTGAAGTCAGGGGGAAAAGATTGCACCTTTTCCTTCAAAACAGAGAGCCCCTGGCCCAGGTTGGGAAAGCGGGTCGCAGAAAGAGCATTGAAAAGATAAGATTCTCTTTGCTTATTTTTTTTTCCCTCCTGCTTTTCTGGGGTCCAAAGTGTGGTTTATACCCCAGCCCTGTTCTGCTTTGTGTTTACCACTCAGCAAATACCTTCTGGGGTTTTTTGGTTTAAGGTGGGTCAAAATACTGGCCAACTATTTTTTAAGGACACGGGGTTTATTTCTCTCAATTTCTTTCCATTTCTATGACTGCTCATGTCCAAATCTGGACCCTGGGCAGTTAATGAGAGCTAAAATCATCACAAGCAAACACAACATAATAAAATATCTATAAATGGCGGCCGAGATTAAAAGCCCCAAAACGTCAAAAGCATCTTGCCCTAGAAATCCGTTGTTGAATAGATGAATTCTTGGGTAGGAAATGTCTTTTCCTTCGCTCCTTTTTGTTCAGGTGTTCCACATTTATCTCTTTTTTTTTTTTAATGAGGTCCTTCTCCTTTACTTGTCTTATTCTCCAGTTTTAGCAACACCTGAAAACCTTAAGAAATGTTTAATTTTAGGCGACTGCCCTAGAAATGCAGGTTTTATTGGCGACTTCAGGTTTGTGAGGGCTTATTTCAATTTTGCAAGTCATAATCAAAGTGTTGCAATCAACCAGCGAGAAAATAAACATACAGAAATCAATCCCTTAACTATCAACTCTTCTTATCTCTTGGGCATATATTGCATCTATTGTAATGTCTCTGGTTGGAAGGCATTAATTAACTACAAACAAAGCAGACTTTTGTTTTGATTATCCACTTCCATATAGGTTGAGTTTCCTGGTTGTGAAATGCTATGATGTGTGGCTGGTTAGAGTTTTGTCTTTGCCCAGTTGCTGTTTATTGCAAAGAAAAAAGAAAGTGCTTCAGTACAAATTGTTCTGGTTTGGGGTAGTGTTTCAATCTGATAGCTTTTATTCATGAAGCTTTAAGGGTACGATTTCCCATCATCCCAACGCTGGAAGGAAAATCCATCTGGTTCGCTTCCAAGCTGGGAGAAAGATTCTGGAAAACAACATGGAGGCTGATTGGAAAGATGGTTTAATGATGAACAGAACCAACACACAAAGACAGCGTGCATTTCTGGGTCACCTGGCTGAATAAATGGATGGATCTTTAACTTTCTAAGCTAGTTTCCAACCATGAAACCGCCTAATAGTCTCCTCTCCAAGTCCTAACCCATTTTATCTACTTAGCCCAGAGCAGTGGTGGTATTCAGCTGGTTTGTACTGGATCAGGCAAACCGGTAGCAAGGATTTGGCATGGCTTGCCAAACCGGTAGTAAGTTCTGGCTGGCCACGCCCCCGACCCAGTCGCCTAGTTGCCGCTGGCTCGCTTGCCCTGCCAGCCTGATGCTTGCCCCTTAAGGTAATTCTTTCTTTTCCTCCCTCCCGACAATCAGCTGTTCATACGATGAGCTGTGTCGGGATTCTCCTTGGTGAGGCCCAGGAAGGTAAAAAAACGGAGGGAGGGGCTCAGCCCCCCTCCATTTTTTTGCCTTCCTGAGCCCAGAGGAGTCTCCTGGGAGCAGAATCGACCCCCTAGACAAACATTTATCTGAAATTATATAGGCTGTCCTGCCTGAGCAGGAGGTTGGACTAGATGACCTCCAAGGTCCCTTCCAACACTGTTATTTTGTTACTGCGGTATTAAATTACATTCACAGCTTGCCGCATTCCTACAAACTCTTGGCAGTTCAGAGATCAGATATGTAAAGAACGCTATACAACAAACCAAAAATATTTAAATAAAAGTTACACAAACGGAATGGCAAGGCAGCAGAAAGTTAAATTAACCAAATCCAGTGATAAGCAAACCAAGATGGACCTGGATGCCTTCGAGAAAGGGATTTGCTTTGAGCAGTTTCCAAAAGATGGTCAGGATATAGAGAGCCACAGAGGTGATCTCAGAGAAATTATGCCACCGCATTTAGCCAAAGATTTAAGACCAAGTCAGAAGAAAATGTTGGAAAGAAACCAGGGGTGGGATTCAAAATTTTTAACAACCAGTTCTGTGGGTGTGGCTTAGGTGGTGGGCGTGGCTTGGTGGTCATGTGCCTGGGTGGACATGGTTTGGTGGTCATGTTATTGGCTGGGTATGGCCAACTCAATATCACATCAAGGCACGCATCTCCTCGCCTGTCCTCTCATGACTGTGGGGGTGCTGCAACAGTCGTAAGTGTGAAAAATGGTCATAAGTCACTTTTTCAGTGCCATTGTAACTTTAAATGGTCACTCCACACAAGCAAAGTACCAGCAAAGGAGGGGAAAAATAACTCCAGAGAAGTTCCTGAGACCGGAAGTCTAGTGTTGCCAAGAATGTAATAAGGGTGAATGGAGAGGCAGTTTCTGTAAGCAACACCAGAATGTTTCCTTCCTGCCTTCCTTACAGGATTAGGCCAGTAATTTCTTCTAACAACCGGTTCTCCGAATTGCTTGAATGTTAACAACCGGTTCTAGCAAATAGGTATGAACTGGTAGAATCCCACCCCTGAAAGAAACTCAGGCCAGTTAATGTCTTGACTCTCTTTGGTATGGTCAGGATTTCAAGATTTGGTTGCTAGAGTTTGTATCCATAAAGTAGAGTTCCAATGTTACTTGTGGAGACTGTTTCTTGACCAACCTATCTTGAAGGGCTGGTAGAAGCCAATCAGATGTCTACAGGGAGTTCCTTTCAAAGAACAGTGCAGCCACTGAAAAGCAACACTATCAAACACAATCCCTTCCACATCTCTACAAAATGGGCACTGTTGATAGCTTTTTTCCAGGTAAATCAAATTAAAGACATCTCATTCTGAGGTTCTTCTGGACTTGTGACCCCAGTTGGAGCAGTAGGTAGACGCCATGGAAGGAAAGTCTTTGGCCAACTTTGGTGGATCTTCCAGCTGTGCCTATTCATGAATGGGAGTTATAGAAGTTGTCAGTCAGTTGTCACCTATCAATTAAACTAAAACTAGACTGAAAGTCACTTTACATGGGCTGTCCTGGAAGATAAGAGCTGAAGCTAGCCTAGAACGCAGCTACTTGCCGGTTGATCAATGCCATTCAATTCATTAAAATAACCTTTCTTTTTTGGGGAACAACACAGAATGTCACAAATTGTAACATTAAAGGTACCGGCAAGGATGGGATTCTATCAGTCGCACCTATTCTCTAGAACCAGTTGTTAACATTCTAAGCAGTTTGGAGAACCAGTTAGAAGAAATTACTGGCCTAATCCTGTAAGGAAAGCAGGAAGGAAACATTCTGGTGTTGCTTATAGAAACTGCCTCTCCGTTAACCCTTATTACATTCTTGGCAGGACTAGACTTCCTGTCTCAGGAACTTCTCTGGAGTTTTTTCCCCCTCCTTTGCTGGTACTTTGCTTGTGTTGAGTGACCATTCAAAGTTACAATGGCACTGAAAAAAGTGACTTATGACCATTTTTCACACTTACGACTGTTGCAGCATCCTCACAAGAGGCCAGGAGAGGAGATGCATGCCTTGATGTGAGTGATATTGAGTTGGCCACGCCCAGCCAATAACATGACCATCAAGCTATATCCACCCAGTCACATGACCACCAAGCCATGCCCACCAACTAAGCCACGCCCACAGAACCGGTTGTTAAAAAATTTGAATCCCACCCCTGAGTAACGGAAAAGGTTCCCCTCAACATATGTGTTAGTCATTCCTGACTCTAGGGAGCAATGCTCATCTCCATTACAAAGCTGAAGACCCAGTGCTGTCCGAAAACGTCTCCATGATGTTGTGGCCAGAATGACTAAAAGCCAAAGGTGCATGGAACGCTTTTATCTTCCCACCTAAGTGGTCCCTATTTTTCTTCTTGCATTTTTCCACGCTTTCAAACTGCTAGGTTGGCAGAAGCTGGGACAAGTGATGGGAGCTCACCCCGTTATGTGGCGTGATGGATTCAAACTGCCTAATGTCTGACCTTCCAATTGACAAGCTCAGCATCTTAGCCACTGAGCCACCGCAGTTCCAATCAATTCTTACATTGCAAACCCACAAATGTGGACTAACCAACACCGTCCACAGTTCCTAAAGTCAAGAGGATAGTTACAGCTGCACACTTGAAGATGATGATCATGTGATTGTTATCTGTTTCTGGCTGTTTTGGGTTCCGGGGATGGAAGACACCTTGGGGTTAACTCCTTCCACTCGTACCTTGGTTGTAACATGCCATTGTTCTCCAATCTTTACAAATTATTGAAACTCGGTCATTAGTTTCCCTTCTACTGCTTTGCTATTAGGAAGCCTAAACCAATATCTTCCGTTCTACGTTTTACTCCATCCCTGCATTCTGAGCAAGTTATTAGATTAATAAGTTCATAATATTCATTGAATGCTTCAAGCATCTGTTGAGGTAAATAGAGCATTGCTAATAAAACAGGATTGCTGATTGAATCTGAATGTCTGCAGAGCACAATTATTAAAAAAAAAAAAGAAACAACCCTTCAGGGATATCTCTGTCTTTTGTTTGATATATGTGTCTGTGAGTTAACTCAGATGGAGGAGAATCCAGAGGGGAAAGAAATATAGTTTGTTGATCTGTGTGCCTCACAATACTCTAGTAAAGTCATTCATAATTTCATTTCAGAATAATACAAATTGGGAGTTTTGTTTTCAACTTAATGATCTTTCTCTCCTCTTCCTTCTCTGTCTCTCTCTCCCTCTCTCTCTCTCTCTCTCTTTTTGCAGAACGGTTGGGAGAAAAACTATTGAAAATCTCCGGTCGAGATTCATAAGTGTTTCACACTGTATGAGAAAGAGGCAACCTTACAAAAAAGGACACATTTTCTAGGTGAGATGCCAAGAAACATGGTGTCAGACTACTCAGGAATGGGATATGAAATTCCTTCGGAGGTCCAGTTTGGAAACTTGGAAAAACCACATCCTCTTGAGAGTGGAAAAACACTCACAGATCAAAAACACTCAATTTTGGTAAGTGGTCTAGAAATAAGAAGAACCTTTTAATTTTTATATTGTACAGCTTGAATGTGTAGCTGGGGGTTGCAGTCCTTGGACAAAGGAATGACACCTTATGGATAATTTATCTTATTGGTGGCCTTGCTTTGAAAAAAAAAAAACATTTTAAAGGTAAAGATAAAGATTCCCCTTGCATCTACGTACTAGTCATTTCCGGCTCTAGGGGGCGGTACTCATCTCCCTTACAAAGCCGAAGAGCCAGTGCTGTCAGAAGACGTCTCTGGTGGTCATGTGGCCGGCATGACTAAACGCCGAAGGCGCACGGAACGCTGTTACCTTCCCACCAAAGGGATCCCTATTTTCCTACTTTCATATTTTTACATCCTTTCGAACTGCTAGGTTGGCAGAAGCTGGGACAAGTAACGGGAGCTCACTCCATTACGCGGTGCTAGGGATTCGAACCATCAAACTGCTGACCTTTCTGATTGACAAGCTCAGCGTCTTAGCCACTGAGCCACTGCATCCCATTTTACGATTTACTAGATTTCTATCCACCTTTAACACTTTTTAAGTAGCTCAAAGCAACACGCATATATAATAAATACTCCTTTTTCTTGTTTTCCCCCAAGAGCAATCCTGTGAAATGGATTGGCTGAGAGAAGGTAACTGACCCAAAGTCACCCAGTTGGCTTTCATGCCTAAGGTGGGACTAGAACTCACAGTCTTCTGCTGATTGGCCCAAAGGCGGCTCGGTGACTTGGGCCAATCACCAGGAGACAATAAATTCTGTTCCTACTGTAATCATGAAAGCTGACTGGATGATTTTGGGCCAATCATTAGGAGACAGTGAATTCTAGTCCCACCTTAGGCATGAAAGCCAATTGGGTGATTTTGAGCCAATCACCTGGAGATGGTGAGTTCTAGTCCCGCCTTAGGCCTGAAAGCCAGTTGGGTGACTTTGAGCCAATCACCAGGAGATGTGAGTTCTTGTCCCGCCTTAGGCATGAAAGCCAGCTGGTGACTTGGGGCCAGTCTCTCTCCCTTAGCCTAACCCACCTCACAGGGTGGTTGTTGTGGAGAAAATAGGAGGAGGAAAGGAGTATTCTGTATGTTTTCTGCCTTGAGTTATGTATAAAAACAATAAAAGATGGGATAGAATGAATGGAATGAATGAATGAACAAACGAACAAACGAATGAATAAATGAATGAATGAATGAATGAATGAATGAATCTTCTCCCAATCTAACAGTCCTCTGGTCAAGTTTCCAAGATGATGGGAAAAGTGTTCCTTCTTGGGAGCAGCGAGATAGCTCAAAAGGAGAGCTATCTCAACTTCTTGAACTACAGAAAGAGTGCGCAACAGCCCCAGAACCATATTTTCTCTCCCGCTTCTCTCAATCCTTCCTCTCCAAAAAGCTTTGGATGCCTTCTTAAAGCCCTTTCCAGACGTTTACCCATGAGTCTACTTACATGATCAAACCGTTGCAACATGAGGAATAATGCAAGAGTAGCACAACCTGTCTCTAGCAAAGGTGACATGGCCGGAGTTTCTTTTGACGTAATATGAGATTTCACAAGCTGAAAAGGGCTTTCTAAGGAGGAGGCAGATTCCCAGGAGGGAGGGAATGCATTCCACAGGAGTAAGAGGCAACTCAGCCCAGATATTATATGTGAGAGAAAGAGGGTTGAAGACAGCTCTTCCCTAATAGTTCCCAAAGCATAGGTGGTCCTCGGCTTACAACCACAATTGAATCCAAAATTTCTGTTCCTAAGCAAGACAGTTAAGTGAGTTTTACGACCTCATTTTACGACCTTTACGACCTTAAATGAACCCTTGCCGCTGTTAAGTTAACACGGTTGTTCAAGCTTCCCCAATGACTTCGCTTGTCAAAACTTCACAAAAGGTAACACCGCAACCGTCATGAATACGAGTCCGTTGGCAAACGTCTGAATTTTAATGGTGGGGATGCTGCAGCAGTTGTAAGAGTGAAAAACGGTCATAAGTCACTTTTTCACTGCTGTTGTAATTTCGAACAGACACTAAGGACGCTGTTGTAAGTCGAGGTTCACCTGTATATGCTCAGTGTAGAATAATAAGCTGCTTTGGTTTGGCAAGAATCTGTCTGTAGGTGTGAAACAATAAAGACCTCAGCTTGGAAGAATCTCTGTGTGTCATACTTGGCCTGCAAGTCCCGGAGCATTTGAGCAAAAACGTTTGACGTCAAAGCAGAGCTGATTCTCGCTCTGTGCATTTAATTATCAGTTTAGCTGTGCATCGTCGTGTCTGTTTCATCCTTAAGTGTGCGCACAGAAAGCTGAGGATATTGCTGGGAGCTACACAAATTGCACCATTCGCATATCATCCGGCTTCCTTCCTTACTCTGTGGTGCCTAATTTACACTTTGGCTTTTGGTGTTTTCGGATGACTTCATTAATTGACATAAGGAGGGCTGGGTGATGCTTCAACCTGCCTAATAAGCATGTAAGCACTGAGCGTCCAAGTTGGCTGTGGTCGCTTGGGGCTCTCGACAGACCAAAAGCAAGCACATCGTTTTGCCTGCCGTGCTACAAACTAGATTTCAAAATTGAACAGTCTGATCTGCAGCAGTCCTGTGTCCTCACTCTTGGCCCATAGCTATTTTCTCTAGCTTATTTTTTTCTTCCACATTTTGTCTGAAGAGCGTAAACAGTGCAGCTGCTTGCCTGTTCATCTGGAAAACGGGTGGTTCTAGGCTAAGGGTATTGTTCCTATTCCTCCATAAAACAGGCGATTCTAGGCTGTCAGTATTATCTGATTTCTTCTGTAAAACAAGTGTTCTTTAGCCTTTCTGGATCTGCCTCTTGCATCTCATAAACAGATGTGGTCTGGACAGTCCATTTGTCAGGGTTCCAAGTAATATTCCCATAATATATAGGACCGCAAGGCAGGCAGATTCTTCAAAGAACTGATTCATTGGAAATGCCATACTGGCACAGGCTGGTGAAAACTGACTCTGAATATTCCCACAGTTTTCACCAAGTTAAAAAGTTCTTCCTCTTCCCCAAACAGTCAGTTATATGGTCCAATCATCATGTTGTCCGGTTGCCTGGTAATGTCACCCCACTTCTCCCCGACCATCTGTGGCAATGTCCTTGGTTCCCAACAAACAGTATTTTGTTTTGGCCACAAATTCCCTCTATCTCTACTCCCCTGTCCGTAACCCTCAGCTCCAGTGTGGCAACGCTGAAGCTAGAAAATGGTCTCATTGAGGCCAACTTCAGAGTTGACACCATTCCTGCCCCGTCATCCAAAATAGGGGTGGTTCTAGGCTGAGGATAAGGTCCCCATTCCTCTATAAAACAGGTGGTTCTAGGCTGTGAGCATTGTCTGCTTTCTTCTGTGAAACAAGTGTCATTTAGACTTTCTGGATTTACTTTCCTTCCGTTGGACAGGTGTGGTCCTAGGCAATTTGTTCCTGTCCCTTCATCCAAAATAGGAGCAGTTCTAGGTTGAGGATGTCCCCATTTCTCCATAAAATCGGTGGTTTGGGGGCTGTGGGCATTATCTACATTCTTCAAATAAAGAAATGTCATTTAGATTGTATAGATTTGCCCCTTCGTCCAAAATAAGAGTGGTTCTGGGCTGCCACTCTCTAAATTGGGTGGTTCTAGGTTTTCAATAACTTTATTCTTCTGCAAAACAAGAGGTGATTTTAAGCCAGGAGTCAGCAACCCGTGGCTCCGGAGCAGCATTTGGCTCTTTCATCCCTCTGCTGCAGCTCCCTGTCAGCTCCATAATTGATAGGGCTTTTGGTTAGGACAGGTAGAGGAAAAAGGAGGCCACATTAGGAGGAGACTCTTATGGTGGGGGAACGAGGCTTCCGGTCAGCTTCAGAATTGAATGGGGTTGCTGACCCCTATTCTAAGCTGTCTCTTCATCTGTCTCTTCTTCTGGCAATCTTCTTAAAATTGCTTTTAAGGCTTTGCTTGGGATGTGATGGTTATTTCTGGGTACTTTGTCTCAAATTGCTACTGCCAAACGAAAGCGCTCTCCTGCCAAGACAGAAAAGCTGGTTCACCCAGTCTTGTAATTCTATAATTAAGTTGCTCTTTTGGATGTTGTGCTTGGATAAATTGTGTTAAGGGCTTTATTTGTACGAGTTTTAAGGCAGGGTGGAAACAATATAATTGTGCGCAGCACTTAGCAAGTTGCTGTGGTGTACTGTTTCAGCAGCAATTAAGTGATTTCTGGTGATAAATTTGACGCCTTCTCCCCTCCCATCTCAAAAAAAAATAAAAAATAAAGCTACAGCACAAATTCAAATGTATTGCAGTTTCCTTTCAGTAGCAGCCAATGGAATATCTCTAATACGAGGTCAAATCAGTCTTTCCCAGTTTGGACACCTTCCCAATATGCGGTTTTCTGGTTTCAAAAGATTTAGAATGGCCACGATGGGGGAGAATTTCTGGAAATTGAAGTTTTGGAGAATAGCTACTTGGGGAAAAAATCCAAATTATCTGACAGACTAGTGAAAAAAACTTGCTGTACGCCCAGAAAAACTACAGGAGATCATTATTTAAGTTACATTAAGAAAAGTTCTACAAAATCAGGCCAGAGGCTTCCTTAATCAATCTTTCTAGTCTCACGATCATTAAACAAATCCCTCTGAGAAGCCAAGAACCTGTGATGGAATGTAGTCTGGATTCCCAAGAGGGAGGGGCTGCATTCCAGAGGAGGAAGGGACAACTCAGTTCAGGTAGTTTGTGTGAAAGAATGAGGGCAAAGAGAGTTCCTCCCGAATAGTTCCCAGCTTTTACGGGGGTGTTAGCAGGGATGGGCTTCAAAAATTTTAGCAACCGGTTCTCCGCCCAGTTGCTGGGTGGGCGTGGCCATGGTGGGCGTGGCCTAGCCAGCCTCCTGCACCACGACAAGAGGGGCCATTTTTGTACTCCCTTGGCTCTGGAGGCTTTCCTCAACCCTCCAGGAGGATGAAAATGGCCTCCCCAGGCTCCGGAAGCCAGAAACAGGCCCATTTCTGGCATTCCTGAACTTCCAGGGGGCCTGTTTTTCACCCTCCCTGGGCTCCGGAGGCTTTCCTCAAGCCTCTGGGAGAGCAAAAACGGCCTCCCCAGGCTCCAGAGGCTCTCTGGAAGGCAGAAATGGATCCATTCCTAGCATTCCTGAACTTCCAGGAGGTCTGTTTTTCGCCCTCCCTGAGCTCTGGAGACATTCCTCAAGCCTCTGAGAGGGTGAAAATGGCTTTCCCGAGCCCAGAGGCCTTCTGGAGGCATTCCGGAACTTCCAGGACATCCGTTTTTTACCCTTCATGAAGGCCCTGAACTTACCTGGGATCCAAAATGGGCTGTGGGGGGACTCTTGGGTGGGGAGGGGAGGGGAGGGGTGGCCGGGGCCAGCTAGGGGTGAGATTTGCCAGTTCACTGAACCGGCCATAAAATTAGCTACTGGTTTGGTACCGGTTCACCCGAACCAGGGAGAACTGGTAGCAGCCCACTCCTGTATGTTAGCATGCTTTAGTTTGGCAAGATTTGTCTCTGGGCGAGGACCAATACAGAAATCTGCTTGGAAGAATCACAACGTGTCTTACTTGGTTTATGGAGCCCAACACTAACAGAAACAAGCATTTCCTCATCCCTTTCATGCCATTTCACTTGACTTGACTTTGCATAACACACTACACTCAAGAACAAAAATCTGAATTTTGATCACGTGACTATGGGGATGCTGCAGTGGTCATAAGTGTGAAAAACGGTCCTCAGTCAACTTTTTTTCAGTGCTGTTGTACCTTTGAATGGTCACTAAATGAACTGTTGTGGTTCGCTGGCAGCAGGTGCGGACAGCAGAGGTCTCTGATAGCAAGGACTCAGATGAGGGGCCTGCGTGTGATGCAGGGATGGAGCTAGGACTATTGGAGAGTGGGGTGCTGCCTTCGGAGCTTGTGGATTCTGGCAGCAGTGATGCAGAGGACCCCGGGGAGCCTATGCGCATGTGCGCAGGGCTTCCCAAAGAAAAGAGCAGCTGAAGCAGCAAGGGCAACTCAGGAGTAAGGCTGGAAGGTGATGGCCCCTCCCATAAAGGATAAAAACCAGCCCTCGGGGATGTGTTCTTTGCAGGAAGCAAAGAAGTTCTTTAGACTCATAGTCCTCGTTGAAGCCCTGCTTACTCCGGATTGTTTTTGAAACTTCTGTCAGTGGATATTTAATCAGTAATTAGTCTTCTGTTCTTGGCAGCCTTTTGCAATCTTGAAAGGACTTGCTTTCGATATTGGACAATTAGGATTAAATGTTTCTTGGCTGGGAATGCACTGAATTCCTAGCGCCGCATTAAAGGTTTGCTTTTATTCACAGTTTGTGTTCGTTTAATTTGAACAAGGCTTGGGTCAGAACAGAAGTCGAGGATGATCTGTACCTTCTAGTATACAACACCTGAGTTTGCCTTTGTGGTTAAATCTTAGGATGAAGATGAATGGTTGAAAGATCTAACTCACGAAGAAAAGGATGTCCTCCTGTTTTTCGAAGAAACTATCGATTCCTTGAATGACGATGTGGAGGAACAAGGCTTGCATGACAGTGGCGTCTTCTGCCATTCTCTAAAGCTGGTAGAAGAAAACACACCGAACCATTCAGGGTCTGAAGAGCTCATAGAATTGGTCCCGTCAGCACCAAAGAACAGCACAGAACCAGGTAAAGTGAAATGATTATATCCTCAGATTGAATTTAAGGAACCCACTTTTCAGAAAAGGTCGCAGAACTAGTGTGGTTGCAGTTTGGAGTCATATCATAGGGAAGTTTTTTTTTTAAAAAAAAAGCTAGAAAATATTTTGGAGTGGTTTTAGGATGGTCTTAATCTGTTGTTGATAAGACAGGGCACAGCTGCCTTTTTTTTTTTTTGCAAGTACCAGGCCATTCCACCAAGGTGCATTTCCAAAAGGTAGCTGGACTATGTTTTTTTTTCCCTTAAAAATGTTTTGCTTCTCACCCAAGAAACCTCTTCAGTTCTGACTCCCAAGAAGAAACTTCTTGGATGTGAAGCAAAACGTTTCCAAGGTGGAAAAAAACCAAGAAATTCCAGTTGCCCTTTTGGGAAGTGGTAGGATTCAAAAAATTTTACTACTGGTTCTGCATGTGTGACTTGGTGAGTGTGGCAGGGGAAGGATTCTGCAAAATCCCCATTCCCTCCCCACCCCACTAACCTGCTTTCCAGCTCCCTTCTCCTGAGCAGGGCAACCAAAGAAGACCCAGCTGGTCAGCTGGGACTCAATGGGAGGCAGAGAATAGATGGGGGCGGGGCCAGTCAGAGGTGGGACTTGCAGGTTCTCTGAACCACTCAAAATTTCCGCTACCGGTTCTCCAGAACTGCTCAGAACCTGCTGAATACCACCTCTGCTTTGGGACAATCACGACCTGGATGACTGAGAATTTCCGTAGACCTATGGGCCATTCCACATAACTTCTAAAACAGATCTAATGGGTTTTTTTTTCTTTCTTTTTCTTCCTAGCATCAGAGGAAACTTGGAAAGTGGATGAGCCCAAGCTGGAGGATGTTGAACCATCAAAGGAAGATGTTCATCCAGTTTCTCTTCAGCCAACGCCACCTTCACCACCCCCGTTGCCTGTCGCTGAGACGTATCCTGCTCAACCTCCTATACTACATCCAAAGCTCCTTCACTCCATCCCCACACCGCTGTTGATTGCCGAGAAATTGTCTGAGCAGCAGACGAAGGAAAGAAACGCCAAGGAGGGGAGGACCATCTCCACGTCCTCCACCCTATGCAGTGAGGAGCAGGTCAAGCCTTGTGCCCCACCCCCAACTGCTCCCAAACCCCAGAAGTTCCCGAGCAACATCAGCTTCACCAGTGCCAGTGAGCGGGAATTCAGCAAAATCATCTCCAAGGCAGCCGTCAACGTTCAACAGCGCAAGGCGCAAGTGTTGGCCAATGTCAACGCTTCAGCCCTGCTATTAAATGAATTGGGAGAGAGGCTGCAGAAGCGTGGACTACTGGGCCCCAGCCAAAGCTTGCCCCTTCGCGATTTACCTTCTGAGTCCATGGGCCATGAACCCTTGAGTAGTTTAAGCCTAGTTGAGAAAACTCTTGCCCGGGCCCATCTCATCCACCCTCTCAACGTCCTTCCCGTAAAGGGCGAGAGGCCCGAACAAGGATGCGGCGCACCAAATGGTTATCAAAACATCCATGAAATCATGAAAAAGGATCCTAATTTGTTACCCACCCCAAACAAAACCATGACTGTCAAGCCAGAGGCTGACCTTGTAGATAGCAAGTCTGCTTGGCCAAGTATTTCTGGACAACCTCAACAAGACCTCATCCTTGACATGCAGAGAAAGTTGAGCTCGCTGCCCAAAACTGCTGGACTCCAATCCAAGGGCGTCACCGTGCAATTTTCCAGCCGTGGATCAACAGAAGAAGCCCGAAGGGAGGCTTTACGAAAACTGGGACTTCTGAAAGAATAGTGGATAGAGGAGAACATCTAGAGAACATTATGTGCCCGAAGACAGATTCCAATGGAATCCATTCTATTTACCATGCAGGCTAAGGAAGTGTTTGGAACCCTATTGCTCTCTGCTGGCATTTCGGATGGATGTCCTTGACATGAACTCACTGTGCTTATCAGTCTTCAAGGCATTTCATAAAAGCCCGTGTGAAAGTGAGAGTGTCAAGCTTTAAATGAAGGTCAATGGGTAGTTTGTGTATAAGCCATCTTTGTGTCCCTGGCCAAGTACATCAGAGAATCCCTTGGATAAAACCCGGAAGATCCCAAGAGGACTGTGTTAAGGAATTCTATAAGGATAAATGTATATATCCCCACATATCGGACAGCTTAAATTCGTAATAAACCTGCTATCACTGATTATCGCAAAGGTTTAACACCACACACAGATCATTCCTTTTGTAGAGTAACTGGTGAGATTGTAGCAAACTTTTCCAGTTTGGTTGATAGCTTGAAAAATATCGAGCCTACTAGATTTGACAAAAGATTCCGTTTCATCCAGTGTTCCATTTCCTGTAGCTTTCCGGTCTCTGTGCTGCTGAAAATCAGTTGTGTAAAAACGATGGGGGGGGGGGACCCCAATATGTCATAAGTCTGGGTTGAAATCTTGGGCGCCCCATTTTTCTGACCCCCGAGGCTTCACGTTGAGGCATATGATGAGCTGCTTTTTCCTCTACCATGTCAAATACAGGATACTCTACAGAAGTGGTATTCAGCAGGTTCTGACCAGTTCTGGAGAACTGGTAGCCCCCCAAAAACCAGTTGAAAAATGGCCTGAAAAACAGGCCCAAAAATGAGTGGGGCTGGGCCCAGCCAGTGGTGGGATTTGCCGGTTCGCCGAATTGCGCAGAATCTTAATTACCAGTTCACTGAACGGTTGAGAACCAGCAGCAGCTCACCTCTGGCATGTTCGGTGGCAGTTCTGACATTATGGAATTTTGGGGTGCAGTCCCAGCTCTCTTACTCCGGTGAGTAGCTCTGGAAGGTAGGAAGCCCCTCTTGTCCTGCGTGATAAGAAACAGAGCCTTTTCGGGGACCCGATGCCCTCCTTACCTATCGGATCCTTCTGGTTAAGGCGTACTGTAGCAATAATGCTGTGAATTCTTGTTTCATCTCAAGCCCTCTTTAAGTCGAAGTGGTGTGACGACAGCCTGTGAATCCAGAGTAAGCGAGTCCCGTTGACCTCATGATGAAGCAATAGCATTGCCTGTGATGTCAATAGAATAAATATCCTTCTGTTGCCAGAGCTGTCTCATGATACTTCTGTTGGGATGCTTGGGAAATTGCCTTTATGAAATTTCTCCTAGGGTTGCGTCAGCCTTGCAAGATAGTTCTGAACAAGAAGCCCATCCAGAAGGACTTACTGTGATGACCCAGGGTGGGATACAAAATAAACACAGTCACAGAAATAGGTGAAGCCTCTTTTATTCCTTCACTTTGCTTCAAAGCTCCAAATATCCTTGACTGGAGACAAAAAACTCCCCCACAAGTAATTATGGAAAGGAGGAAATGCCGCTTAAACTAAAAATGCCTATAAATTATAAAGAGTAAAAAAAACACAAACCGCACTGAAGCAATTAAGGGAACCAGGCAAGATAAGGGCTTGAAGACGTCCACAGATATCGAAACACACACTGGGAAGGACGCCAAACTCAGATAGGAATGACAGACTAGAGATATTTTTCCATGCTTTGTTTCCAGCACTGGCCCATATGCATGTCTGTCCTTTTAACCAGTTCTCACAGCTACAGCCCATGAAGAGGATCAAGGCCCTTTCCTCCCCCATAGAACACGCCATTCATGCCTCTCCCTTATCCTCTCCTCCCTGCATGGTCTAGGATGGAGAAGGGATGGGCCTGGGTCTTCTTCTGCCTGTCCAGCCAGCCTCTGCCCTTCCCCAGCCTCCTCCACAACCTCTGGAGCCACACTTCCACTCCCTGTCGGCTGTTCCTCCTCTCCCTTGGAGTCAGTCTCCAAAAGGGCCATGACACTCACTGTATTGCAAGGTTACATGGGGTTGCAAATCCAAAAGTACATCTCTTCGCCCCCCCCTGCCCTTGCCTATACAGGTAGTCCTCGTCTTATGACCACAATGGAGCCCAGCATTTCTGCTGTTGATAAGTTTTGCCCCATTTTTTACAGCCTTTCTCGTTCAACGATTCACTGCAGGTGTTAAATTAGTAACACGGTTGTTAAATGAATCTGGCTTCCCCATTGACTTTGCTCATCAGAAGTTTGCCCAAGGGGGATCCCATGACCCCAGAACACCGCAACTGTCATAAATATGAGTCACTTGCCCAGTGTCTTTTGATCCTGTGACTGTGGGGATGCTGAAACGGTTGTGTGAAAAAAATGGTCATAAGTCACTTTTCAGGGCCATTGTAACTTCGAACAGTCACTAAATTTTTATTTTTTTATGAACTGTTTATGAACTGTTGCAAGACGAGGTCTACCTGTACAGTCAGGGGTGGGCTTCAAAAAAAATTAGCAACTGGTTTTCTGCCTGGTTGCTGGGTGGGCGTGGGGGCTGTTTTCGCCCTTCCCGGGGTCCAGAGGTTTTCCTTGAGCCTCCTGTATGTTTCTCCTTTTCTTCATCCAGGCAAATATAATATTCTGCCTTTTTAATATTTCCTAGAATATTTCGTTCTTCTAGGAGAGGTGTGGGTGCTAACTTTCTACACCAGGAAGGCGAAAACGGCCTACCTGGGCTCCGGAGGTTCTGTCGCATGACCTTCCAGGCACCTTAAGAGCAGGAGCTATGCTGTATATTTCGCAATATGAAAAAAAATAAAAAATACCCCTATTATCAGTCATACTTTTTAAACAAGGGAGAATTAACTCGATGACAAATTGGGCACGAGACACCTCCATTTCAGCCCAAAGGAAATTAGGTAATATTTAAAGCTTTTATGAGGAAACGTTTAACAACATGGTCTAATTTCCGGCAGCAAATGCTACAGCTTGAAAACTGAGCCACCGACATAATCCTTCCGCTTGACTGTTCCTTAAATTCATTAACTTTCAAGAACATTACCTCTCTCTCCTAAGTAGGCTTTGTTGAAGCAGCATATTTTTCCTTTCATCTGAGCTGCATTCGTCCAAAAAGGCAGAGCTAGCAGAAGATGAGGCCTGTGGCACTGATGGCTTCCCGGTTTTTGTGCCGGCTTAATGCTCCAGCTGTGAGTTCAGCCACAGCTCAGGAGGGAGGGGACATGTGTTTTCCCACAGCCTTTGGAAAATTTTGGTGGGGATCCTGGCACCCTCACTCTCCCCATTTGGCTCATTATCCCAATCCAATCCAGTAGAAATTCAAATTCCAGTTTATTCAGCAAGCTGGAAAAATAAGAAAATCCACATTCTTTCAATATTTCCTTCCCTCCCTCCTTCCTTCCTTCATTCCTTTCTTCCTTCCTCTTTCAGTTCCTTTTTTCTTTTCTTTCGATATTATTTCTATAAATAATTCAAGGCAGCAAACACACCATAATTGTTCCTCTTCCTATTTTCCCCACAAACATCCTGTGAGGTGACTGGCCCAAAGTCACCCAGCTGACTTTCATACCTAAGGCAGGACTAGAACTCACCGTCTCCTGGTGACTGGTCCAATGTTACCCAACCAGCTTTCATACCTAAGTGCAGGATTAGAACTCACAATCTGCTGGCTTCTAGCCTGGTGCCTTATCACTAGACCAAACTGACTCTGCAATGCGTCTATGAAAAACTCCCCAGCAGATCTGATATTATTGGATAGGTCCCTCACATGAATGTCATCTAACCTCCCAGGAAAAGTTCTATACTATAGCAACATTCAGGAATCAGCCCAGCCTAGCAAAGGGTGGGGCTAGGGCCTAAATCCTAAAAGCCCATCTAGTAAAATCAGTTGCCTGCATATTTCCGACCTGTTTGAGGGAATTATTTGGAGAATTAAAGATCGCGATGGGATTGGGGGTTCATTCAGATGTAACCACCTGCTATTCGAACACTTAACCCCCTCTTCCTCAAAAACCTTGCAAAATGACCTAAAATTGCACCAAAAGGAGGCCATCTTGAGTTTCCAGTGCTATAATCCTGCTGTGAGGCTGCAAACGATAATCAGTTAATCAGAATAGAGCTGGAAGGAATAGAATAGAATAGAATAGAATAAAATAGAATAGAATAGAATAGAATAGAATAGAATAACAGAGTTGGAAGGGACCTTGGAGGTCTTCTAGTCCAACCCCCTGCTTAGGCAGGAAACCCTACACCACTTCAGACAAATAGTTATCCAGCATCTTTTAAAAAACTTCCAGTGTTGGAGCATTCAGGGACTTTGGAGGTCTTCTAGTCTAGCCCTCTGCTCCAGCCGGAGACCCTACAGCATTTCAGACAAGTGACTGTCCAGCCTCTTCTTACAAATCTCCAGTGTTGAAGCAACCACAACTTCTGAAGTTGTGTTTCTAGTTAATTGTCCTCACTGTTTGGAAGTTTCTCCTTAATTCCCGGTTGCTTCTCTCCTTGATTAGTTTCCATTCATTGTTTCTTCTCCTGCCTTCTGGTGCTTTGGAGAATAAATTGATCCCCCTCTTCTTTGTAGCAGCCTCTCAAATCCTGGAAGACTGCTGTCATGTCACCTCTAGTCCTTCTTTTCTCTAGACTAGCCAAACCCAAATCCTGCAACCATTCTTCATATGTGGCCTTCTGAGTTGCTCTTCTCTTTACTTTTTCCAAAGTCTCAACATCTTTTTTGTAATGTGATGACCAAAACTTGATACAGTGTTCCAGGTGGTTTGAGGAATTATATGTGAATCATGTTTGTTATCTCCATCCCCCACCTTAAACCAGTGTTTTTTTTCCACCAATCTTGGCCACTTTAACATGGGTGGACTTCAACTCCCAGAATTCCCCAGCCTCGAATGGCCACTCAAGTAGTTAAAGTCATAGTCTAGAGCTACCCATAGCTCAGGATAAAACTGTCCTGGATTTTTTTAATTTTACTAACCAGTCTTCACCAAACAACACGAACAATGTCAGGAAAATGATTTAGTAACTTGCATTGCCACATTTTTATCACTTGGGAGAAGGAACACGGCTTCTTTGTGCTTCATCTCCAAATGGAGTAGAAGGAATGCTTTGATATGATTCAATCTATCAGCAACCATCAACTGCCAAGAGAAAGATTCGAGGCCGGAAGGTAGGAGCAGTTTGCTCGTGGGGATAACTGTAGAATTGTTCTCTCTTTTCTAACATACGTGATTGCCAAAACAGATTTCCCATTCATAACGCCTTTGATTTCTTCAATTTCTCTGTTTTGAGGGCAGGTTAGGGAATACAGTGGCATTTTGCTAACTCATAGGCAGTGCTTGGTTTCCAGATTGAAAAGCCAGCTCTTTTGAAGTACAATATGAACAGTTCAAAACTCACCTTACGTAAATCCGCACCGTAACCTTAAATGACCTCATATTTCACCCATGGTTCCTTTCTCCTAAATCCTGGAAAGATTATAAAGATGACAGTCCCTGAACACAGGTATCTAACATGCATGGGATGAATGACTAAGTTTTATGTTTAATTAAATCCTAGGTAAGGTCTTGCTCCCTTTACATGAAACGTTCTACCTGATTGTAACCGGTGACTACACGGATAATGTCATTCCATAGTTAACTCGCTAAATGGCACTGTGTCTCACTGCTGTCGGGCATTTCTTAAGCAGTCTTATGCTCTTTTTCAAGACCCTCAAAAATGTTTCCAGTTACTTTTCTGACTAGCGTGCCCCTCAAAGCCAATTATGAGTGTGTGCACGCGTGCAAAGCGCGCCCACCAAGCCACGCACACCGAAATGGTGGTAAAAGTTTTTGAATCTTACCACTGGGGGGTTGAAGTGTACACATCTTTAAAGTGACCAAGTTGAGAAATACTGAGCTGAACAATTTATATTTTTTTTATCTCACCTTGCCTCTTTTCCTTTTTTGATTGCCAGTGCTGCAATATGATCCAATTCAAATTCTCTTTCGATATCATTTCTATCTGCCAATCGTTTTTAAATGACAATTTGGCTATTCTTATTATTAATGCTACCATTACTGTCTATTAATCCAAGGAACACCAGTCTTTGGACTGGATATTTTCTTAAGTATTTTCTGATGTTTGAACTAAGGAACATGGAGGTGTTTTCATAGCATATCAAAGCTCCAAACAAAACATGTTTTGGCTAAATCACTGGTGTTTAAGCCCAGTGCGTTTAACATTTCAAAATATTTGTGAATCTCTTTAGCATGACCTCAAGAGTTTGGATTGCTAAATTTGTCTTCCAAAGTCCTTCAACCTCCATTTGCAAATTTCAGCACTGTTGTTGTTGCCGTTGTTATCACCACATTGGGATTGTGGGAGCCCCCCCCCCCAAAAGCACAGGTCGTCCTCGACTTACAGCCATTACATTTAGCGACTGCTGGAACTTACAACGGCACTGAAAAAGATATCTTAGAACTGGTCCTCAAACTTACAACTGTTGCAGCATGGTCACATTATCAGATTTTCAGCATTTGGCAACCAGCATGTATTTACAAAGGTTGCCACATCCTGAGATCACGTGAATGCTAATTGCGATCATCCCAGCTGGCTTCCGTCAAGCAAAGTCAAAGGGGAAAGCTGGATTCGCTTAAGGACCACCTGACTTACTTAACACCCGTGGCAGAAAAAATGGTTGTAAAACTGGGCGAGTCTCACTTAACAACTGCCTTGCTTTGCAACAGAAATTCTGGTCCCAATTTTGGCCTTAAATCGAAGACTTCCCATTTAGAGAATTTTTTTTTAATTGTTTCAAAATGAAGGAGAAACCACCACCCAAAACAGATCTGTAAGACCAAACTGCCAATACTAATAAAGATAACGACTCCTTTATAATGATAATAGTAATAATTATTTTGCCACCTCGAGTTATACTTTGAGTTATAAAATAATAAAGGTAGGATAAAACTCAAATAAATTTTAGGAAGAGATATAAAATGGAGCACTCTGTATCTTTCTGTTGCGATGCTTCTCCCTGGTTGCCTGTCTATATGCCAGGCTGTTCTTATCACAGCCAGCCCAAAGAACCTTTGCTCCTTTATAGAAAATTAAACCTCGTTGTAACTGAAATAGGAACCGCTCGCCTGCATTATGCAACTACAGAAATATGCAACCTTTGACTTCAAAAGACTCGAAATAGAATGGAGACTCAAACAGGTGAAATCAAATATCACAATGCATTCCTGCCCTCCTTTTTGTGAGAGTGATATTTTGCTACTCATCTTGGCTCAGTTTAAGCATAATAAAATTTTCCTCTGGAAAAATGATTCAATCCAATTAACTGAATTACAAGATTTTTTTTCCACAAAACTTTTTTTTAAAGAAAATGGCACTATACTTATCTTTTATTTCATTCATGTTGCTTCTAATGAGAAGAAGAACTAGGGGTGACATGGTAGCAGCGTCCTAATATCTCAGGGGCTGCCCCAAAGAAGACGGAGTCAAGCTATTCCCCAAAGCACCTGAGGGCAGGACAAGAAGCAATGGGTGGAAACTAATCAAAGAGAGAAGCAACTTAGAACTAAAGAGAAATTTCGTGAGAGTGAGAACAATTAATCAGTGGAATAACTTGCCTTCGAAAGATGTGGGTGCTCCATCACTGGAGATTTGTAAGAAGAGACTGGACAGCCTTTTGTCCAGAATAGTATGGGGTTCTCTGTTTGGGGAGTGGGGTGGACTAGAAGACCCCCAAGGTCCCTCTCAACTCTGATATTCTACGTTCTATAATATTCTATAATATTATATTCTATAATAAAATTTGCAGACAACACCACATTGATGGGACTCATATCAGAAGAAGACGAAACAGCCTACAGGTCAGGGGTTCTCAGGCTGGTCTTGTGGTGCAAGAGTCATAACCTCGCCCTGAACATCAAAAAGACCAAAGAATTGATTATAGACTTCAGACGATGCAAAGCAGAGCCTCTCCCACTATATATCAATGGAGATTGTGTGGAAAGAGTTCATAGTTTTAAATTTCTAGGAACTCATATTTCTGACAGCCTTACTTGGTCAGTCCACACTACAGCCACTGCAAAGAAGGCCCAACAGTGCCTGCACTTTCTGAGGCTGCTGAAAAAGGGTGGTCTGGGTGAGAAGTGGCTGGTTACTTTTTTTCCGTTCTACCATCGAGAGTATTTTGGCATATTGTGTAACGGTGTGGTATGCTGGATGCTCTGTAGTGGATAAGAAGATGCTCCAGAGAGTCATAAACACAGCACAAAAAATCATTGGTTGCTCTCTTTCTTCTTTGGAAGAGATTGCGAAGACCAGATTCCTCTCTAGAGCACAAAAAAATCTCCACAGACCGTTCTGATCCTGGTCATTCATATTTCGAATTGTTGCCATCAGGGAGATGTTACAGGGGTCTTAAAATGAGGACTAATAGATTGAGAAACAGTTTCTTTTCCAAGGCAATAATTGTCTTGAATCAAACAGTACGCTTGTGATTTAGTTCTATGTATAAAGTGGCATTTTTAAACTATCTAACTTAATATATGTTTTAAATAGGTTTTAGATTAAGTTTTTAATTATTATTATTATTACTTTAATTATTTTACTTTTTAAATACTGTGTAGTGTGATTGTGATGTGGTGTTTGGGGCACTATGCTGGAGTAGCTTTCAAATTTCATTGTATTTTGAATGCAATGACAATAAAGGTATTCTATTCTATTCTATTCTATTCTATTCTATTCTATTCTATATTCTCTTCTAATGCAGGGCCTTGTTCTGAGTTCAAATTCCTAGCAGGCTACGAAAGATGGTTTTGTACAACCTTCTCATTTTGCTCAGTGCAAACTACCTTACAAGGCTGTTGTGAAGATAAATGCTACCCAAGGGAAAGAAGTATGCATACTGGCATTATGCAATTTGGCAGAGAATCCTGATAAAAATGGGGAATAATATATGGAAGGTGCAGCTACGTGGAAATATTCCGGAGGTTGAGTTTGTTTTCACTGCAAACAGACACAGAATCTTCTGTCCCATCTCAGGTTGGGTTGGTGACCCTCCTTAAACGGTTCTTTTCCCTTCCAGTTATTCCTCCCTTCTAAGTTGTCTGCCATCATTTGTGTGTTTTGTAATGGGGAGTCTTCAACAAAGCACTCTTTTCATAGTTTTCTTTCTCAAGCAAAGCCATCTGTAATAAAATATTTTTTTTTAAAAAAAAAACGGATTTCTGGGCTCACCAAATAGAATTTTGGCAGGAAGAAAGATTACGCCCATGAACAAATATTGAGGGAAATTAACCTTAGAACAAAATCTGCTTTCTTTTCAAAACGGTAAAACTCCAGTGATAGATTTCCTCCCAAAATGCTAAAATCCAGCAATTTTGCTTCATAGCCTAACAATATGGCCAAGAAACAAGCAACGTCCTTCACATCTCTTTGGGCTGGTGGTGACCATATGACCTTTAAGCTAAATTTCACCAGAAAATTGGTAGATATCTAATTCTGGATTCTACTCAAAAGGTTGGTACCCTGACTGTTGTCCCTGTCAATCTCGAAACCTTTGGTCGGGAATAAATCTTATCACCCTTCATTCAGTTTCTCAGGTAGATGGGGTAGAAAACTCACAGGTGCAGCCCAACTAGATTATAATATTCATTGCAGGCCACAATGAACCCACCAACACCACAGTTGCTGGCTGTAGAAAGTAAAGAAGATAACCTTGGTAGAAATATACCAGAATGGTTACGAAATTGGGTGCAAAATTGTAATTAACAGCCTGGTGAACCCATAATGGAATATTGCATATTCTTCCATATTGGAAGAACTATCCACCTGGGTTCAGTTCCAAGAAGGGAGAAAGACACTGGAAATATGGAGGCTGGTTGGAAAGATGGAGTAAGGGAGGGAAATCTGTATGCAAAATTCCTATTGGAATTAAAAACCTCTAGCAACAGGAAATGGAAAATGGTGGGTACTCTTTACAAGAGACGCAGATGGGTAAGAAAAATTGTGACAAAGCAAAAGTTTTGTTTCAGTTAAGAATTATTTAAATCTGGTTAGAAATTCTCAGTGTTTTAAAAAATCTATCTACTATCTGTCTGTCTGTCTGTCTGTCTGTCTGTCTATTTATCTATTTATCTATTTATCTATCTATCTATCTATCTATCTATCTATCTATCTATCTATCTATCTATCCATCCATCCATCCATCCATCCATCCATCCATATCTGTCATCTGTCTGTCTGTCTGTCTGTCTGTCTGTCTGTCTGTCTCTATCTATCTATCTATCTATCTATCTATCTATCTATCTATCTATCTCTATTTAGTCTGTCTCTCCCTCCCTCTCCCCCCTCTCTCATCTATCTATCTATCTATCTATCTATCTATCTATCTATCTATCTATCTATCTATCTATCTATCTATCTATCTTTAATCTCTCTCTCTCTCATATCTCTCTCTCTATCTCTCTATCTATCTATCTCTCTATCTATCTATCTATCTATCTATCATCTATCAATCTATCATCTACTATCTATCAACTAACTATGTATTTATTACCTGTTGGTCTGTTTTCTTGGCATGTGTATATGTGTGAGCATCTGTCTTAAAGTTGCAATGCTTCTTTCTTTGTAATTTTATTAATTTAACCCCAAGTACATTGGATTATTTACCCTACTTTGCAGTTCAGAAAGCCAGTATTAACCAAATGCATTTCTAGCCGCTAAATGAATCATTATTCAATTACAGAGTCCTAGTTATTGATTGCTGATGAAACGGTCTTACAGACAGTGGAATAATCTATTCCCCAAAAAGTTTTTATTACAAATTCACGTTTGGAATGTGCGATGCTTTCCTAAGGGGCCAGAGAGAAATATTTCCACTCAATATAGGGTTAATTTGATTAGTTATTGAAGAACCGGCCCAGGCTCTTTTCCTTAACTTAAACTTGAATTAATCTTGAGAGACAGATGAAAACATGATTTGATTTTTCCAAGGGATTGGATTATGTCCATCGCATCTCTCAAAAATTTGACTGTGGGTCCTTTGTTGCATTTGTTCAGTAACTGGTCTCAAATTGACCTTACTCACCTTACAAACTCACCTTACAGGAAGATGGGAATCATAGAACATAAAACAAAACATAGAATAACAGAATAATAGAGTTGGAAAGGAATTTGGAGGTCTTCTAATCCAACCCACTATCAAACAGGAGTCCCCATACCATTTCAGGCAAGTGTCTTAAAAACTCAGCAGATGTCAGCATCTAAAAGATAAAGAGCTTATTGAAAGAAGCCAAGTATCTAGGTACCTCTATTCATAAGCAAAGCAAATACTGCAGGCAGAAATCCATTCAAGACAGGATATTCCCTGGAGCAAGGTGTGAGCAAAGGTAAGGCTAGTACTCAGCCACAAGACGAATTGCCCAATGCCACTACATTGCATCACCCTCAGAAACCAAACCTGAGACAAACATCTAAGATTTGTACTTTGCCTATAGAGCCAGCTATGACCCCTATATGGCCCCATGGGAGTCTGACAACAGCCAATAGAATACATGTTCTTGCACAGGAACAGGAAGCTCAAGGGCAAGGCCCAAGAGAAGGTATAAATAACTCTCGTTCTCAACTCCATGGGGTCAGCTGCTCAGAACCACCCATGTGCTTCTTCATCATTAAACCATCTTTCCAATCAGCCTCCATGTTTCCAGTGTCTTTCTCTCAGCTTGGAACTGAACCAGATGGATATTTCTTTCCACAGAGCATTCACAACAGAACATTCTGGAGGAAGGAAATGTTTCCGTAGTTCCAAGTTGCTTCTCTCCTTGATTAGTTTCCACCCGTTGCTTCTTGTCCTGCCTTCTGGTGCTTTGGAGAATAGCCTGACTCCCTCTTCTTTGGGACAGCCCCTGAGATATCGGAACACTGCTATCATGTCACCCCCTAGTCAGGGATGGGCTGCTACCAGTTCGCACCAGTTTGGGCAAATTGGGTGTTAATTTTACATCTGGTTCACTGAACCGGGAGTTGAAATGACTGGCTGACTCGAGGAAAGCCTCCAGAGCCTGGGGAGGCCAAAATGCCTCCCCCACACCATGGAGCAGGAGGCTGACTAGGCCACGCCCAACATGGCCACGCCCATCCAGCAACTGGGCAGAGAACCAGTTGCTAAATTTTTTTGAAGGCCCAAATTGCTAATCCTTTGCTGCCCTCTGCTGGACATGTGGATTTGGCAGCCTAAAGACAGTAGCCTTGAATGGATGAATTGTGGACCACTTACCCCAATATTTGTTCCAGCTACCAGAATTCAAAGCTGGCTCTGGATTGGTAACATTTTTGGCAAATGCTGTGTAACTGGCAAACCTTGGCTATTCCTGCCATGTAGCACAGCTATTTTTGTGGCAATTTCTCACCGACGTTGAAAAGCATCTTTCAACGATTCTGCAGTAACAAGGAACAGATCTTTTTAACAGGGAAAGTGAAAAATATTAATCTTCAGCCAAACTTTCACAGAATTGACACTTGTTTTAATTGCTTAATTGCCGCTATTGACGATCTTGTTATACAATAATCAAATGCTTATTTACCTTTTAAAGCTTGCCCGGAGCTTTCCATCCAGCCTGAGCTCGTTATTTACAAAGCTGTTAAATGCCTATTGATTAACTTCCAAAGAAAGAAACTTGAAAAAAAATAAACTCAAAATACCCACCGGGCAATGTCCAGACAATGTCCAGACTAAATCGTAGTTAATCTGACAAGTTGCTTTCATTGAGTATTTCAAGCATGGCTGCTGTCAATCTCGAGTCATTGTTTGGCTCGGTTGTTTGATTTTGTGGCTTACCACATTGTGTAAACTCTGCCATTCGGGCTAGTTTATAGCTCGGTTTATTGCAAAGCCACACCAGCTTAAGTATATTCTGTGAATGTGGCCATTATAATTCCCAGTTGGCTGGGAATTATAAATAGATTTTAAACCGTAAAATACCGGGCACATTTTCTTCCTTGCCCTTATCCTTGGTCACATCCCTCACTTTCCCCTACCACCATACCACCACAGCCATCCGCCAGTCCAGAAAGGTTGGAAACATCTACTTTAGGGTATTGACTCTGCCTCACTAAGTGGCAGTTTGGGTTGATCTCAAAAACCTTCGTAGTCTTGAATCTGGTTCAGTGGTAGGATTCAACAATTTTACTACAGGTTCTGTGGGCGTGGCTTAGTGGGCGTGGCAGGGGAAGGTTACTGCAAAATCTCCATTCCCTCCCCACCCCACTAACCTGCTTTCCAGCTCCGTTCTCCGCGCACGGCAACAAAAGAAGACCCAGCTGATCAGCTGGGACTTGGGAGGTAGAGAATAGATGGGAGCAGGGCCAGTCACAGGTGGGATTTGTCAGTTCTCTGAACTACTCAAAATTTCTGCTACCGGTTCTGCAAAACTGGTCAGAATCTGCTGAATACCACCTCTAATCTGATTTACTTAGGAGAGACTACTAGGAGGGCTCAGGTTGGTAAGACAGATAGAGCAGTAGAAAGGGAAAACATTCAGAAAAAGAGAATAGGGCAAGCCGTTACTATGTCGCCAAGAAAACTAGAACATATTCATGAAGGATTTGGCCAAGGGAAGTACTAGTCCACCTAATAAAGCCTCTGTAGCAATAGCACTTAGACTTACGTATCGCTTCACAGTGTTTTACAGCCCTCTCTAAGCGGTTTACAGAGTCAGCCTCTTGTCCCCAAACAATCTGGGTCCTCATTTTACCCACCTCGGAAGGATGGAAGGCTGAGTCAACCTTGAGCCTGGTGAGATCTGAACGGCCAAATTGCAGGTAGCCGGCAGGCAGCAGAAGTAGCCTGCAATACTGCTCTCTAGCCACTGCGCCACCGTGGTTCATAAGGAGGTAAGTAACGTAAGTAAAACCGTTACTTGGAATACTGCAGCCAATTTTAGTCACCACATCTTTTTTTATAAGACGTAGAGACTCTGGAAAGAGTTCAGAAAAAAGCAACAAAGACGATTAAGTGTCTGGAGGCTAAAATATATAAAGAATGGTTGCAGGAATTGGGTTTGTCTAGTCTAGTGAAAAGAACAACTAGGAGCGACCTGTTAGCAGTATTCCAATATTTGAGGGGATGCCACAAAGAAGAGTGGGGTCAAACTGTTCTACAAAGCACCTGAAGGCCAGACCAGAAGCAATAGATGGAAATTAATCAAGGAGAGAAGCAACCTAGAACCAAGGAGAAATTTCTTGACAGGGAGAACAATTAAAATAATGGAACAGCTTGTCTTCAGAAGTTGTGGATGCTCCATCGATGCAGGTTTTAAGAAGAGATTGGACAGCCATTTGTCTGGAATGCTATAAGATCTTCTGTTTGAGAAGGGCGTTGTAGAAGACTTGCAAAATCCCTTCAAACTCATGTTATTTTGTATTCTGTAAATGCCAGGTCCAAAGCTGGCATGAAATTACAGAGACCAGCAGCACCACCTGGTGGCCGTTTGTAATGCCAATCTTAGAACAAAAAATTAAACTCACCCTTTCCTTAGGCATATAATACTTAAGCCAAAATGACTGCAAAACGGAAAACACGAAGCACTTCCCCGATTAGACTAACAACGAGGACAACAGGAAGAAAAGAAATAAAGCCAAGGAGGTAAGCAGAAAGTAATAACAGATCGAGATTACAATGCTAGGAAGAGGGAGGATCCTGAATGTTACTATTATTTTTCCAAGGAGGCCAAACCGATCAACCACTTTGCTTAAGCACAAAATAGCAGTGCAGTTTCAAAGCAGCATTTAAAGGCAGATTCTGAAGATGGAGACAAGGTTGGACCAGTTTGGGCAACTGGGTGGACTCAACAGCTTCATGGATTTGTAACTGGCTGACGAACTGTACTCAACAAGTAGCCCTTAATGGTACTGCATCTACATGAAGGCAAGTAAGCAGTGGGGTACCACAAGGTTCTGTCTTAGGCCCAGGACTCTTCAGTATCTTCATAAATGACTTAGATGTGGGAACAGAAGGAGAAATCATCCATTTTTCAGATGATACTAAACTGGCAGGAATAGCCAACACCCTAGAAGACAAGCTCACGATCCAAAAAGATCTTGACAGACTTGAACACTGGGCTCTATCCAACAAAATGAAATTCAACATAGAGAAAAGTAAAGTCTTACACTCAGGCAAGGAAAACCCAAAGTACAAATAAAGATTAAGTGAAACTTGGCTTAACAGCAGTAACTGTGAGAGGGATCTTGGGAGTCTTAGTGGACAACCAGTTAAATATGAACCAACAGTGTGTGGTGGTAGCCAAAAAAGCCAATGCAATCCTAAATTGCATTAACAGAGGGATTGAATCAAGATCAAGGGAGATGCTAATACCACTCTATAAAGCCTTAGTAAGGCCACACCTAGAATGATAGATCCAGTTTTGGTCACCCCATTATAAAAAAAGAGGTTGAGACTCTAGAAAGAGTGCAGAGAAGAGCAACCAGGATGATTAGAGGACTGGAGGATAAAATATACAAAGAAGGGTTGCAGAAATTGGGTATGTCTCTAGTTTAATAAAAGAAGGACTAGGGGTGACATGATAGCAGTGTTCCAAAATCTAAGGGGCTGCCCCAAAGAAGAGTGGGTCAAGCTATTCTCCAAAGTACCTGAAGGCAGGACAAGAAGCAATGGGTGGAAACTAATCAAGGAGAGAAGCAACCTAGAACTAAGGAGAAATTTCCTGACAGTTAGAACAATTAATCAGTGGAACAACTTGCCTCCAGAAGTTGAGAATGCCCCAACACTGGAAGTTTTTAAGAAGAGATTGAATAACCATTTGTCTGACATGATATAGAGTTTCTAGCTTGAGCAAGGGGTTGGACTAGAAGACCTCCAAGGTCCCTTCCAACTCTGTTATTTTGTTATGACTAGAGGTAGTCCTCAACTTAGAACCATTCATTTAGTGACCATTTGAAGTTATAACAGCACTGAAAAAATTGACCTATGGCCCTTCTTTTCCGCCTTTAACAACCACTGAAGCATCCCTATAGTCATATGATCAAAATTTGGCTGCTTGGCAACTGGCTCATGTTTATGATGTGTAGGAAGTTAGCACCCACCCCTCTCTTAGAAAAATGAAATATCCTAGGAAATATTTAAAAGGCAGAATATTTCCCCTAAAAAGAGTAGAAACTCAGAAGCAGAAACTCACCTCAGAAGCAGAAGTTCACCGCCACCTTTGTTAATGGGTGGGCCATTAAGGCCTGGGCCAGAGGATTTTACATAACAAAGATCTCCAGGTAGAGCTATAGAAATTGCCTAAAGCCCTTTCATTACATCATCATCCAGCAAGGCTCAACCAAGCTGGAACTCAAGTGAAGCCATGTGGTCCAGACAAAGCCTACAAAGTTAGCTAAGACCCTCCCACCCCTGGGAGTCTGACAGCCAATGGGATACATTTCTTATACAGGAACAGGAAACCCTAAGGTGGGGCCCAACAGAGAGTATATAAACGTCACTCAGCATCTTGGCCCTTCCTTCTCTTTTCCTTCACCTTGAAACATGTGCTCATCTTTTTTCACTTTGGAGCTCCAAGCCAGGTGGTCCTGTCCACCATTAAACCATCTTTCCAAATAGCCTCCGTGTTTCCAGTGTCTTTTTCCCCACTTGGAACTGAACCCAGAAGGATAGTTTTTTCCAACAGATGGTTGCAGTGTCCTGGAATCACGTGGTCCCCTTTTCTGACCTTCTGACCATTGGGGAAATCAGATTCGCGTAACAACTGTATTACTAATTTAACTGGAGTGATTCCCCTTAACAGCTACGGCAAAGATAGGTTGTAAAATGGGGCAAAACTCACTGAACAACTGTCTCCCTTAGCAACAATAATTTCGGGCCCAATTGGGGTCGTAAGTCTAGCACGACCTGTCCTGCTCTTATAACTCTTCTGCTTCAAGAGGTCCAGAGCGGTGGACAAAGGGATAAAAATATTCTATAAAAAGTTCAGATAAGTCTTGACTTACCCCCAAAATTGGGGACCAGAATTTCCATTGCTAAACAAAGCAGTTGTTTTGATTGGGCCCGATTTTATGATATATTTTTTTTTGCCGTGGCTTTTATTTATTTTGTCTTTCCAAAGCAAGAAAGCAAGAGGAAAGTGAGAAATCCATAGAAAGTATCTTCAAAGCTGTGGAGGTACTTGTGTAGGGAATTCCACAATTTGGTCTGTTGAGCTTTCATTAAATTATTCTTACTTATATGCGCAAAATAGAATATTTCGCTATTTTTTTTTATCAGACAAGAGCTGCATCTTTGCAATCGTCCCTCATGCCAATAACATGATTCTGACATTCCCTTTTCTTCTGTTTTCCTTTTGGTTTTTAAATCGCTGCTTTAAACTGTGGAAGAGCTGATGACGATTCCCACCAGTAGGGGGCTGTCTCTTACTGAAATCTAAAACTTTCACTTATTGTCCAAAAGGGCTAGTTCTGTGCAGGAAATGTTCAGCCTGGTTTTTAGCTTTGACTTCTGCTTGGAGGGGTTATGGAATCGTGAAATAATGCGAGTTCCTGGAACACCAGGGATTAACAATATTTGGTTTTCTGAAAGATTTTTTTTACAACAAAATTATGTTTGCTGCTTTGGGTTGTATAAAATAGAGGTGGGAGGACAAGGAGGGAGGGAGGGAAGGAGGGGGAAGAGGAGGAAGAGGAGGAGGGGAAGGAGAAGAAGGAAAGAAGGAGAAGAAGGAGAAGGAGGAGATGGATAAAGAGAGGGAGAAGCAGAAAAAAAATGGAGGAGGAAGAGGAGGGGCGGAGGAGGAGATGGAGAAATTACAAGAAGAGCCAAAGAAAAGAGGACAAGAAGGAAAGGAGAAGAGGAAGAGGACTAAAATGAAGACAAAAAGAGGAGAAGGAGGAAAAGAGAAAGGGAAGAAGAGAAGACTATGGTGAAGAAGTGGAGGAGGAGAGATGAAGAGGAGCCAAAGAAAAGGGGAAGAGAAGAAAGAGGCGGAAGAGGGAAGAGATGGAGACTAAGAGGAAGATGGTAAAGGGGAAGAAGAGAAGGGGAAGAAAAAGGGGGAGAAGGAGAGACAGGAGGAAGAGGAGGGAGCAAAAATTTGGGATGCATGACAAACCCACCAATAATCCTAAAGTTCATTTTGCAATGAAAGAGCCTTCCCAGCCCGATGCTTTCCAGTGATGTTGGATTACAAATCCCATAATTCATGGCTGGGAATGATGAAAACTATCATATCAACAGATCCCGGAGTGAGAATTAGGGACTGGTAAAACTCCATCCCACAGCCAAGAAAGAATTCAAAATATTTTGTATTCAGTCAATTAAACCTTTGGCATCTCCCACGCAAAGGAACACAAAGGGTGCTGTGGGAAAGACTGTTTCTATCTCAGCCTGTTGCCTGTCAAACAGTGTTGGGGAGATGATGTATTATTACAATCATGGCTTAGTGTGACCTATTGTATAACTGCATTTGAGCATATTATCTGAAAGTGATAGGTTTTACCCTCCGGCTGTCCATGAACATAATCAGAGCAATTAGGAACTTGGGGCTGCATTCATACCAAATGCAATAATTGCTTAATTTTTATTTTATTAATTTTTCTATTGAATACATTTCTTAGTGCTTCATAAACATTGTGTTGTCTAGGTATTTAATTTGTGTAACAATATAGATCACATGCTAAATCTCCACCCCTTTTTTCCATCCATTGACAAAATAAATTCCATGTTCCATAATATTCTCCGTCCTCTTTCTGTTCGGTTTTCAACGTCAATCTATCCATTTCTGCCCAATCTGGTATCTTCTTGACTATTTCTTGATCTCGCGGTATATCTTCATTTTTTTTCCAGGACTGCGGAAACAGCCCTCGCTGCTGTTAAGACGTGCAATATTAAATGCATACTTTTCTTATCACGTTTTTCAGATACGATACCTAATAAAAACAAAATGCTTAATTTTAAGCTGGGTTAGTTTGTGGGGTAAAATAAGAGCAAAATTCAAAACGTGGCAAGAAAAGTTGTAAAATGGGACCAAACTTATCACTTAACAAATAGCTCACTTAACCACAGAAATCTGGGGCTCAATTGTGATTTTAATTCGAGGACTAGCTGTATGACTGATGGACTTTCGTCTATAAATTTCTCACTTAGCAACATAAATCTTGGACTCACTAGAGGCTTTTAGGAAGAGACTGGACAATCACTTGTCTGAAATGGTATAGGGTTACTTTTTCTATTCCAAATGGTCCCCATAAAAATAGCAAAAAAATATTCTGATGAACTAAATACAACAATTTTTAATTATTGTAGGGAAAAAAGCAAGAATAAGATTGAAAATGTTGCAAGAGTTTAAAAATAATGGGGGTTTGGGGCTATCAGATTGGGAGCTTTATTATCAAGCAGCTGTGTTAATATAGGTGAGGGAATGGATAACTGTTAGACACAAAAGGTTACTGTTTTTAGAAGGACATGCTCTCCAATTAGGATGGCATGCTTTTTAATGGTACCATTAAAAGCAAAACTCCTACGTATTTTCAAAGACATTATATAAGAAATGCTCTACTTACAGTATGGGAAAAGGTGAAAGCAAAAAATCTAGATCCAAAATCCAGTTTGGCTCTCAACAATGGAAACATTTCTTCATCCAAACATAGTAAATCTGGAAAAAAAAAATCTATAGGTGCTCCTGCTATAGGTGCATCTTTTGCTAACATCAGTATTTTTATTTTATCATCCCACATTTGAGGAATTTCACAAACTTGTCTGTCTGAAAAAGAGGTCAAAAGAGGAAGAGGAAGAAGCTGAATAAAACAGAAGTAAATATAGATATAGATAAGCACACACACTATAAGTAATATCACCACTGGACTGTGCTTGACTATAGATCAAAGTGTACAAAGTGATTAGAGGTGAAGACTACATGGTATAACTGAAAATAATGGTTATAATTGTGGCGTATAATATGTATATTATGTACATCTATAAAAGATTACATTGTGTATTTATGAGAATAATTGTTATAATTAGGATGCATAATGTTATGTATATTTTAAAAAGATGTGATACAGATAGTACACGGTCATTGTAGAAATGGAAATGTGATGTCTGATAAAGGAAAATGTACAATAAAAATAATAATAATAAAAATAAAGAGGAAGAGAAAGATGTGGTGGAATTTGTCTGCTAAGGCCACATTAGATACCAAAGCAGAAACGTACATTGAGACATTGATTAATGAAAGAAAGAAGGGTGAAATTTTAACATAAATAGTTGGGAAGACATAAATGCATGAGTGGTATTTTGCTTTTATATATATGCATGAGTGGTATTTTATATATATATATATAAAATACCACTCATGCATCATCACAAAATCTCCAGAACCATAAAGCCTACTACAAGCTTGAAATTTGGCATGTATTTTTCTTTTGGCTTCTAGGTGCTCACTAAGAAAGGATTTTTCAAAATGACCATCAGATTTTCTATATTATTATTAACACGCTCTGATGCTAAGGAGTTCTACTCCCCCTCCCCACCTGCAAAACACAAGCAGAGGAGTTTCAGTTTCACAGCAGCAAGCAGCTTTAGTACAGAACAGTTGAGTTAAGCCACACCCAAGCTCCTTGCGGTCTCTCCTTCTTGCTCACACAGCAAATACTGTTTCAGTTATCAAACAGCCCTCAACTCTCTCACACACCATCAGGACGCTAGCCAGATGAATACCAATGGATGCTGGTGGGCAGAGGCAGAATTTTTTTCTCTCCTTATTTTCCTCCCCCACAAAATAAGCCCGACTACATGCTTTCATAGCGAAACACAGTTCTCCAGCTTGTGTTAATATATATGAAAGAACAAGAGGGAGGTTTAGAAAAGGAAGGGCGGAAGTATAAGGTATGTGTAAACATTATGAAATAATGAAATAGAATAGAATAGAGTTAAGAATGGAATAGAATAGAATTGGAATAGAATAGAATATGTAATAATTGGGAGCAATAATAACTATGTTATTATTAAAGTATTAAAATGTATGATACCCAGGTATCACACTATTCACATATTGATCTGTATAAAGAATATATTAAAAAAAAAACCCTCGAAATGATATCAAAGCAGTTTGATTCCCTGGTCTTCAGCCACCCGTTGCAAAGCATTGCAAGTAGTCCTCGACATACGACCAGAATTGAGCCAGAAAGAGAGAGAGAGAGCGAGAGCGAACGAAAGAGCGGGGGGGCGGGGGCGGGGGGAGAGGGCGGAGCCCTCGTTCTTCCTGCTCCAATGAAGAGGCGCCTTTGCGCCAAGCCCTCGGGAGCAGCAGCCAATGGACGGCCACCTTGCCCCTTCGTATTTATAGATCCTATTTAAAGAGCCCTCGGGAGGCTCGTTCCGGCTCTCGGGCGTGGCGGGCCGGATCGGAATGCGGGAAAGTCGGCCGTGGGGCCGGGTTGCAAATTCCTCCTTCCTCCCTCGGCCACCCCAACTTTTTGCAAACGGCGGAGGGGGGGAGGGATGGCGGCGCTTTGGGAAGGCTGCGATGCTTAATCGGGGTTTTGGTTTTACTGCGCTCTGCGAGGCGGAAGATGGAGAGGCGAGGAGTATGGGGTGGGGTGGGGATGATGGGTTCCCACGGCACGCGGAAGCCCGGGTCAGGGAGCACAGAAGGCGGGTGGGGTTATTATTGGGCTCCTCACCCGTGTCAAGACAAGAGCGGTGGGAATCCAACTCTGGAAGCCATTTTTTTTTTTAAAAAGAAGAGATTGGACATCTTATTTGTCTTGACAGGTTCCCAAAGGTGCCCTTTCAGGAGGCAACTGGGCTTTCTTTGAAGACGTTTCGCTCCTCATCCCAGAAGCTTCTTCAGCTCTGACTGGATGGTGGGGAATGGAAGCAGGAAGCATTGATGTTCAATTATGTTCAAATAACACAGCTTCTCCCCAACCACCCCCAAACAAGGCTGTGTGCTTTCTCCACTCCCTCTACACCAATGACTGCATCTCAAAACAATCCATCTGTTAAACCACTGAAATTTGCAGATGGTACAACGACGAATCCGCATACGAGGAGGTTGTACAACTTGCCTCGTGGTGCGACCAGAACAATCTCGAACCGTGAAAATATTTACAGACCCCTCACATCCCGGACATAAACTGTTTCAATGCCTTCCCTCAAAACGACGCTATAGAGCACTGCATACCGGAACAACTAGGCACAAGGACAGTTTTTCTGCGAATGCCATCACTCTGCTAAACAAATAATTCCCTCAACACTGTCCAACTATTTACAAAGTCTGCACTACTATTACTATTAATCTCATTACTCCTTATCACCCATCCCCCGCCCACTTGTGACTGTATGACTGTAACTTTGTCGCTTGTATCCTTACAATTTATATGGATTGTTTCCTAGTATGATTTGATTGCTTATTGTACCCTATGATATTACTAAGTGTTGTACCTTATGATTCTTGACTTTTGATGAATATATCTTTTCTTTTATGTACACTGAGAGCATTTGCACCAGGACAAATTCCTTGTGTGTCCAATCACACTTGGCCAATAAAGAATTCTATCTAACTGAACACCCTCAAAACCGTAGAAATGGTGGTTGACTTTAGAAGAAACCCTCCAATACTACCACCTCTTACAATACTAGACAAGAGTATCAACAGTAGAGGCCTTCAAATTTCTAGGTTATATCATATCACAGGACCTAAAATGGACACCTAACATCAAAAATGTCATCAAAAAAGCACCACAAAGAATGTTCTTTCTGCGCCAACTCAGAAAGCTCAAAGTGCCCAAGGAGCTGCTGATCCAGTTCTACAGAGGAATTACTGAGTCTATCATCTGAAACCTCTATAACTGTCTGGTTTGGTTCTGCAATCCAACAGGACTGACACAGACTTCAGAGAGTAATTAGGACTGCAGAAAAAACAATTGCTACCAACATGCCTTCCATCGAGGACCTGTATACTGCACGAGTCAAAAAGAGGGCTGTGAAAACATTTACAGACCCCTCACATCCCAGACATAAACTGTGTCAATCTAAGGGAATCTCATCTAAATCCTTCCATTCTCCACTATCCTGTCAGAGCTGAAGAAGCTTCTTGCATGAGAAGCAAGACCTCTTCAAAGCAAAAAACCAAGAAAGTCCAGTTGCCTCTTGAAAAAGTACCTTTCAGACGACTATGACCTGGATGACTGAGAATCACTACAGAATTTGTCTGACATGTTATGTAGGGTCTCCTGCTCGAGCAAGGGGTTGGACTAGAAGACCTCCAAGGCCCCTTTCCAACTCTTGTTATTCTGTTAATCCGATCCTGGGTTGATGCGTGCCCGGATTTAAACTTTGGGGTACCCAGCAAAAGAAATCTGGGGTTGAAGTTTAGGAGAAAAAGAACCAGGACACAAAGTTTACAGCACATAGTTAAAAGTGTGGATTATTTGCGGTCGTTTGGTGCATGGTGTGAACATACTCACTGGTTCCTAAACTATAGCACAATTTCATTTGTAAGTACAGGTACAACAAGATCCAGCGACACCCTGAACAAATGGGGCTATCCGTTGTCTTCTGTTTGTTGTGATTGTGATAGCATGGAGACAATAACACAAATGTATACCTGCTCTTTGTGTCCCAGTCATTGTACACTCGATCTCATGGCAGTGTGACAGAATGCAATTAATGTTGCCAGTTTCTGGGCAAAATCTGTTTAATTTGTATCTGTTTTAATTTTGTATTTTATAGCTTAAATTTTGTGTAATATAGTGATATTTCTGACACAAATGCATTTGTAAACCAGAGTTCAGGATACTCTGCAAACTCACACCAGCAATATAGTGTAATTAAACAATCACAGCTTAGAATTCTGTGAGGATGCTGCTTTGCTACCTGTTTTGTGGTCTGTCCTTAGTCTTTAGAGCTCTCTTCCCCAAAGGATTTCAGCATATTAACAGGGAAATACTAATTACTCAGAATTCACACAAGTGATTGATTAACAGATTTACTGCACAGAGTGCAGCTGAGTAGCTTTACACCACCCAATATGCCCTCAGTTGACCTTACAAACCACAGAACTCTGCGTCCTCAACACGATAAGCCAAAACTGATTACTCACGGCGAAGGGCAAGGATGAGGAACAGTGGCCCTTTTATGACTGGTGGATTTCAACTCCCAGAATTCCTGAGCCAGCCATGCTGGCTCAGGAATTCTGGGAGTTGAAGTCCAAAGTCATGAAAGGGGCCATCGTTGCCCCTCCCTGCCTCAGAAATTCTGGGAGTTGAAGTCCACCAGTCATGAAAGGCCCATGGTTCCCTACCCCTGCCTCAGGAATTCTGGGAGATGAAGTCCACCAGTCATGAAA
>NW_020769308.1:1726417-1801156 GCF_900518735.1 Pseudonaja textilis
GGTGCCCATTGGTGCCTCAGGAATTCTGGGAGTGGAAGTCCGCCAGCCATGAAAGGCCCATGGTTCCCCACCCCTGGCTCAGCAATTCTGGGAATTGAAGTCCACCAGTATTGTTGCTTGTATCCTTACAATTTATATGGATTGTTTCCTAGTATGATTTGCTTATTGTACCCTATGACTCTTACTAAGTGTTGTACCTGATGATTCTTGACGAATGTATCTGTTCTTTTATGTACACTGAGAGCATTTGCACCAAGACAAATTCCTTGTGTGTCCAATCACACTTGGCCAATATTCTATATTCTAATTTATTTTTAAAAATCATAAAGGTAAGATATAAATAACATCTCTCGATTGACTTGTTCCATTCATTCTTCCTCTGGTTATGCTCTTGCCATCTCTGTTTTCAGCACCAACAGCAAAACATGAAACTGTCAGTTGGCAGAACATTTTGATAATGCTAATATGGATAAAGAAAGTGCAGCAACAGAGAGCGTTAAGCCCACAGATCTTCTGTTGCAAAGTTCGACCAGATATGTAGGCTGATCGTTCCTTTCCGATGTTCTATGTGTCCTGTGTTAAATATCTTGAGAGCTTAATTATCTCCAGGACAGATGGATAAATTCTCTTGTTGTGACATGTGTTATTAATGATGGAATTGAAATTACGTTCAATAGGAATGGAGTCATTTGAATAGCAGCTTGCCTCTCCTCTTCTTCCACCGGCTACCAAGTGAGTTTTACCAATTGACATCTTTATATGGTTTAAAAAATATATATTTAAGGGATGGCTGCCAACTTCTATGAGAGCCTGTTTTCCACGTGTCTTCCAAAGTGGTTGATTCTAGGGACAAGAACATCTGACACGGTTTATATAGCCGTGCAGTGGAAAAACTTTGTTTGATTTTTGTAAACCAAACTGCTGAGAAAGCACAAGAGCAAGGATTTTGTGTTTAATCAGTTGGCAATCCTACGTCAGACAGAGCTTGCCAAATTTTTAACAAGGTTAGTTCTGAAGTCTGGAAAATGAGCAACGTCGTAGCTGTCTTTTCAAAATTTGGAGTTTCCATCTGCTGTTCATCTCGGTAGGGTTCAGAAATATCCTGATGAGAAAATGTGACACCAACAATCCTTGTTCACAGTCACCCATGCCCTAGTCACCTCTGGTCTTGACTGTTGCAAAGCATTCTACAAGGGACTGCCCTTGAAAAGTTATCTGGAAGTTGGTTCAAAATGCCGCGGTCCACATAATTTTGCGGTAGACCTAGATATCCGCAGGCGTCATCCCCATTAACTGCCAATTTGCTTCCGGGTCTAATCCAAGGAGTCACCTTGAAACTTTTACATGGCTTGGGACCAAGTTATTTGATGGAGTGTCTTTTCCCAGTTATGATGTCTACTTGACTCACCAGAGCAGGGAGGCAAGGAATGTTACGGCTCTCCTCTTTTAACGAAGTCCACCTAATGCAAGGGTCTTCAAACTTGGCCAGTTTAAGACTTGTGGACTTCAACTCCCAGAATTCCTGAGCTAACATGACTGGAGGAGGAATTCTGGGAGTTGAAGTCCACAAGCTGTCAAGTTTGAAGACCACCTGATCTAATGGGACCAAGAAGGGCCTTCTCCATGGAGGCTCCTTCCATGTGGAACATCATCCCTCCGTAGATAAGATAGGCCTCGGTTTGACCCTCTTTTGCAAGGCTCTGAAGACCTGGTTTTGCTAAAGTGGAATAAAAAGGTAAAAGGTTTCCCTCGTCCAATCATATCTGATTCTAGGGGGTGGTAATCATCTCTGTTTTCAAAAAGAGACTGGATAGCCATTTGTCTGGAATGGTATAAGGCAGAGGTCCCCAACCTCTGGGCCGTGCCCAGTGGTAGGATTCAAATTTTTTTACTATCAGTCCTGTGGCTTGGTGGGCATGGCAGGGGAAGGTTACTGCAAAATCCCATTCCCTCCACACCCCACTAGCCTGCTTTCCAGCTCTGTTCTCCTGTGCAGGGCAACCGAAGAAGACCCAGCCAATCAGCTGGAACTCAGGAGGCGGAGAATAGATGGGGGTGGGCCAGTCAGAGGTGGGATTTGCTGGTTCTCCGAACTACTCAAAAATTCCCCTACTGGTTCTCCAGAACTGGTCAGAACCTGCTGAATACCACTTCTGGCCGTGACATAGTTACTGGCCCATGGCCCATTTGGATCTGGGATGTGGAAGCTGTGGGCTTGACTCACAGCTTCATTTGTGTGGAACAGGCCGAAAACAGGACGCATGGAGGCTGAAAATGGGGTGTGCGGAGGCCAAAAATGGGACACATAGAGGCCAAAAATGGGGCGCATGGAGGCCGCGATAGGCTGGGAGGCATAGGCATATATTTTTTTTCTTGTTTTCCTCCCCCAAAGCTAGGTGCGTGTTATACTGCAAAAAAATATGGTAGTACCAGGATGAGCAACTAGACAATTTGTTGGGTTAAGACCAGAAGAAGCTGCCACATCATCAATCAACACTGTGGTTTCAGGCCTAGCCGACTTCTTTTTTCCTCAAACAAGGTTCCTTGTGGTTTAGTGGTTAGAAAGCTGACTGTTCAAGATTCCTCCATCATATTCAACATTCTTGAATAGAGCTGGCAGAAGTTGGCAGTTAGCTGAGCCCTGCCTTGGGAAAATAAAACCAAAGCATAATTGGGCTATTTTGAAAGAACTTGGAGGAAAGGATATTTAGATTACAAAGAGAGTCAGGCAGCATGCAAATTCTATTGATAAATAAATCAATAAAGACATTTCACCTGGTTCAGAATGTAACCATAGCGGTATATACAGGTAGTCCTTGACTTATAACTCTTCATTTAGTGACCGTTCAAAGTTACATCCCTGAAAAAGGTGACGTATCATCTTTTTTCAAACTTATGACTGTTGCAATGTCTCCGTGGTCACACGATCAAAATTTGGATGCTTGGCAACTGACTCATATTTATGACGGTTATAATTTTAAGAAGAGAATGGAGACCCATTCTGTAATTCTAAAGCTCAAAGAGCATCAAGAACTCCACGTGAATAACCAGAGCTTCACATTCACTGTCCAACCTGCCATCTTAATTTTTCTTTTAATCATATCCTTGCAATGTTCCTATTTCGCTTGGTCACAAAATAATCTTACTTTCTCTGCTCCTGCAATTCTTAAACCATAAACTATTCCAATAGGGTAAGTCTGAACAATGTAGTAAACCATGAAAAAAAACACCCACCCAGATTAAAACTAACAGCCTGAAAAATGGGCAAAAGAAACTTGGACGAACTAACTTTCTTTAACCAGGTTAAGCCTCTAATACAAAGCTATGTAGAAAGAGACCACAATTTCAGAACGAAAATGTGAGTTGGTGGCAAACAGAAAAACTGACTTCGTTTGTGCGCCAAATGTTTTGAAACGTAATTTTTTTCCTCTTGTAATGTGAAAGGATAAATAGAAATTGATTGATATGCCATCAAATTGTTTTGGGTTCTTAGAGTCTACAGGTTGTCCTTAACTCACAACCGATCATTTAGTGCAAAGTTTAGTTGCCAAGTTATGGCGGAGCACCTGGAGATGCTTATGAGCTGCTTCCTAAATTCTGATGGCTGCTCCTGATGATCGTATGACCTCATATCGGTTGTTTCGCAGTATCACAAGATCACGTGACTGTTTTACTGAAAAATCTGCATTGACGTCTGGTTTTCAGCAAAATTGGCCAAAACAAATTAACGGTGGGGTTCATTTAACAACAGCAGCATTCACTTAACGACTGCTGCAAAATTGGGTCAGTCACGCGGGAGACCTGTTTTTTGACAGTCGTGACTTGCAATGAATCATAAGGCTCCATTATGGTTGTTAGGCTCAGTGGCTCAGTGGCTAAGCTTGTCGATCAGAAAGGTCGGCAGTTCGGCGATTCGAATCCCTAGTGCTGCGTAATGGAGTGAGCTCCCGTTATTGGTCCCAGCTTCTGCCAACCTAGAAGTTCGAAAGCACGTAAAAGTGAAAGTAGAAAAATAGGGACCCCTTTGGTGGGAAGGTAACAGCGTTCCATGCGCCTTTGGCGTTTAGTCATGCCGGCCACATGACCACAGAGACGTCTTCGGACAGTGCTGGTTCTTTGGCTTTGTAATGGAGATGAGCACCATCCCCTAGAGCTGGAAACGACTAGCATGTATGTGTGAGGGGAACTTTTACCTTTACTATGGTTGTTAAGTCAAGGACTATCTGTACATAGATTTTTCTCCCTGACCATCTACACTAACGTGGTCATTTAGGTTTCCTAAGCATACCATTATTACCACTATAACTGAATCTATGTATCTTGCTGGTAATCGTCCTCTTCTCTTTTCTTCCAGCTTTCTCCAAATTTGAGCCTTTTCCAGGAAGTTGGGTATTTACATAGCATATCTGAATAGATAAAAAAAAAAAAACTTTAAAAAAAAAACCACACAGAAAACTCTATAATTTTCTGAAAGGCAAATGCAGCCATATTTGTCTATAAAAAATCCCACCTGGATATTCAGCTATTCTGATCTTAACAGTGTTCATTTGTTCTGAACTCTCTTTCTTCTTTTTGAGAAGAAAATCTGAATGGTTCTGACCAGTTCTGGAGATTCTGACCAGTTTTGGAGAACCGGGAGCAGAAATTTTAAGTAGTTTGGAGAACCGGCAAAAACCATCGCTGACTGGCCCCGCCCCCATCTATTCTCTGTCTCCTGAGTCCCAGTTGATTGGCTGGGTCTTCTTTTGTTGCCCTGCACAGGAGAACGGAGCTGGAAAGCAGGTTAGTGGGGGTGGGGAGGGAATGGGAATTTGCAGTAAACTTCTCCCAGGAGTGAGGAGGGATTGGGGATTTTGCAGTATCCTTCCCCTGCCATGCCCACCAAGCCATGCCCACAGAACCGGTAGTAAAAAAAAATTGAATCCCACCACTAGATACAGCCATTCCTTAATAACACCGAGGGCCGAACATTGTTTTTTTACCTTTTCGAATCACTGTGCTCTACATTAAAGCTGCGTAGGTTGGAAAAGAAGATTCAATGGATTTGCAGGGGAAGAGCCCAGGAATATTGCTATTATGTGGGTCAAGTTGGCATCCGTATTCCTCTCAGTAGAAAAATAAATAAAGAATAATGTATTTCCTTTCCTTTCCTTTTTTTTTTGCAATCCACAGAGAAAGCGTCCAATTGTCACCCTGATGACTCAGCTCTTATGGTGAGAAGCACTGGATGCCTCAAAGATGGGAAGTTAAGCGTAGAGAAGAAGGAAGCCCAGATGAGTTACGCTTCCTCTCCTGATCTATGTCCACGACACTGGAAGCGAGATCTCTGCATTCTCCCTTCGCAGCTCAAAAGGTCCGGGAAAAAAAAAATCCAAAATATAACAAATCCTTTTAAAGTCAAGAAATTAATTGAAGGAAAACTAACCCCGATTAGAACTAGCCAAACTTCAGAAGTTATATCCCAAAGGCGCTTTTTCAAACAGCAATCAGAGTTTTAAAAAATAGTGGCTATGTTTGCATAACTTCTGAATGTCTGTTGAGATTGTCAGTCATCCAGGTCATGGTTGTTCCAAAGGTGCTTTTTCAAACGACAATCCAACTTTGTTTTTTTTTTTTCTTGAAGACGTTTTGCTTCTCATCCAAGAAGTATCTTCAAAACCGAAGAAGAAGCCTAACCTGGATTATAACTAGCCAAGTTTCAGAAGTTATGTCCCAAAGCAGCTTTTTTCAAAAGGCAACTGGACCTTCTACATTTTTTAAAACAATTCTCTTGGAGACATTTAGATCAGTGGTGGGATTCAAATAATTTAACAACCGGTTCTCTGCCCTAAAGATTTCTTCCAACAACAAGTTCACCAAACTGCTCAGAAAGTTAACAACCAGTTCTCCCAAACCAGTGCGAACTGGCTGAATCCCACCACTGGTTTAGATTCTCATCCAAGAAGCTTCTTCAAAAGCGTGACCTGGATGACCGATAAGCTCCATAGACATCCAGAAGTTACGCAAACACAGATGCTATGGTTTTTTTTAAAAAACCTGCCTTGATAAGGGTGTTTTGTGAAAACCAGCCCCTTGAAATCAGGAGAGCGGGAGGTGTAAAGGAAATAAGGCTGCTAAAATGCTGTCGGATGAAGACAGGAACTCCAGATTGGAGGGCAGAAAGACGTAAGCAAGCCGTTTACTCATGGCAGGCTTAACCATGGACATGAGTGACACGAAGCGCAGAGAGATTTATTGCCGATTGTAGGCGAAAGTACATTTCAAAGGAAGGGAAGGGGAAATGAATCACTTTGCAGAAAGGAAAATATTCCATTTGGTGTTTATTAAAAAAGATGGAGGGATACGGACCGGCACTTGCTATCAATTTGGGGGGATAAAGGTGGGGTGGGATTCAAAAATCCCAACAATCGCTTCTCTGCATGATTGCTGGGTGGGCGGGGCCATGGGTGGGTGGCCTACTGGAACTTCCGGGAGGGCCATTTTTCACCTTCCCCATAGTCCAGAGGCTTCCCTCGGGCCTCCGGGTGGGTGAAAATGGCCTCCCCCGGCTCCAGAGGCCCACTGGAAGCTGGAAACAGGCCTATTTCCGGACTTCCAGGAAAGCCGTTTTTTGCTTTCCCCATAGTCCGGAGGCTTCCCTCGGGCCTCTGGGAGGGTGAAAACAGCCTCTCCTGGACTCCAGAAGCCGGAAACAGGCCCATCTCTGGACTTCCGGAACTTCTGGGTGGGCTGTTTTTCACCTTCCCAGAGCCTCCACATGGACCCTGCACTTACCTGCATCCAAAACAGGCTGCGTGGAGACTCCTGGAAGGAGAGAGGCAGGGTGGGTGAGGCCAGCTGGTCAATTCAACTACTGGTTCAGCGAATCAGATATAAATTTAACATCCGGTTCGCCCGAACCATCCTGAAACGGCTGAATCCCACCCCTGGGGGAAGGGGAAGGAACAGGTTGCAAATTATCTTTAAAGCCTGTGTTGGATGGGAATGGTGCCCACAAACTCCACATTTGAATGCTTACATGCTCTTCTCACTTGGTAAGTCCTTGAATGAGTCTTATGAAATTAAGAGCTGCGGGTCCTTCAACGTCCATGTTTTATAGGTGGCACCTACCACTGGAGAAGCTAGCAAACTTATTTAAAAATATGTCTACCGAATGTTGGAAATGCAATAAAAAAACAGGACACATATTATCCCTTGGGGTGGACATGCCTAAAAGCAGAAAACAAAAGGACAAAAGTACATACTTTGTTAAGACAGTATTTAGATTGTAAGCCAGAATTATTTTTGTTAGGCATAATACCAGAAAAATATGATAAAGGGAACGTATATTTGCTATTGCATATTTTAAACAGCAGCAAGAATTGTATTTGCACAACATTGGAAAAGGGGGGAAATACCTACGGAAGAAGATATAATTTTAAAAAAATATTGGACTGTGCAGAAATGGACAGATTAACATTGAAGATAAAAGAAAAAGAAGACACAGAATATTTTTGAACTTGGGTCTTATTTTTATCATAGGCTGGATAAAAGAGGTAGAAATTAGAAACTTAATAAGTATTACTATGTGAACGAATCAACCCAGACAGTACGCAGTTCAACATTGTATGTAAAAACAACTAAAAAAGATATAAAAAAGAGTCATCCCTTGAAGACAGTGATTTTCCAACTTGGAAAGTTTTAAGAGGTGTAGACTTCAACTCCCAGAATTCTCTAGCCAGCATTGGCTGATTGAGGAATTCTGGGAGCTGACGTCCACCATTTTTAAAAAGTGGCCAGCGTTGGACATCCCTGATTTAAATGATAGTTTCCAAATAAACAATCTTGCTGTTAGTTATCCTACTTCATTGAAAAATGCGATTATATGTAGGTAGGTGTGCATTTGTGCAGATCTAAACATATTACGCACCCATCTAAAGAAATCCAGTAGCAGGCTGGAGAGGAGTGTGAATGGATAAATAATATAGATTTATAGATTTCTATAGATGGCAGGAAAGTGATATCTAGCCCAGCCTTAAGATTCCCCTTGCAACAATAGCGCTGCTATAAATATATATATTTATCTGTTAGTGAAAGATGGCTTTATAACATATCAGGCAGAATAATAGAAGCATTTGTGCAAATTAAGCCCAGATCATGACTCAAAAGACAGCTATTCTTTTCCCAGCCTGGCATAACTTTAGATTTTTCGACTAACTGTGTTACACCCTGTTGTGGCCTGCCGGTGGTTGACAGAGCTGGCAGCAATGTCAGACAGGAGGTTGGGGAGGAACCTGGGCCAGTTTTGGAGGTTGAGGAGGGCTCAGACGAGGGCTCTGCATCGGAGGCAGGGATGGGGCCAAGGCAGGCTGGATGCTTTCAGGCTCAGACAGCAGTGACACGGGGGGGGGGTGTTTCTGGAACCGGTTCCCAGCCTGCGCATGCGCAGAGCTACCAGAGGACAAGAACAATTGAGAAAGCAAGGTCGACTCAGGAGTAAAGCCACACCTCAGAGATAGTCGGCCCCTCCAATAGGACATAAAAGAGGAGTGAACGGGACATGAGCTTTTGCAGGAAGCAATTAGTTTGTCTGGTCGATTCAAGTGGTGAAAAGTTCTGTTTGACTCTGTGTCAAGTTTGGCTTTGCCCTGCGTTTGGCAATGAGTTCTCTGGCAGAATTCCAAGTGTGATAAGGTGGGTGTTTTATCAACATTCCCCTGAAAGACTGTTTGGGAAGACTTACAGGTTGTGAATGAACGTAATTCACAGCTGTGGGGAAAAAAAGAGGTTTTGCCGGGACTAAGATTGTGTTTTATGCTTTCTAAGAAAGCCTAGGTCAGAACACACCCGTGTGACTTATGCAGAGTTGGACTAAACTGGGGGAAAAACTTGCACAATGCAACTCTGGGGGGAGATAGGGCCTTCAGGTTTCTACAAATCAGTAGGTCGATGAAAAAAAATATCAGAAAGTGGTTATACTTAGTTCTGTGTGTGTGTATATATGCAGGGTTGGGATTCTACCAGTTCACATCTATTCGCTAGAACTGGTTAACATTCTAAGCTCGGAGAACCGGTTGTTAGAAGAAATTACTGGCCTAATCCTGTAAGGAAGGAAACATTCTGGTGTTGCTTACAGAAACTGCCTCTCCATTAATCCTTATTACGTTCTTTGCAGGACTAGACTTCCTGTCTCAGGAACTTCTCTGGAGTTTTTTTCCCTCCTTTGCTAGTACTTTACTTGTGTGGAGTGACCATTCAAACTTACAATGGCACTGAAAAAAGTGACTTATGACCATTTTTCACACTTAGCATCCCCACAGTCACGAGGTCAGGCGACGAGATACGTGCCTCGATGTGAGTGATGTTGATTTGGCCAGTCACATGACCACCAAGCCACACCCACCAACTAAGCCATGCCCACAGAACCGGTTGTTAAAAAATTTGAATCCCACCACTGTATATATGTGTTTGCATGTGTGCACATACTTCATGATCGTGCCTAAGAGATTTTCTGCAAATAAATAAATAAATACCTGTCCCCTACAAGTTTGGCAAAGATTTATCCTAACATGAACCAGGCATGTTGAAAGTGCAAGAAGAAAGAGGGTACTTTTTCACATGTGGTGGTCTTGTTTAGAAGCCAAGAAGTACTAGCTTAAAACTAAAAAATGGTTGCAAGAGATCCTCAAGGAACAAATAGATTTGGAACCAGATATTTAAAAAGAAATGTGGGAAAAATCTAAAATATATTACACATTCTAATGGCTGCTAGAATTGCCTGTGCTCAATGTTGGAAACATAATTGTATACCATCAGACGAATTGATTATTCAAAAAATAATGGTGTGCTGAGATGGATAAATTAACCCTGATGCTATGAGAGAAAGAGGAGTCTGAATATAATAGAATAGAATTTTGTATGATTGGATTGAATTAAGACAGATGGACGATGGAAGAATTAATAAGCAATTTATAGATTAAAAGCTTATATTCTCACAAATTGTATATATTTGTAAATAAGCACAAAATAGAAGTATATGAGATAGATGTCACACTGTAAATGTCATAATATGTATATTTTTTGCCCAATTTTTAAAGATGTAAAAGATCAATAAAGTTTATTAAAAGGTAAAAAATGAAAACAGAAAGTGGTTATATTTAGTTCTGTGTGTGTATATGTGTGTTTGCATGTGTGCACGTACTTCATGATCGTGCTTAAGAGATTTTCTGCAAATCAATAAATAAAATGCACAGAATCTACAATATTTCTTTTAATTGAAAAAGTGAGCTGAACTGAGATGCTCTGCCAGAAAAGATATGGTTTTGCTCTTTTCCTTTGCTCTTTTTTTCCTGGTTGAAGATGTACGATTTGTTCTTTATTTTGCTTCAAGTCTTAGTCTTGACTCGTGGGTCTGCCTGGAGGAGTCCTTGCAATATTCTTGGCACTATTTTGTGAAGTGGTTTGCTGTGGCCTCCTTCTTCTTCCCAGGACTGAAAGAATGAGATAGACTGGCCTAAATTCTTTTGACCACCTTGCTCTTTTAGATCATCTTACATTTCCTTTTTTATACTTTACACCACAAAGAAAATGCAAGAGGAAAGTTGATTGGACAGGATAGAAGTAACCTCCCCTTTGCATAGGAAATCAGTTACATGTAGTCAAACATGTTACATATTTGCATCCCAAAATATTACACATGTTCGTTAAAACGAGGTCTGACATCAGAAGGGTTTAAATTGTAAGGAAAAAGGTTGCTTGGCGTTCCCAAAAGAGATAAAACAGACCCCAGTTTTTACTAACAAACTTTTTCTTATCTGGAACTAGTCTCCAGCTTAGCAGTTTAGTAAAAGTAATAAACCTGAACATCATTTTAAAAGAGAGAAAATAAATCAAATTAAAATACACAGTAACTATGTTAGTTAACAAATCACAAAACCCATGTCATTTACCTCTAACTTCTGACTAGTTTCTTGCTTCCTATCCCAAACTGGCTCTCAGTTCAGTATCATCTCATCTTGTATTTATGCACAGAAGTTCTGAAACACTTACGTAGCCAGTGATGCTCTGTTACTATGGTACTCTTGCTGATCTGTGTTTTTCTCCCTGCTTTCCTAAGCACCAAGAATCAGGTAAGATGTAATCTGTTGTGGTTAGCCAGCAGCAGGTGCAGATGGCTGAGGAGAGCGAGGACTCAGATGAGGAGCCAGGACCATTAGGGAGTGGACTGCTGCCTTCAGAGATTGTGGGGGCTGGCAGTAGTGATGAGGAGGTTCCAGAGGAGCCTGAGCCAAGTGCGTGTGCGCGCAGGATTGCTTGTAGGAAAGAGCAGCTACAACAGCACAGGTGATTCGGGAGTAAGGCTTTAAGGTAATGGCTCCTCCTTCAAGAAGATAAAAGCCAGCTGTGAAAGGAACGTACTTTGCAGAAGGCAAAGACGTTTTGAAACTCCAGCCTCGTGGACATTCCAGTATTCCAGAGTTCCATTCCAGAGTTTGTATTTGAAGATTCTTATTTTGCAAATTATTTCTTGTCTGTTATCTTTTGGTAAGTCTCGCACAGTTTGGCAAGGCTTGTGCTTATCACAGCTAATTATTTTATAAAAGCATTACAAGGTTTCTGTTCATTTTGGATTGTGTTTGATTTGTTGGAAAAGGGCGTGGGTCAGAACATAACCAAAATAGGGAGGCTCGATTGTATTCTAGAAAAATTCACAAAATCTTGTCATGTATCCAAAGTCATGTAAGGTTTTTTTTTTTTCCCCTCCCCTACCCGTATCTTCCAATCAAGGCATATGAACCGCAGTGGCACAGTGGTTAGAGTGCAGTTCTGCAGGCTACTTCTGCTACTTGCCAGCTGCCTACAATTTGGCAGTTCGAATCTCCCCAGGTGCAAGGTTGACTCAGCCTTCCATCTAGCCACTGAAGGCTGGGACCCAGATCCTCTTGAAAGAGAAACCAATAAAGTCAGTATAAAAGTAAAATATTGATCAAGCTTTATGTCTCCTCTCTGTTTTTGACTCTAACCACACAACCCATTTCCCCTTTAGAAATCAAAACACATCAGGCAGTGGTGGGATTCAATTTTTTTTTACTATCGGTTCTCTGGGCATAGCTTGGTGGGTGTGACGGGGGAAGGATACTGTAAAATCTCCAGTTAGAGATGGTATTGGCTGGTTCTCCGAACTACTCAAAATTTCCGCTACCGGTTCTCCAGAACTGGTCAGAACCTGCTGAATACCACCTCTGATATCAGGAAGCCACACCAGCTGGTGAGCAAAACTGGTTTAAGATAAAGAAAAGCATGGGACAACTGGATTAGATGCTAATTCAGCCAAGTGAAACCACCTACACGTACATACAATCATCAGGCACACCGGACTACTTATGAAACCTACTTCCACAAACCAACCAAAACCATTGTCAGCACCTTTTTATCCAGCAGGGATCTTCAAACTTGACAGCTTTAAGATTTGTGGACTTCAATTCCCAGAATTCCTCCTCTAGTCATATTAGCTCAGGAATTCTGGGAGGAATTCCCTTCCAGCTTTATACTGATTGATTGATTGAAGTAATCAAGGAGAGAAGCAACCTGGAATTAAGGAGAAAGTTCCTAATAATGAGAACAATTAACCAGAGAACAATTAACTAGTGGAAGAACTTGCCTTCAGATGTTATGGGTACTTCATTACTGCTGGTTTTAAAGAAAAGACTGGACAGTCACTTGTCTGAAATGGTATAGGGTTTCCTGATTGAGCAGGGGGCTGGACTAGAAGACCCTTTAGGTACCTTCCAACTCTCTACTGAGTCTGATTCCTTTCTTTCCCACGGCCTTGTTGCTTTCTGATCTTAAGCAACTACCTTGGGCAATCCCTCCTCCCAGATGCCAAGCATCTCTCCAGTTTATCAAGGCAAGTGAGATTAGGATCCGCCTTATCTGCCACCCGGATTTCACCCACCCTCCGGATCGTTTCCGACATGCAAAGGGAGACAACCCCTCCCTGCAAAGATCCCGAGTTGCGCGTGGCTTCCTGACGCGCGGAATCCCCGTGTCTCTTTGCAGCGATTTTCCTTCCCTTCCCTTCCCTTCCCTTCATGGCCTTCTTGCTAGCGTTTGGCGAGGGCTGCCCGGCCAGGGCTCCTGCGCGTTTCCAAAGGCGCGCTGCCCGGGGCGCAAACTCTGGGGCGCATCAAGCGTTCGAACCTCCAACTCGGGCAGAAGCTCGTGAAGGAAGAAAGGTACCGTGAGAGGCTCCCTTTCCTTCTCCGGCCGTGCCCAACCCGACTGGGCGCTGCCGCTGCGCCTTTCTTTTTTGCAACCTATTGTCGGATAAGCCGCTGCGCCCTTTTAAAAATTAAATCCTTTTGCAGAACCTAGCCGGCTGGGCGCTGCGTCTTTTTTTGTTTTTGCAAACCCTTCCTGGCTGGACCTGCGACATTTTTGTTTTTAATTTTTGTAATCCTTTTGCAAAATCTCCCGGGCTGTGGGTGTTGCGCCTTTATACTTTCTTTTTTGCAAAACCTTTCCGGGCTGGGCGCTGCACCTTTATTTTTGTTAATCCTTTTGCAAAACCTCCCAGGCTGGGCGCTGCGTCTTTAATATATATATATATTAATGTTGTTGGGTTTTTTTTGCGAACCCTTCTCCCGGCTGGGCGCTGCGCCCTTTTCTTCCTTCTCCTTTTGCAAAACCTTCCCGCCGCGGTGGACACCTCCTCCTCCTCCTCCTCTTCTTCCCTCCGTGGGGCGGCCCCGCCCACGGCTGTCCCCCCCCCTTCCAAAGTCCCCATCAAGGTCGTCCAATGGAAAGCCGAAGGCCTCGATAGCGCTTGCAAAAAAAAAAAAAAAAAGCCCAAGAGCGAGCGAGCGAGAGAGAGAACCGCGCCCTCGGCCGCTCGGCGATCGGCAGCGGCGAGAGAACAGCAGCGATCCCGGCTCCGTCCATTTCAATCCCGAAGGAGCGGAGCAGAGCAGACGCGCTGGAGAGCTGCAGAGAGGCGAGTGGGCGCGCGATGCCCGGGAATCGGGGGGCGGGGGGGGGGCGCGGGGGGGGGGGGGGTCGTCTCTCTCTCTCTCTCTCTCTCTCTCTCTCTCTCTAAGGTACCGATGGTTCCTTTCGCTTCGGACCGGGGTAAAGGGAGCGCACCGATCCCAGGCGCCTTCGGCTCGGCTTGGCTGCTTTTGCCGCCCTTGGTGGGGCGCCCCGTGGAAAGGCCAGCCGGCTTCCTGTGGGAACTTTCATGCAAAGTCGTGCCGAACTGGGGCGCCTTTGCTCCAGGAGCCCCAGATTCCCATCCCCCTCCTCTGCCCAGGACTTAGAGCTCGTCTGCAACACACACATAGACACGCACACACAAAACACACCCTGGATCTAGTGGAGGCTTTAAAAAAAAAACAAAAAACCCGGATATAAAGGCGTGGAAGGGGGTCCGACCAGCAGGGGCTGCTTTCACCCCCAAAATGTCAGCTGAGCATAAGAAAAGCCCTTGGCCTGTGCTCCAGACTTGTGCTCCATCACTGGAGCTTTTTAAGAAATTGATAATAACAGATAACAGAGTGCAAGGAAGGGACCTTGTAGGTCATCTAGTCCAACCCCCTCTGCCCAAGCAGGAGACCCTACACCAGGGATGTCAATCAAACTCAGTTTCATTGAGGACAAGCTTTCGGCTGAAATGTGATGGGGGTTGGACAAGAAGACCTCCGAGGTCCCGCCCAACTCTTGTTATTCTGGTACTCCTCGACTTAACAACCATTCCTTTGGTGACATTTGAGGTTACAAGCAGCCCTGAAATGGTGACGTAGGGCTGTTTCTCACACGTACAACCCTTGCAGCACCCCCCTGGCCACAGCAATCAGAATTCGGACACTGGGCAACGGACCTCTATTTACGATGGCTGGGGCGGTTTTCCCCGGGATCATGTAATTCGCTTTTTTGCAAGCTTCTGATAAGCAAAGTTCAACGGAGATGACAGATTCGCTTAACGACCATGTGCCTAGCTTAATGACAGCTGTGATTTGCTTAAGCGTGGCAAGAAAAGGTCATAACATGGAGCAGAGCTCGCTTCGCAACTGTCAGTGGAAATGTTGCCCTCAGTTGTGGTGTAAGTCAAGGACTACCTGTATTTTATTCAATGTTCCCCATGGACCGTTGCTCCTTTTTAACCACAGAACGATGCCCCTTCAGCGATCCAACTACTTCTACCCCCAGATTCTTTTGTGACCCATTGTTGTTGGGTCCAGTGACTTCTGCCTCAAGAGCTACCGGTCGTGAAAGCTTTTTCATAAGCCCTGAATGTGTGGCCGTCCTCATTCAGCATCTCTCCCAGGACCTACCGTGTTTCCTCAAAAATACGACCGGGTCTTATTTTCTTTGGACCCCTGAAAAAAAACAGCTAGGCCTTCTTTTTGAGGGGTGTCTTAATTTTACCTCTCATGCACCTGGCTTGGCCACTGGGCCGCTGCTTTCGCGGCCGAAAAGAGCAAGCGATGTGACCCAACACTGTTGCTTACCTGTAACGGTAACTCCAGCTACTGGTAGCCGTCTACCCGAAAAAGCCTGCCGTGCTTAAATAGGGCCAAATTTTGGAGGGTAGGGCTTAATTTTAACCCCTGTGCACAAACCTGTGCTGGGCCTTCTTTTGGGGGTGGGTGGGTTGTGTTTTAGGAGAAACACAGTAGAGTGGACCTTAACTCCATGCCAGACAAGTTTTCACCTGGTGTTTTGTCTTCTCCTGATGGTCCAGCCTGCATCGGTGGTGGGAACCCAAGATAATCTGGCCTGGGTTTAAAAGCGAGACCTTTAAAGCCACCTTATAAAAAAAAAACTCATTTAACCATGGTGGAAAAATGGGATGGAGAGCCGAAGGAAAATTGAAATATTGATGAGCTAGTGTTAAATTTACGTTTACGTTTAACTTGAAATAGACCTGTACTAGTCTCCCTTTATTTCTTGGTCATTAAAACATCAATTTAACACAAAAATAGTTTGTCGAAGGCCCCTGGATTGGGGCTGAAAGGCAGAAGCAGTATGCTCTGTCCCATCATTGGGTAGGCCAGGTTGCCCTGATATAATGGAGAAAAAAACATTTCATTGATATGCTAGCTTGTCTAATTTAAAAAAATATCAAGTTCATCCTGTCCCCCCCACCATAAATGTTGAAAGAAAGCAGAGTGTGAGAGAAGACCGACCCAGGAGACTGCAGAGGGAAAGGGTTCAAACTGAGAGGATTGTGGGACTTGGGTGTGTGTGTGTCTTTTCTTTCTTGTTGTGGCTGTTGTCACTGCTGCCATCTGCTGTCACCAGAGGCATGGACAGCACATTGTAGTAGGGGCTCTCTGTCCACTTATTGGCCAGCTCCACACAGGAAGGGAAAAAAATCAGTTTAATGGCAAATGTGCATGAAGTTCATCCCGCCATTTCCAGCATGGCTTGTTTTCTTTGTTCTTGTCTTCGTGCTTAAAGCAAAAAATGTTTTAGTTCTCAAAATTGGGCAGAAGATGTTGTTTTGCTTGCTGCTTGTCTGAATGTGCTGGGTTTGCCAGGTGTGCTAACTACTACAGGTGATCCTCGACTTTAACAACACTTCATTTAGTGACCGTCCAAAGTTACAACGGCACTGAAGAAAGTGACCGTTTTTCACATTGCAGCTTCCCATCGTCACATGATCAAAATTCAGACTCTTGGCAACTGGCATGTACTTATGACAGTTGTGGTGTCCTGGAGGGCGTCATGTGATCCTGTTTTGCGACCTTCTGCCAAGCAAAGTCAGTGAGGAATCCAGATTCATTTAACAACCGTGTTACTAACTGAACAAATACAGTGATGCACTTGATTGAACAACGATGGCGAGAAAAGTCGTAAAATAGGGCACGCTCACTTAACAAATGTTTCACTTAGCAACATAAACTTTATAAAATATGGGATTTATTTTATCAATGGCTAGACAGAAAAATAGGAAAATGAAATATATTATAATATAAATATAATACAATAGTAAATATAATATGATAGAGATAATATAATTGATTACTATGGAATGAATTATAATATGAATTAGAATTAGTAAAAACAGATTTGCTCTAAAAGGACAATGTGAATTTGCAGTTAAAGTCTAATGATGATGGAATAGCAACATGACATGGAAAGTTGATTAATTTGAAGATAAATTTAAATCTAAGAGGGAAAGACTATAGCTATTATGTACAAGAAATATGTACCAACCAACACGCTGTACAATTGAAAGAAGGTTTTATTTGTTGTTTTTTGTTTATGCTTGTTTATGTTTGTTGTCAAAAAATTAAAAAATTTTTTTACGGAAAACAAGAAAGTAATGTAAATTTTGGGCAAAATTGTGATCGTAAATCAGGGACGAGCTACAATTAAACAGCAAATTTGTGATTGCACCAAACTTAACTGGGTTTGCAAAATGCAGATAGTCCTCGACCTACGACCACAATTGAGCCCAAAGTTTCCATTGCTAAGCGAGACAATTCTTAAGTGAGAGGGTTGTCCTATTTTATGGCTTTTCTTGTTCAATAAATCACTGCAGTTGTTCAGTTCATTACTTGGTCATTAAGTGAATCGGGCTTACCCGTTGACTTTGCTTATCCAGAAAGTTGAAAAAGGGGAATCACGTAACCCCGGGGAACTGCAAAACTGTCATAAGTACATGCCAGTTGCCAAGTGTCTGAATTTTTTTTAAAATAAGTATTTTTTTAATTTTAACAACAAACATTAACAAATACAAATATACAAACAAACATCAACTAAAACCATCTTTCCATTGTATACTGTATCTGTTGGTCCATATCTTTTGTGCACAATATCAACAGTCTTTCCCTTCTACATTTAAATTACAATTCATATTATATATATCAACTATACATATTATATTATATTATTGATAACTCCTTATTAGACTTTAATTATAAATTCAATCATCCTTTTTGAGCAAATCTCAACTTTTACATAACCTAGTACATAATATCATTCATTTCATTGTAATCTAGTATAACATATCATTACATCTTATCTTTATTATTATGTTATAGAAGTGTCTGAATTTTGCTCATGTGAGCATGGGGATGCCACGGTGATTGTAAGTGTGAAAAACAATGCCACTTCTTTTTAGTGCCGTTGTAACCTTGAACTAAATGAATGGTTGCAAGTCAAGGATGGCCTGTAGCAACGGCCTTCAAAGTTGACAAGTTTACGACTTGTGAACTTCAACTCCCAGAATTCCTGAGCTAACAGGAGGAATTCTGGGAGTTGAAGGCCACCAGTCTTAAAGCTGTCAAGTTTGAAGACCCCCCTGACCTGTCGTGTAAAACAGCCTTGGTCACACTTGCCAGTGATTTTTGGTGGAGTGATTGGTTGGGTATGTGTATCCTTGTGTTCCTTGGTCTCTTAGCAGTTTTCAATATAGATTCAATTGGGTGGGATGCTCTATAGAACCGGTGGCTCTGAAGAGTAGCAGACACCGAATTTGTTCTATGCCTTCTGCTGTTTGGCCCACCCGCCCGCCTGGGCTCTTACCTGTCCTTTATTTCCTGCTTTTTCAACCTCAGCTGCTTTGTGCGGCACAGCTGAGGTTGAAAAAGCAGGAAAAAAGTAGCTTTTCAAACACTGCGCACCCGCGCGCAGTGCTGCTCAGCTGTCCAGGCGGCATGCTTAAGGTGTATTACACACGCATGCAGCGTGCAAAACGTAACCACCGAACCAGTAGTAACACCGGTTGAATCCCACCCCTGGATTCAATCATGTATCTTTTGGGATCACCATAGTGGTGGCGAATGGGACACATTCTGCAGTGGTTGACCTCTGTCCTTGGTGGTCAGTCATCATTCCTGTTCAGCATCTGCATGAAACCCCTGGGTTAGGTCCTCCCATCAATTTGTGGTTTCAGTAATATTAGTATGTGGACAATGCCCAGTTGTACATCTCAGGCTGCATGGGTGAAGATTTCAGCATACTGATCCTTGGGTCTGTGGTCTGCTTTGGTCTGGCTGTAGATTTTAGCATAATTCTAACCAGACTGTGGTTGTTTTGTGGTTGTGTCCTCTTAGTTGAGGGGCATGATGGCAGTTAAAGACACTGAGCCTGTAAGCTGGAGAGCTGAGAGTGCAGGTTCCAGACTCGAGAACTGTGGGATGGGGTGAGCTCCCGTTCCTGCCTCAGCTCGTACTCACCTAGCAGTTCGAAAGCATGCAAATGCGAGAAGATAAATAGGTACCACTTTGGTGGGAAGATAAGTGTGTTCCATGCACTTTGGTGTATAGTCATGCTGATTACATGAATATGGAAAGTGTCTTTGGACAACACAAGTTCTCTTGGCTAAGAAATGGAGATGAGCACTGCGCCCAACATGTTGGACATGACTCGAAAGGGGAAAAGCTTTACCTTTTACCCCTTAGTTTAGGTTTGGGGAACTATGGCCCCTTTACGCCATGTGGACTTCAGGTCCCAGAATGCCTGAGCCAGGGGTGGGGAACCATGGGCCTTTCATGACTTGTGGACTTCAACTCCCAGAATGCCTAAGCCAGGGGTGGGGAACAGTGGCCCTTTTATGACTTGTGGACTGGCTCAGGAATTCTGGGAGTTGAAGTCCACAAGTCACAAAAGGGCCATTGTTCCCCACCTCTGCCTTAATTGAGGACATTTTCACTGCTGGCCTTTCATGTGGTTGCAGGCCTCCTTCCAACCATGTGCAGCTGTGGCTGGGGGAGCATTGCACAGCTGATCCTGGGCACCAGCTACATCTTTTTCTCAACTCAGAAGTCCTTCAGGGAGTCAGTCAGTCATGCCCAGGCCACCTCAGGATTGAACCCTTGCAATGGGTTTTACATGGGGCTGCCCTGAGGACCATCCAAAAGCTACAGACGGTTCCAAATGCAGCAGTGTGGGCAGTAAAACATCACTGCTGTGCCAGTTGCTAACGTTATGATGCCAGCTGAGGTGCTGGAGATCTTCTATAAAATTCGGGACATTGGGCCTGCTTGCTTGAGAAACTGCCTGTCTCCAATTGTTCTGCCCATGTGGAGCCAACATGGAGAATATTGCTGAAGGTCTTCCAGAAAGGAAATAGCTTTTCTGATACATTAGCTAAAAGTCTTCTTGAGCTGAACACGACTTTTGGTTTACTTCATGTGTTTTTCTTAGAAAGAGACAGTAGGGGTGTACTGTTGTCTTTTTTCATTTCCCAGTTTAGCCTGGATTTCTGGTTCTTTCTTGAAGGTTCCCTGTTCAAACACCAACCAGAATTTAGTTTCTAAGCCCTGTTAATGTTAGGGAAATGTTGCTATCTCTTGAGATTAGATTAGGCTTGGATATCATATGACTAAACTTAGTTATAATCCTGCTTTACTCAAGGTTGGGTTTGGTCACATCACCCTCTGATTCAGCCTGACATACGTCACAGGTCCTTGTCTGAGGAGACATCAATATATGAATTAAAGGCTCTTTGTTGAAAACATTCATGGTTCAAATTAGTGATAGAAGAAAATATTTGCAGCTCAGGTTGAAATATGGAGTCTTTGCTGCTCTCAAGTGTGGTTGTTTTCTTGCAGACATTTCATTACCTAACTAGGTAATGTCATCAGTGCCAGAAAGGGAGCAAACCCACTCCCTTTTAACACTGAAGATGTTATCTAGTTTGGTAATGAAACGTCTGTAAGAAATATACCAAACTCAGAGAGCACCAAAGACCCCACATTTCAACCTGAGCTGCAAATATTTTCTAGACATTTAGGATATTGAAATTATGGTGGAATAATGAATAATTTTTAAAATATTAAATACAAGCGACTTAATAGGGGATAAAAAACATGGTGAAAAGAAATATTATTTATGCTTAAATGAATTAATGGAAAAAATGAGAAAGAATTATAAAGAGAGAATGGGATTGTTGATGTTGGAAGATCAGGATTATATATAACTAGCTCAATACCTGTGCTTTGCTACGAAACTATATGGTCGGGCTTAGTTTTTGGAGAGGAAAATAAGGGGAAAATTCTGCTTCTGCCTACCAGCATCCATCGGTGTTCATCTGGCTAATGTCCTGTCAGTGTGTGAGAGAGTTGAGGGCTGTTTGGAAACTGAAACAGTATTTGCTGTGTGAGCAAGAGATAGCAAGGAGCCTGGGTGTGGCTTAGCTCAACTATTCTGTACTAAAGCTGCTTGGTGCTCTGAAACTGAAATTCTTCCCCTCTGCTTGTGTTTTGCATTTGGAACAGATTTCTTTTCAGGTGGGGAGGGGAAGTAGAACTCCTTAGCATCAGAGCATGTTAATAATAATATACAAAATACTAATGCCTTGATGGTCATTTTGAAAAATCCTTTCTTAGTGAGCACCTAGAAGCCAAGAGAAATGTACATGCCAAATTTCAAGTTTGTAGGCTTCACAGTTCTGGAGATTTTGTGATGATGCATGAGTCATATTTCATTTTATATATAGATTATTTCTGTTATTGTTAGTTAGCATTGTTTAAAAAGGACATTGACCTAGTCAATACACTGTCCACAAAATATGTATGGTGTGAAAAGAAAACTGTAAATAAAACACGAATTTAAAAAAAAGAAAGAAAACAACCAAACTCATAGAGCACCCAAAATCCCCCATGATCCATTTCATTTTATCTCATGGGTTAGACATACCCCATACAGGTACTCCTTGACTTACTCATTTACTGATCTTTCAAAATTACAACGGCACTGAAAAAAGTGACTTATGACCATACGTTTCACACTTATGACTGTTGCAGCATCCCCTTAGTCATGTGATCAAAATTTGGGTGCTTGGCAACTGGCTCATATTTACAACAGCTGCAGTGGGTCATGACAAGCAAAGGCAGTGTGGAAGCCCAGATTGTCTTAACTAACTCACTTAACCGATGTCTCATTTAGCAACAGAAACCTTGGACTCAGTTGTGGTCACAAGTCGAAGACTGAAAGTTAAAAGCATAGAAGCCTCCGATGTTCCAGGAAATATAACGTTGAATTATGGACTTTAACAGCTAATCTCTATTGACGTCTAGCTGAATTAGAGCAGGGTTCTCCAACCTTGGCAACTTTTAAGCCTGGAGGACTTCAGCTCCCAGAATTCAGCAAAGCTAGCTGGGGAATTCTGGGAGTTGAAGTCCACCAGGCTTAAAGTTGCCAAGGTTGGAGACCCCTTGAATTAGAGGCTATATACTAAACCTAAGCAGAAGAGTGCGGCCTGCAGTTTTACATGACACAAAAGAGGCAACTTACAACAATTCATTTAGCGACCGTTACAAAATTACAACGGCATGAAAAAAGTTGACTTATGACCATTTTTCACACTTAGGATGATTGTAGCTTCCCTGTGGTCATGTGATCAAAATTCACACGCTTGGAAACTGGCTCATGTTTATGACAGTTGCAGTGTCCCTGGGATGAAGTGATCCACTTCAGTCACTGAGTCACTGAACAACTGGGTTACGCTACAACTAGCTTGAGACTGGGTGGTTTGATACCAGACATATTTTTTGCCATTCTTCCTATGTTGTATTTATTATGGGGTGCTCACACTGCAGCACTGGTCAGAAGGGCCCAGCAGAGATTATACTACCTGAAACTTCTCAGGATACAACAACTGAATGAAAAACTGCTGGGGACCTTCTACCGCTGCACCAGAGAGAGTATCTTAACTTGCTGCACCTGTGTCTGGTTTGCCAATTGCACAGTGGCAGATAGGACAGCACTCCAGAGGGTTAATGTCATTGCCCCTCAGAGGATCATGGGTTGCTCTCTCCTCTCTTTGGAAAAGCTTTATAGCTCCTGCTGCCTTAAGAAAGTTCAGAACATTCTCAAAGATCCATCTCATCCTGGGAACCCTTTTTTTTTTGAACTATTACCATCTGGCAGATGGTAAAAATAAAAACAAGGACAAATAGGCTGAAAAACAGCTTCTATCCCAGGGCAGTAGCTTTTTTGAATTCAAATGTATTGTGCAATATGAATGCAATATCAGGGGTTTTCAATTCAATCGTATAGAATGCGAAGGATATATATTCGTGTTTTATTTTTATAGTTATAATGTACACTGAAGATGGCATTTAACTTTGTTGCACAAAGTGCAATGACAATAAACTAAATTATGGGTATTTTTGATTGATCTTTCCTAGGCCTACAGAAGATGACGGAGTACAAGCTTGTCGTTGTTGGGGCTGGTGGCGTGGGCAAGAGCGCGTTGACAATTCAGCTCATCCAGAACCATTTTGTAGACGAATATGATCCTACAATAGAGGTAAATAAGATCCTATCAAGAATGGTGTGGTACCTGTGTGGAAACCGCTACTGCACTTTGTGCTGTCTGCTTGGAAACCACTTCTGGACTTTGTGCTTGAGGTGGGGAAAAATGAAACGTTGATTTTGGGCTTTGCTGATCAGATAGATTTATTGTTATAGAAAAGACTAGCATATTATACAGGTAGCCCTAGATTTCCAACTGTTCATTTAGTGACTGTTCATAGTTACAACAGCACTGAAAAAAAGTGACTTATTGTTCTGACCAAGGCTTCCTTCCTGAGCACATGCTTAGTCCAAACAACTCTTTTTTTATTTCAGTGCTGGGAATTATGTGCATTCCCAGCCTGTAATGAGTCCCAAACAGTCTCTCGAGATAAGTACCCACCTTTCTCTCGTTTGAATTGTTGACAACAACTAAAGTGCCAAATTAACTGTAAAAAGCCAAACAAAGTACAAAGTCCACACAGAGCTTCTGAACAGAACGATCTACGTTGATTCCTGCAAAGGTTTCTGTCCCTTTGCACATCTTTTGTATCTTATGGGAGGGGCAATTACCTCCAAGCCTTTCTCCCAAGTCGCCCCTGTTGTCTTAGCTGCTCTTGCCTTCTGGCAGCTCTGTGCACACGCACACTGGGAACAGGCTCCCCCTGTTCCTCTGCCTCGCTGCTGTCAGATTCTGGATGCTCTGGAGTCAGCACATAACTCCTAGATGGCCCTGGCTCCATCTGTATTGGACGCAGGACCCTCATCCGAGTCCTTCCCAGACTCCCGGACTGTCCCATGTTCCTGCCCACTGTCCAACTCTGCTGCCATCTTCGCAGGCTGCCGGTGGACCACAACACTTATAACCATGTCCTGTGACCTCCGTTTGCAACCTTCTGACAAGCAAAGTCAATGGGGAAGCCAGATTTACTTAACAGCTGTGTTAGTAACTGAACAACTTCTGTGATTCACTTAACAACTGCGGCAAGAAAGGTCGTAAAATGGGGCAAAATTCACTTAGGTACCGTCTCATTGAACTGCAGAAATTTTGGGCTCAATTATAGTCGTAAGTCAAGGGGTTCCTGTAATTCAGGCTAGCTCTTTAGTGAACCTTAATTGCTAGTTTGGTGTATGTAGAGCAATTGAGAATGTGGAGGTTGCATAGTTGCATAATATGCTCTCATAGTTTACAATAAGCCACGAACCTATTCCACATTTTAAAAACACGAGTTGTCATTGTGGTATTATAAAACCTCTTGAGTTCATCAGCTGATTCTGTGAGGAATTCCACTGAAATTCCACATTTGTTCCACAGTATATGTTTGGCTTGTGACAAAACAAAAAACCCTCAGTACTGTTGGTTATCTGATATTATAAATTTTATGATCTTTCAAAGAACGCTGAGCTGGAAGTTGGCACAATGACATCTTGGTCATTTAAACATCATACAATGTTCAATGATGGAGAATCTATGGAGACTCTCAATCATCCAGGTCATAGTTATCCCAAAAGTGCTTTTCTTTTTTTTTTTTCAAGAGGTACCTTTCTAGTTTTTCTTTGAAGACGTTTCGCTTCTCATCCAAGAAGCTTCTTCAGCTCTGGAGTTATCATGGAATGGAATGGAATAGAATTCTTTATTGGCCAAGTGTGGTTGGACACACAAGAAATTTATCTTTGGTGCATATGCTCTCAGTGTACATAAAGGAAAAATAAAAGAAAAAATAAAATACAGTCATCAAGAATCATAAGTGGGAAGAGATAGTACTAGGAAAGATGAGAAGAATAATAGTAATAGTCTTAGTAAATAGTTTGACAGTTTTGAGGGAATTATTTATTTAGCAGAGTGATAGCTTTCGGAAAAAACTGTCCTTGTGTCTAGTTGTCCAGGTGTGCAGTGTCCTGTAGTGTCGTTTTGGATGTGAAGGATCTGTAGATCTGTTCACAGCCCTCTTTTTGATTCCTGCAGTATGCCGGTCCTGCATGGAAGGCAGGTTGGTAGCAGTTGTTTTTTCTGCAGTCCTAACTATCCGTTGAAGTCTGTGTCTGTCTTGTTGGGTTGCAGAGCCAAACCAGACAGACAGAAGTGCAGATGACAGTCTCAATCATTCCTCTGTAGAATTTAATCAGAAGCTCTTTGGGAAGTTTGAGCTTTCTGAGTTGGCGTAGAAAGAAAGTACATTCTTTGTTGTGCTTTTTTGATGACATTTTTTGATGTTAGATGACTACAAGGCCAAGCTAAACAATCTTCTGAAGCAGGAGTCTCCAACCTTGGCAACTTTAAGCCTGGCGGACCTCAACTCCTAGAATTCCTCAGTCAGATTTGCCAACTCTTTGTCACCTACAACATTGCAAAACAAACCAAAGCTGAAGAAGCTTAGAGGAGAAGCGAAACGCCTTCAAAGGAAAACCAGAGAGTCCAGTGGCCTCTTGAAAAAAAAGCACCTTTGGGACGAGGTCAATGTTCAACGAGGTCATCCTCTTATGATGAGACAGGCGGCAGACAAGTCTAATCAACACACAAGTCAATAAATGTGTGTATTAGCTTGGCAAGTAAATGGAAGTTAAAAAAAAGAGGCGTTCTTATCCTATCCTATTTTGTACCTAAGGGTAGTACATAAAATTATCCATTTGCAGTGTCCTATCCATCAATTAATACTTCAGCTTTAACCACAACAATACAGGAGCACACAATAGATACAAACTCAAGGTAAACCGCACCAAACTTGGTTGCAGGAAATACAACTTCAGCAACAGAGTGTCAATGTCTGGAATACTCTACCTGACTGTGGTTTCTTCCGCAAACCCCCAAAACTTTAATTTTAGACTATTGACCTCACCCCTTTCCTAAGAGATCTGAAAGGGGCGTGCATAAGCGCACCAACATGCCTAGTGTCCCTGTCCTAATATTTCTTTTTATTCGTATCCATTTCATGTATTCATAATCATGTTTATATTTATATCGGTTGTCTAATACTTGCTTGACAAATAAATAAATAAAAATAAATAAATACTTAGGAATTCAGGAATCTATAAATGTGAATAATAATAGTATAGGTAGCGCTTAATTAACAACCATTTGTTTAGTGTGTCAGCGTTCCAACTAACCAACTCCAAACCCATAAACTCTGTGACATACATTTCCTCAAAGTTCCATTTTATTAGAGTTGCCATATTGGCACATCTGGGAAAACCCGAATCTGAGAGTTCCAGGTTTTCCCTTCCCAAAAGAGAAATCAAAGATCCATCCCCTGCATCCATCAGTCCATCACATAGGCCAATCAAATCTTCGTCCCAACTGGAGACATCCTCCCACTCCCTCCCCTCCAGGTGAAGGGCAACATGTCCTTGACTCTCTGAGAAAGAATGTTGTTGTGTCTGATCTTTCACCTCAGTTTAAAATCTCCCCTCCCAAATTCCCAGGCACTAAATGTGGCAGCCTCAAAGCTTCCAAGTAAAAAATGGCTTCCGAGGTTGACATAGTGATTGTTTGAAGTGCTGACATGACAATTTTTCAGACTTATGACCATTGCAGCATCCCCATGGTCACGTGATCAAAACCCGGACACTTGGCAACTGGCTTATATCTATGAAGGTCGCAGGGTCATGCAATAACTTTTAGTGACCTTCTGACAAGAAAAATTAATAGCCAGGCCTGATTCACTTAAGAACAGCATTAACAGCACTAACATTTAAGGGAAGGTCTCAAGCTAAGCCATATTTATTTCTTGAAAAACCGGCAATTGGCTGAATTCATAATTGCATGTTAAATCACAAGATTTATACAAGATTTATATAACCCAAAGCAATTCAACTCACAAGGGTTTAAAGTGGCATGAGTCACCAGTCCGGGTAAAAATCCCTGGAAATTTAGTGGGCTGGCCACCAGCCAAATTTTTTACCATTTAGCTGTAACCATGATAGCAATAGAAATTCCACTTATATACCGCTTCACAGTGCTTAACTTAAGCGGTTTTACAGAGTCAACCTATTGCCACCCAACAATCTGGGTCCTCATTTTATCCACCGCTGGTCAGGATTGAACTGCCGGCAGTCGGTTACAATGCAGTATGGCAGGCTAACTCGGCCGGCAGTCAGCAGAGTTAGCCTGCAATACTGCTTTCTAACCACTGGGCCGCCATGGTTCTTAATCACCACTCAGCTAACTTTCTATCTCTCTCCATCTTAGAAATGCTGCTCTCCCAGTCTGGTGAACTGGTTTGACTTTAAAGTTAATCAGGGCGGGAGCTTCGCTCTGTCCTGCCATGCCTGCTTTGTGTCTTTCGATAAAACTGTGGCGAGTAAACATTGATATTGCTCTGAACTCGGCACCCTGCTTGCATCATCAGAAAAAAAAAATGCAGAGTTTGTTCCTCTAACTGGATTTTGAGTGAGTAACTTTGCAGCGATGTGGCTTATTACAACTCTGGAGTAGGCATGCAGATGTGCTAATTCTCCAGAAGTGCTGATTTCGGGACCCAGGATTCTTAGTGAAGGCTGTGCTTGCTGGGGAATTCTGGGAATTCCATACATTTGATGGATTCCTTCCTCCCTCCCTCCCTCCCTTTCCTCCCTTCCTCCTTCCTTACTTCCTTCCTCCCTCCCTTTCTCTCTTGCTCCTTCTTTCCTTCCTCCCTTCCCTCTCTTGCTCCTTCCTTCCTTTCTCCCTCTCCTCCTTCCCTTTCCCCCCTTGCTCCTTCCTTCCCCCTCCCTCCATTTCCTCCCTTGCTCCTTCCTTCCTCTCATTTCTCGCTACTTCCTTCTTCCTTCCTTCCCTCCTTTCCTCCCTCCCTCCTTTCCTTCCTTCCTCCCTTGCTCCTTCCTCCTTCTCCTCCCTCCCTCCCTTTCCTCCCTTGCTCCTTCCTTCCTCCCTTTCATTCCTCGCTATTTCCTTCCTCCTTCCTTCCCTCCCTCCTTTCCTCCCTTGAGCCTTCCTTCCTTCCTCCCTCCCTTCCTTTCCTCTCTTGGTCCTTCCTTCCTCCCTTCCTTTCATTTCTCGCTACTTACTTCCTCCTTCCTTCCCTCCCTCCCTTGCTCCTTCCTTCCTCCCTCCCTTCCTTTCCTCTCTTGCACCTTCCTTGCTCCTTCCTTCCTTCCTTCCTTCCTTCCTTCCTTCCTTCCTTCCTTCCTTCCTTCCTTCCTTCCTTCCTTCCTTCCTTCCCACCATTTGTGACCTTCCCAGCTGGCTTCTGACAAGCAAGGTCAATGGGCAAGTTAGATTTGCTTAACAACCACATGATTCATTGACAACTTGCAGTGATTCGCTTAACAACTGGAGCAAAAAAGGGTCATATAACCTTTTGGATGTGACTTACTTAACAACCGTTTTGCCTAACAACCCAAATTCTGATTCCAATCGTGGTTGTAAGTCAAGGACTACCTGTAATACACCCCTGGGGCAAGACCTGTAACGCAAACTACTATACATAAAAAGAGCCAGCACACCTCACTCCCCCATGCACTGATGATGTTACCTAACCCAGTAACAAGATGTCTTCAGGAAAACTACCAAGCTCAGAGAATACCGAGAATTGTAACAGGTCATCCAAATGCCCAGGAATCCATAAAGATAAAAACTATGTAGAAAAGGACAAGCAACATGATGGAAGATTTGGAGCAGGGAAGTCAAAACATTTGCCGTCACATAATGTTTTGTGATGTTTTCCCCATTCACGGAGCTGGGGTGGGGCGTAGCCTTTAATTTAGAAAAGAAATCTATGGTAGAGGATGGGAAAGCTAGATTTAACTTAAAATTGTACAGGTGGTCCTTGACTTAAGGACCACAACTGAACCCAAAATTTCTATTGCGGGGCAAAACAGCTACTAAATGAGTTTTGCTCCATTTTACAACCTTCCTTGCCACAGTTGTTAACTGAATCACCGTAGTTGTTAAAATAGTAACACAGTTATTAAGTGAACCTGGCTTCCTCATTGGTTTTGCTTGTCGGAGGGTTGCAACAGGTGATCCCACGACCTCGGGACACAGCAATCGTCATAAGTACATGCCAGTTGCCCAGCATCCGAATTTTGATCCCGTCATCACTGGGACGGTGCAACAGTTGTAAGAGCAAAAACTGTCCATATAAGTCACTTTTTTCAGTGGCGTTGTGGTCACCGAACGAATTATTGGAAGTTGAGAACTACCAGTAAGTGTAAAAAATGATCATAAGTCAATTTTTTTCCGTGTCGTGGTATCTTTGAACAATTAAGAATTTGCAACCATTCCTATTACCTTTCTCCTCCTACTTATGACTATAACCTTGTTGGTTGTATCTTTACAGTTTATATTGTTTTATTTACTTTCCTAGTATGATTTGATTGCTTATTTAGTATCCTGTGAATATCACTGTTGTAGCTTATGGTTCTTGATGAATGTATTTTTTATGTACACTGAGAGATTATGCACCGAAGACAAATTCCTTGTGCATCCAATCACACTTGGCCAATAAAGAACTCTGTTCTGTTCTACTCTACTCTACTCTACTCTATACATGATGGAGAGGGAGGGAACAACTTTTGATTGACAGTAGATTGATCACTACCAATAGAATAGAATTCTTTATTGACCAAGTGTGATTGGTCATACAAGGAATTTGTCTTTGGTGCATATGCTCAGTGTACATAAAATAAAAGATGTATCAGGAATCATAAGGTAAAACACTTAGTAATAGTCATAGGGTACAATAAGCAATCAAATCATACTAGGAAACAGTCAATATAAATCGTAAGGATACAAGCAATAAAGTTACAGCCATACAGTCACAAGTGGGAGGGGTTGGATGATAGGAGTGATGAGAAGATTAATAGTAACAGTAGTGCAGACTTTGTAAATAGTTGGACAGTGTTGAGAGAATTATTTGTTTAGCAGAGTGCTGGCATTTGGGGAAAAATTGTCCTTGTGCCTAGTTGTTCTGATGTGCAGGGCTCTATAGCGTTGTTTTGAGGGAAGGAGTTGAAACAGTTTATGTCCGGGATGTGAGGGGTTTGTAAATGTTTTCACAGCCCTCTTTTTGACTTGTGCACTATACAGGTCGGAAGGCAGGTTGGTAGCAATTGTTTTTTCTGCAGTCCTAATTCCTCTCTGAAGTCTGTGTCAGTCCTGTTGGGCGCTGATGGCCTCTTAGTTTGGAGTTTTCCTTATTCCAAACAGGAGGGCTAAACCATCAAGTCATCCTCTCTTCGTTGGCTTTTGATAATATTTGTCTCTTTGGAAGTTCTGAGTTTGATGGTGCATCTTTGCAGCTGCATCTTAGCTGCAGCTGCTGCTGCTTCGACAGAGCAAAACCCTAGCCTGTATTTATTTCTCCTTTCCGCATCTTTTATTTCCCATTCTTAAATCATCCTTCCACGAGCGCTTGTTCTGCACCGCTGCCGTTCTCTTGGTCTTGGCCCGCGAACATCACACTGTTTTTAGAACCAGGACTACCGAGGGTGGAAATGTTCTAAATGAAGGCGATGAGGTCACTCAGGCCCAGGAGGGAAAGACATAGAAGAATTCTCGTAGGTGTGTCACGAGAAAGAAGACTTGGCTAGACCGTTGCGATCTTGTTTGCATTTGATGTAATCCTTGTTCCAGCTATATAAACGAAATGCTTTCAGGGCAAAGAAAGATCCATTTAAAACAAATAAACAAAAGAAAAACCCAACCCCTGCTTCTTGCAACTGGGGAGGCAACAGCAGGGGGAAAATCCGTCATCAGAGGACCGTCAGAGTGGCAAGGATTTGAAATGCAGATATAGATTTAAGCAAATTTAACTGCCTGGAGGAACTGGACTAATGATGCTCAGTTGGACCTTGGTGCTGTTGAAAGAAATAGCCTTCTGGGTTCAGTTCAAGTGGGGAAGAAAGACACTGGAAAACATGGTGTGACTGTTTGGAAAGATGGTTTAATGGTGGACAGGATCACATGCCTTGGGTGAAGAAAGAAGGAAAAGCGCTGAGATGCCGAGAGACCCTCTGTTGGGCCCCACCTTAATGTTTCCTGTTCCCGCGAAAGAAATATATCCCCATTGGCTGTCAGACTCCCAGGGGGCGGGGTCTTAGCTCACTTCGTAGGCTTTGTCTGGACCACAGGGCTTCACCTGAGTGCTGGCTGATGCAATCTTCCCAGGCCAGGTGGGTGAGATGGGTAGAGGGCTTTGTTATGTAGAATACTCTGGCCCAGGCCTTAATGGCCCATTAGCAAAGGTGGCGGGGGAGAGGAGTTTCTGCCTTTCTGAGTTTCTACTTTTCTTTTTAGGGGAAATATTCTGCCTTTTTAGTATATCCCAAAATATTTCGTTTTCCTAGGAGAGGGGGTGGGTTTTTAACTTCCCATAGTGCAAAGGAACTTAAATTATATATATATATATATATATTTCCCCAGTCACTGTCTACAGCAGGGATATCAGCAGCCCCCACTCCCACCCTTTTTTGGCCAGCAGGATCCTGCGGGAGACATCCATTCCCTCTTCACACCCACTGACCCCTTTGGAGGAGAACTTCAATGCGAATCCGCCCCTGAAGAATTCCAGTTTGATGCTCCTGGTCTCTAGAGATTCTCAATCGTCCAGATCATGGTTGTCCCAAAACTAATTTTTTTAAAGAAGCAACTGGTGTCACCGTTCCAACTAACCAACTCCAAACCAATAAACTCTTGAGACCATCATTTCCTCAAAGTTCCATTTTATTAGAACAGAATAGAGTAACAGAGTTGGAAGGGCTCTCGGAGATCTTCTAGTCCAACCCCCCCTGCCTAGAGGCACGAGACCCCAATACCATTTCAGGCAAATGGTTGTCCAGTCTCTTTTTAAAAAACTTGCAGCGTTGGAGCTCCCACGGTTTCTGGAGGCTGTTCCACACTGGTTGATCGTTCTCACTGTCAGGAAATTCCACCTTAGTTCTTGGTTGTTGTTTCTCTCCTTGATTACTTTCCTTCCATAAAGGCAGCTTTGAGATCTCCAGCTCCTTGCTAGGCGATGTTACCAGCCCACTTAATGGCCTGACTGCCCCGCCTGGGCTATCCTTGGAGGCTTCCTACAACCATATCGGCACATCTGGGAAAACCAGAATCGGAGAGATCCAGGTTTCCCAAAAGAGAAATCAAAGATCCATCCCCTGCACCCATCTGCCATGCCCCTGTTGGAGACTGACTCGAGGGAGAGGAGGACAGCCGAACAGGGAGGGGAAGTGTGGCTCTGGAGGTTGTGGAAGAAACTGGGAAAAGGCAGAGGAAGACCCAGGCCCATCCCCTCTCCATCCTAGGGCACGCAGGGAGGAGAGGATAAGGGAGAAATGGGAATGGTGTGGTCTACGGGGGAGGAAAGGGCCTTGATCCCCTTCATGGGCTGCAGCTGTAAGAACTGGTTAAAAGGACAGGCTGTGCATGAGCCAGTGCTGGAAACACAGCATGAAAATATTTCTAGTCTGTCAGTTCTTACCTGAATTTGGCGTCTTTCCCAGTGTGTATTCAGATATCTGTGGATGTCTTCAAGCCCGTATCTTGCCTGCTTCCCTTAATTGCTTCAGTGTGGTTTGTGTTGTTTTTTTTTCTATTTATAATTTATAGGTATTTTTAGTTTAAGCGGCATTTCCTCCTTTTCGTAACTGCTTGTGGGAGGAGGTTTTTGTCTCCAGTTAAGGATATTTGGAGCTTTGAAGCCAAGTTGAAGGAATTAAAGGGACGTCACCTGTTTTTGTGCCTATTTTCTGTACCCCACCCTGGGTCATCACACATTAGTCCATCACATGGCCCAATCAAATCTTCGTCCCAACTGGAGACATCCTCCCACTCCCTCCCCTCCAGGTGCAGGGCAACATGTCCTTGACTCTCTGAGAAAGAATGTTGTTGTGTCTGATCTTCTACCTCACTTTAAAATCCCCCCTTCCAAATTCCCAGCCACTGAATGTGGCAGCCTCAAAGCTTTGGAGAAAAAAATGACTTCCAGGTCTGACAACTGGACTTCCTGGTTTTTCTTTTGAAGACGTTTTCGCTTCTCGTTCAAGAAGCTTCTTCAGCTCTGACTGGATTGTTTTTCAGCCTCGTGCCCAAGAAGGTGCAAAACAGCAGCTACAGAATTGGATTTCTCTACAAAGTGATGCTTTTCCTTCCTACCTGACTCCATTTTTTTTTCCTATCTGTATATTGGCTGGCTCAGAAACAGCATCTGATGACATGGTTTCCAACACCTGGCAAAGCGGGTGGTTGATAGTGCACGAATTTGGCAAAAGTGTTAAAACGTGCATGAACTTTCCCAGCATTTGACTGGAGGGCAGAAAACGGAGGGCAGCTAGTCCTCAACTTACAACAGTTCACTTTGTGACCGTTTGAAGTTACAACGACACTGGAAAAAAGGACTTACGACCATTTTCCACACTTAGGACCATTACAATATCCCCATGGTCACATGATCAAAATTTGGATGCTTGGCAACTGACTCACATTTATAACGTTTGCAGCGTCCCGGGGTCACCTTCTGACCTGCAAAGTCAAGGAGGTAGCTAGATTCACTTAACAACCAGGTTACTAACCTAACAAATGCAATGATTCGCTTAACAACAGTGGCAAGAAAAGTTGTAAAATGGGGCACGCTGACTTAACAAATATTTCACTTGGCAACATAAATATCGGGCTCAATTGTGGTCGTAACTCAAGGACTACTTGTGCAGGGACCGTTTTCCACACTTACGACCGTTGTAACATCCCTGTGGCCACGTGATTAAAATTCGGACACTACCACCACAGCCATATCTCAAGGACTTAACTTGTATTAATGTCGCATTTCAACTCTGAGCTACACATAATTCCCCTTTATTGATGATGTTATATATATATATTTCCTCTTCCTTTTCCTTTTGTCAGGATTCTTATAGGAAGCAAGTGGTCATCGATGGCGAAACCTGCCTCTTGGATATTCTGGACACAGCTGGCCAGGAAGAATACAGTGCAATGCGTGACCAGTACATGAGAACGGGGGAGGGGTTTTTGTGTGTATTCGCCATAAACAACACCAAATCGTTTGAAGATATCCATCATTACAGGTAAGCTTGATTGGATTAATGCATGGTATTTGGTATCTCTCTGGCTCTTCAGGAGAAATACAGAATAACGGTTGGAAGGGACCTTGGAGGATATTCTGTATGTTATCTCTGTCTCTCTCATTTATCTCTTCATCATCTATGTTATCTGTTTTCCCTTTCATATATGTCTGTTTGTCTATATATACTGTATCTGTCTGTCTGTCTATCTGTCATCTATGTATCTATCTATATCTATCTTGTCATCTATATCTTGCCTCTGTCTCTCATCTATCTCTCCATCATCTATGTTATCTGTTTTCCCTTTCATATATGTCTGTTTGTCTATATATACTGTATCTGTCTGTCTATCTGTCATCTATGTATCTATATCTATCTTGTCATCTATATCTTGCCACTCTCTCATCTATCTCTCCATCATCTACGTTGTCTGTTTTCTCATTCGTTCGTTCATTCATTCATATATACATGCATGCATACATACATACTTTCTTATGTTTTTGCGGGTATTTATATTCAGCTTTGTTTGAGTATTTTCCCATGTCTTTATAGTTGTGCTTTTAAAATTGTAGCGAAATGTCGCTACAAGTTTTCTGCCGAAATGTCGCTTCAAGTTTTCTGCCAAAACGTCGCTACAGGTTTTCTGCCGAAACGTTGCTACAACTTTAAAAGCACAACTATAAAGACGTGGGAAAATACCCGAACAAAGCTGAATACTATCTATTTATATCTATATATATCATATACATATATGGTATTCAGCTTTGTTCGGGTATTTTCCCATGTCATTATAATTGTGCTTTTAAAGTTGTAGGAATGTTTCGGCAGAATCTCATTTGCCATCATCAGGCTTCTGTATTGTGTTTGTCTGTGACGAAACATTGCTACAACTTTAAAAGCACAACCATAATGATGTGCGAAAATACCTGAACAAAGCTGAATACCATACATATACATACATACATACATGCATATATATATATATATAAAATCTATTTTTCATCTATCTACTGTATCTGTCATCTATTTATCTGTCATCTATCTGTATCTTATCTCTGTCTCTATCTCTCCATCATCTATGTTATTTGTCTATTTTCTCTTTCATATATATCTGTATATATCTGTCTGTTTGTCTTATTTATCTGTCATCTGTCTATCTAACGTATCTATCTTGTCATCTATCCTGTCTGTCTGTCTGTCTATCTTATCTATCTATCTATCTATCTATCTATCTATCTATCTATCTATCTATCAATCATCTATCTATCTATCTGCTATCTACACATGTTTTCTGTTTCTTCCTATCTCTCTCTGTAGAATCATTCTAACCAAGCAACTAACCAAGCAAATATCTAGGACAGTTGAGTCTACAAGGGGGGTATATTTGTGGTTCGCGCTGCGGGAACATTACCAAGCTTTAGAGAATGGCTATGTGATTGCTACTGACCCCTCTTTAATTGTTCTGCCAAAAACCCCTTTTAAGTTATTTTTAGCTGGACTCCAGAACGGAGTGATCTCAGGATTCACAGGCCCTAGAAATCCATTCAGAGAGATAATGAGAAGGCGATACAATTGTCGTTCTCTCACCAGCTCCTTCATGTTGTTTCCCAATTATATGCTTGGAGTCCAAGGAAAATTACAGGCCTAGGAACATGTCAGGTTATTGTTGTGGGATAAGTCAGAATGATTTGACTTGGTGGAAGCTGAGAGGTTTATCTTGAAACATCAAAGCATCAGGAAGGCCTCAAAAGCTTCACATCGGCCCCACAGAGAACTCAGAATGCTTTTTTTTTTTTTTTGTAGCTAATCCTCGACTTACAACAGGTCACGTAGTGACTATTGAAAGTTATATCTGCACTAAAAAAAAGCCCCTTTTTTCAGTACAGTTGTAAATGGGAGATTCTGGGAGTTTCCTGCTGTTTTGAATGGGGAAATGCACAGAAAATGTAGCCTAAGCCCTATAAGTTCACATAATTTAAATTTATAAAAAGAAAAAAAGAAACTTATCTCTCCTTCACAGAAGGTCCAAGAGAAAAAGGAGAAAATTCTGCCTCTATTGACTTTGTATCATCCCCAAGAAACTATATTTGTTGTTGTTAGTTGCAAAGTCGTGTCTGACCCATAGCGACCCCATGGACAACGTTCCTTCAGGCCTTCCTGTCCTCTATCATCCTTTGGAGTCCATTTAAGCTCACGCTGTCTGCTTCAGTGTCTCCATCCAGCCACCTCATTCTCTGTCGTCCCCTTCTTCTTCTTTTGCCTTCAGTCTTTCCCAGCATTAAGCTCTTCTCCAGAGAGACCTTCCTTCTCATGAGGTGGCCAAAGTCTTTGAGTTTCATCTTCAGGATCTGGCCTTCTAAAGAGCAGCCAGGGTTGATCTCCTCTAGGACTGACCGTTTCGATCGCCTTGCAGTCCAAGGGACTCTTAGGAGTCTTCTCCAGCACCAGGGTTCAAAGGCCTCCATTCTTTGGCACTCAGCCTTCCTTACGGTCCAACTTTCACAGCCATACATTGCAACTGGGAAAACCATAGCCTTGACTATATGCACTTTCGTTGGTGGGGGATGTCTCTGCTTTTTAGGATGCTGTCTAGATTTGCCATAGCTTTCCTCCCCAGGAGCAAGCCCCTTTTAATTTCTTGGCTATAGTCCCCACCTTGGAGCCCAGGAAAATAAAATCTGTCACTACCTCCATTTCTTCCCTATCTATTTGTCAGGAATTGAGAGGGCCGGATGCCATGACCTTAGTTTTCTTATTGCTGAGTTTCAAGGCAACTTTTGCACTCCTTCACCCACATCAAGAGGCTCTTTAGTTCCTCTTCACTTTCTGCCATTAGAGTGGTATCATCTGCATATCTGAGGTTGTTAATGTTTCTCCTGGCAATCTTAATTCCAACTTTTGATTCATCTAGCCCTGTCTTTCTCACGAGGTGCTCTGCATATAAGTTAAATAGGCAAGGCGACATTATGCAGCCTTGCTGGACTCCTTTCCTAATTTTGAACCAATCATTGGTTCCGTGTCCAGTTCTCACTGTTGCTTCTTGACCTGCATGTAGGTTTCTCAAGAGACAAATAAGACAGTCTGGTACTCCCAGATTGATGGGTAAGGATAAAAGATATTGATTTATAGCAAGAGTAAGATGTAATAGTAAAGGAATGAATAAATACATATACTGAAAAATGTAAGGAGATGCAAAAGATGTCTTGATGTTGATAACAATGTATAAAGTTTTATTTTATGTTTTTTAAATTTGAAAACTTAATCAAAAATTTATTTTTTTAAAAAAAGATAGTCTGGTTCTCCCATCTCTTTAAGGGACTTGCCACAATTTGTGATCCACGCAATCAAAGGCTTTAGCATAGTCAATGAAGCAGAAGTAGATATTTTTCTGTTACTCCCTAGCTTTCTCCATGATCCAGTGTATGTTGATTTGATTTCTCTAGCTCCTCTGCCTCTTCAAAATCCTGCCTGTACTTCTGATAGTTCTTGATCTACATACTGCTGCATCCTAGCTTGTAGGATTTTGAGCATAACTTTACTAGCATGTGAAATGAGTGCAATGTTGCAATAGGTTGAACATTATTTGGCATTGCCTTTCTTTGGAATTGGAATGTAAACTGACCTTTTCCAATCCTGTGGCCACTGTTGAGTTTTCCACATTTGCTGACAAATTGAGCGTAGCACTTTTACTGCATCGTCTTTTAAGATTTTGAATAACTTAGCTGGGATACTGTCACCTCCACTAGGCTTTATTGTTGCTCAAATTTCCTAAGGCTCATTTGACTTCAGATTCTAGGATGTCTGGCTCGAGGTCAGTGACCACCCCATCGTGGTTATCGGGGGCGTTAAGCTCATTCTTGTATGGTTCTTCTGTGTAATTTTGCCACCTCTTCTTAATCTCTTCTGCCTCTGGTTAGGTCCCTGCCATTTTGGTCCTTTATCATGCCCATCTTTGCGATGAAACGTTCCCTTCATATCTTTAATTTTCTTGAAGAGATTTCTGGTCCTCCCTATTCTATTGCTTTCTTCTGTTTCTCTGCATCGTTCATTTAAGAAGGCATTCTTATCTCTTTTAGCTATTCTCTGGAATTCTGCATTCAATTGGGTGTATCTTTCTCTTTCTCCTTTGCCTTTCATTAATTCCCCTTCTTTCCTCAGCTATTGGCAAAGCTTCCTCAGGCAGCCATTTTGCTTTCTTGCATTTCTTTTTTTCTTTGGGATGGTTTTAATTGCTTCCTCTTGTACAATGTGGCGAACCTCCGTCCATAGTTCTTCAGGCACTCTGTCTATCAGATCTAATTCCTTAAAACTCTCACCTCTACTGTATATTCATCAGGGATATGATTTAGTGCATACCTGAGTGGCTTTTCCGTACTTTCTTCAATTTAAGCCTAAATTTTGCAACCAGAAGCTCATGATCTGAGCCACATTCAGCTCCTGGTCTTGTTTTTACTGACTGTATAGAGCTTCTCCATCTTTGGCTACGGAGCACATAGTCGATTTGATTTCTGTGTTGACCGACTGGTGATGTCCACGTGTAGAGCCATCTCTTGGGCTGTTGGAAAAGAGTGTTTGCTATGACCATCGTATTCTCTTGACAAAATTCTATCAGCCTGGGCCCTGCTTCATTTTGTCCTCCCAAGGCCAAACTTGACGGTTATTACGGTTATCTTTTGGCTTCGTACTTTAGCATTCTAGTCCCCCATGATGATAAGGACATAAGCCACAAAATGTTTTGTTTTTTTCCCCTCCAGCAATTACAGGGAACTTGACATTTCCTAGGTCATAATGCTTGGAAACAAAAAGGGCCCATATCTTGAATAGAAGAGAGGTTGGCTAGAATTCTATTTGTTTGTGTGATTAGACACACAAAAAATTGTCTCCGGTACAGAAGCACTCAGTGTACTTGCAAAACAACAGATAGAATAACAATACTAAAAGTGTGCAACCAGCATAAGGGGAAAACAAGAGGTAATAAAATACCACACCCACACTCAATGGGTTAACAGGTTAACAGAGTTGGAAGGGACCTTGTAGGTCATCTAGTCCAACCCCCATCCACCCAAGCAGGAGACCCTACACCATTTCTGACAGATGGCAGTCCAGTCTCTTCTTGAAAGCTTCCAGTGATGAAGCTCCCACAACTTTCAAAGGCAACTTCTGTTCCATTGGTTGATTGTTCTCAGTGTCAGAAAATTTTTCCTTATTACCAGGCTGAATTGATCAGTTTCCATCCATTATTCCTTGTCTGGCTTTCAGGTTCTTTGGAAAATAGCTTGACCCCTTTCTCCTCTCTGTGGCAGCCCCTCAAATATTGGAAGACCGCTATCATGTCTCCCTGGTCCTTCTCTACACTAGACTAGCCGTGCCCAGCTCCTGTAACCCTTCTTCGTATGTTTTAGCCTCCAGTCCCCTCATCATCTTGGTTGCTCTATTAATATACATAAGACAGAACTTAGTAGTCACTGTGTTTTATCAAGCATGAGAACTAGGTGTTCAGCAGAATGATGGCACAAGGGAAAAACTGTCCCTGTGTCTTCAATTTTGTGTTTTATTCTTCTAAAAAAAAACACTTCTTCACTTCCTTCTATAGTTTTCTTGTTACTATAAAAAGAGAGAAACTTTTACTTCTTCCTTCTTTTCCTTCCCTTTATTTTTTTCCCCCCCAGGGAGCAAATCAAGCGAGTAAAGGATTCGGAAGACGTGCCCATGGTGCTAGTCGGCAACAAATGTGATTTGCCCTCCAGGACTGTAGACACCAAGCAGGCTCAGGATTTAGCAAGAAGTTACGGGATCCCTTTTATCGAAACCTCTGCAAAAACACGACAGGTAACAACGTCCAGGGGTTGTGACGGGGTAAAAATCCGAGTGTTTTCCAGGTAGGAAGAGCAGAATTCTTAGCAGCCAGAAAATACTTTCTCCTAGATTGTTTAGAAGCCCTTTTTACCTTTGGATACTCAAAGGTAAGTCGATCAATGTTTGTGTTATCTGACGTAGAGAACCTGTTTGTGGGGTCCTTGGTGCTCTCTGAGCTTGGTTGTTTTCTTGCAGATGTTTCATTGCCCAACTAAATAACAATATCAGTGTGTGCATCGTCAGTGACTGATGATGGTACCTAGTTTGGTAATGAAACGTCTACAACAAAACAACCAAGCTCAGAGAGCACCCAAGACCCCACAGTTCAACCCTGAGCTACAGATATTCTTCTTTATTGAGAATCTGTTTGCATATACCCCGAATCCTTGATGGGCCACTTACTTGCTAAATCCTACATGATTACAAGTAATCCTCAGTTTATAACCACAGTTGGAACCAAAACTTTTTGTTAAGCAGTGTGGTTATTAAGCGAATCATGCTCAATTTTACCACCTTTTCCCCCATGGTCATTAAGTGAAGGACATAGTTCTTAAGCGAATCCAACTTTCTCCATTGATTTTGCTAGTGGGAAGAAACTGACAGCCCATGTGATTTATGTCAACATTTTGACTGATGTTCATCAATGCACTAGCACCAACCTTGGCAATTTCCATGGCCCTTTATGATTTATGGACTTCAACTCCCAGAATTCCTAAGTCAGCCATGCTGAGTCATCCAGAGTTAGCTCAAGAATTCTGGGAGTTGAAGTCTACACATCTACTAAGATTGAGAAACTTTGCATTAGCAGAATGAATGGCCATTATCTGGCCAAAATACACTGTCCATTCCCAATAATGCTATTATTAAGAAACCATAGAGCTAGAAACATAAAAGCGGTGACTGTTTCCTAGCTGGTTGTATAATGAAATTATCTTCTTTGTAAACTCTGTTCTTCACAGAGGAATCTTCAATTTCTTCTAATGCAAGGTTGAACAACTATGGCTTTTTTATGACCTGTGGACTTCAATTCCCAGAATTCCTGAGCCAGCCATGGGCTGACTCAGCATCACTGGCTCAGGAATTCTGGAAGTTGAAGTCCACAGATTGTAAAGAGCCATAATTGCTCATCCCTGTTTCACTGGGAGTTGAAGAAAAATCATCTAAGCATATTCAACTACAGAGTATCAGATCTGCCCTCAAGATTTGGCATGCATTCTGTTTGACTATTGGTTTGGACAGTGTCTGAATCTGTCGAAGACAATCTTCGTTGAAAATTCAAGAACAAGGATTCAGACGAATGTCTCAGAATTCTTCCACGCTTCCAGATGCTTTATAATGACATGTGTGGACATAATAAAGCCTCTCCCATCTCTCAAAATCCAGATGTAGAATCCAGCGTGTGCCCTGCTATTTAGGGACTCAAGATTGCACCTTTAAAAAAAAACGGTTTAAATCCATGTTTTTCAACTTTGGAAATTTGAAAACGAGTCTGCTTCAAACTTGGCCACTAGATAATGGACTTCAACTCCCAGAATCCCCTAGTCAGCATGGGAGACCAGGGAATGTTGAAAACTGAATTTCATGGGTCTTAAAAGTTGCCAAGTTTGAAAAACATTGATTGAAAGGAACAAGCTGGGCTGGGATATTTTAGCTTCTGTCCACATGAGGAATAGAACTTGCAAACCATAAATATTTTCCTGATTTGTTTCTGCCTTGGAGAAAAAGGATCCAAGTTGAGCCAAGCCAAATCTTCAAGTTTAGTGCCATCAACATGGATGGTTGTGTGCAGAGAACAAAATCTCAGACCTCTCCCAAGGGACTTTTACCTCAGCCTACATTTCCTTGCGTGATCTAAATTGAAATTTTCAGACTGCAGTGTCAAAATGGGCCTGGAATATACAGGTAGACTTTGACTTACGACCGCAATTTAGCCCAAAATTTATGTTGTTACATGTGATGGTTGTGAAGTGAGTTTTTACCCATTTTACAGCCTTTCTTGCCACGGTCGTCAAGTCTAATTGTCGTAAGTGCCAAAAAACCAGTCATAAGTCACCTTTTTTTGGTGCCGCTGTAAATTCGAATAGTCACTAAATAAAAAATTGTAAGTTGAGGTCTAACCTGTATTTCTATATTTATTATCTTGATGTTCATAAGAATATTATTGTCTTTATCATTCTTCCATCGTGGTGGTGAGGCTTGATGTATTAAAAATTTGCTTCCTCTAAATGGGCACCATGATTTTGGTATTTATTCAAATTATCCTGCTTTGATCTTTTAAAATTGATTTATTTTCTCTCCAAATGCTTTTCACTCTATCAGGTATTTAAGTTCCTTCAGGCCCTTTGAAGAGCTGTACCAAACATTTCTTTGATCAGATTCAAACACAGCTGGGGTTTCATTCTTGTTAGGTATGGGTAACATTGCTCACTGGTCGATTAGTATATGAAGACAGGTGACCAGCTTTTCTGAACCTCGGGCCTTCAAGATAACTTTTTAAAAATCACATCCTTCTTAAGTACAGCTTGACTACTGGTAATTTTATGTCAGTGTTAATATTGTTCTGACCAAAGCTTATTGAGACACTAACAAACACACGTTAGTCCCCAAACTCTTCTTTCTTTATGTCAGTGGCTGGATTTTAGTCATTCACAGCCCGTAATGAGTCTCACACAGCTTGTAAATTGTCCCATGGAAGTCCTTCAGGGTAACTCTGTTAAGCACGGACCTTTATCTTCCTTGAAATGCTGCCAATGACTAAATTTCCAGTTAGTTATATGAGGCCAAACAGAACACAAATTCAACACAGAACTTCAGGTTTCAAACCGACCAGTATGAACAAAGTTGCTTCCTGCAAAAGTTCCTGTCCCTTTGTTCCTCCTTTATATCTTATGGGAGGGCCAATCACCTCCAAGCCTTACTCCCGAGTCGCCCCTTTGTCTTAACTGTTCAGCTCTGCGCACACACACACTGGGAACAGGCTCTCCTTGTTCCTCGAGGCTCCGGAGTCAGCACACCACTCCAAGATGGTCCTGGCTCCATCTCTGTATCAGATGCAGGACCCTCATTCGAGTCCTCCTGAGACTCCCAGAATGGTCCATGTTCCTCCCCACTGTCCGACTCTGCTGCCGTCTCTGCAGGCTGCCGGTGGACCACAACACATATATGTCGTTTGGCAGAAATACAGAAATGATTTACCTGTCTGGATTTGGTCTCCCAACTCCCCAATTTAACTTTGAGATTTCTTGAGTATCTCCCATCCAAGTCTTAACCAGGTCTGACTCTCCTTAGCTTTGGGGGTTCAACTAAGAACAGCTACACATTACCATCTGATCTAGCGTCCTGCATCTGTTAATATCTCTTTAAGGTTTAGTTGGCTTTTATTAATAATGTACAAATATTCAATTGAAAGGAATATTTAGAGACAGGAAATTCTTCTCAAGTGAGGACTGGCTTCTAAGAACGTAGCATATTTTATTTGTTCTTCTAAGAAGGACAAATGTTCTAAGAACAAGGATATTTTCTTTCTCTCTGTCATTCTAGCATTTTGAATTATTTCTAGCAGGCAGTAAAGGCCCTAAAACATACAACTTAAAAACAAGATTGCTAACACTATTCATGAATCAGGATCATCCCACAGTGCACAGCTTAGTACCTTTGCAGCTAAACAACTATGCGCTAATAGAATTAGTCCTCAATTTATGACTGGTCATTTAATGACTGTTAAAAGTTCCGAAGGATCTACCCAAAGAGGTACTTATGACCTGGATCTGGCTGTCACATCCCTCACGTTGGGCCCTCAGCAACCCAACCATATTTACAAACATTTGCAATGATCATGTTTTATTTTGGTTTTGTTGAAAACCAGCATTGACTTTGAGTTTTCAGCAAAACTCTGTCCAGTTTTCAACTGAGATATTAACCACAGTTAAGACTGCTTCAGTCAACCCTTTTAATGTGGGCTGGAAACTGGTTGTGCAAAGCAATTCAAATTCAAAACATCCCGAGAATAAAATTCCCCTTTTCAAGTTTGAAACAAATTTCCTCAGCTTCAAAATAAGTTGTTGTTTTCGTTTTGGAAGTGTTTTAAACTTAAACACGTCTCTGTATAGTATAAGTCAGTGGGATTCTCGTATTTTAGACTGGAAAATTGACATGGTTTGAGGGACCAAATTGACTGCGTGCCTGTTTGATGTATGGGTTCCTAATTGAAAATTTACCCTGAGGTAAATCAGTGCTCTCTGAACTTGGTTGTCTTTTTGCAGATTCATAACCCAGCTAGGTAACATTATCAGCACTAGGTGGTCATGGCTACCTAATTTGGTAATAAAACTTCTGCAAGAAACCAACTCAGAGTGCACCAAGGACCCCTCGGTTCAACTCTGAGCTCTTCTATTAGTTTACCTTATGTTTATCTAGAAAGATAAAGGCAACGACAGATAGACAGAAAAGGAGAGTTGACATAGGAAGAAAAATAGGGGAAAGTATTTTCAAAACCAGTTGTTTAAACCTACTAGCTTACTCATCCATAAAGTAATCTCCTTCTTACAGACCAGGAGACCACAACCCCTGGGCTGGGGCTGCGGGTGAGTGCATGTGTGTGCAAAGCTACATTTGTGCAAAAAGCTTGTGTGGAACCAGCCCCTTTCTCCCCTCCCTCTTGATTCTTAATGAATGTATCTTGTATGTATACTGAGAGTATTTACACCAAGACAAATTCCTTGTGTGTCCAATCACACTTGGTCAATAAAGTATTCTATTCTATTCCGCCCCCCGCAAACAGTCCGTAAAACTGAAAAGGTTGGGGACCGCTGTTAGAGACCATTTGATGCCTTTCAAAATGTGAAATTTTGAAAGATTCGACTTGTTATTGTTAGATGCAAAAGGTCAGGTCCAAGAATGATGATTCAATTTAACCGATTTATTGCTAAATGCGTAGATACTGGAATCGTCTCAATGAACAGTTGGCATTTGGATAAGGTCAGAGAAAACTCCAGAGCAACCAAAAAGAGTTGGACTTAGTACACTTGTGACCATGTAGTGATTCTGAGCTGATCACTCTTTTCACTCTGCCCCCATTGCCTCTGCCAGTCTTTCTTCCCTCAGTTGTGGAATTTATTTGAGTGGGGTCCTTTCTGGGGAATAGTTTTCAAGGAGATAGGTACCAAAACTCTTAATTGCAGTGAAAACGAGAAACAGTCGTGTTTCTGCATGCAATTTATGGCAGACTTCGGCTTTTGGGGAGGAAGAATAAGGCATCGTGGAGTCTAAAGAGTGAGGTCTTTATGGGTTCATGGACCTTTGGAGAGCTGTTGCTGCCGATTTTGAGGCGTGGAGATAATAGCTAGCTAGTTATGAAAATAAGAGAAGGGATTTTCTCAACCTTGGCAACTTTTCTCAATTCTGGGAGTTGAATCAAATTCACACATCTTAAAAGATGCCATGGTTGAGAAAGATGGAACTCTGATCTTTTGGTTCAGTTCAGATAAACTTATCTGCTGTACTGGCCTTGTTCACCCTGGGAGAAGATTCTGAGCTTGGAGCAGATGATGGAGTTAAGCAAAGAAGAAATAGTGGATTTTCTTAGGGAATGGGACCTCGCTGGAGATCGTGCTGAAGTTATTAAGATCTCCTTAAAAGATAGATAGGTCTGTTGACGAGGTGATCTGTCAATCAAGATGACAGGTTGCATTCATCTAACTAGACTGAGCAAGCTAGTTCAAGATGGGAAGGTTGCAAACGAATCACTCCTAAAAATCCCAAAGGTGCTTTTTACAAGAGGCAACTGGACTTTCTTATTTTTCTTTGAAGACGTTTCGCTTCTCATCCAAGAAGCTTCTTCAGCTCAAAGAAAAACCTGAAAGTCCCATTGACTCTTGAAAAAGCACCTTTGGGACAACTATGACCTGGATGACTCCTGCGGTAGAAGTGGGAAGGTAGAGTTAACAAGTTGTGTGAATCTGGACCATTTATAGGTAAGACTATCATCATCATCATCATCTTTTAATGACCCCATAATCCCTTGAGGGGTGGAGTCTGGGCACCTGAATGGAGCTGAATATTTACTGGCCGGATGCCATTCCTGTTGCCAATGTGGAGTTTTGTCCAGCAGATGTTTTCTCAACGTGCCCACAGAGAGAAATATCTGCCTCTACCTAGGATCGAACTCACAGCCTCTGATTGTGAGGCGAGAGCTCCGCCTCTAGGCCACCGCACCATTCATAGATAAGACCAACTTAGAAAAAGGATTAATTCTTTAACCAAGTTAAGCAAACTCAGTTTTATTCTCTTTCATTTATTTGTTCTGTTTCTAGGGCTGCCCTAAGCCCAAGACTATGGATGGCTTACAATTCAGGAAATGCAAACAATTTTTAAAAATTAAAACAGTAAAAAAAAAATCATTACAAACATCCAATTCAACATATACAAGAACAAGACATATTTTTTAAAAAAATATATCTTTGAATTGTAAAGCAATCTCAGGTTAAACTGGATTCTTGGCGATCCCCTAGATCACAAAGCGTCATTAACCACAGCGCAGAAGTGATTTGCCATTTCTATCTTCAGGAGAGATCGCAAGATTTGAAGAATTCTCGATCTCAAAAAAATGTGTTCTCGGCACTTTCGATCATGCCCTCTCGACAGTTGTGTTTCGTGGCTGGCTCTCCAGGCACCACTGGCTCTCCAGCGGTGCCACTGGAAGAAAGATAGAATCACACATCAGCAAGTGAAGGCAGAAATGTTTTGTCGTTTATGAGATTTGAGCAGAAGCTCAAGTTGACAAAAACGGGATTTTGGTTGATGTACATCCAAAACGGGGTCTTCTGTAATGGGCTGCTCTTTAAAAGGCCTTTCTTCGTATCTTCTTTTTTCTCCTCTTGGTGGTGAAGGGTTTTGCCCCAATGGGCAGTTCTCCAATGATTGTTTAAGTTTGTCTCCATCAGTGGTGGTATTCAAAAAAATTTTTACTACCAGTTCTGTGGGCATGGCTTGGTGGCCGTGGTGTGGCTTGGTGGGCTTGGCAGGGGAAGGATACTATAAAATCCCCGCTCCTTCCCCACTCCTGGGGGAATGTTATTGCAAAATCCCCATTCCCTCCCCACTCCACTAACCTGCTTTCCAGCTCCGTTCTCTTGTGCAGGGCAACCAAAGAAGACCCAGCTGATCAGAGGCAGAGAATACATGGGGTTGGCGGGGCTAGTCAGAGGTGGGATTTGCCGGTTCTCCGAACTACTCAAAATTTCTGCTCCCGGTTCTCCAGAACTGGTCAGAACCTGCGGAATACCACCTCTGGTCCAGCTTCTCTAAATTGAGGGGGCGGGGTCACATGGACAACAGAATTGACTACGTCTCCCATTTTTTATGGGAGGCTTAAAAAGGGTGTTATGATCCGGAATGCACAAGGCATTGTGATCAATCAAGGTGACTTGGCCAGGACAATATTGATGGAAAATGTTTAGAGCTTGGTGATAGGACATCTACAGGAGCTTATCTCACAGATCTTCTGAGGCAGGAGGGGTCAAACTCAATTTCATTTGAGGGCTGCATCAGGGCTGTGGTTGACCTTGCGGGGCTGGACGGGCATGACCGACTGGGTAGGCGTAGCCAGTTTGACATGACTCACTGGGCGTGGCCAGATGGGTGGGTGTGGCCAGCGTCACGTCACTCCCCAAACTGCTAGCCTGTTTCTTCTTCTCATTGGGTAGACTGGGCCAAAGCCATGCTGGCCCGATGTTTCCTTTTCACGTTCGGGCTGAAGTGATGCTGTTAGACTGGACCGAAGCGACGCGGGCCAGCCCCTTATATTTTCCAGGATAGCCCTGCGGGCCGGATCTGACCACATTGCAGGCCAGATTGGGCCCGTGGGCCTTTAGTTTGACACCCCTGTCCTGAGATGTTTTTCAGATGAAATCAAGAGGAGAAATAAGTTTATATGAAAGTTTTCACTATGAGGGTTAAAGCTATGAGGAAGAAAGAATATTCTGCTGCCCTAAATGTTAAGGTGAAACTGAGCCAGATTTGAGTAGAACTTCCTCCATAATATTCAATATGGACCAGAGATTTGATGCTGAAATGGCTCCCAAAGGGTTCAAGACCCACTTGACTTAGCTCCTAAATTGTTGCTGGTTTTGGACACTGGATATAATCAAATGAATTAAATCTGGTTGGAGCCACTTCGTTCATCTTTGAAAGAGCCACAGTGTGCTGAAACCATACACCATACTGGCTAAGTCCACTCCAAACTCTCACAAAATTAATCACACTATGGCTTAACACAAGAGACTTAAGCCAAAACCTGTAGTTTATGGAGATTCTCAGTCATCTGGGACCATGGTTGCTTTTTCAAAAGGCAACTGGGCTTCCTTTGTTTTTCCTTGAAGACATTTCTCTTCTCATTTGTGAAGCTTCTTTCATTCTGACTGAATGTCTCACGGCATAGTACTGCATATATCACATTGCTCAGGTTGTGTCTGGAGTGTTTTGTCCTCAGGGTGGACAGGCTTCTGCCTTGTGCATTCTTGAGTTTGAAGTGTGCGTGTATGCAGGACAATGCAGTGAGAGATGCACATTGGAGAAACAAAACAGCCACTTCACAAATGCATGTCACAACGTAAGAGAACAAACCCATCAGGACAAGATTCAGCAGTCCACCTGCATTTAAAAGGCAAAGACCACTCTTTTGAAGACAGCAAAGTCCACATTCTGGACGGAGAGGACCGCTGGTTTGAAAGAGGGGTCAAAGAGGCCATTTACATTAAAATTGTAAAATTGCCCTCCCAACAGAGGGGAAGGAATATGATACCACCTATCTCCTGTTTACAGCAGGATGGGAAGCGAAACGTCTTCAAGGAAAAATAAAGCCCAGTTGCCTATTGAAAAAGCACTTTGGGGATTAGAACCTGCAGAACCTGATGTTCTCTAGATAATATTGTGGACCCAGCCTACCTGAAGGATTGCGATTCCAAAGGTGCTTTTTTCAAGAGGCAACTGGACTTTCTTGTTTTTCTTTGAAGACGTTTCGCTTCTCATCCAAGAAACTTCTTCGGCTCTGACTGGATGGTGGAGAAACGGAAGGATTGATACTCCTTGCAGACAGCTGGTCATTTGCATCCTTTTAGAGAGTCATTAAGGTTATCTGATGACACAGATAAACCTCCAGGTGGCCTCAATGACTAAAATGAATGCAAATGACCAGCTGTCTGCAAGACGCATCAATCCTTCCATTGCCCACCATCCAGTCAGAGCCGAAGAAGCTTTTTGGATGAGAAGCGAAACGTCTTCAAAAAAAACCCCAGAAAGTCCAGGTGCTTCCTGAAAAAAGCACCTTTGGGACAACCATGACCTGGATGACTGAGAATCTCCATAGACAAAGGATTGCAGTGTATGGAAGGTTTAAACATTTTGCCGTCAACCATGATGAATGCAGGATGGTAGCCCAAGATTTATACCAGGAAAGGCTGGAGACCCCTCAGTCCTCCTTTCTCCTAAGCCCGACAGCCCACTTCCATTTCCTCTTGGCTCCGAGAGCCTGCTTTTATCGCCTGCTTAAATGAAAACCGACTCTAAAAGAGTTGTCTTGCAACAACAGAGAGTGGAAGATGCTTTCTATACCTTGGTGCGAGAGATTCAGCAGCACCGATTGACAAAAGTCAACATCGAAGAAAAGACTCCCAGGTGCATGAAAATTAAAAAATGCCTTTTAATGTAAACAGGGTAAGTTTCATTTTTGTTTGGGGGGGGGAGAATACCTTAAGCATTCGAGAGGAGAAAAAAATGTGATCAACCCATATGAATCAAATCTTAACTCCCAACTTTTCTCTGATGATTCCTCTTTTAATTTCAAAACGATTGTAAACTAGCAGCTTGATTGAACTCTTTTCGAAGTTTTGCGGTGTGGAACTTTTGATTCTCTCTGATTGTGCCCTGAGAGGCTGGTCTCTCATGGCCTATTGCAAAAGAAGCTCTAGGGATGTCAGAGATTGTAGTCCCAACACATTTGAAGAAACTAAATTGTGTACGATGGTGAATCAACTGCCCCTCCCAAAATGTCAAAAAAAAAAACAGGCAAAAAGATAATGGAGACTCAGAAACAGAGAAGAGTGACAAAGGTGATTAGGAGGTTAGAGGCTAAAACACATGAAGAAGAGTTGCAGGAATTGAATAAATCTAGTCCAGGAGTCGGCAACCCGCAGCTCTGGAGCCGCATGGGGCTCTTTCGTCCCTCAGCTGCGGCTTCCTGTCGCCAGTCGATGCCACAATTTTGAGAGGAGCTTCTGGTTGGCCGTGAGGGGGGGGGTTGAGTACAGCGCACTAGAAGACTCTATGATGGGGGAACCAGACTTCTGATCAGCTCCAGAATTGAACTGGGGAGCTTCTGGTTAGGACCTTTGTGGCTCTTTGAGTGTTTAAGGTTGCCAACCCCTGATGTAGTCTAACAAAAGGAAGGACTAGGGATGACTTGATAGCAGTCTTCCATCCAGTGTTACATCCGGACTACTCTTCTCTCTACTGTATAATCTATAATAATCAAAACCATAAATCAAAAGGTGTTTTTTTTTTAATGCCAAAAGTCCATGCAGAGTTTCCAATCACCAATCAATGTAGAGAATTGTCTTTTCTCTCTCTAATAAAAGAATTTTTGCAGTGGTGATTCCTGATGGGTTTGTTGCTTGTGCTGGGTTCTGGTTGGTTGCTTTGAGCAGCTGAGTCCTGATTTCTGAAAGACTGCCTCCAATATATATAACATCTGTTTTACCAACAAGCGTGTGCAGGTAGTCCTCATTTAATGACTGCCTCATACAGCGATTGTTTGCATTTACAACAGTGATGAAAAAGTTTAACTCTGTGACCACTCTTTTTATATATAAGCCGTTTCTCTTACAAAAGCACCATAAAATGTCATCCAAATCTAAAGTCAAAAGTTTCACTTTATTTTTCTAGTTTCGAGCAGAAAGTCCAGAAGTGGTTTCCATATAGAACCAAAGCTAGATAAATTCCTTTCTTTAATTAAAGAGACGATTTTTCTATTATTGCTAATTCCATTACTACTTCTGTTGTGGGATTCAATGTGCCTTTTTCCATGTTTGTGAATATAAAATTCTCACTGCTGGATATTATCTGATTGAATAAAATTTGGAACTATTTAGCAGTGGCTTATTCATTGAATGATGGTGTCCTTTGCTCCTAGGTTTTCTCTCTCTCTCTCACACAGAAATATATAGTACTGTTTTTCCTCCCTTTTGGAAAGTAAAATAGCTAAGAAATGCATGCTAATCAACTACATTTCATCCTTGCTTCTTGTTGCTGTTGTACATAATTGTTGGGTTTACATGGCACCCTTAACTGGCTTACTGGTGTGTTTTTTTTACAAGACATTGAATCATAAATTAGCTTATGGGCTGAATTCACACAACATGCTAATCTACCCAAAGCTCGACCAAATCTACTAAAAAATTTTTTTCCTCTTCTCTCTGCAGGGTGTCGATGATGCTTTTTACACATTAGTTCGAGAGATCCGGAAGCACAAAGAGAAGATGAGCAAAAATGGCAAAAAGAAGAAAAAGAAGTCCAAGACGAAATGTATAATCATGTAAAACAAATTCAAAATACTGTCAAATCCTTTTTTTCCTTCAAGGGTCCTTCGGGAAACCCAACACGTGTTTGTTTTTTTTCTACCGTTCATACTAAATTATTAGGACAAAACATTTTTAACATTACTTTTTCTTCCATCATGTTGTTTTCCTGAACCTGCCAAGTATATAGTTTTCCCACGGCTTATTTTCCTCACAGTGGAAAAATAAGTACTGAACATCCCGGAAAGCTGGTTCTTCAACTTCTCCAACGCTTGTGAAACACAAACCGACACATCCTCCTAAAAGTTCTTCGGAGTCTCTGGGCGCACGCAGAAACTTCCAATTGTCTTCTAGCTTGTTTTCGTTTCGTTTCGCTTTCCCCCCAGAAGTTTGAGACTTTTCCGCACTTTCGAGGACCAGCCTTAGAGCTAAATGGAGGCTGGAACATCGACTGTGGTAGCAAATAAATATTGTTTTCTTTCTCTGGGGCTCGGTTTTATGCATGAGGTTCCTTGCTCCAGGGCAGAGAAGGAGGAGCTGAGGGATTTTATCTCACCCAGCACAGCATATTTACCATTCCAGATAGACTATAACCATGATGGCGAAAGTGGCATGTAGACCCATTTGTGTGGGCATGCGAGCCTTGGGCAAACTTACCTGACTGTACATGCATACACCTCCCAGCTGATTTTCGGGACTTTTTCGGCCTCCCAGAGGCTTGTGGGAAGTCTCTGCAGCCTTTGGAGGCCGAAAAACAGGCCTGTTTTGTCACTTCCTGTATTTCCGGAAATATCAGAAGTGACAAAACGGGCCCATTTTTTGGCCTCCGAAGGCTGCAGAGGCTTCCCTCGAGCCTCTGGGAGGCCGAAAATGGCTCAAAAATCAGCTGGGAGGCACACGCATGCGAAGTGCAGGTAAGGGGGTGGCATGGAGGGATCACGCACATGCGCAGGGGGCATGGGGGGGGGGGTATGTGCATTGCCTTTTGGGTGCTGGCGTGCAAGCACAATTTTCAGCACGGGAGCCCGAAAAGGCTAGCCACCACTGGACTATAATGTTCCACTAAAGTTTAGATTACCTCAGTCCCATTTGGCGCTCCTTTCCCCTACATCTCCTGAAATTATGTTCCTGAAATGTGACAAGACTTTACCAAAAGAAGAGAATATTTGTAGCTCAGGGTTGAACTGTGGAATCCTGGCTTCTCTCTGAGCCTGGTTGTTTACTTGCAGACATTTAATGACCCCATCTAGGTTACATCATCAGTACTAGAAGGGAGTGGACTTTACTCTCATTTTATATGCAATAGCTTGCCTTGGTGGTGTTGGTGGGGAGTGTTTTCACCTTAATAGTTCCCTGATCAGGCTTACTTCCTCCAACATGGACAGAATAATCTACTTAATATAAACCTCTAACTTATACTGTGTGTAAACAGAGAGTGAACCCCACTCCCTTCTAACGCTGATGATGTTGTCTAGTCTGGTAACAAAATGTCTGCAAGTAAACAACCAAGTTCAGAGAGCACCAAGGATTCCATAGTCTTTCTACAAACAAAAACCGTTTCTTGCCAAAGATAAGTATAAAAGAGGTGTGTAAGTCAAAAGCAAGAATTAACGCACTTCAAATCCCAAACTGAACTGCCTCCATAGGCATTGGGTAGAAGTCACAATGATATCATGCACTATGTATCATTATACATCTGTGCCCAATACAAATTACATAATTCGGGCCTTTTATATATAAATCCGGGCCTTTTATATATAAACTGTGTGTGTGTGTATATATATATATATATATTTTCTTAAGTTTTCGCAGGTACTTACATGTATGGTATTCAGCTTTGTTCGGGTATTTTCCCACATCATCATAGTTGTACTTTTAAAGTTGTAGCAACGTTTTGGCAGAATCTCATCTGCCATCATCAGGCTTCTGTATTGAGTTCGTCTGTATATATATATACTCAATATATATATATATATGGCATTCAGCTTTGTTCGGGTACAACTTTAAAAGCACAACTATAATGATGTGGGAAAATACCCGGACAAAGCTGAATACCATACATGTAAGTACCCACGAAAACTTAAGAACACACACACACACACATATATATTCATAGATTTTCCCGGGTACAGGTATGCAAGTCTTGGTGTGTTCGGGTCTTTTCCCATGTAAGATTGAGACCATCTTGGCAACATTTCAACGAGGTCCCACTCGATATATTTTTCCTCACAGTGGATATATATATAGTGTGTGTGTGTATACACACACACAGTATATACTGTTTATATATAAAAGGCCCAAATACATATATATAAAATCAGGGTCACTGCTGGACACAGCAAATGGCCAGAGATGCAGGCTGGTTCCTAAATGCCCAAAATGTGATCATGTGACTGCAAGGTAGGAGCCGGTTGTCGGAACTTTGAATGCTTGCTAAATTATACAGAGTTTGTAGTTCAGGGTTGAAATGAGGGGTCCTTGGTGCTGTCTGAGATCAGTGGCTTTCTTGGCAATGTTTCATTACCCAACTAGGTAACATCATCAGTGCTAGAAGGAAGTGGGATTTGCTCTGTTTATATACAAGTGATTTCTTCCTGTCAGTGTTGATGAGTGTTGTTTTCTTCTTGGGAACAACATTCCTCTTTCTCCCACCAACACTAGCAAGGCAAGCCACTTATATCTAAACAGATATCCCCACTTATATCCCTACTCCTTTGTAAGACTGACGATGTTACCTAGGTCGGTAATGAAACGTCTGCAAGAAAACCAAGTTCAGAGAGCACCAAGGACCCCACAACCAGTCACAACTCAAGGCCTAACTGCACCTGACCCCTAAGATCATATATACTGTGAAAACTCCCATATGACTCGGATGCTATTCCATCCACAGCTCTTTCCAATGTTCTAAAATACAGGAAATTGGAAGAGCGCATCTTCTTCCACCAAGACTGTCTTATGGAAGAGCATAGGGCACCAGGAGAAAGAGAAATGTGATTTATATCTCCCCAAGCCCTGGGAAACAACAGGCCGAGCTTGTTCAATATGATGTTTTGATTAGTCAGCCCTGCAAAGATGCACGAACAGGTAAAAATAGGATTTCCACAGATCTGATTGTGTTCAGGTGCTGAATTCTTATTAGTCTGGTGACACATTGTTCCAGTTCATGCAACATCTTGCTGATCTTGATGCAACCAGAGAGATGAATTCTGGGAATTACGATGTCTCGATGCATTTAAGCTGCTGTTTCTTAAAACATTAAAAGTGCAGGCAACCTTTAATCGGTTAAATGCATGTAAAATCACTGTAACAAAAATACAAATTTCTTTGTTTTCCAGGTAGCTGATATGAATGTCTTATACTTTATTTTTTACCCCCCCCGCCAAAAAAAAAGGACTCTATGTTTAATGCAGGAAATTTAACACCCCCTCACTTAAAGTATCCCTGAATTAAACAGATTCTGAACCCTTTCTATTTCACCCCTTATTCTCAATGGAGCATCAAATCTATGCGTCAGGTTTGCATTAGCAAGAAACTCAGGATCTGAATGCAGTTTGTACTTTAGCCTGTGCTTAGTTTTAACTCCATTGTTGCACGCAGTTTTGAAATGGCGTTAAGGATGCCACCAACAGGCATTCTTTCTCAGTGTGTGAAAATATGAAGGAAAACTCTGGGCAAGTTTGCAAAATAGCATCTCCACAGTGGTGGTATACTACCGGTTTGGCCTGGTTAAATCAAACCGGTAGCAAAATTTGCTATCGGTTTGACGAACTGGTAGTAAAAAAAAAAAGCCTCCGAGGATCAGCTGAGGAGGGGAAAAAAGCCTCCAACCATCAATTGAGAGGAGAAAGAAGAGAAAAGCGAAGGATCGGCCCTCTCACCCAGCCAGGCGCTTTTCTCTTTATCCTCTCAGCTGATTGGTGCTGCAGGCCTCAGCTGGTGTGGGGACACATGTTAGGTGCGTGTGCATTAGGTGTGCACACACGTGCGATCACCGAACCGGGAGTGGAACAGTTCCATCTCCAAAACCAGCATGATGAAATGCAAGCCGAGTAACAAACTTTGGCAGATTCATTTGTGTTTTACATTTGCACTGGTGTTTGAAGAACAACTCCCACTTACCTTTGCAAAAGTTTTACTAGCTGCACGTGCTGGGAAAACTACACATCAACAATAATACTGCTGTCGTACTTAATAAAAAGGAAACGAGTTTGTGCATCATTCTCCATTTCTCTGTCCTCAGAAGCAACTTCTCAGAAATTGCTGAGATGTCTAAATTTTGATCAGAGAGAAAACAATTTAGGTTTATTGATGACTAGCAACCCTCTTGGATACTTTTTGCATGAAACTGGAAAAAAAATGGTTTCTGATTAGATGCAGACCATAAATTTTGGCACGACGGATGAGCCATCAAAAGAAAGTTCAAGATCTAAATTAGGCTGGATAGGGTCAGAAGATAAAATTTCCCCCTATGGGAAGCTGGAGTGGTATGGTGGCTTAGAGATGGAGCTCTCACCTCACAATCAGGAGGCTGTGAGTTCAATCCTAGGTAAAGGCAGATATTTTTCTCTCTGAGCACGATGAGAATATATCTGCTAAACAGCTCCGTATTGGTGACAGAAAGGGCATCCAGCCATTAAACACTCAGCTGCAGCCCAGATTCCACTGTTAAAAGATGGTGATGATCTCTATGGGCAGCTTGGCTCATGAAGTTATTGACACTTGTATCCAAATTCTATTTCCTGGTCATGTGACTCAGGGTGGAGTCTGCACAGAAGACCCTGGACTACCTAGCGCATGACAAAAAACTGCAAAAGGTGAGGATGGAATTGAAAAAGGGACCGCAACAACAACAAATGTCCTTTATGTAGCCCAGGGTTTTTCAAGTTTGGCAACTTTTTAAGATGTGTGGACTTCAACTCCCAGAATTCTAACTGCCTGGGAAACCCTGGGAGTTGAAGTCCACACATCTTAAAAACAGAAGTTAAAAACAGTTAACAGAAGCTGAGAAACGCTACATTAAAATCTCCTCTCCCGCACTGATTTTGGGAAAATTGATTTCTGATTCCCTTCTCCCCACCCACCCCGCTCCCCAAATTCTGGGAGTTGAAGTCCACACATCTTAAAAAGTTGCCAAGTGTTTGAATAACTCTTGATGTAGAGGAAGCATTTTGTTAACCAAAGGAAAGGTGTAGAAAATAAAAAGAGAAAGTGAAAAGAAAACAGGGTTACTGTTACATATTAAGATAAAATGATAACCCAGCAGGTTTAATTAACTTACAGCTTCACAAAAGAAGTGGGTAGATGACATTGGCTTAATTTTGGGATGTGTGTGTTAATTGTTAGCAGCTGAGAGTCCTGAGTTATTTTAGTGATGGGTCAGATTCAGACTTTAATAAGTCTTTATAGACCCTTCTACCAACTCTGTGGTTGGATGACACAAATTGGAGAATATCACTGACTAGTTCCTGAAGAATTCTAATTAAAAACAATTAAAACCAAAACCCCAAGGCTGGATTGAGCTATGACTGTAGCATATAGACCAAGCAGAAAGCTTACAAGATGTTCACATCAGACAACGATGGCCTTCATCCAATTACACCCAACAGCTGGCATGGAAAATGAGCTATGATGCTGGGAGAATTAACTTCCATGAAGGACTATTAGTTCTCCAGTCTTAAATCTAACTTTAAATCTATCTAATTTTTAATACTTTCAAATCTATCTCAATTAATAGCCATCACCCATCCTGATGGTCTGTCTTTGCTCTCAACCCCTGATTTCTGCAGAACGAAGGAACAAACACAATCATTCAACAGATTTTATTATTACCATTGCAGGCCGATCGCCCACCATTTAACCCCTGGGATACACACACCTTGCAGACTGCACAATGGCTTGGAGTTCAACTGTCCTCGTAGTATCGTTGTTTCAGAGCTCTGTATTTTCGGAGGAAGTACAAGGCTTCAAGTTCTTTGATGACAAATCTGCCTCTGGCAATCAGTTTTTTAATTTCTTCTGGATCCTTCACTTCCTTGTTTTTCAGGAAGGCTTTCTTGAGTCGGGTTCGAAAATAGTCAGCCCCTTTGGGGTATTCCTTTCCCAGATACAAAAGCTTCAAAACACAAGAAAACATTGAGAATAGAATTAGAATAGAAATAGAATAAAACAGAACAGAATAGCAGACTTGGAAGGGACCTTGGAGGTCTTCTAGTCCAACCTCCTGCTTAGGCAGGAACCCCTATACCATTTCAGACAAATGGTTATACAATCTCTTCTTAAAAACTTCCAATGTTGGAGCATTTACAAGTCATTCCACTGGTTAATTGTTCTCACTGTCAGATTCCTGCATAGTTCGAGGTTGGTTCTTTCCTTGATTAGTTTCCACCAGTGGTGGTATTCTACTGGTTCGGCCCGGTTCGAGCAAACCGGTGGTAAAAAATGTTACTATTCGGCTGAACCGGTAGTAAAAAAACAGCTACAAGTTCGGCTTAACCGATATTTCTTTCTTTCTTTTTTTCCTCCCAAAGATCAGCTGTTTCGATGATCAGCTGTGCTGGGATCCCCCTCGCTGTCTTACTTCTTCGCCCAGGAGGCTTCCCCGAGCCCCAGAAGACAAAAAAAAAAAAAAATGGAGGGGAAGGGGTGCTGAAAAAAAAGCCATGCCCACCCAGTCACATGGCCACACTCACCTAGCCACACCCACAGAACCGGTAGTAAAAATATTTACATCCCACCCCTGGTTTCCACCCATTGCTTCTTGTCCTGCCCTCAGGCACTTTGGAGAATAGTTTGACTCCCTCTTCTATGTGGCAGCCCCTGAGATATTGGAAGACTGCTATCATGTCTCCCCTAGTTTTTCCTTTCATTCAACTACGGTAGACCTACCCAATTCCAGCAACCGTTCTTGATATGTTTTAGTCACCAGTCCCCTCATCATGTTCGTTGCTCTTCTCTGCACTCTTTCTAGAACCTCAACATCTTTTTTACATCGTGGCGACCAAAACTGAATGCAGGATTCCAAGTGTGGCCTTACCAAGGCCTTATAAAGTGGTATTAACACTTCCCGTGATCTTGATTCTCTCCCTCTGTTTATGCAGCCTGGAACTATGTTGGCTTTTTTTGACAGCTGCAGCACACGGCTGGTTCATATTTAAATAGTTGTCCACTAGGACTCCGAGATCCCTCTCACAGTTAACTTTATACATTCAACAATTCATAGAAATTCTTATTTAAGTCCAGTTTAGTCTGCCTGTCCTAGCCAGGTGTCCTTCAAATGGCTGGACATAAACTCCCATCTGGCTGGGGAATAGAAGTCCAACATTTTTGGAGGCCCCACACTGGGAGAAGCTGGAATTACTCCTCAGAACTTACGTTTTTATACAGATTCAGTACTTCGTATCTGAGAGGGTTGGCCATGTTGTCAGTTGAGACATATATCCGTTTTATTCATGAGGACTGGCATATTTACCTGAAGAACAATCAGTTTAAATCAGTTAACTTATCTCTTCTCACTAATGGATATAACCATGTTGCTTGTATCTTTACAATTTATATTGTTTTGTTTCCTAGTATGGTTTGATTGCTTATTAATAACCTATGACTATCACTAAGTGTTGTATCTTATGATTCTGGATGAATGTATTTTATTTTTCCTTTATGTATATTGAGAGCATATGCACCAAAGACAAATTCCTTGTGTCTCCAATCACACCTGCCCAATAAAGAATTCTATTTTATTCTAAAATGAGGTGCACAATGAAATCTGAACAGCTTTTTTAAATTACAGATAGTCCTTGACTTAAGACCAGCCCTTAAGCCCCAAATTTCCATCACTAAGCAGGATAGGTGTTCAGTAAATTTGGTCCCATTTTACGACCTTTCTTATCTCAGTTGTTAAGAGAATCGCACCAGGCTCAAGATTGACTCAGCCTTCCATCCTTCTGAGGTGGGTAAAATGAGGACCCAGATTGTTGGGGGCAACAGGCTGACTCTATAAACCACTTAGAGGGGACTGTGAAGCACTGTAAAGCAATATATAAGTCTAAGTGCTATTGCTAATCTGGACAAATGGCTGTCCAGTTTCTCCTTGGAAACCTCCAGTGATGGAAATAAAAGACTGGAGTCAAGATCCACACATAAAAAGGATCCTCTTAGGCAAGAGTGCAGGAATTTGCAGAGAAAAGCAACCAAGGAATAAAAATAATTGTCTGAAAAGTCCTTAAATGTTACAGGAAAAAGTTGTTTGTTACGACCTGCCCTAACCAGGGTGCACGAGAGGTGAAGAGGCTAAACTGAGAGCAGTCAAACCCAGCTTCGAGTCCCTCCACAACCACAGAAGCTCCCTGGGGGAAATTTGACCCATTCCCAAGATTCCCCAACCAACCTTGGGGAATTATTGTTGTAGGGAAAAAGGAGTGCTCCACATCCTGTCCGGCTCTTGCATACACACACCACTGAATCCAGCTATTTTTCTAGGGCTTTAATCAGAGATTTCCTATTCAGCAGCCTGCATGGCTAGCCAGGTTGGCTTGTGGATGATGGGAGTTGTAGTACTCCCAATCTATCAACAGGGCTGTGAAGGCTACAGCTGCAAGCTGCCCACCAATAAGACGACTCCCCGGAGTCTTGGGAGGCTCCTAAATCCGGTGAGGATGTAATTCGCAATTTCACTAAATTTGGAGTTAAAATTCACTACCTGCAGTCCGAGAATTCCAACCTGACCAGCTGTTGCAAGATCCTGGGGCGTCAGGTGGCTGCTGCGCCTGCGCAAGAGTTCGAGGGGCGGAGCCAGATGTCTCTTCAAATGTCCTGAATGGCATTGCCTAAAATTCGCAAGCAGGGGCAGATAGAGATAGGAAAGTGAAGAGGAATGACTCTGCTCTCAGAATGAGTCCCGTTTAGTATAATAGAATGAATAAATAGAATATACTGTAGAATAGACTATAGAATAGAATAGAATATAGAATAGAGTAGAATAGAATTCTTTATTGGCCAAGTGTGATTGGACACACAAAGTGTAGTGTACATAAAAGTACATTCATCAAGAATCATAACATACAATACTTAGTGATAGGCATAGGATACTAAATAAGCAATCAAAATCATACTAGGAAACTAAATAAAACAATATAAATCGTAGAGATACAAACAACATGGTTATAGTCATAAGTGGGAGGAGATAAGTAATAGGAAGGATGACAAGAGTAATAGTAATACAGTCTTAATAAATAGTTTGACAGTGTTGTGGGAATTAGTTGTTGGCAAAGCTGGCTGAGGAATTCTGAGAGTTGAAGTCCACAAGTCTTAAAGTTCCCCAGGTTGAAGACCCCTGGTATAGATTGGGCATATTGGTTAAATGTATTGCATGTCTGCATTTGGGCTTAAATTCCTCCATCCGAATCTGTCCAAGGAAAAGGACCACTTGATTTACTTTTCAAAGTTGTGGTTCTCGTTTCTTCAAGTGACAATCGCAATCCCTCTGCAATATGAATGAAAATATGAAAAAAAAAATACATTCGTCATTGTATTTTTCTGATCCCAACGCGCGTGAGAAAGCCAATTTCTCTAGGAAAACCACACTTTCCCCATCTCTTCTGCACACACACAAAACGCAACAACTTTTCTCCCGGTCTTTAACACTTATCTTCAAATTTGGCAAGTTTAAGACTTGTGGACTTCAACTCCCAGAATTCCTGAGCTAACATGACTGGAGAAGGAATTCTGGGAGTTGAAGTCCACAAGTCTTAAAGCTGTCAAGTAAGAGTTAGGTAGACTTAGCGAGAGAAGCAAGGATAATTTTCCTGTTTCCCCCCACTTCTACGTTTGTACCATTCCAGCTAAAAAGTTCTGCAGAATCTTTTTTAATCACAATTAAGGTTGGTTGGCCTTAATCAAATTAGGATCTAATTAAAAATAGAAGAATGCAACGAACGCATTGCAAGCACCCTCAGAGTCTCTGCGAAATTCGGACGAAACAGTAATTTCAAACAACCGAAATCTTTACAGAGAGGCGCCCTAGCAAATTTTCTGCCAGGAAAATCTTAATGCGCCTGCGCAGACTTACTTTAGGCTTATATACCAACGATGGGAATTAATTCATTAATAATTCCTGGATAGGAATCATAGAGGAAGAACAAAATGAAAGCTGTCACCCCTGTAACACTTCCGAATTCGATTCAACGTCCGCATTGGCAAAACTTCCATCATTGCACGGAGTGTCCAAAAAACTCCCAACTGATCCTTACGGCTTTTCCTTCCGAAGCGCCACGCAATCCTCTTTCTGTATATTAGATGTGTGGGGTAGCTTGAGGCGTTCTTACCCCCGCAATGTTCACTTGGGAACCGGAAATGGTTTTACAAACAAAGCTTTCTAACCTCTTGAGGGAATTCATTCCCCCTTGTCAGGAGCGTCAAGGGGCGGGGACTCTCGTTGCGCCGCGTGGAGGGGCGGGGACTGGTTGCCGTAGAAACGGAGGGGAGGGGTCGTCAACAACTTTTCAGCCTGGTTGTTGGGGGTGCTGCTGAAAAATGGTGAGTGACGCCCTTTCCCCCCACCACCTGAGGGGGCCCTTATTTGCATATCGATATGCATATGCAAATCACAACTCCCGCATCTCGTTTGCGAACGCTTCGCAAAGAGGATGAAACACGCGAGTGGGTCAATGGGTTGTGTGAACGCAGCCACTCACTGCAGTTGGGGGGAATCTGGCACCTCTGTCCCCATGAGGCTATAACCTTCATGTCTTTTTTCTTTTTTTTCTGCTTTTTTTCCTAAAAAATGTTTTATTTCCACTTGAAGATGCTAAAATGAAGGTGAGAATGACACCTTTGGGTCAAACCTCAATAAAGCTTTATGCTTTGGTCCTGTTAAACCTGCTGTGACTTTATTGAGCAGGTGGATATTCCACAGGTGATACAGATACAGATTAACAGTTGGAAGGGACCTTGTAGGTCATCTAGTCCAACCTTCCATCCAAGCAGACCTTACACCATTTTGGACAGGTGGCAGTCCAGTCTCTTCTTGAAAGCTTCCAGTGATGAAGCTCGCACAAACTCCCACAAGTCCTTTTTATGCTTTTCTAAGCATAAAAGGGATGCCCTCCCTTGTTCTTCCACGTTCATTTCACCTGTGGAAAATCCACCTGGGCTCTTTTTCCTTGCAAATGAGTTCTGCCTTCATAACACAAAGAGTCCTCGGTTTATAGCCATAATTGGGACCTGAATTTCTGTTGCTAGGCTGTTCTGACCAAGGCTTCCTAGACCGTAATTATGCACACGCTTATTTTAAAAACAAGTCTTTTTATTGCAGCGCTGGGAATTGTTTTCATTCCCAGCCGGTAATGAATCTCAAACAGTCCCTTGACTGTTTTTTTTTTTTGGGGGGGGGGGCTGTTTTTAAATGAACCCATTTTATTCAATTGGTGTTTTTTTTGTTTGTGCCAAAAACTAGAAGTAAATGCCAGAATCGGGCAAAAAACCCGTTGAAAATCACAGTCATATGACTGTAGGAGAGAGTATGATTGTTGGAGCCCCAGAATCAAGTCATGTAAAGCTCTGTAATTTCGAACAGTTGCTGGTTGTTAAGTGAGGACCAGCTGCAATCCAAGACAGGCCATTTTGGGAAGCATTAGAAGAAGTTTGAGGCTTTCAGTGTTCCATTCTGTGGGTTCAGTTTGTTGTTAAGCATGGGAGACCCACCTGTGTTTGTGAAAACACTGATATTTAGGCTGACGGTAAAATGGAATTCAAACTACTTCCACCCCTCTACCCTGTCTTGACAATTTTATTGTGTTTTTCTGATTTTCTCCGTTCTTTCTTTTTTTTCCTCCTCTCTGCATTTAGGGTCCCAAAAAGAAAAAGGTATGTAGGTAGACAGCTAAATTAATCTTAGAGGCATTCATACGTACCAAATAGCTCGTATATTTAACGTTGATACTAGATTATAACTTCAAATGATGGTCCACTTTGGTTTAAAAGCAGGTTTGTTCATGCAGTGCGTTTCAATCCATTGAGGGCGGTGTTTCCTGACCTTAGCAAATTTAAAATGTGTGAACTTCAACTCCCAGAATTCCCCAGCCAGCATTATAGTTATTTTTTTTTTTTAATATACATGGGATTTAAGTGCAGGAATGATTAAGACGTTCACAGGTTCTTGTGTCCTCCTCAAACTGACTTAAACTTGTTAACACCCCCTGCCAGCACCAGATACCGCTGAACAACGGTTCTCAGTCGCCTTAGCCAGCATAGCCAATGGTGCAATGTTGGAAGTTATAGTGGTTCTACACCTGGAGCACCTTAATATTTCTATGGTTATATTTTCACCTTCTGTACCCACAAGGGTTGTAGAATTGACACACCACCGTGATCGCATCTGATTTATGTATTACTTCAGATGCTGTTGATTTGATTTTTACTTCAGAGGAAGAATAGCTCCCAAACAAGACAAACCCTCTGTAGTTGAACCAATGATTATTTATTAGGCATGCCAGCAACCCTGTCAAAAAGTCTCTCTTGCACAGCAGGCTAACAAGTCTGTCTGGCAGGGAGGTGAATAGTTGTCTGACACACCTAGTCATCTCCGCCCCCTGCCTTTTATCCCCAGAGCTAGAGTAGGGCTTCACTAGCAGCAGTGGTTCTTCTGTCCCGAGGACCGGCCCATAGATTTCCACTGCTCTCCTCTCCTCTGTGCATCCGAGGATCAGGCATTGGACCCAGTTGTTCCTCCTTTTCCTCACCAGCCACCTCCAGACCTGGGAGCTGTTGACTCCGCCTCTGAGGGCTGACGGACGGCCCAGGCTCCGCTTCTGTCTCTCTCTCTCTATCTACCAGCTCCATTCCCTCTCCCCCTTGGAGCTCTCAGGTTGCCTTGATGCTGATGTTGACTGTCATGCTTCCTCTTCCTCCTCTGATTTGGCTGCTGGAATCAGCTGAGAGGCCACAACATTCCCACTGGTGGCCGTTGTGCCTTGCCAGTATCTTCCCAACCCCTGTAGTCTGAGGGTTAATATATCTTTTCCTCACCAAATTTTGCTTCTTTCCTCTTGACCATATGATTAATTCTGTGGGGAAGGCCAAAATACACTTTTGAGGAACTCTAGTATGGTAGTCAAGAACCTGTATGTCCAGTGAAAATTCTCAGTCATCCAGGTCATGGTTGTCCCAAAGGTGGTTGAATCATCTACTAGCTACAGGTTCGTCAAAGGTGCTTTTTCAAGAAGCAACTGGGCTTTCTTATTTTTCTTTGAAGACATGTCACTTCTTATCCAGGAAGCTTCTTCCATTCTGACTGGATGGTGGGGAATGTTAAACACAGGTGCAATCAGAGCTGAAGAAGCTTCTTGGATGAGAAGCGACATGCCTTCAAAGAAAAACACAGAAGTCCACCTGCCTCTTGAAAAAGCACCTTTGAAGAACCTGTAGCTAGCAGATGGTTCAAGACCCAACTCCCAGTAGCCCCAGTAAGCATGCATTATCTGATGATCATAGGACCTGAGCACAACATCATCTAGAAGGCCATTGGGTGCCCACACTATAATTATACTGGTGGGAATATTTAGGGCGATGTTTTACTGTTTTCTCAATAGACCCAAGAAAGCATTGTCATGATGTCCTTCAAGATCTGGGAAGTTGCAGGATCACACATGGGGTTGGGGAACATTTGGAGAAGTTCTTATGCCTACCTTTGGTTACCACCCAGTGGCCTCCTCCAGCTAGGAAGAGGAAGATTGGACCAAAGTACATTGTGACCTTCCTTGGCATGATGCCCAACACATAGATAAGTGCATGGAGCTATTCACCATTCACCATTCTTTGGTGAGGCAGCAGTCTTCATAAGTAAGACAATCAAATGTGGACTTCATGGACCTTGTTGAACAGATTTCAATGTAGTGGACAACATCTTAATTCTGACTGCTTCATCAGTCCAGATAATGTTTGCGTAGTTTGTATAAATTGATAGCATTTTCATAAATTGCTTAATTAAACATTTCATTTAATTCATGCAAAAGTGGTATACGCTGCGTACATTTAATATACATTATGTAGAGAATCATAAATATTATGCGTGTTATATAAATTCAGATTGCAGGTCCATTTGGCTTTAGCAGGTTCCCTTCTCCACACCAATATTGGTTTGTTAAGTCAAGAGTTTCCTGTTTATCTTCCGATACTTAAAGCTGGATGATAACTCTGGCAATTTCTTGCCATTGACCAACCTGTCTGAGGTGGCTTGAGCTGAAATTCCAGAAGATCTGGAGAAGATGGGATTGCTTACTGCTGTTCTAGATTGCCCAGGGCAGAAAGTGTCCTGCCCTGGGACAAATAATCTGTCCAAGAGAAGAGCAGGGGTGTCTCCATGCTGGATTTGAACTTGATGGATCTTTTTGGAGGATCTTGTGCATCAGTGATTCACAAAGTCTTCAGCATTCAGTACCACCATTTTAGTTCCCCAGCTGCTCCATGGCATTGCCACATGGTGGGGCATTGTGGGTAATTAAAATGGCAGCTCTGATGTGTCCATGGATGGGAGTAGATTTATTCACCCTGTAATCTCTCAGTTGCCCATTTCAATGTCAACATCGTACCAATCTTATATAAAAGCCGAATACCACTCATGCATCATCACAAAATCTCCAGAACCGTGAAGCCTACAGACTTGTAATTTTGCACATATGTTCCTCTTGGCTTCTAGGTGCTCACTAAGAAAGGATTTTTTGAAATGATCAGAGCGTTAGTATTTCATATATTATTAACATGCTCTGATGCTAAGGAGTTCTACTCCCCCTCCCCACCTGAAAAAAAAATCTGTTCCAAATGCAAAGCACAAGCAGAGGAGTTTCAGTTTCAGATTTAGTTTCACAGCAGCAACCAGCTTTAGTACAGAACAGTTGAGCTAAGCCACGTGCAGGTTCCTTGCTGTCTCCTTCTTGGTCACACAGGAAATACTGTTTCAGTTTCCAAACTGCCCTCAACTTTCTCCCACACTGGCAGGATGCTAGCCAGATGAATAAGGATGGATGCTGGTAGGCAGAGGCAGAATTTTCCCCCTTATTTTCCTCCCCAAAAACTAAGCCCGACCACATAGTTTCAAAGCGAAACACAGGTAGTAGGAAAGTAAAGATCAGTTCATCCTCCATTCCACAGTTTCAAAACAAATTTTTGTCTCATCAATGTCCTGATTTGAAAAGTGGATATATATTTTTACCAATATAAGTAAGAAATATTCGAAGTCCCCTTTCTGCTCTGTCCTTTTTAGAAGTGTCTTTAAATTTAAACTTCCGTTCTGTTGTTTTGTCTGGGTTCAGTCTGCGGGTACTAAGAAGATTAGTAAAGCTGAACGGATGAGGATGCTAAGAGAAGAAGAGGAACGGCGACTGTTTGAGGAAGGTAGGTGGATTTTCTACCCTCTGTGTTACAGGTGGTCCTTGACTTACAACAGTTTGTTTAGCGACCATTTGAGATTACAACGTCACTGAAAAAAGTGACCTTTTTTCACACTTATGGCCATTGCAACATCTTCACAGTCCCCTGTTCAAAATCCAGAGTCTTGGCAACTGATTCATACCTATGACCATTGCAGCGTCCAAGGGAGTCGTTTGACTCCCTTGTGCGACTTACTGACGGGCAAAGTTGATGGGGGAGCCTGATCCATTTAACAACCTTGTTGCTAACTCAACTACCGCTGCGATTCACTTAACAACTGTGGCGAGAAAGGCCATAAAATGAGGCAAAGCTCACATAAACCACTGTCTTACTTAGCGATGGAAATTTTGGGCTTGTAAGTCAAAGATGACCTGGATTTGTGTTCAAGGAAATCAGGATTATTATTAGAATAGAATAGAATAGAATAGAATAGAATAGAATAGAATAGAATAGAATAGAATATAGAATATAGAATATAGAATAGAATAATAGGAAAAATAAAATAACATAAAATAAAATAAAATAAAATAAAGAATAGAATAAAATAGAATAGAATAATAGGAAGAAAAAAATAACAAAATAAAATAAAGAATAGAATAGAATAGGAAAAAATAAAATAAAACAACAAATTAAATAAATAAAAAAGAGAGAATAGAATATATAAAATAGAATAGAATAGAATAGAATAGAATAGAATATAGAATAGAATATAGAATAGAATATAGAATAGAATAGAATAGAATAGAATAAGGAAAAAAATAAAATAAAATAAATAAAAAATAAAATAGAATAATAGGAAGAAAAAAATAACATAAAATAAATAAAAAAGAATAGAGTAAAAGATAGGAAAAAATAAAATAACAAAATAAAATAAACAAAAAATTGAATAAAATATAGAAGAGAAGAGAATAATAGGGAAAAATAAAATAACAAAAAAATAGAATAGAATATACAATAGAATAATAGGAAAAAAACATAAAATAATCTAAAAAATAGAATAGAATAGAAATAATAAAAATAATAAAATAAAATAAAACCTGGTTCATCGTGTCTTTCGTTTTGTTCCTCAGAGCAAGCCCGCTTACGTGCTGAGCACGAACAAGCTGTGAAGGCTGAAAGGGAGCGTATTGAAAGAGAGAAGACGGAGCGCCTTGAAGCCAAAGTGAGCTCCCTCAGACCTTGCTGTGGATATTATTATTATTATTATCTAGGGGAAACCTGGGCATTTTTTCAGCCCCTGGACTCCATCCGGCCCTTTGGCTGTCTGGCTCATCTGGATTGCTTTTATTTTGAAGCTGTTTTTCTTTTTTCTTTTCTTTTAACAATTTACTTTATTTGCATGGCCACTCACTTTTGCCAGCCCGCCACAACAGTCTCATCTGGCCCCTTGGGAAAATTAACCCCGCCAACCCCTTCCCCCCAAATCTAGGGCAGGCATTAATGTACCACCCTCAGGCAGCTTATGGTCAGTAAAACAAGAAAATACATTCCAAAGTCCTAGTCCAAATCCAGTTAAAAACACGAAGAACCAAACAGAACGGACATCGTGCCGGTTTAGAAAACTCCAGAGGAGAAGCATCTAAGATCTTTTTCTAACCTCCTTCAGCTTTTGTGACTTCATCACTTCATGGCAGAGTTTGCCACCTGAAAGACAGTGGAGGATCTTATCATGATACCCCGCAATTTCCCCCATCCACACACCCCTTTTTTTTTTACAAGAATTGGGATTTGGATTGTAACACTGACCTTACCGTACTGAGCCTCCCTGCAGAAGCAGTTGGGGAGTTATGTAACCCCCAAATGAAGAGAAGCAGAGGTGGGTATTCAGCCGGTTCTCACCGGTTCTGTAGAACCGGTAGCGGAAATTTTGAGTAGTTCCGAGAACCGGCAAATCCCACCTCTGACTGACCCCGCCCCCATCTATTCTCTGCCTCCCATTGAGTCCCAGCTGATTGGCTGGGTCTTCTTTTGTTGCCCTGCACTGGAAAACGGAGCTGGAAAGCAGGTTAGTGGGGTGGGGAGGGAATGGGGATTTTGCAGTAACCTTCCCCCAGGAGTGGGGAGGGAATGGAGATTTTACAGTATCTGTCCCTTGCCACACCCACCAAGCCACACCACGCCCACCAAGCCGCACCACGCCCACCAAGCCGCACCACGCCCACCAAGCCCCACCACACCCACCAAGCCATACCACGCCCACCAAGCCACACCATGCATACCAAGCCCACGCCCACAGAACTGGTAGTAAAAAAATTTGAATCCCACCACTGGAAGAGAAGTATAGCTTGTTAGGACAAGTGTGAGCTCAAAATATGGTTTCAAGATCCTGGCTGGTCTTGAAATCACCGATTTTAATCAAAGTGTAGTTTACTGAATAGCTTAAGGGATAATTTCGAAGAGGAAATCAGGAGTCCAATTGTGCTAGAAATTGATTAATGTGGGGAATTTTTTTTTTACTATGTCTTATTAATCAAACCTAGATCTGAAACACAAAGTTAACAACCAATATCTTGAAATGAACCTCAAAGCCAGTTGTTAGCCAATGTACCTTTCATGGGTAACAAAATAACAGAGTTGGAAGGGACCTTGGAGGTCTTCTAGTCCAACCCCCTGCTCAGGCAGGAAATCTTACACTATTTCAAATAAATGGTAGTCCAATCTCTTCTTTAAAACCTCCAGTGATGAAGCACCCATAACTTCTGAAGGCAAGTTGTTCTACTACTTAATTGTTTCCACTGTTTGGAACTTTCTCCTTAGTTCTAAGTTGCTTCTCTCCTTTTTTTTTTCAATTTTAAAAATACTTTATTGAAGTTCAAAATATTAAAAAGTTTACAAAATTTCAAAATATTTAAAAAATTACAAAAAATTCTATAATAGAAGATATGTAGAAGATATGTAAATATCTTTCAGCATCATTTTTGACAGTACAATAAATACAATACATACAATTAATACTTGACAGTTATTCATAGTATTGGTAATACTAATTTACAGTGCCTTAATATTATTGGTAAAAAGTTTTTCAGAAGAGAAAAAATGCCATATTAGCACTAAGTACGTATATATATCTAAAAAGAGAAAAATCAGAAATAAATCTACATAATTATAATCTATGTACTGTGCTCTCTATTCCATAGTCATAAAAAAGATGTTATATATTTTTCAGTATACAATATAAGTATAACTACATATATATTATAAATTAAATATGAATATTTACATAGATCTCCATTTTCTGACAATTTCTTGATTTCAACAGTTTCAATTTGGTCCTACCTATATAACCAATATGCCAATTTTATTTCCTCTTTTAATCTATATTTTTCATGTTTTACTGTCTACCCATTGATACCAAATGTTCCAAATTGAATAATATTCTGAGTCTTCTTTATCATTTAATTTCATTGTGAGTCTATCCATCTCTGCACAATCCAGGATCAATTTGGAACACGAACAGCCATCATAACACAGCTTATATCAATAACCCATTGCAATGAGGTCCACAGACATAGCTGAGACCAGCAAGGAGTAACTAGGACAGTGGCATCGAATACATCCCAAAACATTATTTTTATACTTTTCTGCACGCATTTCACAACTTCCTTGTTCCTCTTTATTGACAGACAGTCTCCACATACACCCGTATACATCTCAAACCTCTATCCCTCAGCTACTTTCAGTTTCTTATTTCTCACGGTGGTTTCGTCCCTCTATGTCCAAATATATTTATAAAGCTACATACTTTGCAAAATCATGTTCACAATTAGCAACGGCTCAGCGGGATTACAAATAGTTCTGGTACATTTTGAAATCATCCTATCTCAAACTTCGGTTTATGTCTCTTTATTCTGCAGCCTGCTATCATTCAAAGGCCTTGTTGAATCTGATAGATAAGTAGCCTATATTTTTGTTTCCCACAGGTGCTTTGGAAAATAGGTTGACTCCCTCTTCTTTGTGGCAGCCCCTCAAATATTTGACCATTGCTATCCTGTCACCCCTGGTCCTTCTTTTCTTCCTTTTTTCTTTTTTTGGATTTTATTCATAAACATTTTTTGAACACAGTGTTTTCTTCGTATACATTATTTAAACACACAAAAAAGAAACATAGCTAATTCTGTAAAAAATATTGTCCCATTTACTAATAATAATACTAATAATGTAATAGCACCTAAATTAACAGCTCTAATAATACTACATTCCCATGCAATACAATTCTCATTCTTTGTATTTAACTCATTCATATTTTTAATATTTATAGCAATTATGGTTATATATCTTCCCTGTTTTTAATAAGAACATTCATCGTTTTTCTTCCTCTAATTTCTATCCCTTGTTTTAAGCCACTCATAAAATCTATTTCCTGGTCCTTCTTTTCATTAGACTAGATATATTCAATTCCTGCAACTGTTCTTCATATGTTTTAGCTTCCAGGCCCCTAATCATCTTTATTGCTCTTCTCTGCACTCTTTCTAGAACAGGGGTGTCCAACCTTGGCAACTTTGCTGGCTGAGGAATTCTGGGAGTTGAAGTCCACAAGTCTTAAAGTTGCCAAGGTTGGACACCCCTGTTCTAGATTATCAACATCTTTTCTGTGATATAGTGACCAAAACTAGATGCAGTGATGCAAGGTATTTTAAAGTGGCATTAACACTTCATGTAATCTTGATTCTAGCCCTCTGTTAATGCAGCCTAAAAGTGTGTTGGCTTTTTTGACAGCTGCAGCACACTACTGGCTCATATTTATATTATAGTCCATTAGGACTCCAAGATCCCTCTCCGCAGTTATTACTTTTGAGCCAGGTACCACCTATTCTATACAGTGGTGGGATTCAAATTTTTTTACTACCTGTTCTGTGGGCGTGGCTTGGTGGGCGTAGCTTGGTAGGCGGTGACTTGGTGGGCATGGCAGGGGAAGGATATTGCAAAATCTCCATTCCCTCCCCACCCCACTAACCTGCTTTCCAGCTCCGTTCTCCTGGGCATGGCAACCAAAGAAGACCCAGCCAATCAGCTGGGGCTCAGGAGGCGGGCAATAGATGGGGGCGGGGCCAGTCAGAGGTGATATTTGCCGGTTCTCCAAACTACTCAAAATTTCCACTACTGGTTCTCCAGAACTGGTCAAAACCTGCTGAATACCACCTCTGATACTATACCTGTGGATTTATCTTGGAGAAAGCAAGAAGGGTTCATAAATACTCACCAGGCTGCGTTTTTTGAACAGTTGCAGTTTCGAGTCATCTTCAAGGACAAGGAGTCAAATTGCAATGGACTAGGTGGGTTTAAAATAAATAAGAGATCTCTTTCCTATGTCCCGTTCAGGATCAAGAACGCAGGGGTGAGGAGTTAGCTGAACTTTCTGAGTTAGAAGAGAGCTTTTTCCTTGCGAGTGAATGGAAGCTGAAAAGTAAAGCCCTGGCTAAGGTATGCATGCCCTGGAATATTTGGATCCGGCTTCCTGCGAGGAGGGAAAAATGAAATTTACGGTGTAATTTTTAAAGGATGCAAATCTGTAAGTTTTTCACTGTACAAGTAGTCCTCGAATTGCAATCACAATTAGCCTAGAACAGTGATGGCGAACCTTTTCGGCACTTGGTGCGCAGAAATGTAGCGCGCACATGCGCTCTTCAGGGCCGCACTCCAGAAAAGCCGAACGTCCGGGTTCTAGCATGCATATGCACCCGATTATAGGCTGGCGCGCATGCGTAGGGTGGTTTTCGGCACTGCCACACATGCAAAGGGATTGCGATGACCCGTAGTGTCTCAAAAATAACACAAAAATTAAAACATGAATCAAGGTCTTGTAATGCCTTCAGCTTAGCTTCGCTGTTTTATTAGTCACAGTTTAAATTCAAAAAGTAGATAATGAAGTAAAAGGAAACCCAAAACAAACCGCATTGACGAGATTTCCAAGGCAAACCAAGATAATTAATCACACATTCCAGGAAGATACCCAGGGAGAGTCCATGGGAAGAACGCCAACAAAGATAAACCTCATCCAAGGAATGCACTAATTTGACTCCAGCATCTGTGAATACGCAGTTCCAAACTTTGATATATAGAGCTCACAGCTGCAAACCATGAGGAGGATCATGGCCCTCTCCTCCTGAGTAGACCACGCCTCTCCCTTATCCTCTCCTCCCTGCGTGCCCTAGGATGGAGAGGGGATGGGCCTGGATCCTCCTCTGACTGCCTGGCCGGCCTCTGCCCTTCCCCAGCCTCCTCCACAACCTCCGGAGCCCCACTTCCTCTCCCTGTTGGCTGTTCCTCCTCTTTCTCACAGTCAGTCTCCACCAGGGGCATGACAGGGATCGCGCTCTGGAAAAGCCAACTTCCGGGTTCTGGCATGCATGTGCACCTGACAACCAGCGGGCTGGCTCAAATGTGCAGGCCGCTTTTCGGCACTCCCACATGTGTAAAGAACAGCTGATCATCATGCGCATATGCACGTCAGAAACCCGGAAGACAAACAGGCAAGGCCACGAAGGCCAGGCAACATGGCTTCGCGTGCCACTTTGGGCAGGCGTGCCATAGGTTCAAAATCATGGGCCTAGAATATTATAGTCACTGGAGTCATTAAGTGAGTTACCTCCTGACCTAACTCTATTCTGCAACTATTTTCCTATGGTCATTAAATGAGTTACCATGGTCATTAAGCAAACCATGTGGCCATTAAGCCAACCCAGTATATCCAAGCATTTTTTTTGGCACTTTCTGCTGAAAAAGGGTCAAAAACAATCACAAATCATGGTAATATAGGTATAAAAAGTATCTTTTACAACATTTGAAAGAGTTACTACATGGTGGTGTGTGTGGCGGTGACAGCATTAACTCTGAGGACAGGCCAGATACAGATAATCCTCACCTTATGACCACAATTGAGCCCTGAATTTATGTTGCCATTTGTCAAGTGAGTTTTGCCCCCTTTTACGAACTTCCTCGCCACCGTTGTTAAGTGAAGCACTGCAGTGGTTAAATTAGTAACATCGTTGTTAAGTGAATCTGGCTCCCCCCCCTTGACTTTGCCTGTCTGAAGGTCACAAAAAAGGGATTATGTGACCCTGGGACACTGCTACCGTTGTAAGTATGAACCAGTTGCCAATTTTGATCCCATGACCGACCAGCGGGATGCTTACAACGGTGGTAAGTGTGAAAAAAAAATGGCCATAAGTCACTTTTTTCAGTGCTGTTGTAGCTTGGGTCACTAAATGAACTGTAAGTGGAGGACTACCTGCAGCTTTTTAAAGCAACTGGTCATTAAGCGAGTGCTCCCTGTAAGCAAGAGAATCATCCCGTGAAACTCTTTACCTGCCTCTGTTTCCAATCCGCCCAACTCTTCTCTGCTTTCCATCTGTATCCATTTCTGCCTTGGTGTTTCTCCAGTGGGAACATTATACATGCTGTGACGGCAGCCCAGACCCAACCGTTCCCCAGGAAATCAATACTTTTATGAGTTTGTGGCTGGAAGAGTCCGAGAATGATATTACGACGGTGGTCGAGAAAGGCAGCAAAGTGCTGGAAGTAAGTTCCTGCCATGGTTATATCCTGTACTAGTCATTCCTCCAGCCAGAGAGAGGTCATGCGTCTTCAGACAGTGAGCAGGACTGGTATAATTTTATTTTATTTTATTTTATTTTATTTTATTTTATTTTATTTT